>CM042696.1:161736639-162349131 GCA_023614405.1 Avena insularis
CAAGGACAACATCAACTGTTGTATCGAAGAACATGTGGCTCTGTTTCTTCATGTTCTAGGCCATAACCATAGATTCCCAGTGATTCATAGCACATGGAGGAGATCAACCGATACAATTTACCGGTATTTCCATCAGATGTTGTATGCTGTTGGAGAACTCAGACAAGAGATGATCAAGCCACCATCTGGTTAAATCCCCAGCGAAGATACATGGCAACGGTCGATGGTTCCCATTTTCAAGGTGAGAAACTCTAGCATTTTCTACGTTGGATGAGTGTATAAGACTGCCGGCTAACAATCATGTAATGCCAGAATTGTATTGGAGCAATTGATGGTACTCATATCATGGCTAGAGTGCCGAAAACCGAGCAAGCTGCATATAGGGAGAGGAAGCACTTCCCTAGTCAGAATGTGCTTGCCGCTATTGATTTCGACATGAATTTCACATATGTGCTTGCTGGGTGGGAAGGATTTGCACATGATGCGACGATTCTTGCTGACATCCTTAGCAGACCTGATGGCCTCAAGCTCCCTGACAGCAAATTCTACCTTGCAGATGTTGTGTATGCCTGCCGGCCTGAAATTCTGCCACACTTTAGGTCAACAAGGTACCATCTCAATGAGTTCTCTGCTAGGAACTACACAAGGACTCCAGAAGAACTTTTCAACCTTAGGCACTCTAGCCTTAGAGTCACGGTTGAGAGGGTTTTCGCTGCTCTAATGAACAGGTTTAAGATCCTCGACCAGAAGCCTTTTCACTCTTTTCCCACCCAAGTTAAGCTTATTCTTGCATGTTGCATTTTTTGTGCAACTGGATCTTGCAATTTGGCACTGATGAGTACTTCTCGGCTGAGGAATACGTAGTTCCTGACGACAACGACACTGACGGTGGCCATGGTGTTGCATAGAACGATTGTCCTGCTTGGAAAAGCAGGAGACAATAGCGGGCACTCGACATGTGGGCGGCGAGAGACAACTACAGGATCTGAAGAAGATGATGATGGTTTGTTGATGAAGTGTTGGTCTTGTGTTCCATAAACAACCCCTGATGTGGGTGTTAAACTGTCATTTGCTAGTAGCTAGGTAATATTATGTTGAACTATCATTTGCTAGTAGCTAGGTAACATTATCATGAACTCATATTTGCTAGTAGCTAGGGTCGTAATTTGGTACTGCTAGTTTAATTTGCCGCTTGTTTGAAACTGCTATTTCAGTTTGCTGTCTATTTAGTATTATGTGGTAACATCACCAGCTGTGAGAAGTGGTGAGCACATCACTTTGGCATAAGCAACCAAACATGCAGATTTTTGCATCAAATGAAAGAAAATCAATTTTATTGCTAACCAAACAACTTGTCAAAATTGCAAGAAAACTAGATATGAGCAATCAAACGAACTGCCAAACTTGACCCAAGCCCAATCTCCTCTCATGCAGCGAGTCAAGTAAAAAAACGAAAAAATAATAAGGTAAGATCCCTGTGATTGCAGTGCTAGTCCCTGGATCGAAATGCTAGCACCCACAGTTTAAGATGAATTACATAGAAACAAAGGTCATTATTACATCGCATATCCAGGAATATAATGGTTCTTACAACTTATTTAGCCCAAGGCTAAGATACTCAAGGTTCACATTACATAGCATAATAATAATAGAGTCTTTTGTCTTCATGCGCCACAGGCAAGCATGTCGAGTGTGAACCCAACCCTACTCATCATCAGAGTATCCTGCAACATAATAAGTTACAGCCACAAGGGTCAATACATTTGGAATTGTATTGGCAAGTGATACCATAGATACTTAGTATAATCCAACAACTACATGAATATATGGCTAAGTGGGGTTATGGCTGACTTTGCTAAAAGCTAGTTTAACTTATAGTTTTTGAAGAGTAAGTTTTCTCATTCAAACACTAAGGTACCAATGATAGACATCACTGAACCTCTACCCATGTTCACCCACAAGTTTTAACTTAGAGAAATTTGGATGAGGAGATTATTGAACTGCTTCACTGTCTTGAGGCTCAGAAATTGTCCATAACCGGGGACACGTCTAAGTACTTAGTTTTACCCTCTCGAGAGATGGTGCACTTTCCCCACAAGACTCGACATGCATCGAGACAAGACCTTTCAGAAGCAATCCGTCAGACCACCACGGACATGTTCCATCCTATCACAACTACTACCTTCTGTCCGTCTAGCTGAGTTCTTGCAACTTAGTTGGTCAAGGCAGAGCCCATATGCCATGTGACTGCACTAGAAGCTTCGTGACAAGAATGTCTCTAATCTCTTTGTTCCTGGGTGGCCATCCACAAGTGTGATACACCAGCTGACCATAGACATGGCCCCTGAGTAACCTCTCAACATAATCCAAGCAAGTCCCATTCCACCCAGGTGTTTCATTAATATTAGTTGTTTTCTTAGTCAAACAAAATAATATATTTCCATACTATCTTATATGTATTTTCCACCCACGAATTCTAATAGCATGGCTAAGCACTCTAGCATACGAAGTCTTTCAACTAGAAGATACTACCAAGATATAGTCTATAGGGTAGCATAGCATAGCATAGTAACATGTAAATAATCCTATCATGCTAAGATCTACCAAAATAACACTAGTGCAATAGTGAAAATAATAGGACATGAGATGAAATATCACTTGCCTTGGTAGCTAGGGGAATAGGTACAATCCTCACAGCAACAAACTTCACAATCCACAAAATCTACACAAAGAACAATACAACAACAATAATTTAATCAATAAAACATTGCAAAAATATGGATGCATGCAAAATGCAATGACATAATCACAACTCAATAACTTACAGAGTCTACAGTACAGAGGTTAAAATACCTCATCTAAAGGCACAAGAAATACCCCAAAACAATTTATGGAATAATATTTATGAGCAAAATACTCCTAAAAAAGTTTTGCCTATAATTCCAATTTTTCAGAGGCAAAAGTGTGAAACAAGGCCTCTATAATAAAGATCTTATTTTTCTGAATCCATAGACACCAAATTTGCATTTTTCTGAACAAAAGTTATGGATTTTCTAAGTTTAATACAAAATCTGTCTAATTTTCTGTTTAAACAGATAATCTGGGCGAGCGCAATTTCATTGGCCCGTACCGGTTCGGTCAGATCGACCGCTGCGGGCCGTTGGATCTTAAGTGATAACAGACGGATCTGATTAGCCCGTACCGGTTCGTCCACGATCTAATCCTAGCCGCAGACACAAGATCTAACGGTCCCTAGCGGCCTGGCCAGAGATGAGCGGCGCTGACCGGCTGCGCGCGGCGGCGGAGCGTCAGCCGATGGGGTTCCGGCGAGTCTACAAGGGCTAGGAGACTGTGGACACGTACCAGAGGTCGAGGAGGTCGTGGCGGTCTTGATGGAGGTCACTGCGGCGTGGGGGGTGCTCTGGCTTGGCCTTGATCCCTCGCCGGAGTTGTGTAGACGGCGGAGCTCGCGGCTCAGTGTCGGAGACGGCGACCTGGGGCTCGAACCAGCCAGCAAAGGGGTCAGCGAGATGCGCAAGGATCTGCACGACCTAGCAAAGACCAAAAGGAGGCGGCAGAAACCCTAACCTTACCGGAAAACGCGATGACGGCAGCGGCAGAGAGGGTTCGCCAGAGTTGGACCGCGTCGTCGACCTGGTGCAAAAGAAGGCACGTGGCCGGGGTTAAAACGTGCGCCAGGACACGGCAAACAAAACAGGGCAGAGAGGAGGGCACGGCGTGGCCGGGGCTCACCGGAATTATCGCCGGAGTTGCTTCGGACGCCGGCGGTTTGAGGTGGCAATTGGGGAGCCTGGGGGCTCTCCAGGGGCAGTGGCTGGGGGAAGTCGAGGAGGGGTGGGGATTAAGAAGGGGCCAAAGCGGTGACGATTTACTCGTGGTAACGCTCGCAATCAATCAGACATGGAAACGGCAGAGGAGGAGGGAGGGCGCCGGCCGTTCGCGTGGAAGACACTGAGGTGGCGTCGACGTGGCATGGGGCCCGGTGGTAAGTGGGTGGGGGTGAGCTGAGGGGGTGTGCGAAAAGTCAGAGAGGGGGAGAGGGAGTCCCGGGTGGGCTAGCTGGGCCGGTTTGGGCCAAAAGGCCGTAAGGCATTGGTTTAAAATTTCTTTTCCCTCCTTTTCTTTTTCCTTTAGCTTTTCTTTTCTAGTTTTTTTGAATTTAGCAAAAGTGCTCCAAAAAGCCTCTAAATTTCACCAAATTTTTGGAGGACAATCCTAATGCAAAGTAGTACATGCCATGATGGAATGAATGCAATAATGATGAATTTTAGATGAATTTTTTTTGGGATGTTACAAATCTAACCCCCTTAAGATGAATCTCGCCCTCGAGATTCGGATTGGCTAGCAAATAGGTGAGGGTGATCTCTCTGAAGTTCATCCTCTCGCCCCCATGTTGCTTCTGATTCAGTGTGATGGTTCTACTGCACTTTGCAGAATTTGATGGTCTTGGTACGGGTAATTCTTTCTGCTGTCTCCAGAATCTTAATAGGTTTCTCTTCATAAGTGAGATCATTCTCTAGCTGAACTTCCTCTAATGGTATAGTGTCTTTCAACGAAGTTTCTTCCATCTCTGGGTGACACTTTTTCAGCTAACTGACATGAAATACATTATGAACTGCTGACAGAGATTCTGGTAATTCTATCTCATATGCCACTTCTACTTTGCGGCTCAAAATCTTGAAAGGTCCCACATAGCGCGGTGCTAATTTTCCTTTGATTCCAAATCTCTTAACACCACGAAGTGGTGATACCCTGAGATAAGCTCTATCACCGACCTCATAGGTAACCTCTCTACGTTTTGGATCGGCATAGCTCTTTTGCCGAGATTGGGCTACCTTTAGCCTACCCCTTACCATCTTGACTTTCTCTTCAGCCTCCTTGATTAGGTCTGGCCCGAACAAATTTCTTTCTCCTACTCCATTCCATAGCAACGGTGTAGTACACTTCCTTCCATAAAGGAATTCAAATGGAGCCATTTCTATGCTTGATTGATAGCTATTATTGTAGGAAAACTCTGCGTATGGTAGACTTTCATCCCAACTAGATTCATAATCTAACGCACATGCTCTTAGCATATCTTCCAATATTTGATTGGTCCTTTCTGTCTGTCCATCAGTTTGTGGATGAAATGCAGTGCTGAATTCTAGTCGAGTTCCCAATGACTCGTGAAGTTGTCGCCAAAAGTGCAAAGTGAATTGAGTTCCTCTGTCAGATATGATACTCTTAGGTACCCCATGCAAACATACAATTCTATTCATGTATATCTTGGCTAGCTTTGCACTTGTATAAGTGGTCTTCACTGGTATGAAATGGGCCACTTTTGTCAAGCGGTCAACGATAACCCATATAGAATCGTATCCAGATTTAGTCCTGGGCAGTCCGGTGATAAAATCCATACCAATTTTATCCTATTTCCAATCAGGTATTGGCAGTGGTTGTAATAATCCTGCCGGTTTCTGATGTTCTGCCTTTACACGACTACACACGTCGCACAAGGCAATGTGCTCTGCTATATCCTTCTTTAAATTATTCCACCAAAATCTTTCCTTAACATCTATATACATCTTGGTGTTGCCAGGATGAATTGAATATGGTGAGTTGTGCACTTCTTGTAAGATCAACTTCTTAAGTTCAAGATCCTGCGGAACACAGATACGTTTTTCGTACCATAAGATTCCTTGTTCATCTACATGGAATCATTTTGCCTTGCCTTCACTAACCTTACTCTTGATTTCTTCTATTTCTTTGTCCAACTTTTGGGCTTCTTGAATTATGTCCATTAGTGTGGGTTGCACTTCCAAGGATGCAAGGTACCCTTCAGGCACAATTTCGAGTCTCGGTTCTCTAAATTGGGCACATAACTCCTCCGGCAATTCTCCTTTATTGAGGCCATTTACATAAACCTTGCATCTTAATGCATCGGCTACGACGTTTGCTTTTCCAGGGTGGTATTGCAAACTTAAATCGTAATCTTTGATAAGTTCTAGCCATCTTCTTTGTCTCATGTTGAGTTCTTTCTGTGTAAAAATGTATTTCAGACTCTTGTGATCAGTGAACATTTCACAACGTTTTCCCATGAGGTAATGCCTCCATGTTTTTAAGGCATGCACACCTGATGCCAACTCTAGATCATGAGTAGGATAGTTCACTTCATGATTTTGGAGTTGCCTTGATGCATAACCTACAACTCTACCTTCCTGCATCAGTACACCTCCTAATCCTTGGTGAGATGCATCACAATATACTTGAAAGTCTTTCTCAAGGTCTGGCAGACATAACACTGGTGCTGACACTAGTCTCTTCTTCAACTCCTGAAAGTTGGTTTCACAAGCTTCTGTCCAATTAAACTTATTCTCTTTCTTTAGCAGATCAGTCATAGGTTTTGCTATCTTAGAGAAATTTTCAATGAACCTCCGATAGTACCCTGCTAGGCCTAGGAAACTACGGATTTCCTTAACCGATTTAGGAGGCTCCCATTCTGTCACAGCTGCCACTTTTGCTAGATCAACAGCTATACCATTTCCAGATACTATGTGCCCAAGAAAACCCACTTCATTCAGCCAAAATTCACATTTGCTGAACTTGGCATAAAGTTTGTGTTCCCTGAGTTTCTCTAGAATCAGGCGTAGATGTTCTTCATGTTCTTTGTTGCTCTTGAAATATACCAATATGTCATCGATGAATACCACTACGAACTTGTCAAGGAATTCCATGAATACCTTATTCATCATGTTCATGAAATATGTCGGTGCATTAGTCAATCCAAATGGCATCACTGTATATTCATACAACCCATATCTAGTGGTGAATGCGCCTTGGGTATGTCATGTTCTCTAATCTTTAGTTGGAAGTATCCTGATCGAAGATCAATCTTTGAGAACACACATGCTCCCTCTAGCTGATCGAAGAGATCATTTATTCTAGGCAGGGGATATTTATTCTTTATGGCCACTTCATTAAGTGAACGACAATCTATGCATAGCCTTTGACTTCGGTCCTTCTTCTCAACAAACAAAACTGGTGCTCCCCAAGACGATGAACTTGGTTGGATAAATCCATTTTTCAATTGTTCTACCAGTTGTTTCTTGAGTTCTTTTAACTCATCCACCGACATTTTATAAGGTCTCTTTGCTATAGGCCCAGTTCTTGGCAGTAGGTCTATCAGAAACTCCACATCCCTATCTGGTGGCATGCCAGGTAATTCCTCGAGGAACACATCTGGGTACTCCTTCACTATTGGCACACTGTCTAGGCTAACCCCTTAAGAGAATTAACCTTGCTCCCCCCTGGGTTGAAAGTTAGACTTGAACCTGATCCTTTTCTTTTCTGGGGTGGTGAGCATAATACTGCTTGCACAGTCAATCACTCCTTCATGACGGGTCAACCAGTCCATCCCTAATATTACATCTAATCCTTGGGACTCTAGGATTATTAAATTAACTGGAAACTTGTTCTTTCCAATTTCTAGGATTATCTGTTGGCACCTAGAATTTACTATCATTTCTCCATCCGGGGAGCTTACTTTAATGGGACATCCAATGGTTTCAGTGGAGAGTTCGTTTTTTATTACAAATGCTCTTGAAATGAATGAATGCGATGCGCCAGTATCGAAAAGGATAAGTGCAGGAAAGGAATTAATCTTGAACTTACCGATCACGGCATCAGATCCTTCTTGAATTTCCTCCACATTGATGTGATTCACATGACCCTTTTGGAATGGGTTCGGCTTAGCCCCATCAGCCTTCTTCTCTGGGCATTCATTAGCATAGTGCCCTGTCTTCTTGCACTTGAAACATTCCACCTGACTGATGTCTTTCTTTGCTGGCTGACTGTGACGATTCTGACCACTGTGGTTTCCATGGCCATGACCATTGTGGTTGTTCCTGAATCCACTTTTGTTATGTCCACGATGATTGTTTCCATCATGGTGGTGGTTGTTGTTACGATGGTTATTATGATTCCCATTCTTGTGGAATCCTGAACTCCCACTTCCTTCACCATGAGAGTGCTTGTGAGGAGATTCTGATCCAAACTTATCAAAATGGTGCTTCCTCTTTCTACCCTCCACTTGCTTCATCTTGTTTTCTAGGATGGTAGCTTTATCACACAAGGATTGATAAGTTGGAACATATGCAACAGATAGTTGCATAGAAATTTCATCATTCAGCCCATCTAGGAACTTCTCCTTTCTCTTTGCATCAGTGTCAACATCATCAGGTGCATAACGTGACAAATTATTGAACTCTTCGATGTATTCAGAAATACTGCGGTGGCATTGCTTGAGGTTATGAAACTCCTTTTTCTTCAACCCCATTATTCTAGAAGAGATGTGAGTGGTGCGAAACCCATCCTCAAACATTGCCCAAGTCACTTCCTCAATAGGGTGTGTAACTTGGAAATTATCCCACCAAGTAGCTGCATGACCTTCCAATAAGTGTGCTGCGAATCTGACCTTTTCTGCATCCGTGCATCCAACTGTGACTAGGTCCTTATTCACAGAACATAGCCAATCATTTGCTACCATGGGGTCAATGGTACCCGAGAACTTAGCAGGTCTCAACCTTAGAAATCTAGTCAGCATATCCAGAGGTGGTGGATTGTTCTGGTTGTTGTTATTGTTGTTCTGATTCTGGTTTGCCATGAATTGAGTCATCATTTGCATCAATTGTGTCTGTGCAGCCATCATCTGCTGCATTCCATTGCCATTGTCATCGTTATCCTCGTTGTTGCGTCGGGGAGGCATCTGTGGGTTTAATAAGGGTAAGTAATGATAGATAACCCAATAAAGTAACAACAATCAGACAAACAAGCACATGCAGGTTCCACAACAATAACAGAGTTTGCAAAAATAACATACTAGCATAGTCACCCACAAGTCGGTATGACCTATGCAACTCGATAATAATAAAACGATAGGTAGATGGAATAGTATCACTACTCCTCCATGTCAACTTCCTCCTCCACTAGAGCAAGTCCTGCTGCGGCGAATCCTGCCTTGTATTCCTCTAAGCTTGTAGTCAAAGCATCAATCTTTGCCTCAGAATCTCTCTTGTAGCGTAGCCTCTCAATCACCTCGTGATCCGCCTCCAGCTCAATGTCCTCAAGCTCTAACTCGGCCTCCAAGTCTCTGATCTTCTTATTCTTCTCCTGAACCCTATTCTCTTGGTTCTTGAATTTCTTATCCTAGTCTTCAAACTTCTTCTCCATTTCCTTGATTCTCTTCTCCTATTCCTGGAAGGCCTTGTCTTTCTCTTTTAGCTGGACTCGTAGTTCATCATTGCTAAGCATCACATTAGTCCTATCAGTATCAAGGTGTCTGATAAGGCTCTCTAAGTCCTGGAGATGGTGACGCACATGCTTGATAGACTCCTTAGTGGCCTCGTCCAGCACAATAGGCTCTCCGTCCTCGTTGCGTCTCCCAAAGAAGTGAAAGTAGTGGCTCTTGACCTCGGAAGAATGACGTCCACATAGGCGTCCCAACAGCTCCTGCATAGCGACATCGAGCCCTCTCTCCAAGTCATCGTGGAGTATCTTGAAGGTGATCTCCTTAGTTTGGGGCTCTGTCTCGCGTCCTGGCTGGGTAACCTTGAATCCCCATAAGTCCTTCCTCTGAAACTTCCTCAGCTGAAGTCCCTGAATGGCAGGGATTGGAAGAGCGAGCACTTGGACTAGCTCCAACATATGAGTCCCAAAGCGAGTCCCCTTGAAATCCTTGGTCGTGCTGTAGATAACACTAGGCATCTTTTGCATAGCATGGAAAATAGTTAGTAACAACACAATCTAGAGAAAGAAAACCCAAGTCACAAAATAAAAAATCAACCAACAAAACATTCCAAGTAGCAATACATTATTCAACTCAAGCAATCAAGGTTCCAGACATAACTTATTTTTGCCATACCACATAGGTTGGTATGATCAAAATACTAACGTGATAAAACACCAAAGGTGGTGGTCTAACTAGTATCTCACTCCTTCTTAACCAAGGTAGCTATCTGGGCATCCTTGGCAGCAATCTGCTTATCTTGGTCGCATAGCTCCAAAGCTAGGCCTATGATATCCTTACTTAGGCGTTTCATAGTGGCCTTTGAGTCTTGGACAAGACGCTTCTCCTCCTTGAGATCCTCCTGAGTATTGAGCATTCTATACTTGAGTCTTCCCCAAGTTCCTCAATAGCTTTCCACACAGCATTCCTTGCAGAGTCAAAGAATGACGTGTGCATTTCAGAGTTGGTGAACATGCAGAATCTCGTACTCTTGGGATCATCTTCCTTGTTCTTGTACAAATGGAGTTACACCCACCAATACTCTTGTCCTTCATCTATCACAGGAAATCCCTTGTACACGGCTTCACCATTCATTCCCAAGCCGATCATGAGGTTCTTGAGTGCATTGGGAAATTCTATTTCACACTCCAGGGTCAGAGTCATCAGTGGTCCCTTCTTGACAGATTCATTAATGGTGGACATCTACAAAAATAGATGAGAAAGGATGATTAGGGCAAGTCTTACGAGATGAAAAGACAAGTGTAAAGTTGGAATATAGAATTATTTTTCCTAAGGGTTTTCCTTAGTCTAATCCATTCTAGGGTCACGAACCTACAGGCAACACAGTGCTCTGATACCATCTGTAAGATCTCACCATAATAAGGTAAGATCCCTGTGATTGCAGTGCTAGTCCCTGGATCGAAATGCTAGCACCCACAGTTTAAGATGAATTACACAGAAACAAAGGTCATTATTACATCAAATATCTAGGAATATAATAGTTCTTACAACTTACTTAGCCCAAGGCTAAGATACTCAAGGTTCACATTACATAGCATAATAATAATAGAGTCTTTTGTCTTCATGCACCACAGGCAAGCATGTCGAGTGTAGACCCGCAACCCTACTCATCATCAGAGTATCCTGCAACATAATAAGTTACAGCCACAAGGGTCAATACATTTGGAATTGTATTGGCAAGTGATACCATAGATACTTAGTATAATCCAACAACTACATGAATATATGGCTAAGTGGGTATGGCTGACTTTGCTAAAAGCTAGTTTAACTTATAGTTTTTGAAGAGTAAGTTTTCTCATTCAAACACTAAGGTACCAATGATAGACATCACTGAACCTCTACCCATGTTCACCCACAAGTTTTAACTTAGAGAAATTTGGATGAGGAGATTATTGAACTGCTTCACTGTCTTGAGGCTCAGAAATTGTCCGTAACCGGGGACACGGCTAAGTACTTAGTTTTACCCTCTCGAGAGGTGGTGCACTTTCCACCACAAGACTCGACATGCATCGAGACAAGACCTTTTAGAAGCAATCCCTCAGACCACCACGGACGTGTTCCATCCTATCACAACTACCACCTTCTGTCCGTCTAGCTGAGTTCTTGCAACTTAGTTGGTCAAGGCAGAACCCATATGCCATGTGGCTGCACTAGAAGCTTCGTGACAAGAATGTCTCCAATCTCTTTGTTACTGGATGGCCATCCACAAGTGTGATACACCAGCTGACCATAGACATGGCCCCTGAGTAACCACTCAACATAATCCAAGCAAGTCCCATTCCACCCAGGTGTTTCATTAATATTAGTTGTTTTCTTAGTCAAACAAAATAATATATTTCCATACTATCTTATATGTATTTTCCACCCACGAATTCTAATAGCATGGCTAAGCACTCTAGCATAAGTAGTCTTTCAACTAGAAGATACTACCAAGATATAGTCTATAGGGTAGCATAGCATAGCATAGTAACATGTAAATAATCCTATCATGCTAAGATCTACCAAAATAACACTAGTGCAATAGTGAAAATAATAGGACATGAGATGAAATATCACTTGCCTTGGTAGCTAGGGGAATAGGTACAATCCTCACAGCAACAAACTTCACAATCCACACAATCTACACAAAGAACAATACAACAACAATAATTCACTCAATAAAACATTACAAAAATATGGATGCATGCAAAATGCAATGACATGATCACAACTCAATAGCTTACAGAGTCTACAGTACAGAGGTTAAAATACCTCATCTAAAGGCATGAGAAATAGCCCAAAACAATTTATGGAATAATTTTTATGAGCAAAATACTCCTAAAAAGATTCTGCCTATAATTCCAATTTTTCAGAGGCAAAAGTGTGAAACAAGGCCTCTATAATAACGGTCTTATTGTTCTGAATCCATAGACACAAAATTTGCATTTTTCTAAATTGTGGATCAAAAGTTATGGATTTTCTAAGTTTAATACAAAATCTGTCTAATTTTCTATTTAAACAGATAATCTGGGCGACGTGGCGCAATTTCATTGGCCCGTACCGGTTCGGTCGGATCGACCGCTGCGGGCCGTTGGATCTTAAGTGATAACAGACGGATCTGATTAGCCCGTACCGGTTCGTCCACGATCTAATCCTAGCCGCGGACACAAGATCTAACGGTCCCTAGTGGCCTGGCCGGAGACGGGCGGCGCTGACCGGCTGCGCGCGGCGGCGGAGCGTCGGCCGATGGGGTTCTAGCGATTCTACAAGGGCTGGGAGACCGTGGACACGTACCAGAGGTCAAGGAGGTCGTGGCGGTCTTGATGGAGGTCCCTGCGGCGCGGGGGGGTGCTCTGGCTTGGCCTTGATCCCTCGCCGGAGTTGCGTGGTAGCGGCTCGTGGCTCGGTGTCGGAGACGGCGACCTGGGGCTCGAACCAGCCAGCAAAGGGGTCAGCGAGATGCGCAAGGATCTGCATGACCTAGCAAAGACCAAAAGGAGGCGGCGGAAACCCTAACCTTACCGGAAAACGCGATGACAGCGGCAGCAGAGAGGGTTCGCCGGAGTTGGACCGCATCGTCGACCTGGTGCAAAAGAAGGCACGTGGTCGGGGTTAAAACGTGTGCCAGGACACGACAAACAAAACAGGGCAGAGAGGAGGGCACGGCGTGGCCGGGGCTCACCGGAATTATCGCCGGAGTTGCTTCGGACGCCGGCGGTTTGAGGTGGCAATTGGGGAGCCTGGGGGCTCTCCAGGGGCAATGGCTGGGGGAATCGGTCGAGGAGGGGGTGGGGATTAAGAAGGGGCCGAAGCGGTGGCGATTTACTCGTGGTAACGCTCGCAATCAATCGGACATGGAAACGGCAGAGGAGGAGGGAGGGCGCCGGCCGTTCGCGTGGAAGACGCTGAGGTGGCGTCGACGTGGCGTGGGGCCCGATGGTAAGTGGGTGGGGGTGAGCTGAGGGGGTGTGCGAAAAGTCAGAGAGGGGGAGAGGGAGTCCCGGGTGGGCTAGCTGGGCCGGTTTGGGCCAAAAGGCCAGAAGCTGTTGGCTGTTTAAAATTTCTTTTCCCTCCTTTTCTTTTTCCTTTAGCTTTTCTTTTCTAGTTTTTTTGAATTTAGCAAAAATGCTCCAAAAAGCCTCTAAATTTCACCAAATTTTTGGAGGACAATCCTAATGCAAAGTAGTACATGCCATGATGGAATGAATGCAATAATGATGATTTTTAGATGAAATTTTTTTGGGATGTTACAATCTTGCAATTTGGCACTGATGAGTACTTCTCGGCTGAGGAAGACGTAGTTCCTGACGACAACGACACTGACGGTGGCCATGGTGTTGCATAGAACGATTGTGCTGCTTGGAAGAGCAGGAGACAACAGCGAGCACTCGACATGTGGGCGGCGAGAGACAACTAGAGGATCTGAAGAAGATGATGATGGTTTGTTGATTAAGTGCTGACCTTGTGTTCCATAAACAACCCCTGATGTGGGTGTTAAACTGTCATTTGCTAGTAGCTAGGTAACATTATCATGAACTCATATTTGCTAGTAGCTAGGGTCGTAATTTGGTACTGCTAGTTTAATTTGCCGCTTGTTTGAAACTGCTATTTCAGTTTGCTGTCTATTTAGTATTATGTGGTAACATCACCAGCTGTGAGAAGTGATGAGCACATCACTTTGGCATAAGCAACCAAACATACAGATTTTTGCATCAAATGAAAGAAAATCAATTTTATTGCTAACCAAACAACTTGTCAAAATTGCAAGAAAACTAGATATGAGCAATCAAACGAACTGCTAAACTTGACCCAAGTCCAATCTCCTTTCATGCAACGAGTCAAGTAAAAAAACAAAAAAATTAGACCCGACCGACCAAACACACCCTAGCTTGGGTGCAAGGTCTAAGTGATGCTCACTTGGTTGTTTCTTTCTTTGGCGGCGTGTGTCACAGCTTTCAGCAGTAGTACTGCACCATATAATATGCCCACTTGAATAGTAGTACTACATTGCACCATATATTATGCCCAATCCACGACCATTTGCTTGGAGCTCATGGCATGGGAGCCACTTGGGGCTACACTCTATAGGCTGCTGTTGCTGCTGATATGCATGCATTCATGCTTTGAAATAGTAATACGTCAGCACTAGACGATAACAAAAATGTTCAGACGTGTATATCGTACTCTCTCCGATTTCAAAATATAATATGTTTTAGTTTTGAGATAAACCTGAGATTTTCTCAAACGGATATAACAATATTTCCTAATGTGCCCATATCCATAACAAAATTTGCACCGAACTTGGGATGGGCAATCTGGGCTTGGGTGGCCCATAGCAAGGCATCTGGAGCAGATAACATGGGCCGAGCGATGAGAGAGAATTGGGCTAGGAGAACTCGTGGGCTGAATATCCCTGTGGTTTGAGACTGCTCCGGCAGAAGTCAAGGCGTCCGATCCGAGGAGGTCGGATCACGTAGCGTGATACCCGGCGTTCTTGCCACATAGGTTCTCCTCCGATGTGAAGCTAACGGTGATGAATTGGGTCCGGTGTGATGTGATCGCCGGCGAGATATCAAGGTCCAGTCTAGTTCTTGCTCATGAAACCAATCTGATGATTCTTTGATCCAATTCAGACCCCCATACCCCCATAGAGAGAAATAGTATTTAGGGCATTCGAAGAATCTAAGTTTGTAGATCATGAAACCCACAGGTTTGGAATAAACTTCAAACTTAAAAGTCCGATCACGAATCAAGCTGACATGAAAACCATGTTTACTTCCACCATGGCATGATTGAAGGGCAATACAAACATTGACTAGATCGAGTCGAAAGATGGCTTGGCCAAATAAGACCACAAGAATAAATCCAGATCCAGGAGATGGGGATTGCACACGGGTGGAAAAGGAAGATCGAACCTGTAATTCAAATCCCATGCCATGAGAGAAATCCAGAGTATCACCAAGAGCACGCGGATCCATTGTATGGGAGAATTAGAAGGATTCTCCATGGTTCGCCAGGGGGTGCGCCAGGGAGAGGGTGGGTGGGGTGGTCGCCATGTTAAAAAAAAGCAACTTCAAAGAGAGCAAGACGAAGTTGCGAACATTAAAAGCTTACCAGTTGAAATTATCAAGGTCAAAAGAGTCATCCGACGACTCCTTCGGCAGTCGCAGCTTCTTCCGAGCAGGCGGAGCCATGGAGCGCATAGGAACGGCTGGGATTGGCTCCTCTGCAACAGTAGAGGGACCTTCTGGCGTCGTCAGGGAAGAAGCATCAGAATCCTTGCCGCGGGAACGCTTGCGAGTGTCATGGTCGCTGGACTCGGGGGCTCCCTCTTCTTCCTCAATTGGGACAGTCGATTCCGACTCGTCCTCTTCCTCTGCTTCGCGATGGATAACCCCTTCAGGTCGAGGAGAAAAATTGGAAGACACTTTCCAGTCCTGCATTCAGAAAAAACATCAGTACAGAATAATACACTTGACGGCAATCGACAAAGAAAACTACTTCACAGTACAGTTCTACCTCAGGAGGAGGGTTAGAGGCGTCGAAAGGAGGCATGACTGGTTCGCCTGGGAGAACCTCCTTCGCAGTGTACTTGGTCACCAATCGCAACCTCCTGTCTACTTCACCCGCAGAAATGCCTTCCACAGATATGCGAGTGACATCGCTCGCACCAGCCCAGCAGTACATCAGTGGACTCTAGCCTGTAGAGGCTGGACGCGGTGGCGCAACCACGTGCGAGAGCGGCGCCACCCTCTTATTTTCCTAGGCGGCCTTCGAGGTCGCAGATGCGCTTATATAGCACCTCCATTTCCTTAGAATCGCCAGGCATCACGACATTCTTCCAGGAACACCTCCTCTTACAAGCTGCCACGGAGTCAAAGGGCACGAGTCCGTAGTGCTCTCCGTCGGCCTTCTGGTCGTGGATGTAGAACCACTTGTCCCTCCACCCTTGGACAGAAGCGGTGAGCTTGATGTCAAAGTAGGTGATAGAGGAGTCGACGTGGATCCCATAGCCTCCTACATCATAGACTACCGACCCCGACCCCGACTGACACTTCAGCTTAATAAGCTTCTTCAACAGACCAAAGTGCGGCTCGATTCTGAGCCAACACTCGCAAAGTGTGATAAAGCAAGAGATGTGGAGAATGGAGTTTGGGGACAACTGGTGCAGCTGGATCCCATAGAAACAAAGAAGACCCCTGAAGAAAGGATGCAGGGAAAGAGAGAGACCTCGAATGATGAACGTAAGGAACATCACCCAGAAACCTGGAGGAGGACGAGGGATTACCTCATCGCCAGGCACTCGTGAGTCATCTTCCGCGAGCGGAAGAGCTCCATCTTGACGATGAAGGTGCAGCTCAGAAGGCTTGATGACGGACGCGCGCCAGGAGCCGTTGGTGATGCCGGTGCCCGCACCCTTCTTCTTCCCAGCACCGGCAGCGCTGGTTCCCACGGCGGTGGTGCTGCCCTTCTTCTTGACGGCAGCAATGGTGGCCGCAGATCCAGCAGCGGCGCCTCCCTTCTTCTTGCCCATCTTTCGATGGCGATGCAAGTGAAGAAAGTAACTGGGGAAAACACGGAGCTGGTCTAGTGCCACGAAGAGGAAGCGCGCAAGGAAGAAGAGAGACCATCAATGGCGAAGGAGGCACGAGCAAGAAGAGAGATGGGAAAAATTACCACAGCTGCGTTGCTACTTAACCTCCTTGTAGGTGTCATCCAACGGCCAGCAACAACCCTACTGAACGCGTGGCGCACATCGCCATCGACACGTGGCGAGGCTGAATCACAAACCGTCCCCACTACTACCATTACGTGCAGAAATCGAGGAGACGTAGTTAAAATAGAAGATTACGCATGCCCAGTCAAATCGAAGTCAGAAAGTGGGACCCACCCGTCACGCGTCTGTCAAAAGCCACGCGGGCAACTGAGGTCATCACATCATCAACACTGACGTCATCGATTCTAGCAGAAGAAGATTTTGACTACTTTAGTTCTTGCTCAAGTCTTCGACTCAACCAAGCACTCAGGGGCTACTCCTAACAGGAGCACTGGTCGCGCACCCGAAAGAATTCAAGACAAACCCTTCACTCGAATCAGCGATCCAATTGTGAACTGTGGGTTACTCCCATAGGGAGCGCTGGAAACACATTCGACTGAAACAAGCAACTAAAGACGACAGCAGTCGCAAAATGTTTTTTAGTCCCCACTCGAGTCTACGACTCGAATAGGCACTTCACACTCCCATAGGAGGCTGGTCGCGCACCCTATGATTATTTGTACATCATACTATGTGTCGATAACATCCACACTCGAATGCTATGGCGACTCCGCCCCATATTTTCCCTACAAAGAGATTGCATCTCCTGGGCCACCCGAATCATCTCCGTGATGACTAAAAATTTTGGATGTCATGCTTACAGCGTGAAGATAAGATCTGAATAAGGCCTGGCAACGCATCTGCTGCGCACTACTAGAAATATATCCGTGTCTGCAGGTGCGATGAACATGCCTTGACGAACGTGTCGAGTGCTCACACTTATACACTAGAATTCGACTAATGTAAGACCCCCGCGGATTGAGTCGAATCACGCCAGCACTTTTCCGAATTCGAGTCCGGGGACTCGACTTTGAGTAGATTGTGTTGTTTTCCCTAAGGCAGTTAACTGATACCGATACATTGGATAAATCAGGCACGTATATCACATAATCCCTATGACACGAAACAAAACACTCGAAAATGTTCAGTCATACACTCGAAAGACTTCATAAAGTCTCTAGTTGAATCTGTGATTCCACCGACACTGGGGCCTCTTGACATGGGTATACCCTACAGGTACTCGAGTTTGGCATATACGGTCCAGATACGGCAGAAGCCCACAGTGTTGCCAAGGCCCAATGAAGAATTCGAGTGGCCCACGGACTCTTCGATTGCTTGCGAGGCAAGAAGAAGCTTAAGATAGAAAGTTCAAAGGGCAAACCCTAAACTGTAACCGACTCGACCTGCTACCCGAGACCTAGCCTATCTATATAAAGGCTAGGAGGGGGCGGCGAGGAGGACAACCATAACCCTAGTTTCCACAACTCTCGCTAGATTGCATCTACGCACCCCTGTAATCTTCGATTCCTTCGATAATTCCAAGAGCAGACAAGCAGGAGTAGGGACCTCTACGAGGCCTGAACCTAGGTAAACATTGCATCCCAGTGTGCTTGTTTGCTAGCTGATTGATGCCTCTAGTGCTCCCTCCTTCTCCAAAACCCAAGTCCATCACAATGGGCATTGATGAGTTAAACCCTCGTCACTCATCTTTTTTTCCTTTTTTTTCAATCTCTATCTCTTTTGTTTATAAGAAGAATGCTCATAGGTTGCTCACTATGGTGATGTTGCAAGTTTCCACCATGATTAGGCATGGCTTAGGCTAGCGGCCCAGGCGTTTCTCTAACACACATACATAACTCCATGGACTTACAAGCTCCACTTTCATTTCACACCGACGACATCCATAAACAAAAGAGCATGATATCAAATAGGTACAAGTACCAAGTGCAATGTTGAAAGCGTTCCCCATGAAAGCATGGTTCTGCTAATCCCCAACAAATAAGTGCAAGCATATACAACATAGATGACACAATGGTTCAAGTTTATTAAGGGCAAGAAAAGTAAAGTGTGCCATCAAGTTTGTGAGAGCTTTAATCACTAGTTTTCTCATAACAAGTTTAATTTGGAAGGTAAACAAAAGCATGAATATACTTGGAATAGCATAAGCTAATTGGTAGGTATGGTGGAATCTTTGGAGTAACTTGGTTTTATTTGGAGTTGGATGCATGAGTGGAACTCATACTTGGTATGGGGGCTAGCAAAAGACTGGGAGCGACCAACTAGGAGAGCAATAATGGACATAATCATGCAAAGCAACAAAACATTGTTAATTAAAGCATAAAGTGATATTACAAGTCGAAAACTAAATGATCATAGAGTCTATGGTGACTTGGTGTAGTCTTAACATGGTGTGAGCATGCACCAAGTCAACCCAAATAAATCATTTAAAGGAGAATACCACAATATTATGCTTTTAATATGCGAAAACAACGCATGATTCTTTCAAGGCACATTAAGCAATCTCAATTGTTTGTAACAAGTCACGCTTCAGCAATAATTACTAAGCATAAAGCCAAAACAATGTCAAGCATGACATGATAAAGCCTAGGCCATAATCAAAAACAAGCTCCCTTTATACCACTTAAGCATGAACTTTCCTACTCTTTTCCTATCCAAATCAACTTTATTTGAAAACTAATGCATGAATGAGGGGGTCCATCCATTTTTTTCAAGCAAACTAAGCAAATGAAAACTAAAAACAAAAATAAAGACGCTCCAAGAATAACGCGATTGTGCATGAAACAATAAAAATGAAGTGTTTGGAAGAAACCTGAAATTTTTATTGATGAAGAAGGGGATGCCTTGGGCATCCCCAAGCTTTGATGCTTGTACTTCTTGAATATTTCTTGGGGTGACACGGGTGGCATCCCCAATCTTGAGATTTTTTCCATACTTCATCTTATCACATTACTCTTCCCTACACTTTAAAATTTTCTTCATACTAAACTTCACACAATCTTCATTAGCAACATTAGTGTACTCAAGATAATAAGTCTTTAGGTTCAGTTTCAATACAAGTAAAACTTCCATTAAAACACAAGCTACTGTAGAAATTCCTTTTAAAAGTTCAAGAAATTTGGCAAGAACTCAAAGAGAAAGAGATTAGGAGGCAAATGCAAATAATGGCAGAAATCTGTCAAAACAGACCAACAGGTAAAAACCGATTTTTTCGAAGACCTTCTGTTGCTCAGATCAAAAAGTGTTAAACTAACGATAGTTAGATAACAACCTGGGGCAGAAGCAAAAACAATTATGGCTCAATCTGACATATAGATATTTATCACGAATATTTACAAAGAAATCACAAAAATCTGTTTCAGGACAGCAACTTTCCCAAGTCTTACTTCTCTCTCATTAAAGGTTATTCTTGGCACAAAAACCACACAAAAAGGATAAGGAGAGGTTATTACTGAAGCAAAAACTTCCAAGACTCAACAAAACAAAAATAAACTGAAAGCAAAAATATATTGGGTTGTCTCCCAAAAAGCTCTTTCTTTATAACCATTACGATAGGCATGATAAATTTCAATGATGCTCACATAAGGATATGAATTGAAGTAAAAGAGAGCATCAAGAAGCAAATATAGAACAAATTTAAGTCTAACCCACTTCCTATGAAAAATAATCTTGTAAAGAAACAAGTCATGAAAGCACAAAGCAACAAGCATAGGAAAGCAAAACAAGTGCAACTTCAAAATTTTCAACATAAAGAGGGGAAACTTAGTATTGTTGAGATACATAAAACCATGTTTCCCTCTCTCATAATAACTTTCATTAGCATCACAATATAACTATCACATAAAACATTCTTATCATGAGCCACATGCATAAAAGAATTAATATTCTCCACATAAACATAGTCATTCTTATTAATTGTAGTGGGAGAAAATTCAACAAAATAGTTATCATTATTATTCTCATCACCATAATCATCAAATATAGCAGGCATATTGTAATCATAATTAATTTTCTCCTCAATAGTAGGTGGACTAAAAATATCATACTCATCATTGTAATCATCATATATCGGAGGTATAGTATCATCAAAGTAAATTTTCCCCTCCGTGCTTGGAGGACTAAAAATATCATGCTCATCAAAACCAGCTGCCCCAAGCTTAGACTTTTCCATAGCATTAGCAATAATGGTGTTCAAAGAATTTATACTAATAACATTGCTATTAGCATGCAAATAAAGTTCCATAGGTTTTTTAATTTTCTCTTCAAACACTTCCTGTCCTAACTCAAGATAAATACTATAAAGCTCTCTAATTTTGTTGTTGTTTTCCATTAAGCCTAACTAGTGAAAATAAAAACAAGAAACAACAAGATATAATTGCAGAATCTAAAGGATATAACTTCGAGCTCTCACACACCAGCAACAGCACTAGAATATAGCTTAGTAGCCAGAAGATGTGAGTACCTTTTACCTTACCTCCTTGATGACGGTGCCAGAAAATAGCTTGATGTCTATGCACTTCTATTCTTGTAGACAGTTGTTGGGCCTCCAAGTGCAGAGGTTTGTAGAACAGCAGCAAGTTTCCCTTAAGTGGATTACCCAAGGTTTATCGAACTCAGGGAGGAAGTGGTCAAAGGTATCCCTCTCAAGCAACCCTGCAATCAAGATACAAGAAGTCTCTTGTGTCCCCAACATACCCAATACACTTGTCAGGTATATAGGTGCACTAGTTCGGCAAAGAGATAGTGAAATACAAGTGGTATGGATAATTATAAGTCGTAAAAGTGCCAAAAAAGAGCTTGACGGGTAGGAAGAGACTAAAGGCAATCTGAAATAAAGATGGAAGCAAGCAAACATGTAACATATCTAGTTGCAAATGGTGTTTCAATGCTTAGAAACAAGGCCTAGGGATCATACTTTCACTAGTGAACACTCTCATATAAATATCTTCTCTTTATGATACTACTCTGAACTACTCTCCGGTTGGATAACTCTAATCCACGGTAGGGCTATAACAGCACACCTCAAAGTTCGCTTTCCCCATCTAGATAACCCCTCACTATCACCTTGAGCGCTAGATGGTTCCAACAAACACCACAATCTCATAGAGACATCCAACTCAAATTATACTCATGACAAGTATTTATGTAACCTTAGCCGAAGTGCCACATGGTGAGCACACTGTCAACTTCACACACATGGGGATAAGCAGAGATTTATTAAAGCACTTGAGTAGCAGAATAGATCTATAAATTACAAAGCTAATGATCTCAATAAGATCACGAATAGAGAGAGATGAACACATAGCTACCGGTAGAGCCCTTAGCCTCGAGGAAGAACTACTCCCTCCTTATCATGGGAGTCAGCAACGGCGATGGATATGGTGGTGGAGTCGATGGAGCTAGCTCCGGGGGCACTTCCCCATCCCGGCAGGGTGTCGGAACAGAGACTTCTGTCCCCTGAATCTCCTCTTCGGTGGCGGCGCTGCGGAACTTTTTGTGGAATTCTGATCTGGTATTTAGGGTTTTCATCCTGGGGGGGTTTTATAGGCGAAGGGGCGATGTCAGAGGGTGGACCAGGGGCCCACACCACCTGGTGGCGCGGCCAGGGGGACCCACACCAGCACTTGGTGTGTCCAGCCCCTGGCCCCTCTCCGTCTCGTCTTCTAGCTCCGTGAGTCTTCCGGTAGAATATCGACTTTGGCTTTTTTACGGTCCAATTCCAAGAATATTTATTTTCCAGCTTTTCTGAAACCAAAACAGCGAAGATGTGCAACCTTACACTGGCATCTTGTTAATAGGTTAGTTCCAGAAAATGTGTAAAAATACTCCAAAGTGTGAACAAAACATAAGAAAGTAGATATAAAACAAGCATGGAACATCAAAAATTATAGATACGTTTCCAACGTATCAATAGTCAAGTTCCTATATCCCCTCTATGTAACCATAATATGTGTTCTTTTTCCCATTTTCATTGTTGCATTAAAGCGGATACCACTATTTTGGTTGGTGCTCTTTTTATCTTGGACGATCGTGTAAAATATATTCTCATTTATCTCGTACCCTTGGAAAGTCAATATAGTCGAAGATGGTGATCTGGCCAACAAGCATAGCTGATCTACAACAATAGTGTTATTCATGAGATGTGTCAGCAACCAACCGCTGGAAGTCTCCATGTGTTCAATCTTAATACAGGAGTCAGACTGCCCCGGGTTTTTGGAGCATACAATATTCTGGTGTTCCTCCAAATACGGGAAATTTTGCAAAACTATGTTGTGTGCTTGAGTGAAATAATGCCCGTCCATATATATCCTTGCTTACTTTCCTAGCGTTCCTTTTCCACTCAGTCTACCCTCATGCCGTGATTCAGGAACACCAATCGTCTTAAGGTCAGGAATAAAGTCAACACAAAACTCAATGGCCTCCTCTGTTCCATAGCCTTGGAGATGCTTCCTTCTGGCCTAGCACAGTTATGAACATATTTCTTTAAGACTCCCATAAACCTATCAAAGGGGAATATATTGTGTAGAAATACAGGACCGAGAATGTCAATCTCTTCGACTAGGTGAACTAGGAGGTGAGTCATAATATTGAAGAAGGATGGTGGGAACACCAAATCGAAATTGACTAGACATTGGACCACATCATTCTGTAACCTTGGTAGACTTTCTGGATTGATTACCTTCTGAGAAATTTCATTAAGGAACACACATAGCTTCACAATGGGTACTCGAACATTTTCCGGTAGAAGCCCCCTCAATGTAACCAAAAGTAACTGTGTCATAAGCACGTGGCAGTCATGAGACTTTAGGTTTTAGAATTTTTTCTGTGTCATATTTATTATTCCCTTTATATTCGACGAGAGGCCATACGGGACCTTGATATTGCTCAGGCATTCAAAAAAGATTTCCTTCTCTTCTTTGGTAAGAGCGTAGCTGGCAGGACCTTGAAACTACTCTAGATGCATGTCATCTCGGTTTTTCATATGTTGCTGGTCCTGCCGTGCTTCCGATCTATCTTTATTCTTCCCATATATGCGTAAGAATCCTAATAGTATCACGCAAAGATTCTTCGTCAGGTGCATCACGTCAATTGCAGAGCGGGCCTCTAGGACTTTCTAATAGGGTAGCTCCCAAAATATAGATTTCTTCTTCTACATGGGTGTGTGTCTGCTAGCGTCATTCAGAACAGATTGTCTGCCAGGACCTTTTCCAAAGATTACTTTTAAATCCTTCATCATATCAAATACATCATCACCAGTACGGAGGATAGGCTTACTCTGGTGATCTGCCTCACCATTGAAATATTTGCCTTTCTTTCTTAAAGGATGTCTGGGCGGAAGAAATCGACTATTCCCTAGGTACACATTCTTTTTTACATTTATCCAAATATATACTTTCAGTCTTACCTAAATAGTGTGTGCATGCATTGTATCCCTTGTTTGTCTATCCTGAAATGTCACTAAGAGCAGACCAATCATTGATGGTTATGAACAACAACGCTCGTAGGTAAAATTCCTCCTGTTTCCCACACACGTACACCTTATCCGTGCCATAACTATAAAATTTCTTCAACTAATGGCCCTAGGTACACATCAATGTTGTTGCCGGGTTGCTTCGGGCCTTGGATGAACACTGGCATAATAATAAACTTTTTATTCATGCACAACCAAGGAGAAAGGTTATAGATACATAGAGTCATAGGCTAGATGCTATGACTACAGCTCTGCTCCCCAAAAGGATTCATGCCATCTGTACTTAGACCAAACCATAAGTTCCTTACGTCACCTAACAAGTCCAAGAACTCTCCCTCGTTTTTCTCCACTGCGACCCATCAGCAGGGTGTCTCAACATATCATCTTTCTTACGGTCTTCCATATGCCATCGCAACAACTTGGCATGCTCTTTGTTTCTGAACAAACGTTTCAACCATGGTAAGGAGCATACCACATCACCTTGGCATGAACCCTCTTCCTGGGGCGCTCGCCCTCAATATCACCAAGGTCATCTCGTCTGATCATATATCGCAATGCAGTGCATATCGGGCATGCATCCAAATTCTCGTACTCCTCACCGCGATAGAGGATACAGTCATTAGGACATGCATATATCTTTTGCACCTCCAACCTTAGAGGGGAGACAACTTTCTTTCCTTCGAACGTACTGGAGGGCAGTTCGTTATCCTTTGGAAGCAACTTTTTCATTATTTTCAGCAACTTTTTAAATCCCTTGTCAGTCACACAGTTCTCTGCCTTCCATTGCAGCAATTCCACTATGCTACCCAGCTTTTTGTGGCCATCTTCGCAATTTGGTGACAACAAAATTGTGATCCTCTAAGATCTGCTCAAACTTTAACCTCTCCTTTTTACTTCCACATTCTCTTTTTTTGCATCAACAATGGCCCAACCAAGATCATCAGTGCCTCATCTGATGCCCGTTCTTTAACTTCTTTATCATCATTGTCTTCCATTGTTATACCACCGTATTTAGGGAACATAGGATTGTTGTTATCATCCTCTTTTTCTTCTTTGTTGTCTTCCATCATAACCCCTCTTTCTCCGTGCTTGGTCCAACAATTATAGCCAGACATGAAACCGGACTGAAACAGGTGACCGTGAAGGACTATTGAGGAAGGGTATTCTTTCTGATTCTGATAGACACCACATGGATAACACATAAAACAATTCTGCTTGTTTGCCTGAGCCACAATGAGAAAAGAACGCACGTCTTTAGTGAACTCGCCAGAGTGTCGGTCAGCGTACATCCATGGCAGGCTCATATGCATTGTATAAGTACATCAACCGCAATCACGATCCTAAAATTAGTACAAGTCTAAATTTTCTACTCCATCTATAAAAACTATGCACTCATTTAAAAACTTTCTACTCCATCTTTAGTCTCGGTTGAAGACACCAATCGGGACTTAAGGGGTTGCGGCAGGCTAGGGCTAGAACAAGCTCGTTTAGTCCCGAATGGTGTCTCCAACCTGTACTAAAGATGAACCTTTAGTCCTGGTCGGATACACCAACTGAGACTAAGCGTTTAGATTTATTTAATCGTGGGTGTCAACACTATGCCGTGAGTAGCGACACTAGTCCGTGAGTATGGACACTAAAGGTGGACCTTTAGTTTCGGTTGGAGACACCAACCAGGACTAAACATTTAGATTTAATGATTTAATCGTGGGTGGTGACACTGTGTCATGGGTGAGTGTCGACACTATGCCGTGAGTGGTGACACTATCCAGTGGGTGGCGACACAATGTCATGGGTAAGTGTTGACAGTATGTTGTGGCGCTTAATCTATAAATAGGCAATATGTATCCTTGTGAAGTAATAAACTGGAACATGTGGTGCGAGAGGGTCACCACTATAGCGGAGCTTCTTGAAGATGTCTTAGGATCTCATCATCGGACATGTTTGAGGAGCTCGCATAGAGGCACTCTCATATATGTGAAATTTGTTAGCTCCTGGACGTATTGATCTAGCTAGAGAAGTTATAAACTACAAGATGGTGTGACAGGGACACCACTACAGCAGAGCTTCTCGAAGATGTCTTAGGATCCCATCCTCATACATCTTCGAGGAGCTCTCCATAGAGGCACTCCCATATATTGATCTTGAGGAGCTTC
Organism: Avena insularis; assembly: GCA_023614405.1. Taxonomy (NCBI): domain Eukaryota; kingdom Viridiplantae; phylum Streptophyta; class Magnoliopsida; order Poales; family Poaceae; genus Avena; species Avena insularis. The sequence continues at coordinate 161,763,165 of CM042696.1, forward strand.
TCGAAGATGTATTGAACTAGCGTGTCTTCCTATGAAGCTTTTTTGAGTTAATGCTATTTTTGTTATAATTTTGTGATTATTATTGTTTAGTATGGTACATATATATGTATATGCATAATGATGATGTTATTTTTTATATCCACCCGGAATTTAAAGATGAAGTGGTTACAAATCTCTCCACTCCGAGAGCATGAAATGAGATAAACTAGCAATTACAGATGAAAGGATGGAGTTGCTAACCTTTTAGAATACTTGGATAGATAGGGCGCCACCAAATCTTGATAAATCATGTGAAAAAAGGAATGAACTCGAGCTCGAGAAGGAGTGTGGCCAAATCTGTATTATATAATTAAGTATATCAAAAACCATTACAGAACATCATAAATAGAGAAATGATCTAATTAATATAAGTTCATCACATTTAAACCAAAGTAAAATAGTGACCAAATGTTATTATTGCAAAATTACTCCCAAACTAAACCCATAATCCCCACTAATTCCAGAGTATGAAATGAGCTAAACTAGCTATGAAAGATGAAAGGATGAAGTTGCTTACCTTTTAGAACCCTTGGATAGATGGGACGGCGCCAAATCTTGTAAAAAAATGGCATGAACTCGAGCTCAATGGAGGAAACCGAGAGAGGATGAAGCAGATTGAAAATGAAGTGTGTGGCTCGGGCAGGAAAGAAGATGAATAATATAAGAATCACATTAGTCCCGGTTGGTAACAACAACCGGGGCTAAAGCTCCATTTTTAGTCCCGATTGGAGAAACCAACCGGGACTAAAGGGTCTGGCGCTGGCTCCAGTCTGGTAGAAACACTTTAGTCCCGGTTGGTGTCTCCAACCGAGACTAAAGGTCCCGTTCAAACCGGAACTAGAGGTGGCCGGGCCCTGTGCCCGTTTCTAGCTGTTGGGTCCGGAGTATTAGTCCCGGCTCCAGACACAACCAGGACTAATGCTCCGAACCAAAGGTCTATTTTTACTAGTGCTTGTCATTAATATGAGGTCATATTAATGGTTCAATTTTAACTAGAGTACATACGAATCTAGATAAAGTTAAGGTCATTAATATGACATGGAGTGAGTATTTCAGTTTATTTTAAAAAAATTGCTTTTGATATTATTCTAACTGTTAGATTCCATAGCCCGACCTGAGTTATGTTCGGGTTTATGATATGGCCAGAAATATATTGGTATTTTATCGCTACACTTCTAGTGAGGAGATTTTTGATAAATAAAAATAATTTTATTTTTTGAGCAAGAATGGTGGATGGGACAGTGCCCTAAAGTTGAGAGGGCCACGTATTTCTTATAAAAGTAAAAAAAAAGTTAGAGAGAACGCTCGGGCATCTCCACCGGGCGATCCAAACGGGTGACCTAAAATGTTCGTTTTTGTCCGTTTGGATCGGTTCGTGGTCCACTTTGAGTCGTGGTCCAGCTTGTCCGGTCAGCCGCGCGCAGCGGCCTGACCCATCTATCTGTGCTGGTTAGCGCTAGCCACCACTAGCGAGAGGGCTCGGACGGACTAGTGAAGGACACGGAAGGCCAAACGCGTTGTTCGGACCGAAGCAATCGTGATCGAAGTTTGGTGCATGAAATGGTCGGTCCGTGCAAATCGGTACGGATTGATCGCACCGCTGAGCTGGAGCGTAGCTGTCCGTGAGTCCGCTCGGACGTGTTCGGACACCAGCAGACTGGTTGGGTCGGCCCGATGGAGATGCCCTCACTGGTGGGTGAGGGGACGACGCAGAAGGACACACTGAGGGTTCGCCTCTAGTCCACATGATCTCAATAAATTTAGGCTAGAAATGCGTCGGTCCCAGGCCACGTGCCCTGTTTAGTCCGTGTGGTTGGACTATGTATTGGATGTCCTCCTACCTACGAGACAACAGACAACCTCAGCCTCATTGGAGAGAGTCTAAGAGCATCCCAGCGGCGACCACATATGCACCTTTCATGTCCATTGTTGTCCACGGATAGCGCGACCCAAAAGAGAGTTACCAACGGGCAGGCGCATATGGTCAGTAAGCCCCGGACTGACGCATTTGCAGCCCAATTCTAGGGCATGTTTGCGCTCGCACGTGTCCGTGTGGACAACACGTGTCGTCTCTCCGCCGCCCTGGCCCACATGGCAGCGACTCACAATAGTCTCTTGCGGCTGTCAATTAATGGCAGCCGCTGAACCGCCTGCACCGGCCTATCTCCTTCCTCGCTGACCCCAAAGCTGGCCGGCGCCGCCCGACGCATGCGTTGTTCTTCATCAACACAAACATCCAATGTCTTGGCCTTCTTAAACAGGCCACCCGCGGCATTCCCCACACTCTCACCTTCCATCACCACAACCGTTCCCACCACCACAGCCATGGTCGGCGATGTAGGAGCCAGAGGGGGGCGTTTGGGATGGCCTCCTGGCCCGGACGACGAGGACGGCGAGGAAGGGGTGGGAAAGGCCAAAACCTTTCGCCACCACCTTCCCCGTCACCACCGCCGTCCCAGTCACCATCGTCGCATGAGTCCATCGCCATCGACCTCTCTAGGTTCGAGTTTGGCGTCACCATCTAGTCAGTAGAGACTAGGGACAGAATGCGGCTCCCCCAAAAGTTCGCGTCCGTGCTCGATGGGCAAGATCCCCACAAGCTCGTATTGTGGGTGCCTGACGGCTCCACCGGCCTGTGATCCATGGACATGTTGTTCGACCGCCTCAGGCAAATGTACCTCCACACCGGTTGGAGACAGGTTGCCTGCACGCAGGACATTGCAGCCGGGCACTTTGTTGTCTTCAATTATTCGACGAGACATTGCAGTCGGGCTCGTCGTCAAAGTATTCGACGAGACCATGTGTCGGCGCCACTACCGCAGCAGCGATGATGAGTAGGCGAGGACTGGGACTGAGTACTACGGCTTGTTTATCTAAGAAGCTGTTCTACCTTGTCTTTATGCCTTTGCATCAACCAAAATCTTGGAAAAACTATGTATGCAAAGCAATTGTCTCAAAATCTTGAAATAAGAATTTTTTTGCTTCCCCCATTGGGCGCACCAGCGGACAGGGAAGGACACCGTATCCGCGGACCAACCCAAATGGACAAAAGCAGACACAATTTCTATCCTAAATGCTCACCCTGCTGAGATGCCCTAAGGGCATCTCCACCGGGTTGACTCAACCCGCCCGGGCGCGTCCGCGCGGACGTGAGGGACGTGCACGGTCTCCCTAGCGGCATGACCCATACGGATCTACACGTCCGGCTCGATCCATCAGCGCACCAAATTTGCGTGACCGATGCGTCGGCCCAGACACGGGAGGGTCGAGGGCATGTCCTCCCCCGCGCACGCTACTAGCCCACCCATCAGCGTCCATAGTGATTTAGAGGCAACTATGGCTCCAATTCAGACGCAACCATGACACCGATTCAGAGGCGTGGGCGGCAGATTGACCGACGGCACCGAGTCAGATGCAAACTGCGGCAGCCTTCACCATCAATGCCAACGGGACGGGATGTCGCCTGAGTTCCCACACTGGCATTGATGGCGAAGGCGCGAGAACCTGTACGCGCTCCCACCGGCGAGGCTAATTACAGGCCCACCGCGGCAACGTCGGTGCCACACTTCCCTTCTCTCGCCATCGCCAGAGCCTCCTAGCACCTCACCACCACAGCCACCGCCACCGACATCGATGAAGAAGTCGGGGTGGTTCAAGAAGGCCAAGAATGATCATGAGGCCAGCATGTCCGGCTCAAGCGTCCAGCGCTGTCAGGGGAGTGCCATGACGGCCTTCCTTCGGGGGGTCGTGCCACCGTCGCCCCGGGCGCAGGACTTCGTCGGCGTCCCCGCCATGCGCCAGGAGGAGGAGGGGCCAACCCGCGATCGCCGCTACTTCCGCGTGGTGGAGTGCGAGCAGCGGTGGAGGGAGGGGAGAGGCATCGCCCACCACGATGTCTCCCTCCCCACGGGCTGGCACCTCAACCGGGAGCAGGTGCTGGTGTCGCCCGTGCCGAAGGAGGGCAAGGCCCTAGATGAGGAGATCGCCTGCCGCATCCGCAAGCTCCCACCGGCCTTCCGGTATGACCGCCCATACTAGAATAAGCTGTTCTGGAAGTGGTTCCTCGAGTGGGAGCACACGATGCAGCGCACGAGCTCCTACCGAGGCGAATTCGATCCGTGGGGATCCCGCACCCTCCCCGCCTTTGATCCCGACAACGACGGCGCCGTCAACCACTCCGACGCTGACCTCGGCGACGACGATCTCAACATCGTCGTTAAGGAGGAAGAGGAGGAGATCCGCGTCGCCATGCACCTGCCTGGAGTACGGGAGGTCCCGCACGGGCTATGACGAGGATGCCTTCCTCGAGCAGGCCATCACGACCAACGCGAAGGAGGAGGAGGCCATGTGGGACGGCTACCAGGAGGCCGTCCAGCTCACCGGCCTGGTGGCGCAGGTGAACGCGGCGCTGCCGCTGCCACCGTCACCGCAGCCGCTACGGGGGTGGGCTGATTCGCATGCGCTAGGGTAGTCTGCTCCACCCGTATCAGGGTGGTATGCTCCTCCCGCGCCGGCGAAGACGGATGTGTGGCCAGCGTGGCCCGGCCAGGTGATCGACCAACCCGCGCCTCCCGCACCCAATCCCGCACGGCGCCAGCTCCGGGCCTACCGCCGGCGGACCTCTGGACGTCGCCGGAGTATATCGACCTCGATCCATAGATGGACGGGGCGGCGCCCGTGATAGGGAGATCGAGCTAGGGCTATGGCCAGTTTTTTTTCTTTTTTCATAGTTTAAATGTAATATTTTGTATAATTACGTACAAACTTTGCCGCCAATTGTCTCGGTTTAATTTTTTTAAACGGAGTGTGCCTGTTGGCCAGACGCGGACAGATGGGTCGCATTGCTGGGCGCGGCTGGCAGAACAGGCCGGACCGCGACCCCTGGTGGAGATACCCTAACTTTTCTTGTTCTTTTGGAGGTCGGTTGTCATGTGTGATTTTTCGATCAATAGAAATCCGGCCGGTTTGTCGCTAAGAAAAAATTCATGATAGCCGAGACGGGGTAGATTTAGCTCAACTTGTCAGGTCAGGTCCCAACACTGATGATTCGCCGCAAAGAAAATAAGCACTGATCCACGGAAAGAAGAAGAAACTCCCAGCTTGCACGGATCCTGCTAAAACAAATTAAACTCCCTCCACCAATGCACAGATCTATAGCAGCAAACCGATGGAGCCTCTTGTTTGCATGCAGACAGAACAGCACACATAGTTCTGACACGATCGATTAACCTAAATTATGCATAGGCCGGATTTGTCTAATCCATCTCGATATAGACGTGGTGCGCGCAGTCGCAGTGCGTCACGTGCCCTCATGGGGCCATGCGCGCGAGCGCAGCACATTCGTAGCAAACGGAGATATACAACGAGAACAGGTTCGCAGATGCAACAGACAAAGGGGAACACGAACGACTCCTCTGCGCACCGATGCCGACGCATGCATGTGCATGTGTCCTTGTCACCAAAGTAGGGCAGATCGATCGAGGCGCATGGTCGAATCGAGGCAGGCAATAATATGGTCACGATGCGTATACATACATTAAGGACGTGTTTGATTGCCCGGTCTTTGTTTCTCGCACCGGGACCGGAAGAAATAAACCTGTTTGGTGTTTCGCGGCGTGCAGGGATTTGATCTGCACAGGTCTTAAAGCAGGTCTCATCCTGGCTTCGGAGGAACGTCAAAATCGAGCGTTCCCACCGAAACATGTGTCTGGGGCGCAAGGAGGAACGGTGTGCGCGGGGAGGCAGCGAGGAGATGGCGGGAGTCGAAAGATTCGCATCGTCGTATGGCACGAAAAGTAGGCTCACCTCCCTCTTATGCTACCACCTGCCGCTGGAAGACCAATCCCTCCCCATTTCCCCATGTGCGGTGGCTTTGGTGATGACGGCGGCGGCGATTTAGATCTCCGACAGCAGCTGCTAAGCATACCCCAGCACCGTGAGCGTCTTCTGTTGGACTCCGGCATCTGCTGGCTCGCAGATCTGTGGCGCCGACTTCTTCCCCGTCTTCTTCTTCGCCTGCGGCAGGTCCTCGTCGTCCGCCACCATGAAGGTAAGAACCACAGCCTCACTTGTTTACCTAGCTAGTTAGCTCGACATTAGGGTAGTACATACACAGTGCTTAAGCAATGACACTCCGTTTAGGGCCAACAATTGAAGATTATCATCCAGGCAGCTGCTCTAGTCGTTGTGATTCAGGCATGGGCGTTCCTGATCTATAGACGAGCGGCTGGTAGGAATAACAGGCCGGCAGTGAAATATGATCCTCTGATGTAGCGCGATAAAGAGAGGATGGCTAATCTGAACTACATCTACAACAACAACGATGTGGAGGCTATCGCCATGCTTAGGATGAGAAGAGCCCCATTTAACCATCTTGTGCAGACATTCAGGTCAAGGGGGTTGCTCAAGGAAAACATCAACTGTTGTATGGAAGAACATGTGGCTCTGTTTCTTCATGTTCTAGGCCATAACCATAGATTCCGAGTGATTCACGGCACATGGAGGAGATCAACCGATACAATTTACCGGTATTTCCATCAGGTGTAGTATGCTGTTGGAGAACTCAGACAAGAGATGATCAAGCCACCATCTGGTTAAATCCCCAGCGAAGATACATGGCAACGGTCGATGGTTCCCATTTTCAAGGTGAGAAACTCTAGCATTTTCTACGTTGGATGAGTGTATAAGACTGCCGGCTAACAATCATGTAATGCCAGAATTGTATTGGAGCAATTGATGGTACTCATATCATGGCTAGAGTGCCGAAAACCGAGCAAGCTGCATATAGGGAGAGGAAGCACTTCCCCAGTCAGAATGTGCTTGCCGCTATTGATTTCGACATGAATTTCACATATGTGCTTGCTGGGTGGGAAGGATTTGCACATGATGCGACGATTCTTGCTGACATCCTTAGCAGACCTGATGGCCTCAAGCTCCCTGACAGCACATTCTACCTTGCAGATGTTGTGTATGCCTGCCGGCCTGAAATTCTACCACACTTTAGGTCAACAAGGTACCATCTCAATGAGTTCTCTGCTAGGAACTACACAAGGACTCCAGAAGAACTTTTCAACCTTAGGCACTCTAGCCTTAGAGTCACGGTTGAGAGGGTTTTCGCTGCTCTAATGAGCAGATTTAAGATCCTCGACCAGAAGCCTTTTCACTCTTTTCCCACCCAAGTTAAGCTTCTTCTTGCATGTTGCATTTTTTGTGCAACTGGATCTTGCAATTTGGCACTGATGAGTACTTCTTGGCTGAGGAATACGTAGTTCTTGACGACAACGACACTGACGGTGGCCATGGTGTTGCATAGAACGATTGTCCTGCTTGGAAGAGCAGGAGACAACAGCGGGCACTCGACATGTGGGCGGCGAGAGACAACTACAGGATCTGAAGAAGATGATGATGGTTTGTTGATGAAGTGCTGGTCTTGTGTTCCATAAACAACCCCTGATGTGGGTGTTAAACTGTCATTTGCTAGTAGCTAGGTAATATTATGCTGAACTGTCATTTGCTAGTAGCTAGGTAACATTATCATGAACTCATATTTGCTAGTAGCTAGGGTCGTAATTTGGTACTGCTAGTTTAATTTGCCGCTTGTTTGAAACTGCTATTTCAGTTTGCTGTCTATTTAGTATTATATGGTAACATCACCAGCTGTGAGAAGTGGTGAGCACATCACTTTGGCATAAGCAACCAAACATGCAGATTTTTGCATCAAATGAAAGAAAATCAATTTTATTGCTAACCAAACAACTTGTCAAAATTGCAAGAAAACTAGATATGAGCAATCAAACGAACTGCCAAACTTGACCCAAGCCCAATCTCCTCTCATGCAGCGAGTCAAGTAAAAAAACGAAAAAATAATAAGGTAAGATCCCTGTGATTGCAGTGCTAGTCCCTGGATCGAAATGCTAGCACCCACAGTTTAAGATGAATTACATAGAAACAAAGGTCATTATTACATCGCATATCCAGGAATATAATGGTTCTTACAACTCACTTAGCCCAAGGCTAAGATACTCAAGGTTCACATTACATAGCATAATAATAATAGAGTCTTTTGTCTTCATGCGCCACAGGCAAGCATGTCGAGTGTAGACCCGCAACCCTACTCATCATCAGAGTATCCTGCAACATAATAAGTTACAGCCACAAGGGTCAATACATTTGGAATTGTATTGGCAAGTGATACCATAGATACTTAGTATAATCCAATAACTACATGAATATATGGCTAAGTGGGGTTATGGCTGACTTTGCTAAAAGCTAGTTTAACTTATAGTTTTTGAAGAGTAAGTTTTCTCATTCAAACACTAAGGTACCAATGATAGACATCACTGAACCTCTACCCATGTTCACCCACAAGTTTTAACTTAGAGAAATTTGGATGAGGAGATTATTGAACTGCTTCACTGTCTTGAGGCTCAGAAATTGTCCATAACCGGGGACACGGCTAAGTACTTAGTTTTACCCTCTCGAGAGGTGGTGCACTTTCCCCACAAGACTCGACATGCATCGAGACAAGACCTTTCAGAAGCAATCCCTCAGACCACCACAGACGTGTTCCATCCTATCACAACTACCACCTTCTGTCCGTCTAGCTGAGTTCTTGCAACTTAGTTGGTCAAGGCAGAGCCCATATGCCATGTGGCTGCACTAGAAGCTTCGTGACAAGAATGTATCTAATCTCTTTGTTCCTGGATGGCCATCCACAAGTGTGATACACCATCTGACCATAGACATGGCACCTGATTAACCACTCAACATAATCCAAGCAAGTCCCATTCCACCCAGGTGTTTCATTAATATTAGTTGTTTTCTTAGTCAAACAAAATAATATATTTCCATACTATCTTATATGTATTTTCCACCCACGAATTCTAATAGCATGGCTAAGAACTCTAGCATACGAAGTCTTTCAACTAGGAGATACTACCAAGATATAGTTTATAGGGTAGCATAGCATAGCATAGTAACATGTAAATAATCCTATCATGCTAAGATCTACCAAAATAACACTAGTGCAATAGTGAAAATAATATGACATGAGATGAAATATCACTTGCCTTGGTAGCTAGGGAAATAGGTACAATCCTCACAGCAACAAACTTCACAATCCACACAATCTACACAAAGAACAATACAACAACAATAATTCAATCAATAAAACATTACAAAAATATGGATGCATGCAAAATGCAATGACATGATCACAACTCAATAAATTACAGAGTCTACAGTACAGAGGTTAAAATACCTCATCTAAAGGCATAAGAAATACCCCAAAACAATTTATGGAATAATATTTATGAGCAAAATACTCCTAAAAAAGTTCTGCCTATAATTCCAATTTTTCAGAGGCAAAAGTGTGAAACAAGGCCTCTATAATAAAGATCTTATTTTTCTGAATCCATAGACACCAATTTGCATCTTTCTGAATTGTGGATCAAAAGTTATAGATTTTCTAAGTTTAATACAAAATCTGTCTAATTTTCTGTTTAAACAGATAATCTGGGCGACGTGGCGCAATTTCATTGGCCCGTACCGGTTCGGTCAGATCGACCGTTGCGGGCCGTTGGATCTTAAGTGATAACAGACGGATCTGATTAGCCCGTACCGGTTCATCCACGATCTAATCCTAGCCGCAGACACAAGATCTAACGGTCCCTAGCGGCCTGGCGAGGATCGGCCGGCGCCGACCGGCCAAGCTGTGGCGGAGCGTCGTCGATGGGGTTCAGCCCGATACAAGGGCTGGAGAGGCGTGGACAGTACCAGTGAGGAGGTCGTGGCGGTCTTGATGGAGGTCACTGCGGCGTGGGGGGTGCTCTGGCTTGGCCTTGATCCCTCGCCAGAGTTGCGTAGACGGCGGAGCTCGCGGCTCGGTGTCGGAGACGGCGACCTAGGGCTCGAACCAGCCAGCAAAGGGGTCAGCGAGATGCGCAAGGATCTGCACGACCTAGCAAAGACCAAAAGGAGGCGGCGGAAACCCTAACCTTACCAGAAAACGCGATGACGGCAGCGACAGAGAGGGTTCGCCAGAGTTGGACCGCATCGTCGACCTGGTGCAAAATAAGGCACGTGGCCGGGGTTAAAACATGCGCCAGGACACGGCAAACAAAACAGGGCAGAGAGGAGGGCACGGCGTGGCCGGGGCTCACCAGAATTATCGCCGGAGTTGCTTCGGACGCCGGCGGTTTGAGGTGGCAATTGGGGAGCCTGGGGGCTCTCCAGGGGCAGTGGCTGGGGGAAGTCGAGGAGGGGTGGGGATTAAGAAGGGGCCGAAGCGGTGACGATTTAGTCACGGTAACGCTCGCAATCAATCGGACATGGAAACGGCAGAGGAGGAGGAGGCGCCGTTCGTGGAAGACCAGGTGGCGTCGACGTGGCGTGGGGCCCGGTGGTCTGTGGGTGGGGGTGAGCTGAGGGGGTGTGCGAAAAGTCAGAGAGGGGGAGAGGGAGTCCCGGGTGGGCTAGCTGGGCCGGTTTGGGCCAAAAGGCCAGAAGCTGTTGGCTGTTTAAAATTTCTTTTCCCTCCTTTTCTTTTTCCTTTAGCTTTTCTTTTCTAGTTTTTTTGAATGTAGCAAAAGTGCTCCAAAAAGCCTCTAAATTTCACCAAATTTTTGGAGGACAATCCTAATGCAAAGTAGTACATGCCATGATGGAATGAATGCAATAATGATGAATTTTAGATGAATTTTTTTTGGGATGTTACAAATCTAACCCCCTTAAGATGAATCTACCTCGAGATTGGATTGGCTAACAAATAGGTGAGGGTGATCTCTCAAGTTCATCCTCTCGCTCCCATGTTGCTTCTGATTCAGTGTGATGGTTCCACTGCACTTTGCAGAATTTGATGGTCTTGGTACGGGTAATTCTTTCTGCTGTCTCCAGAATCTTAATAGGTTTCTCTTCATAAGTGAGATCATTCTCTAGCTGAACTTCCTCTAATGGTATAGTGTCTTTCAACGAAATTTCTTCCATCTCTGGGTGACACTTTTTCAGCTAACTGACATGAAATACATTATGAACTGCTGACAGAGATTCTGGTAATTCTATCTCATATGCCACTTCTCCTTTGCGGCTCAAAATCTTAAAAGGTCCCACATAGCGCGGTGCTAATTTTCCTTTGATTCCAAATCTCTTCACACCACGAAGTGGTGATACCCTGAGATAAGCTCTATCACCGACCTCATAGGTAACCTCTCTACGTTTTGGATCGGCATAGCTCTTTTGCCGAGATTGGGCTACCTTTAGCCTACCCCTTACCATCTTGACTTTCTCTTCAGCCTCCTTGATTAGGTCTGGCCCGAACAAATTTCTTTCTCCTACTCCATTCCATAGCAACGGTGTAGTACACTTCCTTCCATAAAGGAATTCAAATGGAGCCATTTCTATGCTTGATTGATAGCTATTATTGTAGGAAAACTCTGCGTATGGTAGACTTTCATCCCAACTAGATTCATAATCTAACGCACATGCTCTTAGCATATCTTCCAATATTTGATTGGTCCTTTCTGTCTGTCCATCAGTTTGTGGATGAAATGCAGTGCTGAATTCTAGTCGAGTTCCCAATGACTCGTGAAGTTGTCGCCAAAAGTGCGAAGTGAATTGAGTTCCTCTGTCAGACATGATACTCTTAGGTACCCCATGCAAACATACAATTCTATTCATGTATATCTTGGCTAGCTTTGCACTTGTATAAGTAGTCTTCACTGGTATGAAATGGGCCACTTTTGTCAAGCGGTCAACGATAACCCATATAGAATCGTATCCAGATTTAGTCCTGGGCAGTCCGGTGATAAAATCCATACCAATTTTATCCTATTTCCAATCAGGTATTGGCAGTGGTTGTAATAATCCTACCGGTTTCTGATGTTCTGCCTTTACACGACTACACACGTCGCACAAGGCAATGTGCTCTGCTATATCCTTCTTTAAATTATTCCACCAAAATCTTTCCTTAACATCTATATACATCTTGGTGTTGCCAGGATGAATTGAATATGGTGAGTTGTGCACTTCTTGTAAGATCAACTTCTTAAGTTCAAGATCCTGCGGAACACAGATACGTTTTTCGTACCATAAGATTCCTTGTTCATCTACATGGAATCATTTTGCCTTGCCTTCACTAACCTTACTCTTGATTTCTTCTATTTCTTTGTCCAACTTTTGGGCTTCTTGAATTCTGTCCATTAGTGTGGGTTGCACTTCCAAGGATGCAAGGTACCCTTCAGGCACAATTTCGAGTCTCAGTTCTCTAAATTGGGCACATAACTCCTCCGGCAATTCTCCTTTATTGAGGCCATTTACATAAACCTTGCAGCTTAATGCATCGGCTACGACGTTTGCTTTTCCAGGGTGGTATTGCAAACTTAAATCGTAATCTTTGATAAGTTCTAGCCATCTTCTTTGTCTCATGTTGAGTTCTTTCTGTGTAAAAATGTATTTCAGACTCTTGTGATCAGTGAACATTTCACAACGTTTTCCCATGAGGTAATGCCTCCATGTTTTTAAGGCATGCACACCTGATGCCAACTCTAGATCATGAGTAGGATAGTTCAGTTCATGATTTTTGAGTTGCCTTGATGCATAACCTACAACTCTACCTTCCTGCATCAGTACACCTCCTAATCCTTGGTGAGATGCATCACAATATACTTGAAAGTCTTTCTCAAGGTCTGGCAGACATAACACTGGTGCTGACACTAGTCTCTTCTTCAACTCCTGAAAGTTGGTTTCACAAGCTTCTGTCCAATTAAACTTCTTCTCTTTCTTTAGCAGATCAGTCATATCTTAGAGAAATTTTCAATGAACCTCCGATAGTACCCTGCTAGGCCTAGGAAACTACGGATTTCCTTAACCGATTTAGGAGGCTCCCATTCTGTCACAGCTGCCACTTTTGCTGGATCAACAGCTATACCATTTCCAGATACTATGTGCCCAAGAAAACCCACTTCATTCAGCCAAAATTAACATTTGCTAAACTTGGCATAAAGTTTGTGTTCCCTGAGTTTCTCTAGAATCGGGCGTAGATGTTCTTCATGTTCTTTGTTGCTCTTGAAATATACCAATATGTCATCGATGAATACCACTACGAACTTGTCAAGGAATTCCATGAATACCTTATTCATCATGTTCATGAAATAGGTCGGTGCATTAGTCAATCCAAATGGCATCACTGTATATTCATACAACCCATATCTAGTGGTGAATGCAGTCTTGGGTATGTCATGTTCTCTAATCTTTAGTTGGAAGTATCCTAATCGAATATCAATCTTTGAGAACACACATGCTCCCTCTAGCTGATCGAAGAGATCATTTATTCTAGGCAGGGGATATTTATTCTTTATGGTCACTTCATTAAGTGAACAATAATCTATGCATAGCCTTTGACTTCGGTCCTTCTTCTCAACAAACAAAACTGGTGCTCCCCAAGACGACGAACTTGGTTGGATAAATCCATTTTTCAATTGTTCTCCCAGCTGTTTCTTGAGTTCTTTTAACTCGTCCACCGACATTTTATAAGGTCTCTTTGCTATAGGCCCAGTTCCTGGCAGTAGGTCTATCAGAAACTCCACATCCCTATCTGGTGGCATGCCAGGTAATTCCTCGAGGAACACATCTGGGTACTCCTTCACTATTGGCACACTGTGTAGGCTAACCCCTTAAGAGAATTAACCTTGCTCCCCTGGGTTCAAAGTTAGACTTGAACCTGATCCTTTTCTTTTCTGGGGTGGTGAGCATAACAGTTCGTTTGGCACAGTCAATCACTCCTTCATGACTCCTTCATGGTCAACGGTCACCTAATATCACATCTAATCCTTGGGACTCTAGGATTATTAAATTAACTGGAAACTTGTTCTTTCCAATTTCTAGGATTATCTGTCGGCACCTAGAATTTACTATCATTTCTCCATCCGGGGAGCTTACTTTAATGGGACATCCAATGGTTTTAGTGGAGAGTTCGTTTTTTATTACAAATGCTCTTGAAATGAATGAATGCGATGCGCCGGTATCGAAAAGGATAAGTGTAGGAAAGGAATTAATCTTGAACTTACCGATCACGGCATCAGATCCTTCTTGAATTTCCTCCACATTGATGTGATTCACATGACCCTTTTGGAATGGGTTCGGCTTAGCCCCATAAGCCTTCTTCTCTGGGCATTCATTAGCATAGTGCCCTGTCTTCTTGCACTTGAAACATTCCACCTGACTGATGTCTTTCTTAGCTGGCTGACTGTGATGATTCTGACCACTGTGGTTTCCATGGCCATGACCATTGTGGTTGTTCCTGAATCCACTTTTGTTATGTCCACGATGATTGTTTCCATCATGGTGGTGGTTGTTGTTACGATGGTTATTATGATTCCCATTCTTGTGGAATCCTGAACTCCCACTTCCTTCACCATGAGAGCGCTTGTGAGGAGATCCTGATCCAAACTTATCAAAATGGTGCTTCCTCTTTCTACCCTCCACTTGCTTCATCTTGTTTTCCAGGATGGTAGCTTTATCACACAAGGATTGATAAGTTGGAACATATGCAACAGATAGTTGCATAGAAATTTCATCATTCAGCCCATCTAGGAACTTCTCCTTTCTCTTTGCATCAGTGTCAACATCATCAGGTGCATAACGTGGCAAATTATTGAACTCTTCGATGTATTCAGAAATACTGCGGTGGCATTGCTTGAGGTTATGAAACTCCTTTTTCTTCAACCCCATTATTCCAGAAGATATGTGAGTGGTGCGAAACCCATCCTCAAACATTGCCCAAGTCACTTCCTCAATAGGGTGTGTAACTTGGAAATTATCCCACCAAGTAGCTGCATGACCTTCCAATAAGTGTGCTGCGAATCTGACCTTTTCTGCATCCGTGCATCCAACCGTGACTAGGTCCTTATTCACAGAACATAGCCAATCATTTGCTACCATGGGGTCAATGGTACCCGAGAACTTAGCAGGTCTCAACCTTAGAAATCTGGTCAGCATATCCAGAGGTGGTGGATTGTTCTGGTTGTTGTTATTGTTATTATTGTTGTTCTGATTCTGGTTTGCCATGAATTGAGTCATCATTTGCATCAATTGTGTCTGTGCAGCCATCATCTGCTGCATTCCATTGCCATTGTCATCGTTATCCTCGTTGTTGCATCAGGGAGGCATCTGTGGGTTTAATAAGGGTAAGTAATGATAGATAACCCAATAAAGTAACAACAATCAGACAAACAAGCACATGCAGGTTCCACAACAATAACAGAGTTTGCAAAAATAACATACTAGCATAGTCACCCACAAGTCGGTATGACCTATGCAACTCGATAATAATAAAACGATAGGTAGATGGAATAGTATCACTACTCCTCCATGTCAACTTCCTCCTCCACTAGAGCAAGTCCTGCTGCGGTGAATCCTGCCTTGTATTCCTCTAAGCTTGTAGTCAAAGCATCGATCTTTGCCTGTAAATCTCTCTTCTGTGTGCGTAGCCTCTCAATCACCTCGTGATCCGCCTCCAGCTCAATGTCCTCAAGCTCTAACTCGGCCTCCAAGTCTCTGATATTCTTATTCTTCTCCTGAACCCTCTTCTCTTGGTTCTTGAATTTCTTATCCTAGTCTTCAAACTTCTTCTCCATTTCCTTGATTCTCTTCTCCTGTTCCTGGAAGGCCTTGTCTTTCTCTTTTAGCTGGACTCGTAGTTCATCATTGCTAAGCATCACATTAGTCCTATCAGTATCAAGGTGTCTGATAAGGCTCTCTAAGTCCTGGAGATGGTGACGCACATGCTTGATAGACTCCTTAGTGGCCTCATCCAGCACAATAGGCTCTCCGTCCTCGTTGCGTCTCCCAAAGAAGTGAAAGTAGTGGCTCTTGACCTCGGAAGAATGACGTCCACATAGGCGTCCCAACAGCTCCTGCATAGCGACGTCGAGCCCTCTCTCCAAGTCATCGTGGAGTATCTTGAAGGTGATCTCCTTAGTTTGGGGCTCTGTCTCGCGTCCTGGCTGGGTAACCTTCAATCCCCATAAGTACTTCCTCTGAAACTTCCTCAGCTGAAGTCCCTGAATGGCAGGGATTGGAAGAGCGAGCACTTGGACTAGCTCCAACATACGAGTCCCAAAGCGAGTCCCCTTGAAATCCTCGGCCGTGCTGTAGATAACACTAGGCATCTTTTGCATAGCATGGAAAATAGTTAGTAACAACACAATCTCGAGAGGTGGTGCACTTTCCCCACAAGACTCGACATGCATCGAGACAAGACCTTTTAGAAGCAATCCCTCAGACCACCACGGACGCGTTCCATCCTGTCACAACTACCACCTTCTGTCCGTCTGGCTGAGTTCTTGCAACTTAGTTGGTCAAGGCAGAGCCCATATGCCATGTGGCTGCACTGGAACCTTCGTGACAAGAATGTCTGCAATCTCTTTGTTCCTGGATGGCCATCCACAAGTGTGATACACCAGCTGACCATAGACATGGCCCTTGAGTAACCACTCAACATAATCCAAGCAAGTCCCATTCCACCCAGGTGTTTCATTAATATTAGTGGTTTTCTTAGTCAAACAAAATAATATATTTCCATACTATCTTATATGTATTTTCCACCCACGAATTCTAATAGCATGACTAAGCACTCTAGCATAAGAAGTCTTTCAACTAGGAGATACTACCAAGATATAGTCTATAGGGTAGCATAGCATAGCATAGTAACATGTAAATAATCCTATCATGCTAAGATCTACCAAAATAACACTAGTGCAATAGTGAAAATAATAGGACATGAGATGAAATATCACTTGCCTTGGTAGCTAGGGGAATAGGTACAATCCTCACAACAACAAACTTCACAATCCACACAATCTACACAAAGAACAATACAACAACAATAATTCAATCAATAAAACATTACAAAAATATGGATGCATGCAAAATGCAATGACATGATCACAACTCAATAACTTAAAGAGTCTACAGTACAGAGGTTAAAATACCTCATCTAAAGGCATAAGAAATACCCCAAAACAATTTATGGAATAATTTTTATGAGCAAAATACTCCTAAAAAGGTTCTGCCTATAATTCCAATTTTTCAGAGGCAAAAGTGTGAAACAAGGCCTCTATAATAAAGGTCTTATTTTTCTGAATCCATAGACACCAAATTTGCATTTTTCTTAATTGTGGATCAAAAGTTATGGATTTTCTAAGTTTAATACAAAATCTATCTAATTTTCTATTTAAACAGATAATCTGGGCGACGTGGCGCAATTTCATTGGCCCGTACCGGTTTGGTCGGATCGACCGCTGCGGGCCGTTGGATCTTAAGTGATAACAGACGGATCTTATTAGCCCGTACCGGTTCGTCCATGATCTAATCCTAGCCGCAGACACAAGATCTAACGGTCCCTAGTGGCCTGGCCGGAGACGGGCGGCGTTGACCGGCTGCGCGCGGCGGCGGAGCGTCGGCCGATGGGGTACTGGCGATTCTACAAGGGCTAGGAGACCATGGACACGTACCAGAGGTCAAGGAGGTCGTGGCGGTCTTGATGGAGGTCACTGCGGCGCGGGGGGTGCTCTGGCTTGGCCTTGATCCCTCGTCGGAGTTGCGTAGACGGCAGAGCTCGCGGCTCAGTGTCGGAGACGGCGACCTGGGGCTCGAACCAGGCAGCAAAGGGGTCAGCGAGATGCGCAAGGATCTGCACGACCTAGCAAAGACCAAAAGGAGGCGGCGGAAACCCTAACCTTACTGGAAATCGCGATGACGACGACGGCAGAGAGGGTTCGCCGGAGTTGGATCGCATCGTCGACCTGGTGCAAAAGAAGGCACGTGGCCGGGGTTAAAACGTGTGCCAGGACACGACAAACAAAACAGGGAAGAGAGGAGGGCACGGCGTGGCCGGGGCTCATCGGAATTATCGCCGGAGTTGCTTCGGACGCCGGCGGTTTGAGGTGGCAATTGGGGAGCCTGGGGGCTCTCCAGGGGCAGTGGCTGGGGGAATCGGTCGAGGAGGGGTGGGGATTAAGAAGGGGCCAAAGCGGTGGCGATTTACTCGTGGTAATGCTCGCAATCAATCGGACATGGAAATGGCAGAGGAGGAGGGAGGGCGCCGGCCGTTCGCGTGGAAGACGCTGAGGTGGCGTCGACGTGGCGTGGGGCCCGGTGGTAAGTGGGTGGAGGTGAGCTGAGGGGGTGTGCGAAAAGTCAGAGAGGGGGAGAGGGAGTCCCGGGTGGGCTAGCTGGGCCGGTTTGGGCCAAAAGGCCAGAAGCTGTTGGCTGTTTAAAATTTCTTTTCCCTCCTTTTCTTTTTCCTTTAGCTTTTCTTTTCTAGTTTTTTTGAATTTAGCAAAAGTGCTCCAAAAAACCTCTAAATTTCATCAAATTTTTGGAGGACAATCCTAATGCAAAGTAGTACATGCCATGATGGAATGAATGCAATAATGATGATTTTTAGATAAAATTTTTTTGGGATGTTACAATCTTGCAATTTGGCACTGATGAGTACTTCTCGGCTAAGGAAGACGTAGTTCCTGACGACAACGACACTGACGGTGGCCATGGTGTTGCATAGAACGATTGTGCTGCTTGGAAGAGCAGGAGACAACAACGGGCACTCGACATGTGGGCGGCGAGAGACAACTACAGGATCTGAAGAAGATGCTGATGGTTTGTTGATTAAGTGCTGACCTTGTGTTCCATAAACAACCCCTGATGTGGGTGTTAAACTGTCATTTGCTAGTAGCTAGGTAATATTATGCTGAACTGTCATTTGCTAGTAGCTAGGTAACATTATCATGAACTCATATTTGCTAGTAGCTAGGGTCGTAATTTGGTACTGCTAGTTTAATTTGCCGCTTGTTTGAAACTGCTATTTCAGTTTGCTGTCTATTTAGTATTATGTGGTAACATCACCAGCTGTGAGAAGTGGTGAGCACATCACTTTGGCATAAGCAACCAAACATGCAGATTTTTGCATCAAATGAAAGAAAATCAATTTTATTGCTAACCAAACAACTTGTCAAAATTGCAAGAAAACTAGGTATGAGCAATCAAACGAACTGCTAAACTTGACCCAAGTCCAATCTCTTCTCATGCAGCGAGTCAAGTAAAAAAATAAAAAATTTAGACCCGACCAACCAAACACACCCTAGCTTGGGTGCAAGGTCTAAGTGACGCTCACTTGGTTGTTTCTTTCTTTGGCGGCGTGTGTCACAGCTTTCAGCAGTAGTACTGCACCATATAATATGCCCACTTGAACAGTAGTACTGCATTGCACCATATATTATGCCCAATCCACGACCATTTGCTTGGAGCTCATGGCATGGGAGCCGCTTGGGGCTACACTCTACAGGCTGCTGCTAATATGCATGCATTCATGCTTTGAAATAGTAATGCGTCGGCACTAGACGATAACAAAGATGTTCAGACGTGTATATCGTACTCTCTCCGATTTCAAAATATAATATGTTTTAGTTTTGAGATAAACCTGAGATTTTCTCAAACGGATATAACAATATTTCCTAATGTGCCCATATCCATAACAAAATTTGCACCGAACTTGGGATGGGCAATCTGGGCTTGGGTGGCCCATAGCAAGGCATCTGGAGCAGATAACATGGGCCGAGCGATGAGAGAGAATTGGGCTAGGAGAACTCGTGGGCTGAATATCCCCAGGGTTTGAGACTGGCTCCGGGCAGGAAGCTGGCGTCCGATCCGAGGAGGTCGGATCACGTAGCGTGATACCCGGCGTTCTTGCCACGTAGGTTCTCCTCCGATGTGAAGCTAACGGTGATGAATTGGGTCCGGTGTGATGTGATCGCCGGCGAGATATCAAGGTCCAGTCTAGTTCTTGCTCATGAAACCAATCTGATGATTCTTTGATCCAATTCGGACCCCCATACCCCCACAGAGAGAAATAGCATTTAAATTCCGGGCATTCGAAGAATCTAAGTTTGTAGATCATGAAACCCAGAGGTTTGGAATAAACTTCAAACTTAAAAGTCCGATCACGAATCAAACTTAAAAGCCCCGACCCCAATGGCTAGAACTGGCAGCAGGGGCGGCAGACACTAGTCTCGATTCGAACGGACCTTTTATTCCCGAGACTAAAGGGTTTCAGGCAGGCTGGGGCTGGCGCCAGATCCTTTAGTCCTGGTTTGTTATACAAACCGATACTAATAGCCCGGTTATATCTTCTTCCCTGCCCGAGCCACCATTTTAAGCTGGTGGCTCCTCTCTCTTCTTCCTTCAAGCTCGAGTTCATGGCTATTTTTTTTCAAGATTTGTCAAGATTTTGCGGCGCCCCATCTATCCAAAGGTTCTAAAAGGTGAGCAACTTCATCCTTTCAACTCTCATTGCTATATTAGCTCATTTCATACTCTACAAGTAGATGGATTTGTGGATTTAGTTTGATATAGTAATTTTTATAATAATAACATGAGATCGATGTTTGGATTCAATCTATTTTGTATTAATGTAATGAACTCCAAGGTAAATATCATTTTCAATAAGTGGATTCTATCTATATCTTGTTTTGGCACATAGACTCGAAATTCATTTGATTCGTAGAAGCACAGAGATACATGCATGAGTTCATCATTCTAACTAGCTGGGCAAAATGTCCTTCTTCGACTTCTACCTGCCTTTAGCAAACTAAAAAAATTGTAACAAAAATAGGGTTAATTCACAAAAACTTGATAAGAAGACATCCCAGTACATCTTCGAGAAGATCCTCTATGGCCAGCTCCTCGAAGATGTCTGAAGACAGGATCCTAAGACATCTTCGAGAAGCTCCACCATAGTGGTGTCCCTCTCGCACCATCTTGGAGTTTATAACTTCTCTAGCTATAGATTAATACGCTGGGTAGCTAACAAATTTCACATATTAGGGATTGTTTCTATGGCGAGCTCATCGAAGATGTCTGAGGACAGGATCCTAAGACATCTTCGAGAAGCTCCACCGTAGTGGTGTCCCTGCTCTGGCACAACATCTTACAGTTGTTCACAATAATGCATACCTATTTATAGATTAAATGGCACAACATAGTGTCGACACTCACGACATAATGTTGACACTCACCCCTGTCATAGTGCCACCACCCACCCAAATACTGTCGGCACTCACTGGCTTAGTGCTGCCCACTCACGACATAGTGTTGACACTCGCTCATGATGTAGTGTTATCGCCACATACACGTTTAGTCCCGGTTGGTGCCTCCAACCGGGACTAAAGGTTCATCATATCTTTAGTCCCGGTTGTGTGCTTTAATTTTGTTTTTTAGATCAGTACTAATTTTAGCATCATGATTCCATTTGATGTACTTAATCGTATAATGCAGATGAGTCGGTAATGGATGTATGCTAACCGACTCTCTGGTGAGTTCATTAAAGGTGTGAATTCTTTTGTCCTTGTGGACGAGGCAAACAAGCGGAATGATTTTATGTCTTATCAATGTGGTGTCTGTCGGAATCATAAGGAATACTCTTCCTCAAGAGTCCTTCATGGCCACCTGTTTCGGTCCAGTTTCATGACCGGCTATAATTGTTGGACCAAGCATAGAGAAAGAGGGGTTATGATGGAAGAAAACGATGAAGAAGAGAACGATGATGACAACTGCCAATCTATGTTCCCTGAATATGATGGTACTACAATGGCGATGAAGAAGAAGCTGAAGAACGGGCATCAAATGAGCCCGATGATGATCTTGTTGGTCGGGCCATTGCTGATGCAAAGGGAGAATGCAAAAGTGAAAGGGAGAGGTTGAAGTTCAAGCAGATGTTAGAGGACCACAACAAATTATTGTACACAAATTGCGAAGATGGCCACAAAATACTAGGTAGCACACTGGAATTGCTGCAATGGAAGGCAGAGACCAGTGTGACTGACAAGGAATTTGAAAAGTTGCTGAAAATAATGAAGAAGCTGCTTCCAAAGGATAACGAATTCCCCGCCAGTACATACGAAGCAAAGAAGGTTGTCTGCCCTCTAGGATTAGAGGTGCAGAAGATACATGCATGCATTAATGACTGCATCCTCTACCGCGGTGAGGAGTACGAGAATTTGGATGCATGCCCAGTATGCACTACATTGCGGTATAAGATCAGATGATATGACACTGGTGATGTTGAGGGTGAGCGCCCCAGGAAGAGGATTCCTACCAAGGTGATGTGGTATGCTCCTATAATACCACGGTTGAAACATTTGTTAAAAAACAAAGAGCATACCAAGTTGTTGCGATGGCACATAAAAGAACGTAAGAAAGACGAGATGTTTAGACACCCCGCTGATAGGTCGCACTGGATAAAAAACGAGAGAGAGTTCCCGGACTTTGCAGGTGACGCAAGGAACTTATGGTTTGGTATAAGTACAGATGGCATGAATCCTTTTGGGGAGCAGAGCTGCAGTCATAGCACCTGGCTTGTGACTCTGTGTATCTATAACCTTCCTCCTTGGTTGTGCATAAAGCGGAAGTTTATTATGATGCCAGTGCTAATCCAAGGCCCGGAGCAACCCGGCAACGACATTGATGTGTACCTAAGGCTATTAGTTAAAGAACTCCTACAGCTGTGGCACAAACAAGGTGTACGTGTGTGGGATAAGCACAAACAGGAGGAAT
Organism: Avena insularis; assembly: GCA_023614405.1. Taxonomy (NCBI): domain Eukaryota; kingdom Viridiplantae; phylum Streptophyta; class Magnoliopsida; order Poales; family Poaceae; genus Avena; species Avena insularis. The sequence continues at coordinate 161,785,809 of CM042696.1, forward strand.
TTGACCTACGAGCGTTACTGTTCATAACAATCAATGATTGGCCTACTCTTAGTAACATTTCAGGACAGACAAACAAGATATATAATGCATGCACGCACTATTTAAGTGAGACTGAAAGTATATATTTAGATAAATGTAAGAAGAATGTGTACCCGGGGAATCGTCGTTTTCTTCTGTCCATGCAGTCCCTAAGAAAGAAAGGTAAGCATTTCAATGGTGAGGTAGATCATCGGAGTAAGCCTATCCACCATACTGGTGATGATGTATTTGATATGGTGAAGGATTTAAAAGTAATTTTTGGAAAGGGTCCTGGTAGACAATCTATTCCGAAGGACGATGGCAGACACGCACCCATGTGGAAGAAGAAATCTATATTTTGGAAGCTACCCTATTGGAAAGTCCTAGAGGTCCGCTCTCCAATTGACGTGATGCACATGGCGAAGAATCTTTGCGTGATGCTGCTAGGCTTATTGGGCGTGTATCGGAAGAATAAAGATACATCGAAAACATGGAAGGACCATCAACGTATGGAAAACTGAGACGACATGCATCCAAAGCTGTTTCAAGGTACTGCCAGCTACGCTCTTACCAAAGAAGAGAAGGAAATATTTTTGGAAGTCCTTTATAGTATCAAGATCTCGTCTAGCTTCTCATCGAATATAAAGGGAATAATAAATTAAACAGAGAATTTTGTTTAAAACCTAAAGTCTCTTGACTGCCACGTTCTTAGGACGCAGTTGCTTCTGGTTGCATTGAGGGGGCTTCTGCCAAAAATGTCCGAGTACCCATTATAAAGATATGTGCATTCCTTAATGCAATTTCTTAGAAGGTAATCAATCTAGATAGCCTACCAAGGTTACAGAAATATGTGGTCCAATGTCTTGTCAGCTTCGAGTTGGTGTTCCCACCATCCTTCTTCAATATTATGACGCACCTCCTAGTTCACCTAGTCGAAGAGATTAACATTCTCGGTCCTGTATTTCTACACAATATGTTCCCATTTGAGAGCTTCATAGGAGTCTTAAAGAAATATGTTCATAACCGTGCTAGGCCAGAAGGAAGCATCTCCAAGGGATATGGAACAGAGGTCATTGAGTTTTGTGTTGAATTTATTCTGACGCTAAGCCCATCGGTGTTCCCGAATCACGGCATGAGGGTAGACTGAGTGAAAAATGCATGCTAGGAAAGAAAGCAAGGATATGTATGGATGGGTATTCTCTCAGTAAAGTACACTACACAGTTCTGCAAAGTTCCACCTTGGTGGCTCCGTATATCAAGGAACACAAGAATATTGTACGCACCAACAACCCGGGGAAGCCTGACTGCTGGATTAGCGATGAACACATGAATACTTTTGGTGGTTGGTTGCAGACACATCTCATGAATGACATCACTATTGGAGATCAGTTGTACTTGTTGGACATGTCACCCTCTTCGACTATATTAACTTTCCAAGAGTACGAGATAAATGGAAATACATTTTACACAATCGCCCAAGATAAAAAAGAGCACCACCCAAAATAGTGGTGTCCGATTTGATGCAACAGATGAGAATGGGCAAAAGGATACTTATTATGGTTACATAGAGGATATATGGGAACTTGACTATGGACCTTATTTTAAGGTCCATTTGTTTCAGTGCAAATGGGTCAAGCTGACAGGAGGCGGGGTTGAGGTAGACAAGAAATACGGAATGACAACAGTAGATCTCAACAATCTTGCGTATAGAGATGAACCATTCGTCCTAGCCAATAATGTGGCTCAGGTTTTCTATGTGAAGGACATGTCTACCAAACCAAGAAATTGGAAATATAAGCAAAAGAATACATCATACGATGAGCCAAAGCACCACATGGTTCTTTCAGGAAAAACAAACATCGTGGGAGTGGAGGATAAGACAGACATGTCAGAAGATTATGATAAGTTTCATGAAATTCTGCCCTTCTTAGTGAAGGGTGACCCAAGCATCCCGTTAAGTAAGGAAGATGCCTCATGGTTACAGATTAGAAGAAAACCCCAACACTAGAGATGTGTGGATGTTGGTGAGTTATAATATTAAACATTTGTTTTTAGTGATCTGCTTATATATATAGATATGAACTTTCTCGATCTCAATAGGTAGTATTGCAACTTGCTGTGGCCAACACCAAAGACATTTATTAATATTAAAACGTAAAAATTAGTTATAATCATGTCTAGCCCTATAGTACACAGCTTCAGGGACATCTTCGGAATCGTCATCATCGTCGCTAGTAGCACGTGGTTGGATCCTCAGCCCTTCCTCGGCTCGTGCACAAGGGAATAGGGAGGAGGAACCTACCACTCTGGCCTCGGATTCACGATGCGCAGGGGAAGGGGCTCCCGGATGACGATGCTGTTACGCCCTTGGCCTTCACAACCGCCACCATTCTTGTGGCTCTGCGGCTGGTGAAAGTGCGGGGTACCACAGGCGAGGATGATCTCCCATGGCGATGTAGTGCATCATGCTGGCGATAGTCCGGTTCACCCACCACAGGCGGCGGCCATCTTCGTTGTGGTTCACTGGGGGCTGGCCGTCACCCTCGTACCTGGTGAGCTCCCTTTCCTACCGGTTAGCGAAGAAGGCATTCTAGGTGTCGTAGTTGTCGAGATCCCAATGGGGATCCATCCGCTGCTCTGGCATGAGCTCGATGTAGAAGTAGTTTGTGATGGCCGCCTGGCGGGCAGAACCTTGAGGCACAGGAGGGACAAGAACCCCTCCAGCGCTAAGCATCTTGCCAGCGGGCAGCCGGTACCCCGGCGGGCATGGGTAGCTAGAGGCACACAGCGCCTTTGTCTCCTCGAGGGTTACAAAGACCCAGTAAGTGGCGTCCATTGTTGTGAGAGAGGAAGGTGTGGATGGCCATGGTGGACGGTCTAGATATAGAGGGAAATGGCAGGAAAACATGGCGGGAAGCGGGGGGAAATGGCGGGAAAGCATGGCTTGACGGTTCTGAGAATGTGGCGCAAAAATTATACACAACTTTCATTTTGGCGCAAAAAAACCCTTTAGGGGTAAATACCTGCCCCTCCACCCCAGTTCGACCCACCACATGGAGCATGCCATTCTTCCCTGACAATTCGCTGAAGCAGTGGATCAGAGGAGCCTTCCGCCGCGCTGTCCCATGCCGCCTCGCCGTCCACTGCCGCGCGCCGCCCCATGGGAGGAGGAGCTCACTCCGCCCCGTGCCGTCCGCCGCCGAGCGTCGCCCGTGCAGGTGAGCCTTCGATCTCCCAAGACGGGTTAATTTAGTTATTAGTGTTTAGGTTTAATTAATTTAGTGTTTAGGGGATTTAGGTTTAGTGTAGTTAATTTTAGTTTAGTTTAGTTTAGATTACATCTAGTTTAGTTAAGTTTAGTTAATTAGGTTTAGTTTAGTTTAGTTAATTATGTTAGTTTAGTTTAGTTTATTTTAGGTTTAGTTTAGTTTAGTTAATTAGGTTAATTTAGTTTAGTTTAGTTAGCAATCGATCTCGTCGTCGAAAGAAGGGCCAAAGTCCAGTAATTGAGACCCGGGATCGGGTTTAGTTTAGGGCCGAGGTTTAAGTTAAGGGGTTTAATTTAGTGTTTATATTATATGATTGTTTATGTTATGATTTAGTTATGCCACGTCCTCGTCGTCCATTCGGCGGCAACAACGGAGTACTGGGCTCCGCTGGGTCTGGGGATGTCCGAGCCTGTGCTCTCTCAGGCTGGCACTAGGAGGTGCTACCTGCCGGGACTCGTGTCTTGGTGAGGAATCCGGGTATCGTCGTCGACCCAGAGCTTCTTTGTTGGTGGTCGTGTGGTCCAGGAGCGGTGTAGAGGGAGTCGGCCCCCGAGAAGGTGGTATGTCGTCGTGTCAGGTAGGAGGATGAGCACGTCCACCGATATATGGCTATTTTGGAGATCATGTTCTCCAATATGTGACATGTTATTCACGAATCTCGCCCGAGCTATTCTCCGATGATGGTTCCTTGTCTCTAGATGTACACCTCCCACGGCTCAGGACCCGGTAGTCGATGTCTAGTTTGATATGAGCGAGATGTACTTTATCTTATATTATTGTTGCATTATCTGGATTATCCGAGATGTATTATTGTACTTTATCTTATATTATTGTTGCATTATCTGGATTATCCGAGATGTATTATATTGTTTTCATTATTATTACTTAATCTTTCTTATGTATTCGAGTCGTAATTGTAATAGTTTTTTACTTAATGCAAAATTATTTTATCTACTGTATTAGTTAAGATATGGACGGTAGAGAAAATGAAGAGGTGGTGCTCAACATGATAGATGAGGGTACTGGAGGTTATAAATATGATGGAGCAGACGACGGTGGAGATGATGGCTCCCAGTATCTTAATTTGTCTGGAGGAGACGATAGTGGAGACTACGATGAACACCATGGTGGAGACGATGGTGGAGACACCTTAATAACAAAGTACGGCTTGGTATATAAAGCCTCTGACTATCACTAGTAAGTGCATTAATTGCTTCGTATATATATACTGATGAATGTTTCTTCTCTTAGACCTCTGCATCGGTCCAATCTTCTGCAAATAAACGAGGCCCGGCCAAAAAGTTGGTCGCTGATGTCCGTTTCACAATTGACCTTGTCTTTGAGCTGGGTCAAACCGTTGGAGCCCATAGAGAGCGTAAATGCATTTGTAAATCATGCAGAGTGATTGTTAGGAATACCATCCCGATCACCACTCAAAAGTGGAATAAGCCAGGAAAGAAAAGGGATCAAGCTAGAGGTAGTTTTGTCGATGACAGAGCCAAAGATTGTCTTTAGAATTCTCTGATGACACATTTCACCCTACCAGTCTTGCCGACAGATGAGCTCACATAGAAAATGAGGTTGAAAGTCAAGGAGTGGGCTCTTAAGAAGATAGGCACACAATTCAAGGACTGGAAGAAAAGATTATACCAATACTATTTGAAGGAGAAAAAGCTCCTCAATTCACTGACCCACTAGAGAAGCAGCGAGATAACTGGGCAGCATTTATGGAATACAAGCAATCGGAACCAGCTAAGGCAAGGTCGGCAAAGAATAAGCTAAATGCTTCTAAAAATAAATATCACCATCATATGGGGACATGTGGCTACAGGAGTGCCGTGCCTAAGTGGGATAAAACTGAGGCCGACCTGGCGGCTAAAGGGGTCACTCCAGCTACAAGTGGTTGGCCCTTGAGGTCTCGAAATTGGATACTTGGGCATGGGGGATCGTATGACCTAGAAATCGGGGAGATTATTGCAAACAAAGAAATTGTTGAACCCAAAGATGCACTTATTAAAATGATGAAAGAGGTTCAAGAGGGAAAGTTCGTTCCCGACAGAGAGAATGATGAGCTAACAAAGGCCCTAGGGAATCCTGAAAAGGTCAGACGAGCACGAGGCTTTGGACCTTCTTATCCATGGGCTATTGGATTTCCCGAGGACATTGACACTTACAGAAGCCAAGCGAGAAAAAAAAAGCGGCGACAAGCGGAGGAGGCAGAGCGGTTGGCGAGGGTTGAAGCCCTGTTGCAGCAGCAGGAGCAGATTAATGAACTTAGAGGACTCCGATAGAAAGATCCTACACTCGACAGTACGGCCTATCCATCTCAACGGAAAAGCAGCGTGGCTTCCATGGAGGTCCAGGCTAATGATGCAACGATGGATATGTACCCTGTGGATGCAATCAAGGAGAAGACTAGTTATGAGCTGCATGTTGAACTGAAGAACATATCCATGAAGGTGGCGATCGACTTTGCTTTACCTTCTGCACCGGGAACGACCTACCATTGCAATCTGATTCCAGCTGGCTATGCTCGTGTCAGTGTGCATGAAATTCAGCCGCTATGTCAGTCACTATAGCTTGATATCCCTGGAGGTGAAGGAGAGACGACACTAGAAGAAGTTACGAGTGGCTTCATTCTTTGGAAAAAAGGAATACATCAAGTTTCCAGGCTCGGCGCCAAGGCCACTGTCTCCACCGAGAAGCAATCCATCACCTCCAAGGCCACCATCGCCTCCCAGTAGAAGTCCACCACCTCCAATTCCACCCCTTCTCGAGAATAAGGACCGCAACGCGAGTCCATCTCGATCTACGATGCCTCAGCCGTCTTCACCCACTAAGGGCCAAAAGCGGAAGATAACCACCGCTTCGTCGAGGGATAATTGACATGGAAAGTGATAGTTGTCGCCCCTCCCAAGAGTACCGCCGGCTCCTGCCAAGAGGCCTTACGATATGACTCCTAAGGAAAACAAGGCGGTCGCAGATGCCGAAAAAAGGCAATTTTTGCAAAGAAACAACCCGAGCCAAAGGCCCAAGTAGATCTGAAAGTCAAGGAGTACTTTAAGAAATTTCTGAAGCATCCATCCCAAGCTCAGATAAATGCGCCATATGACTATACATGTTGTCTTGTGAAGACAGTGAAACAGAAGAGAACAAGTGGTAGAGGAAGCATTAAAAAAGATGTTCCACAACTCGGAGAACAAGAAAAACAATCGATCCCCCCGCTCCAGGTGTTACCCAAATATCAACTATATGGGGGAGAACCTATTGATATGCAAACAGCTATTACATTGGCCGAGCAATGTAATATGTCTCTTGATGATATATTTGACAATGTTGGTCCCCCCCCCCATGGCTCCTATAGCACGACAATATGTCTACGGACAGACTTTGGTCAGTTCTAAGACGCTCTGGGATCTTCTAACAAAAATGCGAAAATTGCATGCATGGTATATTAAAGTCGCAAAAGAAGGGCGACGATGGATCATAGTGAAAGTTAGAGAGGAGTATTACTTCAGTAAAGACGAGATCCATATTGAACTTTCAGAAATCTTTCAGTTATTCAATCAAAGGGACCTCGACAAATCTATCCTCAGTTGCTATTGTCTGCAAGTGATTAGTTTATTTATGTAATTGATAAGTATGTAGCTCACCTCATTTAATTTATTGTCGGTAATTATCCTCGCTATATTTTTGTGTACGTTATGATGCAGAATGAAGATTCTCGAATATAAAAAGGGAGAATCCATGGATTTGGGTTTATTGACCCAAATCGAATTAATGGAGCTATGCTAGAGGCAAAGCCCGTGGACACGGAGCGTAACTTGCTCCGGTTTTTCAAGAAGCAGCATTTCTGTAAGGAAATCCTATTTTCTTACCACTTCGGGTAAGAGTGTTTCTGTCTTGTACACATTAACTTTTGCTTACTCGATGTTAAGTGTAAATGATGGGTTACTGACGTATATAAACCTTGCACAGCTTCCACTGGATTCTTCTAAGCATTTCCGTTCACTTGGGAAGAGTTCATATATTCGACTCATCCAAAGTGGACATGCAAGAGTACCGCAACATGATCGAAATGCTCAATAAGTAATTTCAATCATTATAGCACTATATCGGTCTCTTTCATTCAATTTTTGAGATATCAAGTAATTATTAATGTATTCATTCATTTTCTTTGTCGGGTAGTGTTTGGACACAATTCAAGATTGCGATCCACGGTTAATGATGAGGAGTTGATTTATAAACTGATCTCGGTAAGTAGTACGAGCTAGGTCTGCGCATCTTTTTAATTCTAGTTTCAATACAATTATCATGCATGTTTGATTATTATTTGATTGAATTCTATTCTTGTAAAGTGCGCAAGGCAGCCAAAGGGGACTAATCTATGTGGATACTATGTTTGCGAGTTCATTCACACTTGTACTAGTGAGCAGAAGTTCCAATTTCTTCAACTACGTAAACAATTTATTTGTATTATCATAATTTGTGTTGAGTTCCATTCATATTTTTATGATGATTGATATATTCATATTGATTTCCTTCTTTTTAGTTGGAAGCGATGCGGGAAAAGCTCCTACCACAGGACCGCCTACTAGCAATTCAAGAGAAATTGGCGGGATTTTTGGTTGACGATGTCATAGACCCATGCGGAGAATACAATATAGATAGACCCTAAAGAATCCATGTAATGGATTTCCATGTAATCAAATAGACGGGCTCTGAACCCGGTTGGGACTCGTATACCAAATTGTATATAGATGTATGTATCATCGTAAGAGAAATTATATTATATATGCATCGATGTGTACAAGTACTATGTAGTAGCTTCGTGTATGTATACGAAAACTTGTTTAAAATGAAAACATAGAATAAAAAATAATTGAACATAAAACACAAAATGAAAAGAAAAACACAAAACCCTAAAACACCATCTCCTGCAATGATAGCCAAATGGCCCAAAACGTTGTCGCGGCAGGGAACCTTTAGTCCCGGTTCGGTTCGTGTTACGAACCGGGACTAAATATCCTCTAGCCCAGCGCACGACACGGGGCCACGTAGTGGACCTCTAGTCCCGGTCCGTAACAGAACCGGGACTAAAGGTCTGACCTCTAGTCCCGATTCCTCAGTCCCGGATTGTCATCTGGGACTAAACGTCCTTACGAACCGGAACTAGAGGTGTGTTTTCTACTAGTGTATTAATATCACGGAGATACCAATTATATCCAACCTCTGCATCAACGAAATGCTAAATACATTACATATGCACACAACCCTACAACAAAAAATAAGAAGAAAAAAACCATCTATAGTGATCAATTCCTTGTAGGTGCAACACAAACAGCTGCCAAGACAAAACTCGGAGTCCAAATCGTAAAATGGGTGCCTCGAAGAAGGAAACAATGCACAGGCACCATCGTCGCCTGATCAAAGATTTTTGATTTTCACCCTGAAAAAAGTCCGCGCTCGCAAAACATTCTTAGACATAACCAATAAAGTTCAGACTTTGGACTTACACCCTAAAAGATAAGACCTTATACTCCTCCCGTGATGCTGCTCCGTGCTCCTGCTTGCGATACCGCTGCTACAAGGCACGGATCATCAAGCAAAGCCCTCTCCTGAAGGGCTCGATCCACCATTACTAGACCTTAGACCTCAGTTGTTACTGTCTTCACCATGAAAATCGAAATATCGACTAGTCAACTAATGTCAACAGACAACGAAGTTTCGCGTCGCCCTCTCAAACCGCATGGACTGAAATAGAGGTGCACATGACCAAGATGAAAAACATATCTAAGTTCTTGGTCCAGCTTACCGAAACTGTTCGCCAATATATTTTTGGACCAAAATTCTTCTGTCTCCCTCGGTTAAACGGTGATGACCAGCGAGACCTGGCTTGGTGCATGGAATGGAATGCCGCCGGGTCTACCGGGATACTAGTATACTGGTAGTCGTCAAACTTCGACTTGTACTGCTTGTCTTGCCAGGATGCTCGGCATTCTGTCCGAGACGATCGAGCGAGTCATCGAGATTGACATTTCTGTCACCTTGTACCCATCTAGCTAGCTAGTACTCCTATGTAGGAGCACTATGTTCCCTTTTTAGTTCGGTTGTAGAGTTGACCTCCATGGAGGCCGGCCGGGCGCACACATATGGCGCTGCCGGCCGGTGAAGGTGAAACCCCTCACAGCTAACCCGTCCGAGCTCGTCTGCGCGGACCCCGGCGACACGACCCAACCGAACAGACGTGTCCAGCTTGATCTATTCGTGCATTAAATTTAGACAATGGTTGCGTCGGTCCTGACAACGCGTTTGTTCCGCACGTCCTCCCTTCACCTTTGGTGGTCTCTCCTGACATGGCACACAAACTACTCCACTTCTCCCTCCAAAAACCTTCTTCCAAATTTCCACTAGCGGGAGCAGGAGGGAAGGCGATGGATCCCGCCCCACAGGCCGATGATGCGCCCTCCGGCGTTCCCGCCGCCAAGAAGCACGGCCGGCCGAAGAAGCCTGGCAAAGACCTGACGGCGGAGGAGCGGAAAGCTGAGTCGGACAAGCGTGCTGGCCGGCGGGTAGCGGCGAGAGCTCGACTCGTCGCAGCCAGACTCGAGAAGGAGCGGTGGGAGGACAACGAGCGCTTCCTCGCCGTGCAAAATAGGGTCAACACCGAAGAGCTGGCAGTAATGCCGCCAAGCACGCCGTTAACATGATGAAGTAGGAGGCACTGATCTCCGCTTTCGGTGGCACCCTGGCTTCCGATGGTGGCGACGTCGCTCTTCCCGGCCTTTCCATTTTCGGAGCGTCCTCTACCAGCTCCGTCACTTTCACGCCTTGCGTCTAGCCACCGGGTCAGCCCAGGATGCCAGACCCGCACACACCTCCGCTTAGAGGCCACACTAGGATCGTCCCCTCGCTCTTCCGGTTCGTTAGTCCCCGCATGGCATCGTCGGAGGTGGGAGAGCCCGCCATGGAACTCAACCGCACTCCAACGACCGTGGACACAACCCCGGCGTGGAAGAAGCGGCGATCCATCTCTGCCGCGGACATGCTGACGCCAGTCAATCTATTCGGCAAAATGTCCGACAAGACGCCGAGGCCTTTGTCAAGCTCCAGACGAGGTCGATTGAGGTGGAGGAGGCAAACACCAAGGCTAGGCTAATGGAGATCAAGGCCAAGGCAAAGACGAAGGAGGCCGAAGCCAAGGCCAAGGAGGCCGAGGACAGGTCTATGGTGGCGGAGGTAGAGGCCAAGGACAAGGAGGCCGAAGCCAAGATCATGGCCGAGGATAATGCCATCATGCTCACCGATCTGGACACCATCGCCGACCCCGATAGCATGGCTTGGGTCGCGAGGAGGCAGCATACCATCCGGGCTCGTGATGCTTGAACGGCAATGGCGATGCCCAAAGGGCGATGGCACACATCTATCATATTATTTGATAGTCAATTTGTGTGCTATTTGCTTGTCAATTTGAATGTTTGAGCTAATTGGCAATGTCTTGGCCAGCGATGGCGCCAAGAAACACCAGGTCGGACAGATGGGTCGAGCCGCTGGACGCGGCTGGTCGGACAAGCCAGACCATGATCCAAACGGACATAAACAGACCGTTTGGGTCAGCCCGGTGGAGATGCCCTAAAGATCCATAGTTCAAAGCTATGGGAATTTTTTCATTTGGATTTCCTCGTTCAAAGCTCCGGTGGACAATCCATTCTACTTCGTAATTGATATTTGACAACCTTTTCTTATTACCTCCGATCCAAATTAATGTTCTCAAGTTTGTCTAGATTCGGATGTACCTAGCACTAAAACATGACTAGATACATCCGAATCTATACAATCTGAGAACAATAATTTGAATCGGAGGGAGTACTATTAGTTGCTAGGTTATTGCCACTTGTTTGGTAGGTTATAATCATATTATAGCAAACAAATTTTTTTTAGGGGAATTATAGCAAACTAGTTGTGAGGTCATAGTCGCTTTGGTTACCCGATTTATGAACGTCACCCACACACACATAAAACTTGCATAATAGTATTTTGACGAGATCTGACATCATCTCTTATCCGTAGGTATTGCTCCGAAAAAACTTGCTAAAAAGACTTATATTATAAAACAAAGGCAATACTTTAATGAACACTCTAGGCTACCATAGAATTCCAATACGTAAGCCTATATAATTACTACTCCATCCATTCCAAACAAAATAAAGCGTAAATTAACGTCTTCTAAGTTTGACCAATTTTATAGAAATTAATATAAGCATCTACAATATAAAATGAATATCGATAGATCTACCATAATATTTACTCAATGGAGTAGTTGTTCATATTATCTTCTATATATCTAGTCAAACTAAGTAATATTTGACACCCGACTAAATTTGTATGCCTTTTTTTAATGAAGGGAAACCATTCAATCTAAACAGGGTACCCATCGTATCATAATTTGGTAACTCATGTCCATAAAAAAAATTGTCTCTAGATCTCTCTTCATGCAATTGTCTATGCCCCAAATTTACATATTATGCACTCTTCTTAAACGAAAATGCTTATGTTGTCCTAGGGACATCTCGATTCAAAACCTAGCCACCGGACCAATTCCCTTTCGAGATCCATGCTAAAATAGTAACTAAATAAAAAAGGCTTTGATGCAGATAATTCATATACATTAGAAAAAAACACATTTTTGAGTTTTGTAAATCTTGAATAAATATCAAGCACATATAATATCAAGTTGAAACTTACCCATGTAAATTTTCATCGAATAAAATGACATTTTTAAGCTTTTCAAAAATACGAAAAAAAGAATTCAAAGGTTTAAGTTTAAAAGCTTACATTAAACTCGTTTTTCTAAGTTTTAGGACGCAATGAAGTTAGTTTGACGTTACCTTCGGGAGACTCGCCTGTTCTATGGACCATAAACTGGTCCTGGATTGAGATCTTGAAAACAAGCGTGTCAGGTTCTGAAAATCCGCTCTACAATCGGTATCTTTAGTAGAAGTATTATTGGCCATGGAAACATTCGCCGAAATATATTGGATATACTTTGACAGGCTAATGTTTTCTGCTTGCAGTGACCTGTTAGTATCGATGGGCACAGTTCGTGGGCCACTTGGGCCCATATTTGCATGCATGGCGGCCCGCCGGACTAGACCACCACCCTAGCTACCGGGGCCACGCCGTCGCTGAGACCATGTGAACGTAGCTTTCGTCCCTCGCCACGCCGGAGATGGCTAGCTCGATCATGCCCGCTATCTACTGCCATGCGCCCCACACGCACAGATTGGTCTGGTCCCCGGAAGCCAGAAGCTGATCGCATGCAGTAATAGCAACACGGTAGGAACTGCCCAAGCAAAGCATGTTTCAACATTCAGAATTTTTCTGCTCAGAGTCTCGCTACCGTGTCGGCCTGGCCGTATGCGTGGCGCCGCTTTGGCTACTAGTAGTAGTAGCTGCGTGCGTGCTCTCTGATTGAATAGCCCCGAACGCACAAATCGTTGCATCTGAGTTGCCTAAGCTAAAAACACTTCTATCTCTAGAGCTCTTCTCTCGTACTGCATCACTCAAGGAAAATAATAGGTCTCCGGGTCGCTCGTTTGGCCGACTCCGGAGGCTCAAAGTCTCTACTTTAAAAGGTAGAAAGTTCTGATTCAGTGACTATTCCCGATCTTATCTTTCATACAAATGAACATATTATAGTATACGCAAGTCGCCCCTATTATTAAGTCATGCACAATCCATATCATATTTACCAAGTCCAATTTTAGAATTCTTTTTTTCTTTTTTAGTCCCTTTAATTGATATAGATACAAGTACTCTATTAGGATGATGCACAATAAATGGTCAGGGTAGCTCAGTTGGTAGAGCAGAGGATTGAAAATCCTCATATCACCAGTTCAAATCTGGTTCCTCGCAAAAAAAAGGATCTACCGAATAGATATTGATATAAATTACTCAAGATGGATTGGGATACACATTAGTGAATAATATATATACCCGCTCCGGATCTAGCCGTGTTTGTGCAAGGTTGCAGGTGAAGCTTTTCCCCATGAACATTTTAATATTTTGTTAATTAGTTCCTGCGCACAAATTGACTATCAAAAATAATTTTAGCACTTTTTGACACCTTTTTCTTTCTGACCAGCACTAGTTGACACCTCGTGCTATTTCATCCAGAACTCAAAAAGAGGATGTCGAGCAACATATGTTATATTTATGATGTTTATAACGAGAATTATCCCTCCAGTTGCTTCAATTATACATCCACAACTCTCTATAAAGAGGCATTGCAAGAAGGAGAAGGCATGTATGATCCATTGGCCAAGTGATATGTATTACTCCATACTATTCTTGTTTATATTTGTAATAATCAATAACTAACCTCACACACTGAGAAATTCCATTAGTTAGGGCCTCTAAGCATAGAGTAAACTTTTATAGCTAGTTACACATTAGCAAGCGCCCCTTTTACTGTCATTCAAATTTTTTGCTTGGACTTACACTTGCTTTTCTAGATCCACTGAGATGGAATTACATGTAATTGCCCAGCTGTCCTGTTCATCTGTGAGGGACAAGCCATTTAACTTTGCTTGTAATATTCTCAGCTTAAGGACAGCTTCAACCGATAGTGGCAAATGAAACGCCTCACCAAGTTCAGTAAATGTCATGGCTTTGCGAACGAAGTATAATTTGTCCTTGGCAAATGAGAAAACCTTCGGTATCAAGTCTCCAATAACTTAGAATTCCATTTGTCAGACCAGAAAAGAACTGAGGATCCATTACCTAATTTACAACAAGAGATTTGACGACAACAGGCTGACAGTTTAAACATATTTCTCCAGGAAAAGGATCCACAAACTATCACAACATGTGGAACCTCCTCATAATAATATGTATTCTTAACGAGTATGACCCAAGGTAAATCTACATTATCATAGAAACTGTTCAAGTGCTTCATCAGTAAACATTTGTTCTGAATTCTAAAATTTATAATACCAAGCCCTCCCTTGTTTTTGGGTATACAAACCATATCCCAAGATGCAAGAGAATGTCCCTTTCCATCTCCATTTTTATTTCTCTAGAAGCAATGCCTCCTTATGGTAAGACTGAGTTGACCAATACCAGAGAAAGTGTATATGCATTGATGATAATACTGAGTTGATCAATACCATTATGTCACCATATGAGAGAAAGGATGCAGAAGTTGTAAGGCATCACTCAACTCTACCAATCAAATGAGTGAGATCTCTGATAGTTGGCTTTATGGTGCCCATTGGAAGGCCCAAGTAGGTGAAAGGCATAGCAGCAATTGTGCATCCAATTTGAGTGGCTAAAATATTAGTCTCCTGCCGGTTTAGGTTCATTTGGACTAAAGACGATTTGTGATAATTGATCTTGAGCCAAGTGAAAGAAGTGTACTCCTGTAGAATTTCCTTGAGTACTGATCAACATCAGCTTGCATGACTAATTGTGTCATTGGCATACTACATAATTGGAAAATCATGATTGCCTCTATTTGGAATAGGAGCTTTTAATATGCCTTCTCTAAATGCATGATTGGTGAAACTTTGTAGCACATCTCCTCACGGTATATAGAGAAATGGTGATATGGGTCCCCTTGCTTAACCTCCCCTCTACAAACAAAATTCTTCCACGTACTCTATTGGGTAATATAGCTAAAGAGCCAGATGCAAGGATTTCCTTGACCCAATCAATGAAAATATCATCAAAGCCTTTATACCGTAGAATCTATGATAGCTTCATTCTCGATGGTATCAAAAGCCTTTTCAAAATCTAGCTTTAATACAATTGTTTTCCTCTTTGATTTTTGACATTGATGCAAATATTCAAAGGTCCATGCTAGGTAATCTTGAATGGTTCTGCATTTAATAAATTCTAAGGGACTTTACCCTTAACCATTATTTTGGTTAGTGATGACACCAGAGCTATAGTGTGGACTAATGTTACCTACTAATGTTTACCCTTAACCATTATTTTGGTTGATCAACATCGACTTGCATGAATAATGATGTCATCGGCATACTGCACAATTGGAAAATCTTGAGTGCCTCTATTTGGAATATGAGCTTTTCATCTGTCTTCTCTAAATGCATGATCGATGAAACTTTGTAGCATATATCCTCCCAGTATATTAAGCAATGGTGATAGGGGGTCCTCTTGCCTACCGAACCTTCTGCAAACAAAATTATGGCACTCTATTGAGTAATACAACTAATCAGACAGATGCAAGGATTTCCTTAACCCAACCAATGAAAATATAATCAAACCATTTATATTGTAGAATCTTTATGATAGATGCATGCTCAATGGTATCAAAAGCCTTCTCAAAATCCAGCTTTAATACAATTGTTTTCCTCTTTGATTTTTGACACTGATGCAAATATACATTCAAAGGTCCATGCTAGGTAATCTTGAATGGTTATGCATTTGATAAATCCATATTGATTTTCATGGATACATCTATTGATATTTTCCTTAAGCCTGTTAGCAACCAACTTAGTAAGGAATTTCAAGCATGTATTAGTGAGAGAGATAGGACTGAAGTCATTGACAGTTCAAGAGATTGAGTTTTGGGGTGAGGGTAATAAAATATCCATTGATACTAGCAAGGGAAGTATTCCCTTTGTGGAAATCATGATAAAGCTTAATGAAATCTTTCTTCATGATCTACCAACTCCTTTTAACAAACATGTCATTGATACCATCTGGCCCTAGTGACTTATCCACTTTCATATGCTTGACTACTCCTTCAATTTCCTCTATACTGAACTCCTCCGATAAGCATTGCAAGCCCTCTATTTTTAGATATGTCAGCTAGAGCCACCTCCCCAGCATACATTCCCATTCTATTTTTATAACATTTCCAAAAATAAGAGGCTTTATCAATATGATCCAACAAAATATTTCCAACATCATCCTTAATTTGAGTCATATAATTATGCATGTACTCTTTCTATTGCTTTGGCATTAAAATATTTTGTGTTTTCACCCCTTAGCTGAAACATCTGATTGTGCACTTATTCTTCCAATAGGTAGACTGAATATTCAATGATTTTTTGAGCTATACCTAAATAACATTCCTAAAATTGAATTCTGGATTGCTAAGATTTCCACCATTCTCAATCTTATCCGAAATGAAAATCTCCTTATTACATTTATCAATTAAAATTGCCAATTGAGACACCCTCCCCCCCCCCCCCCCACAGACACACACACACATTTCTTCAGTTCATATCTATAATTTTTTCATTTAGCAGTCAGAACAGTTGCAATGGGTCCACTTCTGATAGGTTATTTCCATGCCTTATCCACAATATCAAAAATACTCCGCTGCTCCAACCAGATATTTTCAAAACGCTGTGCTTTTGGAATTGTTGTGGATATGTTACTACACATGGGATATGTTCAGAAGTTGATTTAGCCATATGATGAACTAGAGTATAGGAAATTTTAGTTATCATTCACAAGTAGTGAAAAACCAATCCAGTTGTTCCAAAAGAGGTGTTTCTCGCATGTTTGCCAAGTAAAGATTCCTCCATTTAATGGGTGTTTAATAAGGCCCAAATAGCTTATTATATTGTTAAAAAGGAAGATGACATTAAATCAGCCCTTGGATTATTTCTATTATCTACAGATCTAATGAAATCGAAATCTCCAAGTAGTAACTAATCTTCATGTGATGGAATCTGTAAATCATGTAACCAGTGGATAAACAAGTATCTTTCTACTCCTCTGCAAGGGCCATAGACATTTGCAAGAGTCCATGTATATGAATTGTGCGAAGATGAAAATTGAATTCTGATTGTAGAGAGATTGATTTCTAGTAACTTTACAACAAATACATTATTTTTACATAAGACAATAATGTCTCCTGAAGCATAAGAAACAAAAGCATGTTGATCAAACCGTTTGGGATAGAAATATCTAGTGAAAGAACGATTAAAGTCTTCACATTTTGTTTCCTGGAGGCAAATGATTGCACGATTACTCTCATCAATTTTGTTATTCACCACCACCATTTTATAATTGTCATTTTAAACCTCTAACATTCCAACAAAGAACTTTCCAATAAATATTTAGAGTAGAGTAATTATTCATTTAACACCATTTTATAAAAAGAACGGTCATGCATAACATGCCAATATCAAAAAAATCGAGGATCAATTGTCCGTTGAAGCATAGAGATGGTCCAAACATAAACATTAAAGTCATACATAAAATACTAGACATTCTTCCACACAAGAGTTGACACCCTACTGATAAATAAAAGACATTGCAAACCCAGCATATTGGCCCAAAGTAAGCTGCATGGGCCTTATTCCTTATCTGGAACATTCTTGGGCTTGGATGAATAGTATGAAACCATAAGTTTCTCCACTGTCAGATCTTCAGTTGGGATTTCTTAATCTTTCCCAACTCACTGCAATAGAGTAATAGGTGTGGAAGGGACCAAATCTTCCTCTTGTTCATCTATTGGCATGGACGATTTGGCCTTCCTCCTGATGGCAGGCTTGTCCAACATCATCTCGAAGTTGTACCTATCTTTCTTGGTTGTAGTCCTGGTACTTCTCCTAACTGAATTTGTAAAAGCAATCTTGTTTTGAGTGTCTAAATACTCTATATTTTCCCATGCCCCTTAAGATAAAATATATGAGAGTTGGAGTGACAGGTGTACTGATCATGGACTAAAAAAGGTGTTTGGGTGTAGAGGAGGAGATGCTAGAGAGAATGGTCGGAGTGGATGATGGAGATCACTAGAGATCAAGGAGATTGCTAATGAAGAGAGGTTTATGGTCTAGGTGGTGGAGGAGTTGTCATCCTCTCGCCTCATGTAGGAAATATTATGGTGCATCGATTATTTGTTTACATATTGCAACATAGGAAGTAGTAAACAAAAATGAATATGTGTTCGTGTAGATATTAGTGGTCAAAATATCATCTAACATGAGCAATGTCGGTAAGGATTTTCCAATGAATTTGTTGTCCATTTGTGTCCTAGTTTTGGCTGATTTGGGGGATGTGGACATGTGTCCATGATTTGTTAGCCCAGGCACCCAACGTGGCCCCCAAATTCCATCCTTGTTTTAAATTTTGCAATACAAATTTGAACAAACTTATGAAAAACACCTAAATTTAATAGATAATTAAACAAGTGCCAAGTTTCATGCTAAACAAGCGCGAAGTTCGTACATGAAGTACAAAGAATATAAACTTGAACTGATTAAACTATATAGAAAAATAGAGAATTATAAATTAACTAGATAGACTTAGGTGTGGGTGATCGGATGCAAACCCTAGAACTAGTAAAAAAATCGATCACGATGGAGTTATCATCCTCAACATGTATGATTGTCGGCTTCAATGTCGGCAGGCTCTAGGGGTGTTCCAGAATGTCCACCGGCAACAGTCCCTCCTACGACAGACGCTTTTAGGGCACTTCGTCGGATTGCGTGGCATCATCGGAGTTTGGAGGCCTCATCCCAGAGAAAGCACTCGTGGGGCTCAGCGGGTAAGAAAAAGTGCCAACGAACCTCATGCTGGTGCTCGGAGACGCCATTCCACTCCCTATACTTCCAACCGTAGTTCAGATCTATGAGCAGATCCACCGGGAGCTATCGCATGTGCATGGAAATGGCGCACATGCGCTTGTTGCTGGTTGGTGGTGGTGGCACCAGAACCCTGATTGGTTCCAGGTGTCACCCGGACGACATCTTTATGCCATCGGGCTGATGTATGGGTTGAGGCCAGTGCTCCTCGTAGATTCAAAAATGGTACAGTCGGCCCTCACGACCGAAAAAGACGGGTGACGACTCCGCGTTGTAGAACCCGATATGCGGGTCCTTGGAGCAGCGGTAAGAGCCATCATGGGAAGAGTAGTTGTGGGAAGACATCACACATGAAGATACAGGCATGACGGATCTACGTTTTGCATGTGGCACACCGATGACCGAGACTCATGGAGGCTGTAAGAGCTAGCGCGGTGCGGGTTAGGGTTTGGTATGGACGCAGGTGTGCATAGAAGATAGAATTGATCGTGGTTTGGTATGGACGCAGGTGTGCATAGAATATAGAATTGGTCGGCACGATCATGTATAATAATAAGTTTGACAAAACCTTAACTTCTAAAGCATTATTGTCAATGAGGCTAACAAGTGTATATACTATCGCCATGGTGGGGGTGATGGTGTTATATTATGTTTGTATGTGGATGGCATTCTAATCTTCGGTACAAACATTAAACTGATAAATGAATTCAAGTCTTTCTTGTCAAAGAACTTTGATATGAAAAGATCAGGGAGAAACTGATGGGATCCTAAACATTAAGCTGATTAAGAACAAGTGTGATTACTGTAATATCATTGTGTTGAGAAGATCTTAAGTCGATTCGGCTTTACTTACAACAAGTCTTCTCCGACACCTTATGATCCTAGTGAGACATTATGAAAGAATAAGAAAGAGCCGAAGAACAATTGACATACTCTCAAATCATCGGATCATTCATTTACTTAGCTAGCGTGGCAAGGCGTGGCAACTTTTTTGATGTGAGCAAGTTGAGTAGGTTCATGTAAAACTAGTGTACTGATCATTGGCATATGCACTTGAAAGGGTCATGCGTTACCTATGTGGTACAATAAGTTATGGTATTCACTTTTCGGGGCATCCAACGGTACTTGAAGGATATATTGATTCAAACTGGATCTCTAATGTAGATGAACTCTACGCCACTATTGGGTATGTATTTTACTTTGGAGGTGGTGCATTATTATGGAGGTTTTGTAAACAAACCATATTGATGAGGTCATCCATGGAAATATAACTTACTGCTTTAGACGTAACCACTGTTGAGTCACTACCATTGCATGAGCTCTTGATAAACTTTTCTGTGGTTGAAAAACCCATGCTGACCATCCTTTTGAATTATGACATTAAGTTGTTATTATCAAAGTGAACACTTCTACGGATAACAAGAAGTTACCAAGACAAGTGAAACGACGTTTGAAGTCTGTTAGGAAATTGAGAAAATCAGAAGTAATTAGGTATGTTCAAACAAACAAAAACCCGACAAATCCCTTTACAAAGGGAATATCACAAAATGTGATAGATAGTGCACCGCACGGAATGGATGTTAACACCATACATTTGTGATAGAAGATCTCGTGAATTATGATCTAGGAAAAACTAACCAGTGGTTTGACCAAGGAGATTAATTGGTAACGCGCTTCTATGTGAAGATGCATAACTCTCGAAAGTTGTAAGGGAGGTTGGCGACATGCTTTAATGTGTTTCTATTGGCTATAAGTAACAAACATGTTGTCGTATAGAGCATTCGTGAAAGAACACACCTATATGAATCTATTTGTTAAACGTCACAGTCTATGACACTTGGATGGTCTAGCGAACCCACAAAGAGACCAATGAGTACGACATTTATGCTCCACCGGCAGCGAGGTACTTATTACGACTTTGAGTGAAACATGTTCACGCCAAACTTTCTATTCAATGCTTAGTACATATTGTTCATGTTTGGATGAATGTAGCTTAAAACTATAGGCGAAAGTTAAACTTAATAGTCCCTACCGAAACACTAGTATATAAACAAGTAGCGATGAATGGCAAATCTTTAAATGACCATTTGAGATCTGGTGGGGGTTGTTAGAAATAATGGCCTCCCTAAATTTAAAATCTCCATATGTGAGGAAGCCCATATGTGTGGCCACTCGCATGTTGGTGTCAGCTTTGAAAGGACACAGATGTCACCTAGAGGGGGTGAATAGGCGGTTTAAAACTTTTACGAGATGGGCTTAACAAAGGCGGAATAAAACTAGCGTTTACTTTGTCAAGCACAAAACCTATTTATACTATGGTTCACCTATGTGCACCAGCAATTTATGCTAAGCAAGACAAGCAACTATGTGATAGCAAGATATATACATCAAGCACGAAGGCTATGAAAAGTAAGGTGTATAAGTAAGAGCTCGGATATAGAGATAACCGAGGCACGCAGGGACGACGATGTTTTACCGAGTTCCTCCCAACAATGGAGTATGTCTCGTTTGGAGAGGGGGTGGTATCAAACCACCAACGCCACAAAAGGCCTCCCTTGTTCTCCTGTGAATCTCACTCCAACGGGATCGATCCACACTTCCACTATCGGTGCACTTGTCGGTGGCAATTCGAAACCTCTCACAAGGTTGGGGCACTTCTCCACAACTCAATTGGAGGCTCCCACCAAACAAGCTTGGGGAAATCTCCACAACTTAATTGGAGGCCCCAAGTAATCCACAAACCTGCAATACAACCAAACCGTCTAGGGCTCCAAGAACCCAAGAGTAAAAAGCTTCTCACCTTTCACCCAATCGAATCCTCACCGAGAACTCAAACCGATGCACCAAATGCAATGGCAAGAACACACGAAGATATCAAGTCCTTCTCTCCCAAATTCCACAAAACCTACAAAAGCTTATGGGGAAATGAGAGAGGAAGAACAATGGAGAAAATCCACAAAAGACTCCAAAATCTAGATCCCAAGATGTTCCCCTCACTTAGAGGAGAGATTGATTGGTGGGCTTGTAGATCTAGATCTCCTCTTTCAAATCCCTCAATAATATGCAAGACTCAATGGAGGGATTGAGGAATAGCAAGCTCAAGAAGGTCAGCAATGGAGGGAAAAACTTGCAAGAAAGGTTAGGTAAACATTGGGGAAGAAGGGCCCCTTATATAGGTCCTCCAAAATCCAACCGTTGGAGCTCAGTAGCGCGCGGGCCGGACATTCCGCCCAGTTTCCGGATAGTTTCTGGTTTGGACACCTGAATGTCATCCACACGATAGAAATCTGAGATTTCTAAGTGACACCGGAGTGTCTGGCCTATTCACTCCGGACATTCCTGCCAAGGCAAAACTGACAGAAACAACAATACGAAAACAACCATAACTTTTGCATCCGGACTCCGATTTTGATGATCTTGGGCTTGTTTTAAAGAGGACAACAAACTATACAAGATCATGTAGAGAACAATCATGGTCCAGCAAAGGAGGATAGAACCAAATGATGAAAGGTTTGACCTCTCTCAAAAAGACGAACCGGTAAAACCTCCAACATCGAAAACACAATAGAGAATGCATATGAAATCCGTTTTCGATGAAGTTGGGCTTGTCATGAAGATTAACACAAGCTCAAGAACCTCACATGGATAAGATCCAAATAACAACCAAGAAAGATGATGCCAAGTATGCAAAGGTTTGAGCTCTCTCCGAAGGATATGATCAAGTTACTCACTCAAGAGCCCCTCTTGATAGTACGGTTAACTATCCTATAAACCGGTCTCCCCAACTAACACCATGTGACAAGGGTTTAACTCATCAATGCCCATTGTAATGGGCTTTAGTTTTAGAGAAGGAGGGAGCGCTGGAGGCATCAGTCGGCTAACAAACAAGCACACAGGAACACAAGGTTTACCTAGGTTCAGGCCTCGTAGAGGTTCCTACTCCTGCTTGTATGCTCTTGGAATAAAGAAGAAATCGAAGATTACAGGGACGCGCAGATGCAATCTGTTGAGAGTTGTGAAAACTAGGGTTACGTGTGTCCTCCACGTCGTCCCCTCCTAGCCTTTATATAGACTAGATGACCTGGTGCGCCACCGACGCCGAGGCCATTAGGGAGACATATATTTTAGCCATATGGTTAGACGTGGACTATAGATTAGTTTATATGGCATAAAGATGCCTAAATCACATTATTAGTATGTCGTACCATGTTCTATATATTAGAACACCACAAGTAAAATTAGATCACATATCGCATGTGGCGCGACCAATTACATCTAAGTACTCAAGTATCTATGCTTAAGTTTTTTTCCCTAAGCAAACTACATAAGATGACCCGGTGACCTTGTATTTTCGTTTTCTAAGGATTTGCTTCCTTAGTCAAATGTGGAAGCTCTTACGACCACGATCTGCTAGCTAGTTAATACGCTCTATGTTGCCAACATGCTTGGTTTCAGAGGCTTTGAGTTGATACATAGCATACTGGGGTTTTAATCTGGAAATGGTCAGATACAATAACATATGGACTTACAGCAGAAGAAATAGATGCAAAAGGTACAAAGGCCTGATTCTCGGTCCTTAATATATACGGCATGTTGCCGAAATCACATAATTAGTATGATATAGCAGCTATATATACCAGAAAGTAGGAAGTAAAAACAGAAATTCATATGTAGTAGATCAATAACATTCATACTGCTAGCGGATCGATAACATCCATACTGCCACATCCAAAAGTATGTTTTATGGTACTAAGAGTACTTGTTTCGAATGTCTTAGGAAGCTACATAACAATTGGGTTTTGCATATATTTATGCTAGCACAGCCTAAACTAAGGAGCTGTTAAATACAAACATATATCATCATTCAGGCAGATAGGCGGCTCTAACAGGGTGGACAATAAACGTTGCCCATCTTCGTGAAATAATGTTGAATCCGTGCTGAGTATTCTGAAATCCAAAGGAAGTAATTAACAAAAGCAAGGTAACGTTGGCACCCTGAGTTTGACTAGTGACTGGGTACTTGAAATTATGACAGCGAGAACGTTTATAATACCTCATATGCTAAAGAGGTAGAATCAGTCTTTTGGAACAGCAGCCTGCGGGTGGTCGAGCTTGTGTATTTTCTTTCACATTGTGCAAACTGTTTCGGGAGGCAAGCGAGCATGGATTGATTATAGGATAGGGCAAGACAAATTTATCTTAGCGTGAGGATTTAATCAGTGTATCGTAATATCGCCTATTATTACCTGGCAGGCGTTGCCACGGTCCTAGGGGAGTGTTGATCCACCTCCTAAATTGCAAAACGAAAAGGAAATGAAAATGAAATAGAGCATGTAAGCCTGTTCACTATCAGTCTATCAATCATGCATCCAAGAATTCTTACCATAAAAAACATAAGCATGTTCTTTATCAGTATATCCTGACCTGGATCCAGGATTTTGATCTTCTTTTTGGCTCGTTCTTGCAAAAGAGGCTTCAGAAGCTGGCCATGAATGAACATCAAGTTTCAGTTCTGGAGTATAACTATGTAGATGTGCCAAAATTGGAATGTGAAACAAAATTACAATAGAAATTTACAGTGAATAAAGAAGTGCATAAACAAAGAAGTGCATAAACAAAAGTAGAAACTCTGAATTTACACAGGCTTCAGAATCTCGAAGCAACACTATGTAGGCACAAATGAACAGGTTCTCAAATCAATTTAAAGAGGCTTCAGAAACTGGGAGTATAACTATGTAGCTGAGGCCACATAAGGAAAATTTAGTACTGTGTGATGAGCTTAATTTTTATCATTGAGGTCATAATTGTTAATTTCCAGTTCCTGTCACGATCCTTCTTGGTTGTAGGAAGTTCGCTCACAAGCAGCCAAATTCGACGATGATATCGTTCTTGCTTAAAGAAAAAACATGGAAGGAAGAAACATGATTTAGTACCTTGCAAGGGGTGGGTGCGTGAGGATGATGATTTGAGCCACAGCTCCAAATATTGGCATATTCCTTACCATATCAGGTCTTGAGTTAAACAAGAACTGCTGAATTTGGTTCCAGTAACATCATCAGGCGTAAGCTCAAGCAAGTATTGACAGAATAACCTTCAGAAATCGAAACACGTGAAATGAGCCCATGGAAGATTTCAGAATATGACATGGAAGTCAATGAACACCATATAAATGGTCTGGGTCAGGAGAAGTTCAGCTTCAGTAACATACACAACAAAATTTATAATGATTTCTACGAATGATAGTTCATGCCAATCAATACATGCTATTGAACGGTTGGTTTGTGCGGATAACTTAGATTTCTAGTTTTTGACCCAAAAAGGTTACATGCTATTGAACCGTTGGTAACTTAATTTTTCAATCTCATTTTTTAAAGAAAACTACTGATGATTCTTCATCCTTTGAAATTAGAGTCTAGCATGCTTATCCACACACAGAAAATAGCATGCTATACTAAAACATAATTTCAAGTAGCATCATGGATACACAAAAGCGTGGGTTCAAATAGTCACTGCAAAAAAGGTCTCACCTCGAGTGGCAAAGGAACATGTAATGATGCATATATGATGGTGCTACAAAAGCACAATTTTTTAAAAAATTACGTGGAAAACCTGCAGTGCACCAAAAATGATCAGATTGTTAGCAAACCTGCCATTTGTCCTGAAGCTACTTCGGTTAGAACGAACCTTTAGCAAAAAAATAAATAAAATTGCTGTAAGTTTATAGGGAGCAACCACTGAGTAGAGTGGGTCATAACAGCGTGCAGAGAGAATACAAGATCCATGACCTGCTCTCGATTTAGGCCAGCAAGTGCAGAAACCCAAAAGCCTGATACCTACAACACGTCAGAGGCGAATAAAAATAGAATACTTTATTTTCTGCTGGAAGGTAAGCTTCGTACTTTGTTTCCACATTAAGGCTCTGTTTAATAAGTTGTATCTAATGTTTTGCATGTGTATAGAAAATGTTTTCTTTAGTTGTAAGCTTTATCTATTCTCCGAGCAACCGAAAAATAAGATTATAGTCTGCTGGGCCTAGGTATACTGATTAAACAACAACTAATTCTATCAAAACTTGGTAATAGTATAACCTTCTTAGAGCATCCACAATGGTGGACGCTAATATGGACGCTTATGTGGAAAAAAATACCAAAAAATCACTTTTATCACATGGTGTCTCACGTCGCAGCACTTCTCAGACCGAACAAACAGTAGTATTCTTGCGCCCCGGATGCCTCCGATTTCCATGCTGCTAGCCAAAAAATGAGGAAGCGTTGGGGGAAACAATGTGTCGGATGCCCACGATTTAGTCCAAGAATCGCCGATCGACCAGGATTTTTACTCTGGTATCGGCATCTAATCACCGTGCTATGGGTGCTCTTAGGAATACAAAAGTTAGGGGCAGCAGGCCATGTAGATAAGTGAAACATACCTAAACCATGCTCTGCATTATAGTACGTAGGAAACAAGAAGTAAGAGCTCCAGCATATGGTGATAATTATAAAGGAATAGAAATGAATATGAAAAATTCCATGTTTCAACAGGGAGTATAAATAATATATGTGCCGCATAATGCTATGAACAAATCTATCTGCATCCCAAAGCTGCAAGAAATGGCATACACAATGATATAGGAAGGAATGCAGTAAAAGCAAGAAGCTATACGTAGAAATCCATCATATAATCTTTTACCAAAGCAATTATCAAAAAATATTCCAGAAGTTGCGTCTGAATCACCAATTATAATCGAAACTTACTGAATCATTTTCTAGGAAATAGCAGGTTACCAAAGCAATTATCAAAAAATATTCCAGAAGTTGCGTCTGAATCACCAATTATAATCGAAACTTACTGAATCATTTTCTAGGAAATAGCAGGCCAACCAAGGAACGACCAACACGATAAACCTACAAGTAAGAGAGCATAGGACGGTTGTAGCTATGAACTGAAAGTTCAGAAATATGAGAAAACAGTCAGCACCATGCACAGGTCAATGCTAGATGTAGAGAACAAAACAAAAACTTATTTTACCTAAAGTGAGTCCACTAATGCAGTATAACACGTATGCAATTTTCTGATCAAGTACAGGCAGTACAGAAAAACATGGCTTGGCTGAATTACATATTGCAGGGTTTATTTACAACTCCTTAGTGGAAAAAATACACGAATGACCAGATGTAAAAAAAGGAAATCCAAGAGTAAAGCAATAAGTGAGAGAGAAGGTATAACTTAGCTCCAAGACGTTTTTAACATGGGACACAACGTTGCAGATGTATATACAAGATTCATGCCTAAGCTTGCCAATCGTCGTATCCTCACAACTGAACTACAATAACCACGTAGAGCTGCACAAATGAAAGAACGATATCATTGGTCAGTCCCCAAATTTGCACCTAATTTTGTATCGATCACAATACAAGTATACAACAATCTAAAAGGTAAGTGCATTAAGAACATACCCCTGTGAAGCTCCATTTTGAACAATTAAACCATCGGCTGCAAAATCGCCCATCCATTGGCCCTGCTTCCAATTCATCAAGCACTCCATGAACAGAAATAACTCCTTGACATAGCATCAAGCACTCCATGAGCTGCAACGGAGTACAATAGGGGAGAGGATTAGCAAACCTGCAACGGAGCATCAATGCTGGTTGTTGTCACCAATGGTGTAGGAATCTACTTAACATCAAACCCTAGAAACCAAATATAATTTAATTATCAAGGGAATCTATTGACATCAAACCTAAAAGTGAAAGTGAAATTAATTTGGAGAGACATGCATCAGGACGAAGATCTCACATAGGTGCGTGCGGGGATGTCCTTCCCTCCACAACCACTGCTCCTCCTCTTCCTCGTTTCCACTCCTTCTTTCCTTCGGCTCCTCCGGCACATCCACCTCTGCCCATGGTCGCCTGGCCGAGCTGCTCCTTCCCCAACCACCTCCACGAACCGTTGCTGCTCCTGCCGCTGGCCACGTCAGCCGCCCTGCTGCCGCCGGTGGATTGGAGGAGGAAGAGAGAGAGCGGGGATTGGGGGAGGAGAGGTGGCATGGGAGCTTTTCACCATGCGCTCCTGCAGCCTTCCACCGCCGCCGTCCCTGTCCGCTCGCCGCCGTCCCCCAGATGCGCTCCTACAACACCTCATCTCTCCCGCCATCGCGGCTGTCCCCTTCTACGGCGTATGCTCGCCGCGGAACTCCAAGATGTGCGCCTGCAGCGCCTCCTACCGTCCACCACCGTGGTGGACCCGTCCGGCTCCGTCCGCTCTTGCCGTGTCATCGTTGGCGCCCTTTCTCTGCAGCCGCGCGTCCTGCTGGTCAAGAGGAGGCCGACGGGTGAGGGAGAGGCTGGGGCGCTGAAGCGGGGAGGAGAGGAGACGACGGCAGAGAGTAGGAGCGGGGAGGAGAGGAGGCGGCGCGAGATCGGCAGGGAGAGGATGCGGGAATCAGGAAGGAGCCGATTGGGGGCTTGGTCTGAGATATTTTGACCCTCACGCGCACAGGAAAGGCGACGCACACCAGCACCCTCGCTGCCTCCAACAGCCAGCCCTACATGTTCATGGGCCCAACCGTCATGGACTTGTTTCGGGAAGAACGAGGTGAAAAAAGATTCTACCGCATCCAACGGCTGCAGGCAAAGGTGAAGAAGAAAACGATCCTGTTCACACCGATCGGACGCTCCACGAAGGCGCGCGCGCGCGTTGAGACGTCCCGAGGAGGCGTGTAGCGGTTTATAGGAGTAATAGGCTAGGTCTCAGGTAGTAGGTCGAGTCGATTACAAATTAGAGTTTTTCTTTTAAACTTTCTATGCTAAGTTTTTTCTTGTCTCGCAAACAATCGAGAGTCTGTGGGGCACTCGAATTCTCTATCTGAGCCTTGGCGACGCCGTGGGCTTCTGCCGTATCTGGACCGTATATATCAAGGTCGAGTACCTGTAGGGTATACCCATGTCAGTAGCCCCCCGAGTGTCCAGTGGAATCGCAGATTCGACTAGAGACTTTATGAAGCCTTTCGAGAGCATGACTGAGTATTTTTCGAGTGTTCAGTTTTATGTCATAGGGATTGTTGATATACGTGCCTGATTTATCCGATGCATCGATATCAGTTAACTGCCTTAGGGAAAAACAATGCAATCTACTCAAACTCGAGTCTCTGGACTCGAATTCTGAAAAGTGCTGGCGTAATTTGACTCAAGCCACGGAGGTCTTACAGGAGTCGAATTCCAGTGTATAAGTGTGAGCACTCGACGCGTCCGTCGAGGCATGTTCATCGCACATGTACGTACGGATATATTTCTGGTAGTGCACAGCAGATGCGTTACCAGGCCTTATTCAGGTCTTATCTTCACGTTGTAAGCGCGACATCCGAATTTTTGTCATCGCGGAGATGATTCGGGTAGCCCAGGACACGTAGTCTCTTTGTAGAGAAAATATGAGGCGAAGTCGCCATAGCGTTCGAGTACGGATGTTATCAACACAGTACAGTGTATAAATAATCATAGAGTGCGCGGCCAGCGCTCCCTATGGGAGTAGCCCCCGAGTGCCTAGTTGAGTCGAAGACTCAGACGGGAACTAAAAAATTTTTGTGACTGTTGTCGTCTTTTGCTGCTTATTTTAGTCGAATTTGCTTCCAGTGCTCCCTATGGGAGTAACCCATAATTCTCAATCGAATCGTAGATTCGAATGGTGGGTATGCCTGTAGAAAGATACATCATAGGGCGCGCGACCAGCGCTCCCTATGGGAGTAGCCCACGAGTGCTTGGTTGAGTGGAAGACTCGAGCAAGGACTAAAGTAATCGAAATCTTCTGTTGTTGAAATGACGTCAGTGCTGACGATGTGATGACCTTGGTTGCCCGCGTGAGCGTCTTTGACGGGACGTGACGAGTGGTGGGTCCCATTTTCTGACTTTGATTTGACCGGGCGTGCGTAATCTTCTGTTTTAACTGCATCTCCTTGATTTCCTCGCGTAATGGAGATAGTGGGGGACGGTTCGTATTTTGGCTTCTCCACGTATCGATGGCGATGTACGCCACGCGTCTAGTAGGGTTTCTGCTGGCCATTGAATGATCAGGAAAAGTTTTACGAGATGAAAAGACAAGTGTAGAATTTGAAATAGAGTTATTTTTCCTAAGGATCTTCCTTAGTCTAATCCAACCTAGGGTCACGAACCTACAGGCAACACAATGCTATGATACCATCTGTAAGATCTCACCATAATAAGGTAAGATCCCTGTGATTGCAGTGCTAGTCCCTGGATCGAAATGCTAGCATCCACAGTTTAAGATGAAGTACACAGAAACAAAGGTCATTATTACATCGCATATCCAGAAATATAATAGTTCTTACAACTCACTTAGCCCAAGGCTAACATTATTCAAGGTTCACAAGACATAGTATAATAATAGAGTATTTTGTCTTCATGCGTCACAGGCAAACATGTCGAGTGTAGACCCGCAACCCTACTCATCATCAGAGTATCCTGCAACATAATAAGTTACAGTCACAAAGGGTCAATACATTTGGAATTGTATTGGCAAGTGATACCATAGTTACTTAGTAAAATCCAACAACTACATGAATATATGGCTAAGTGTGGTTTTGGCTGACTTTGCTAAAAGCAGGGTTTTATCTCATAAATTTTGAAGAGTAGGTTTTCTCTTTCAAAACACTAAGGTACCATTGATAGACATCAATGAACCACTACCCGTGTTCACCCACAAGTTTTTAACTTAGAGAAATTTGGATGAGGAGATTATTGAACTGCTTCATTGTCTTGGCCTTCGCCAAATTGTCCATAACCGGGGACACGGCTAAGTACTTAGTTTTACCCTCTCGAGAGGTGGTGCACTTTCCCCACAAGACTCGACATGCATCGAGACAGGATTTTTCAGAAACAATCCCTCAGACCACCACGGACGCGTTCCATCCTATCATATCTACCACCCTCTGTCCGTCTGGCTGAGTTCTTGCAACTTAGTCGGTCAAGGCAGAGCCCATATGCCATGTGGCTGCACTGGAAACTTCACGACAAGAACGTCTCCAATCTCTTTGTTCCTGGGTGGCCGTCCACAAGTGCGATACACCAGCCGACCATAGATATGGCCCCTGAGTAACCACTCAACATAATCCATACAAGTCTCATTTCCACCTAGGTGTTTCATTAACATTAGTTGTTTTCTTAATCAAACAAAATAATATATTTCCATAGTATCTTGATATGAATTTCCACCCACAAATTCTAATAGCATGGCTAAGCACTCTAGCATACGATGTCTTCCAACTAGAAAATACTATCAAGATATAATCTATAGGATAGCATAGCATAATAACATATAAATAATCCTACCATGCTAAGATCTATAAAAATAGCACTAGTGCAATAGTGAAAATAATAGGACATAAGATGAAATATCACTTGCCTTGGTATCTAGGGGAATAGGTACAATCCTCACAGCAAAAAACTTCACAATCCACACAATCTACACAAAGAACAATCCAACAACAATAATACAATCAATATAGCATCACAAAAATATGAATGCACGCAAAATGCAATGATATAAACAAACTCTAAAACTTACAGAGTCTACAGTATAGAGGTTAAAATACTCTATCTAAAGGCATAAGGAATACCTAAAAACAATTTATGAAGTAATTTTTATGGGCAAAATAATCCTAAAAAGGTTCTGCCTATAACTCCAATTTTTCAGAAGCAAAAGTGTGAAATAAGGCCTCAACAAAAAAGGTCTCATTTTTCTGAATCCATAGACACCAAATTTGCATTTTTCTGATTTGTGGATCAAAAGTTATTGAATTTCTAAGTTTAATATAAATTCTGTCTATTTTCTAATTTAAACAGATGCTCTGGCTGTCGTGGCGCTTTCCTATTGGTCCATACTGATTCGGTCGGATCAGTCATTGTGGGCCGTTAGATTTTAAGTGGCCACGGACGAACCAAATCAGCCCGTACCGCTTCGGTTAGTAATCTAATCTTAGCCGCTAAAACTAGATCGGACGGTGCTCAGTGTTGGGGATCGGTGCGGAAAACAAAAAAAATTCTACGACGGAACCCCATAAACTAGCCTAGGATCTATCTAATAGTAATGCAGTAACGGCCAATGCGTATAGAATACATACTCTTGTAGACCGTACGCGGTTAACGTTCCGTGGGGAACGTGGTTGATGTAGTCGTACTCGAAGCCGACCTCAAGGTCGTGGCTCTCATGAGTCACCCCTTGCTCCTTCTTGATCTTCATCATGCAACAACTCCGGCTCACGACATTCTAGCGCCCCAAGTGTTGCGCCTCGTGTCTTCGTACACATCCGGTGCACGATGAGACCTCCGGCTCCCCGATCTCGCCGGGAGTGCGGAAGTTGATATTCGGCTAGGAATCCCTGCAGCACAACGACGTACTGCAGGTGTGCCTCGATCGCACAACCCAGACTTGGGACCATGGTCACGAGGCATAGAGAGAGGGAGGAGGAGAAAGTCAACCAAAGGACTTCTCCAAATATTGGTGTGTTTAATCCCACCCATGGGCACCCCTTTATATAGGGGGAGGGGTGTGCCCTCCCCTTTGGGTTTCCCATGTGGGACTATTCAAGGGAGAGGGGGAGGCGCATGGGCCCTTAGGGCTTAATGGGCCAGCCGGCCTAGGGTGGGCCCCACCCCGCGCACAGCCCTAGGCTAGCCGGGTGGGCCCCCTCAAGGCGCCTGGGCCTTGGCCCTTTGGCCCTTGGCCCTTCCCCCCCTTCGGTTTTCCCTCATGGGACTTTATTCCATAGGAAGTCTGTCCCATTAGTGGAATACCCCTTCATATTAGATTTTAATCTTATATTTAATATTAATTACATTTAATTAATATGTAAATACATATTACAAAATCCAACTTGACCCGAAACACCTTTCGGTCCCCTTTCTATACCCTCCGAACAACTTCGGAGTTCCCGGAATGATTTCGGTCCTTTATTCTTTCTCCGAACAACTTCGGATCTCTCTGCGGAACGATTCCGGCTTTCTCTTTATCTACTGTGATTCCGTCTTACGAATGATCGCTCTCATCGTACCCTTAAGTGTATCCTCTCACGGCTCGGGAATGCTCTAGACATGATCTGTATCAATGATCAACAGAGGGACCAGGGATATCCATGTGACCCCTATGCATTCCTGATGACAATGTCGTTTGAACCGTCTAAATGTAGCATCCTCTTCCTTTTGTTTCTTGATACAACTTGTCCGAGATCCGATCAATGGTATCTTATACCTTGTTCAATCTCGTTCACAACAAGTTATGTTTTCTTGTTACCGTGATATTACATCCCCGTGACCTAGTCACATGTTGCAACATATATGGATGTAATATCACCAAGCCGGCCGTATGTATCTTTACCCGTCATGTGGGTGAACAAATCCCGGTCTTGCAGTCACATGTCATCTACCGTTCCTTCGGAATACCCAACATACACCTTTATAATCACCGTATTACCAGATGACGTTTGATGCAGTCAAAGCAGCCTAGGGAAACAGTGAGTAATATGAGCTCACGGTCTAAGGAGAAGGAGTCTAGGTATAGCTGTTGCAACAATGAACTATATGACTTGATCGTGTTGCAATCCTTCGAGGAATGTCCAATCACATCATTCTCCAATGATATGATCTCGTTGTCAGTCGGCATAAATGCCCATGATCTTGAAACCTAGATCATCTTCGTGACCAACGAACTAGTATGAATAGAGGCTACTAGGGACTTGGTTGTTTCATACCACACCTGTACCAATGTTTCTACTTGGCACAGTTATAGCACAATATGAAACTATTATAAACTTATTGAGATATGATAATAAAAACCTATTTATTATTTGCCTCTAGGGCATATCTCCTTCAATCTCCCACTTGCACTAGAGTACAAATAATCCAGCTTGCATTTTACTCATATAAACCATATACCATATGCGTTTACAGATCATGCATGCTCATGGGAAACGTCATGTCCATGTTCTGTTTTACTAGATCATTATGTCTTTTGCAAATCGTTAATGTCTTCCTAATTTTGACATTCACACCATTATCTTATAATGGGTCGAAGTATTTTTTGGCAACAAAGTGAGACTTTTGTTTCTAGTGTTTATAATGACGGTCGTTATTCACTGTTGTCATCTAAACTTCGAAACACACTTTGCTATCCTTTGTGTATATACTATAGTCATGGCGTGAGCGAGGTCGGATTCCAGGAGCTTACAGTGACGTTAGATCAACCTCGAGGGCTTTCTCATGGGCCCTGGGCCCTGGGACACATCATTCTATGTTAAAAGCGAACTAGCCCCGCCATAACATTATACATCACACCAGATGTAGCCTTTATACTTCTATATCTATGTAGATCCTAGTGCATGAAATGCAACTATGCCACTTACATTTGCTTCTTCCTACTTAAGTACAAACTTAATTCCGGTTCAGTGATCAACTCAGGAATCACTTAAATACATGTTCTTACAGTTAAGACTTTGTCTTACCAACCAGAACCTCGGGTCACATTACGTCGAGTATACAACATGGTAATATGGAAGAACCTATGACTGAGGCATAGGAGATGCAACACATCTCTTTCAACCATAGCATAATACTAACTCAATGCTTCATATAGTAAGAACTACTTTCTCACCTTGTTCCATTCTGAGCTACTTCAGAATCTTGCTTAGGACTTTCTGAACTTCTTTCAGAATCAAGTCCAGGAAGCATTTGACATTCAGTGTTTATTAAACTCAACAATCTATCTTGATAGATTTTATTGTTTAATAACTTCAACTTCATCCTAACTTAAAATTATTAACACCGATCACATCATTCACATATGTCGTCTACATATTCCAGAATGATTTCACGCTCCCATTCAAATATGACATTCATGTTTGAGATCCAGGGATTTCATTTAGCTCCCACTCAAATATGACATTCATGTTTGAGATCCAGGGATTTCACTTAGCTCCCACTCAAAATATGTCAGCTACATATTATGAATTAGCTAAGCTGATTTGCTCCCACTCAAGTCTAGGTCCTCTCGATAATCTTGGACATTCCAAAATTCTTTGATCATTATCAATTTGAGAATTCCAATTACGAGACTTCAATATCCATATATTCCTAGTGTAAATCCAAAAGAATTAATAATCAATAATGATGTAGTAAACTAATTGAATTTGTAAAAACTTTTGACAAATCGAGCTTTTGTCATTTATTAAGTTTCATTTCATTCTGATGACTTTGCAGTCATTCAGAAATATCAAGTAAACTTCTTTACTTTAATAAGATCAAGTAACATGTTACTTTGCAATCTCAAATGTAACTTAATATCGGATTTTATGACTCATAGTCATTTCTCGCACTCAGGTCCATCACGCTTCTTTGTAATTCGTAGGTATGTCTTGTTCAAAACATGACAAGTGAATCAACAATACAATTCCACAAACTTGTAGAATATATAGTTGAATCCTACTTTCTTTAGTAAAAGTATTCCCTGAAACTTTATGATCATTATCATTGGTTTTAAGTTTATTCATATGAACAAGTTACAAACCAGTTTGTACTATTCTTATGAATAATACCTTATGGTCACATCACGATTACAAATAAGTTATTCTCATCACTATGTTAATGATAATAGTTTAAACATTTATAAAAGGATTAGAATGCTAAAAGATATCCGAAGCTTAATAATGAAAAGACACTATGGTTTAAGTCATTTTGGTTATTGCATGTTTTTTATGAAAGATCGGGGTCCTAGATGCTTAATCTAGAGACTTTGCAAAACCATGCCTCTTGGGCAGAATGACTAAAACTCCGCATTCTGGTAAAACGGTGATATGCGAAGAAATGTTGAATCTTATACATATTGACGTATCGTATTTTCAACAAGTAGTGGAAATCATTAGGTAATTGTGGACTTAAGTGAATAAGCGTATTTACTTAATGAAACATGAGTTTGAAACGATTTGAATTGTTCAAATGAGTTCATGACTAAATGGGATATTGAATTAACTGAATTAGCAAGTCTCTTTGATTTGATAGACACGACTAAAGTATTCAAGTTAAGTTTAGCATAAAAAGAACTTGTGAAAGATGTTTCACAAATTATGATAATTGGACGAATTCAAACTCTGTTGAAATGTCTAAACATCATAATCAATACGTATTAGATACATATGGTACAATATTATTTCTTATCGGGTTATAGTCGTTTAGAATTAGAGATCAAAATAAGCAAACACTCATTTAAAATACAAAGGAACATCTAAAAGATTCGTGGAAACAACACCATAAGTGTTATGGCACGTTCGAGTTTCTGGAGATTTCGAGAAGTCAAAATCGTGGCGAATAAACAAGTCTTTGTAGAGCATTCTTAGGAAGATATGAATGCATCATCCACAAGGGGCAAACCTGCTATTGTCCTAAGTTGATGTGTCTTGATGAAGATACAGGTGGAAGAAAGTAAAAGATCAAAACAAGGTATTTGACCTTACCTCTGAATTGTTGAGTGGTATGGAATTTGTTTCGTGAATCCAAACTCTACAAATAGAGGAGAAACCAATGATAATGATCATAAAGTTTCAGGGAATACTTTTACTAAAGAAAGTAGGATTCAACTATATATTCTACAAGTTTGTGGAATTGTATTGTTGATTCACTTGTCATGTTTTGAACAAGACATACCTACGAATTACAAAGAAGCGTGATGGACCTGAGTGCGAGAAATGACTATGAGTCATAAAATCCGATATTAAGTTACATTTGAGATTGCAAAGTAACATGTTACTTGATCTTATTAAAGTAAAGAAGTTTACTTGATATTTCTGAATGACTGCAAAGTCATCAGAATGAAATGAAACTTAATAAATGACAAAAGCTCGATTTGTCACAAGTTTGGACAAATTCAAGGAGTTGACTACAACAGTAGTGATGCTTAAGTCTTTTGGATTTACACTAGGAATATATGGATATTGAAGTCTCGTAATTGGAATTCTCAAATTGATAATGATCAAAGAATTTTGGAATGTCCAAGATTATCGAGAGGACCTAGACTTGAGTGGGAGCAAATCAGCTTAGCTAATTCATAATATGTAGCTGACATATTTTGAGTGGGAGCTAAGTGAAATCCCTGGATCTCAAACATGAATGTCATATTTGAGTGGGAGCTAAATGAAATCCCTGGATCTCAAACATGAATGTCATATTTGAATGGGAGCGTGAAATCATTCTGGAATATGTAGACGACATATGTGAATGATGTGATCGGTGTTAATAATTTTAAGTTAGGATGAAGTTGAAGTTATTAAACAATAAAATCTATCAAGATAGATTGTTGAGTTTAATAAACACTGAATGTCAAATGCTTCCTGGACTTGATTCTGAAAGAAGTTCAGAAAGTCCTAAGCAAGATTCTGAAGTAGCTCAGAATGGAACAAGGTGAGAAAGTAGTTCTTACTATATGAAGCATTGAGTTAGTATTGCGACTATGGTTGAAAGAAAGAGATGTGTTGCATCTCCTATGCCTCAGTCATAGGTTCTTCCATATTACCATGTTGTATACTCGACGTAATGTGACCCGAGGTTCTGGTTGGTAAGACAAAGTCTTAACTGTAAGAACATGTATTTAAGTGATTCCTGAGTTGATCACTGAACCGGAATTAAGTTTGTACTTAAGTAGGAATAATATTCACGAAACAAATTCCGCTGCGCCACTCAACAATTCAGAGGTAAGGTCAAATACCTTGTTTTGATCTTTTACTTTCTTCCACCTGTATCTTCATCAAGACACATCAACTTAGGACAATAGCAGGTTTGCCCCTTGTGGATGATGCATTCATATCTTCCTAAGAATGCTCTACAAAGACTTGTTTATTCGCCACGATTTTGACTTCTCGAAATCTCCAGAAACTCGAACGTGCCATAACA
Organism: Avena insularis; assembly: GCA_023614405.1. NCBI lineage: Eukaryota > Viridiplantae > Streptophyta > Magnoliopsida > Poales > Poaceae > Avena > Avena insularis. Next base: position 161,823,606 of record CM042696.1, read on the forward strand.
CTTATGGTGTTGTTTCCACGAATCTTTTAGATGTTCCTTTGTATTTTAAATGAGTGTTTGCTTATTTTGATCTCTAATTCTAAACGACAACTATAACCCTGATAAGAAATAATATTGTACCATATGTATCTAATACGTATTGATTATGATGTTTAGACATTTCAACAGAGTTTGAATTCGTCCAATTATCATAATTTGTGAAACATCTTTCACAAGTTCTTTTTATGCTAAACTTAACTTGAATACTTTAGTCGTGTCTATCAAATCAAAGAGACTTGCTAATTCAGTTAATTCAATATCCCATTTAGTCATGAACTCATTTGAACAATTCAAATCGTTTCAAACTCATGTTTCATTAAGTAAATACGCTTATTCACTTAAGTCCACAATTACCTAATGATTTCCACTACTTGTTGAAAATACGATACATCAATATGTATAAGATTCAACATTTCTTCGCATATCACCGTTTTACCAGAATGCGGAGTTTTAGTCATTCTGCCCAAGAGGCATGGTTTTGCAAAGTCTCTAGATTAAGCATCTAGGACCCCGATCTTTCATAAAAAACATGCAATAACCAAAATGACTTAAACCATAGTGTCTTTTCATTATTAAGCTTCGGATATCTTTTAGCATTCTAATCCTTTTATAAATGTTTAAACTATTATCATTAACATAGTGATGAGAATAACTTATTTGTAATCGTGATGTGACCATAAGGTATTATTCATAAGAATAGTACAAACTGGTTTGTAACTTGTTCATATGAATAATCGTCTCGCCAAAAGCAAGACACACAAACAGGGATTACAAAATTATATTCAAGTCCACTAATCCAAATGACAAACTATGAGGAAGCAGGTGATGTTGGCCATCAACTGTTTTGCTTGCCGTCATCAAGTCACGCTGCCTCAAAACCAGCAATTCTCAAGCCGATCCTCCTGTTTTCACAAAACGGGACAAGTATCAAATACTTTGCAATTTGCAACGAGTTTTGCAAGAACCACATTTATAATTTTGTATATCTAACATATACCTCTTTCATCCATGACCTCCTTTTGCAATCAAGACCTTCTAAGAGTTCTAAACTCTAATGCAAGATCGCTAAGTGTTTTTCCAAACATTCTCTTTTCATCTATGACGGAGGAAAACCCATCCAATGGCTCATACTCTATGTGCCTTATAATGCAGAATACAAAATGTAGCCCAACTCTCCATCGAATGGGGAATGGCTTATTGGATGATTATGGAGAAAACACAATCATTCCAGAGTCATCGAATTATCTCCTAATGGTTATTGTATCAAGAAGAGAAGATCACCTTTTACGAAGATATCCCTCAGGCGTGGGTATTAATCTATGAAGTTGGACCCTTTTGCTAAGTTCCAAATTAAGCAATATATTCCAATGGTCGCAAAGGACCTCAATGGGATAGGCCAAGGTCTACTAAGATATTTGCAAATAGACATCTAGACTAAGTTTATAATAAGAGATCAATTTATAATTGGTCTCCACTAAAACGGTCATCCCCTGGACGATTTTAGTGATCGCATGATCCCTATCCTCTGCACCTCCCCCGATCATCACGGCCATCAGTGCATTATCAAAGGTAGACATTCAATAATGCCAATCACATCATCCATGTGACTCATGCTCGATCTTTCGATCTCTTGTGTTCCGAGGCCATGTCTGCACATGCTAGGCTCGCCAAATCTAACTTGTGTGTTCTGTGCAACATGGCTTACACCCACTGTATGCGAACATAGATATGTCTGACACCCAGGCCTGTAAACCTGGATCGCCTCATACCGAAGAACTTTCTTGGTGGTGCACACACAAGGGGAACACGGAACATTGGAATTAAATAGGGATTATCTTATTTGCTACCGTTGAGTATTTTAATACTAGCACACAATAAGATGTAAAAACTGGTATCAACATCATATGTATAATGTGATATGATATGGTCTTTCTTGCGCCTTGATCTCCATCGAGCGCTCTGGCATGATCTCCATCTTGCCCTTGGTTTGACGCCAAGTCCACGACGCCGCCACCAGGTCGTCCATCGGAACGATGACTATTACTATACTACTTAGCAACAGAAAAGTAAACTACTTTACCTTCGTAATGACCGTTGCCATATCATAATCACATGCCCCCTGCAAAATAAAGTTAGACGCCTCTACTTTATCTATTGCAAGTTTTACGTGGTTGTTAGGGCTTTCGCACTAGAACCGTTTCTAAACTATGAACTTTCCAACCACAACATGGATCCGACAGTTGTCTCTATTACACCCCTTTCGGGGCCTCCGTTGTAAATGCTATATCAACTATCGAATGAGAGACAGACACCCGCTATCCACTTATACGGTACAAGCCGTATGTTGAGCGTGGAACCAGTCTCGCATATGAATACACGTAAGGTCGGTCCGGGCCGCTTTATCAAACAATACCGCGATATAAGCAAGTACACATTAGAGGGTAACAACTAAGGGATCAATGCCCGCACAATACATGGGCATACTGGCTGTACAACACTCCTACGCATAGATCAGCTCTGATACCACTGTTGGGGATCGGTGCAGAAAATAAAAAAATTCCTACGACGGAACCCCATAAACTAGCCTAGGATCTATCTATGTAGTAATGCAGTAACGTCCAATGCGTATAGAATACATACCCTTGTAGACCGTACGCGGTTAACATTCCACGGGGAACGTGGTTGATGTAGTCGTACTCGAAGCCGACCTCAAGGTCGCGAAGCTCCTCGCAGGTCACCCCTTGCTCCTTCTTGATCTTCATCATCTTCATCATGCAACAGCTCCGGCTCACGACATTCTAGCGCCCCAAGTGTTGCGCCTCGTGTCTTCGTACACATCCGGTGCACGATGAGACCTCCGGCTCCCCGATCCCGCCGGGAGTGCGGAAGTTGATATCCGGCTAGGAAACCCTGCAGCGCAACGGTGTACTGCAGGTGTGCCTCGATCGCACATCCCAGACTTGGGGCCATGGTCACGAGGCATAGAGAGAGGGAGGAGGAGAAAGTCAACCAAAGGACTTTTCCAAATATTGGTGTGTGTAATCCCACTCATGGGCACCCCTTTATATAGGGGGAGGGGGTGTGCCCTCCCCTTTGGGTTTCCCATGTGGGACTATTCAAGGGAGAGGGGGAGGCGCATGGGCCCTTAGGGCTTAATGGGCCAGCCTACCTGGGGTGGGCCTCACCCCACGCACAGCCCTAGGCTGGCCGGGCGGGCCCCCTCAAGGAACCTGGGCCTTGGCACTTTGGCCCTTGGCCCTTCCCCTCCTTCGGTTTTCCCTCATGGGCCTTTATTCCATAGGAAGTTTGGCCCATTAGTGGAATACCTCTTCATATTAGATTTTAATCTTATATTTAATATTAATTACATTTAATTAATATGTAAATACATATTACAAAATCCAACTTGACCCAAAACACCTTTCGATCCCCTTTCTATACCCTCCGAACAACTTCGGAGTTCCCGGAATGATTCTGGTCCTTTATTCTTTCTCCGAACAACTTCGGATCTCTCTGCGGAACGATTCCGGCTTTCTCTTTCTCTACTGTGATTCCGTCTTACAAATGATTGCTCTCATCGTACCCTTAAGTGTATCCTCTCACGACTTGGGAATGCTCTAGACATGATATGTATCAATGATCAACAGAGGGACCAGGGATATCCATGTGACCCCTATGCATTCCTGATGACAATGTCGTTTGAACCGTCTAAATGTAGCATCATCTTCCTTTTGTTTCTCGATACAACTTGTCCGAGATCCGATCAATGATATCTTACACCTTGTTCAATCTCGTTCACAACAAGTTATGTTTTCTTGTTACCGTGATATTACATCCCCGTGACCTAGTCACATGTTGCAACATATATGGATGTAATCTCACCAAGCTGGCCGTATGTATCTTTACCCGTCATGTGGGTGAACAAATCCCGGTCTTGCAGTCACATGTCATCTACTGTTCCTTCGGAATACCCAACATACACCTTTATAATCACTGTATTACCAGATGACGTTTGATGCAGTCAAAGAAGCCTAGGGAAACAGTGAGGAATATGAGCTCACGGTCTAAGGAGAAGGAGTCTAGGTATAGCTGTTGCAACAATGAACTATATGACTTGATCGTGTTGCAATCCTTCGAGGAATGTCCAATCACATCATTATCCAATGATATGATCTTGTTGTTAGTCGGCATAAATGCCCATGATCTTGAAACCTAGATCATCTTCATGACCAACGAACTAGTATGAATAGAGGCTACTAGGGACTTGGTTGTTTCATACCACACCTGTACCAATGTTTCTACTTGGCACAGTTATAGCACAATATGAAACTATTATAAACTTATTGAGATACGATAATAAAAACCTATTTATTATTTGCCTCTAGGGCATATATCCTTCACTCAGGGCGTGGCTAAGAACTAGCGGCGCTGGCTCTCTGCACGCGGCTGCGGCGCATCGGGAGGGTGGCATTCCGGTGATCCTAGAGGGTAAGGGGTAGTAGTGGAGTTACCGAGGGGTAGCGGAGGTCTCAGCGGGCTCGGTGGTTGTCGCGGTTGAGGGGAAGGCGCTCTGCTTAGTCCAAGATTTCTCGCCGGAGTTCCTGCCGACGTGGAGCTCACGTCTTTGAGACATTGGCGTCGTTCTAGGGCTCGGGTAGACAAAGAAAAGGGTCAGCGACGCGTGCCAGGTCCAACGCAAACTAGTGGTGGTCACAAAGGGGCGGCGGGAACCCTTGACTCGCCGGAATCTTCGATGAACGGCGGCGGCAGAGGGATACGCCGGTGGTGACCGTGGCAACGACCTGGGGCATATAAAAATGTGGGGGCAGAGTCAGTATGTGCGTCAGAGCGTGGCAAAGAGGATAGTTAAAAGGTGGGGCGAGGGGAGGTCAACCTTCACCGGAATCGTCACCGGAGTGTCGTCGGTGTGTGGCGGTTCGAGCTAGAAATTGGAGAGCCTGGGGGCTCTCTGGGGGTGGCGACTATGAGGAAAACGAAGAGGAGGGAGAGGGGGTTAAGAAGGAGGGGTCGTAGTGGCGAATTAATCGCGCAAACGCCCGAATTCGTTTCGATTAGAAACGGCAGAGGGGGAGGTGGTCAGTTCGTCGCTTGGGTTGAAGACCGTGAGGTGGCGGTGACGTGGAAGTGGGGCTAGGGTGTAAGTGAGAGGGGTGTGGAGGGGAACGGTGAGAAAGAAAGAGAGGGGTGGCGGGTGCAGTCGCTTGTGGTCGTCATTGCTGGGCCGAGCAGGCCAATGCTGCTGCTGCAATTTTGCTTCTCCTTTTTGCTTTTGCTTTTTAGTTTTTATTTTCCTAGGTTTTGAATTAGCAAAAGAGTTCCAAATTGACTAACTTTCACCAAAATTTGGGGGACAATCTAAATGTAATGCAACACATGCCATGATGATATGAGTGCAATGATGTGGTTTTCAGATGAAAATTTTGGGATGTTACAAATCTAACCCCCTTAAGATGAATCTCGCCCTCGAGATTTGGGTTGGCTAGCAAATAGGTGAGGGTGATCTCTCCGAAGTTCATCCTCTCGTTCCCATGTTGTTTCTGATTCAGTGTGATGGTTCCACTGCACTTTGCAGAATTTGATCGTCTTGGTACGTGTAATTCTTTCTGCTGTGTCCAGAATCATTTCTCTTCATAAGTGAGATCATTCTCTAGCTGAACCTCTTCTAACGGTATAGTGTCTTTCAACGAAGTTTCTTCCATCTTTGGGTGACACTTTTTCAGCTGACTGACATGAAATACATTATGAACTGCTGTCAGAGATTCTGGTAATTCTATCTCATATGCCACTTCTCCTTTGCGGCTTAGAATCTTGAAGGGTCCTACATAGCATGGTGCTAATTTTCCTTTGATTCCAAATCTCTTCACACCACGAAGTGGTGATACTCCGAGATAAGCTCTATCACCAATCTCATAGGTGACCTCTCTACATTTTGGATCTAGATAGCTCTTTTGTCGAGATTGGGCTACCTTTAGCCTATCCCTCACCATCTTGACTTTCTCTTCAGCCTCCTTGATTAGGTCTGGTCCAAACAAATTTCTTTCTCCTACTTCATTCCACAACAATGGTGTAGTACACTTCCTTCCATAAAGGAATTCAAACGGAGCCATCTCTATGCTTGATTGATAGTTATTATTGTAGGAAAACTCTGCGTATGGTAGACTTTCGTCCCAACTAGATCCATAGTCTAACGCACAAGCTCTTAACATATCTTCTAATATCTGATTGGTCCTTTCTGTCTGCCCATCATTCTGTGGATGAAACGCAGTGCTGAATTCTAGTCGAGTTCCCAATGACTCGTGAAGTTGTCGCCAAAAGTGCAAAGTGAATTGAATTCCTCTATCTGACACGATACTCTTAGGCACCCCGTGTAAACACACAATTCTATTCATGTATATCTTGGCTAGCTTGGCACTTGTGTAAGTGGTCTTTACCAGCCACTTTTGTCAAGCGGTCAACAATAACCCATATAGAATCATATCTAGATTTAGTCCTTGGAAGTCCGGTGATAAAATCCATACCGATTTTATCCCATTTCCAATCAGATATTGGCAGTGGTTGTAATAATCCCGCCGGTTTCTGATGTTCTGCCTTTACACGACTACACACGTCGCACAAGGCAATGTGCTCTGCTATATCCTTCTTTAAATTATTCCACCAGAATCTTTCCTTAACATCCATATACATCTTGGTGTTGCCAGGATGAATTGAATATGGTGAATTGTGAGCTTCCTATAAGATCAACTTCTTAAGCTCAAGATCCTGCGGAATACCGATACGTTTTTCGTACCATAAGGTTCCTTGTTCGTCTACATGAAATCCTTTTGACTTGCCTTCACAAATTTTACTTCTGATTTCTTCTATTTCTTTGTCCATCTTTTGAGCTTCTCGGATTCTATTCATCAGTGTGGGCTGCACTTCCAAGGATGCAAGGTATCCTGCAGGCACTATCTCTAATCTCAACTCCCTAAATTGGGCACATAACTCTTCCGAAGATTCTCCTTTATTGAGGCCATTTACATAAACCTTGCGGCTTAATGCATCAGCTACGACATTTGCCTTTCCAGGATGGTATTACAAACTTAAGTCGTAGTCCTTGATAAGTTCTAGCCATCTTCTTTGTCTCATGTTGAGTTCCTTCTGTGTGAAAATGTATTTTAGACTCTTGTGATCGGTGAACATTTCACAACGCTTTCCCATAAGATAATGCCTCCATGTTTTTAATGCATGCACAACTGATGCCAATTCTAGGTCATGAGTAGGATAGTTCACTTCATGATTTTTGAGTTGTCTTGATGCATAAGCTACAAATCTACCTTCCTGCATTAGTACACCTCCCAGTCCTTGGTGAGATGCATCACAATAGACTTGAAAGTCTTTCTCAAGATCTGGCAAACATAACACTGGTGTTGACACTAATCTCTTCTTCAACTCCTGAAAACTGGCTTCACATGCATCTGTCCAGTTAAACTTCTTCTCTTTCTTTAGCAGATCAGTCATAGGCTTTGCTATCTTTGAGAATTTTTCAATGAACCTCCGATAGTATCCTGCTAGGCCTAGGGAACTACGAATTTCTTTAACTTTTTTGGAGGTTCCCATTCTATTACAGCTGCCACCTTTGCTGGGTCGACAGCTATACCACTTCCAGATACTATATGCCCAAGAAAACCCACTTCATTCAGCCAAAATTCACATTTACTGAATTTGGCATTTAGTTTGTGTTCCCTGAGTTTCTCCAGAATTAGGTGCAGATGTTCTTCATGTTCTTCGTTGCTCTTGGAATATACGAATATGTCATCGATGAATACCACTACAAACTTGTCAAGAAATTCCATGAATACCTTATTCATCATGTTCATGAAATAGGCCGGTGCATTAGTCAATCCAAATGGCATCACTATATATTCATACAACCCATATCTAGTGGTAAATGCAGCCTTTGGTATATCATGTTCTCTAATCTTTAGTTGGAAGTATCATGATCGAAGATCAATTTTTGAGAACAGACATGCTCCCTCTAGCTGATCAAAAAGATCATTAACTCTAGGTAGGGGATATTTATTCTACTTCATTAAGTGATCGATAGTCTATGCATAGTCTTTGACTTCGGTCCTTCTTCTCAACAAACAAAACTGGTGCTCCCCAAGACGAAGAACTTGGTTGGATAAATCACATTTTCAACTGTTCTCCTAGCTGTTTCTTGAGTTCTTTTAACTCATCTACTGACATTTTGTAAGGTCTCTTTGCTATAGGTCCAGTTCCTGGTAGTAAGTCTATTAGAAACTCCACATCCCTATCTGGTGGCATGCCAGGTAATTCTTCTGGGAACACATCCGGGTACTCCTTCACTATTGGTACTCTGTCTAGGCTAACCCCCTTAAGAGAATTAACCTTGCTCCCCTTGGGTTCAAAGTTAGACTTGAACCTGATCCGTTTCTTTTCTAGGGTGGTGAGCATAACAGTTCGTTTGGCACAATCTATCACTCCCTCATAACGTGTTAACCAGTCCATCCCTAATATTACATCTAATCCTTGGGACTCTAGGATTATTAAATTAACTAGAAACTTGTTCTTTCCAATCTCTAGGATTATCTGTCGGCACCCAGAATTTACTATCATTTCTCCACCCAGGGAACTTACCTTAATGGGACATCCAATATTTTCAGTGGAGAGTTTGTTTTTTACTACAAATGCTCTTGAAATGAATGAATGCGATCTTCTAAGATCGAAAAGGATAAGTGCAGGAAAGGAATTAATCTTGAACTTACCGATCACGGCATCAGATTCTTCTTGAATTTCCTCCACATTGATGTGATTCACATGACCCTTTTGAAATGGGTTCGGCTTAGCCCCATCAGTCTTCTTCTCTAGGCATTCATTAGCATAGTGCCCTGTCTTCTTGCACTTGAAACATTCCACCTGACTAATGTCTTTCTTTGCTGGCTAATTATGGCAATTCTGACCATTTTGATTTCCATGGCCATGACCATTGTGGTTATTCCTGTACCCACCTTTGTTGTGTCCATGATGATTGTTTCCATCGTGGTGGTGGTTATTGTTACGATAGTTGTTATGGTTCCCATTCTTGTGGAATCCAGAACTCCCGCTTCCTTCACCATGAGAACGCTTGTGAGGTGATCCTGATCCGAACTTATCAAAATGGTGCTTCCTCTTTCTACCTTCCACTTGCTTCATCTTGTTTTCTAGGATGGTAGCCTTATCACATAGAGATTGATAGGTTGGAACATAAGCAACAGATAGTTGCATAGATATTTCATCATTCAACCCATCAAGGAACTTCTCCTTTCTCTTTGCGTTAGTGTCAACATCATCTGGTGCATAACGTGACAGATTGTTGAACTCTTCGATGTACTCAGAAATACTGCGGTGGCGTTGTTTGAGGTTGTGAAACTCCTTTTTCTTCAACCCCATTATTCCAGAAGAGATGTGAGTGGTACAAAATCCATCCTCAAACATTGCCCAAGTTACTTCTTCAATAGGGTGAGTAACTTGGAAATTGTCCCACCAAGTAGCTGCATGACCTTCTAGTAAGCGTGCTGCAAATCTGACTTTCTCTGCGTTAGTGCATCCAAATGTGACTAAGTCCTTATTCACATAGCGTAGCCAGTCATTTGCTACCATGGGATCAGTAGTACCAGAGAACTTAGCAGGTCTCAGCCTTAGAAATCTTGTGAGCATATCAAAAGGTGGTGGATTGTTCTAGTTGTTATTATTGTTATTATTGTTGTTCTGATTCTGGTTCGCCATGAACTGAGTCATCATTTGCATCAACTGTGTCTGTGCAGCCATCATTTGCTGCATTCCATTGCCATTGTCGTTGTTGTCCTCATTGTTGCGACGGGGAGGCATCTGTGGGTTTAATAAGGGTAAGTAATGATAGATAACCCAAGTAAAATAACATCAATCAAACAAACAAGCATATGCAAGTTCAACATCACGACAATAACAGAGTTTGCGAAGATAAACATACTAGCATAGTCACCCACAAGTCGGTATGATCTATGCGACTCAATAATAAAACAATAGATAGATGGATAGATATCACTCCTCCTCCATGTCGACTTCCTCTTCCACTAGTGCAAGTCCTGCTGCGGCAAATCCTGCCTTATACTCCTCCAATCTTGTAGACAAAGCATCGATCTTCGCCTGTAAATCTCTTTTCTGTGTGCGCAGCCTCTCTATCACCACGTGATCCGCCTCCAGCTCAATGTCCTCAAGCTCTAACTCGGTCTCCAAGCCTCTAATCTTCTTATTCTTCTCCTGAACCCTCTTCTCTTGGCTCTTGAATTTCTTCTCCTGGTCTTCAAACTTCTTCTCCATTTCCTTGATTCGCTTCTCCTGTTCCTGGAAGGCCTTCTCCTTCTCCTTAAGTTGGACTCGTAGTTCATCGTTGCTAAGCATCACATTAGTCCTATCAGTATCAAGGTTCCTGATAAGGCTCTCTAAGTCCTGGAGGTGGTGACGCACGGGCTTGATAGTCTCCTTAGTGGCCTCGTCCAACACAATAGGCTCTCCGTCCTCGTCGCGCCTCCCAAAGAAGTGGAAGTAGTGGCTGTTGATCTCGGAAGAGTGACATCCACATAGGCGTCCCAATAGCTCCTGCATAGCAACGTCGAGGCCCCTCTCCAAGTCATCGTGGAGTATCTTGAAGGCGATCTCCTTAGTTTGGGGCTCTGTCTCGCGTCCTGGCTGGGTAACTCTGAATCCCCATAAGTCCTTCCTCTGAAATTTCCTCAGCTGAAGTCCCTGAATGCTAGGGATTAGAAGAGCAAGCACCTGGACGAGCACCAACATGCGAGTCCCAAAGTGAGTTCCCTTGAAATCCTCGGCCGTGCTGTAGACAAAAATCGGCATCTTTTGCATAGTATGGGGGAAAATTAGTAATAACACAAGTCTAGAGAAAGAAAACACAAGTCACAATAGATGCAAAGATAAAATAAAATCAACCAACAAAACATTCCTCAAACCAAGTAGCAATACATTATTCAACTCAAGCAATCAAGGTTCCAAACATAACTTATTTTTTCCATACCACATAGGTCGATATGATCAAAATTCTAACGTGATAAAACGCCAAGTGTGGTGGTCCAACTAGTATCTCACTCCTTGTTAACCAAGGTAGAAATCTGGACGTCCTTGGCAGCAATCTGTTTGTCTTGCTCGCATAACTCCAAAGCCAAGTCTATGATGTCCTTACTTAGTCGTTTTACCGTGGCCCTTGAATCTTGGACACGACGTTTCTCCTCCTTGAGATCCTCCTGAGTATTGAGCATTCTATAATTAAGTCTTTCCCCAAGTTCCTCAATGGCTTTCCACGCATCATTCCTTGCAGAGTCAAAGAATGACGTGTGCATTTCAGAGTTGGTGAACATGCAGAATCCCATACTCTTTGGATCATCTTCCTTGTTCTTATATAAATGGAGTTGCACCCACCAATGCTCTTGTCCTTCGTCTATCACTGGAAATCCCTTGAACACGGCTTCACCATCCATCCCCAAGCCGATCATGAGGTTTTTGAGTGCCTTGGGAAATTCCGTCTCACACTCAAGTGTCATAGTCATCAGTGGTCCCTTCTTGATATATTCATTGATGGTGGACATCTACAAAAATAGATGAGGAAGGATGATCAGGAAAAGTTTTATGAGATGAAAAGACAAGTGTAAAATTTGAAATAGAGTTATTTTTCCTAAGGGTCTTCCTTAGTCTAATCCAACCTAGGGTCACGAACCTACATGCAACACAGTGCTCTGATACCATCTGTAAGATCTCACCATAATAAGGTAAGATCCCTGTGATTGCAGTGCTAGTCCTTGGATCGAAATGCTTGTACCCATAGTTTAAGATGAAGTACACATAAACAAAGGTCATTATTACATCGCATATCCAGAAATATAATAGTTCTTACAACTCACTTAGCCCAAGGCTAACATTATTCAAGGTTCACAAGACATAGTATAATAATAGAGTATTTTGTCTTCATGCGCCACCGGCAAACATGTCGAGTGTAGACCCGCAACCCTACTCATCATCAGAGTATCCTGCAACATAATAAGTTACAGCCACAAAGGGTCAATACATTTGGAATTGTATTGGCAAGTGATACCATAGTTACTTAGTAAAATCCGACAACTACATGAATATATGGCAAAGTGTGGTTTTGGCTGACTTTGCTAAAAGCAGGGTTTTATCTCATAGATTTTGAAGAGTAGGTTTTCTCTTTCAAAACACTAAGGTACCATTGATAGACATCAATGAACCACTACCCTTGTTCACCCACAAGTTTTTAACTTAGAGAAATTTGGATGAGGAGATTATTGAACTGCTTCATTGTCTTGACGCTCAGAAATTGTCCATAACCGGGGACACGGCTAAGTACTTAGTTTCACCCTCTCGAGAGATGGTGCACTTCTCCACAAGACTCGACATGCATCGAGACGGGACTTTTCAGAAACAATCCCTTAGACCACCACAGACGCGTTTCATCCTATCATATCTACCACCCTCTGTCCGTCTGGCTGAGTTCTTGCAACTTAGTCGGTCAAGGCAGAGCCCATATGCCATGTGGTCAGACCGAAACTTCACGACAAGAACGTCTCCAATCTCTTTGTTCCTGGGTGGCCGTCCACAAGTGCGATACACCAGCCGACCATAGATATGGCCCCTGAGTAACCACTCAACATAATCCATACAAGTCTCATTTCCACCTAGGTGTTTCATTAACATTAGTTGTTTTCTTAATCAAACAAAATAATATATTTCCATACTATCTTGATATGAATTTCCACCCACAAATTCTAATAGCATGGCTAAGCACTCTAGCATATGATGTCTTCCAACTAGGAAATACTACCAAGATATAATCTATAGGATAGCATAGCATAGTAACATATAAATAATCCTACCATGCTAAGATCTACAAAAATAGCACTAGTGCAATAGTGAAAATAATAGGACATAAGATGAAATATCACTTACCTTGGTAGCTAGGGGAATAGGTACAATCCTCATAGCAACAAACTTCACAATCCACACAATCTACACAAAGAACAATCCAACAACAATAATACAATCAATATAGCATCACAAAAATATGAATGCATGCAAAATGCGATGATATGAACAAACTCTAAAACTTACAGAGTCTACAATACAGAGGTTAAAATACTCTATCTAAAGGCATAAGGAATACCTAAAAACAATTTATGAAGTAATTTTTATGGGCAAAATACTCCTAAAAAGGTTCTGCCTATAACTCCAATTTTTCAGAAGCAAAAGTGTGAAATAAGTCCTCAACAAAAAAGGTCTCATTTTTCTGAATCCATAGACACCAAATTTGCATTTTTCTGATTTGTGGATCAAAAGTTATTGAATTTCTAAGTTCAATATAAATTCTGTCTATTTTCTAATTTAAATAGATGCTCTGGCTGACGTGGCGCTTTCCCATTGGTCCATACCGATTCAGTCGGATCAGTCATTGTGGGCCGTTAGATTTTAAGTGGCCACGGATGAACCAAATCATCCCGTACCACTTCGGTTAGTAATCTAATCTTAGCCGCTAAAACTAGATCGGACGGTGCTCAGCGAGTGGCCAAGAACTGGCGGCGCTGGCTCTCTGCGCGCGGCGGCGGCGCATCGGGAGGGTGGCGTTCCGGCGATCCTATAGGGTAAGGGGAAGTAGTGGAGTTACCGAGGGGTAGCGGAGGTCTCAGCAGGCTCGGTGGTTGTCGCGGTTGAGGGGAAGGCGCTCTGCTTAGTCCAAGATTTCTCGCCGGAGTTCCTGCCGACATGGAGCTCACGTCTTCGAGATGTTGGTATCATTCTAGGCTCGGGCAGACAAAGAAAAGGGTCAGCGACGCGTGCCAGATCCAACGCAAACTAGTGGTTGTCACAAAGGGGCGGCGGGAACCCTTGACTCACCGTAATCTTCGATGAACGGTGGCGGCAGAGGGATACGCTGATGGTGACCATGGCGACGACCTGGGGCATATAAAAATGCAGGGACAAAGTCAGTAGGTGCGTCAGAGCGTGGCAAAGAGGATAGATTAAAAGGCGGGGCGAGGGGAGGTCAACCTTCACCGGAATCGTCGCTGGAGTGTCGTCGGTGTGTGGCGGTTCGAGCTAGAAATTGGAGAGCCTGGGGGCTCTCTGGGAGTGGCGACTATGAGGAAAACGAAGAGGAGGGAGAGGGGGTTAAGAAGGAGGGGTCGTAGTGGCGAATTAATCGCGCAAACGCCCGAATTCGTTTCGATTAGAAATGGCAGAGGGGGAGGTGTCAGTTTGTCGCTTGGGTTGAAGACGGTGAGGTGGCGGTGACGTGGAAGTGGGGCCAGGGTGTAAGTGAGAGGGAGTGTGGAGGGGAATGGTGAGAAAGAAAGAGAGGGGAAGGGGTGGCCGGGTGGGCTGGGCTGTTGGGCAAGGCAGCCAATGTTCTTCTTGCGATTTTTCTTCTCCTTTTGCTTTTTCTTTTTGCTTTTTCTTTTCCTAGGTTTTGAATTAGCAAAAGAGTTCCAAATTGACTATCTTTCACCAAAATTTGGGGGACAATCTAAATGCAATGCAACACATGCCATGATGATATGAGTGCAATGATGATGGTTTTCAGATGAAAATTTTGGGATGTTACAGGCGCGGGTACCCGCATCACCAATGGTGCATGGCGGGCATCCATCATCAAATCCCCCGAGATCCATCTCCTGCGTCAAGATGGAGTTCTGTCGCCCGTGGAGGATGAGTCACGAGTGCTAGGCGGTGACGTAATTCCTTGTCCTCCTGCTGGTTTTCGGGTGATGTTCCTTGCGTTCCTCATCCGTGGTCTTTCTCTGCCCCTGCATCCTTTCTTTAGGGGCCTCCTTTGCTTCTACGGGCTCTAGCTGCATCAACTGTCCCCAAATTCTATTCTCCACATCACCTTCTACATGACCCTTTGCGAGTGCTGGCTCGGAGTCGAGCCACACTTTGGCCTTTTAAGAGGATTTTTAAGCTGAAGCGCCAGTCAGCATCTGGTTCTGTAGGCTACGACGTAGGAGGCTGCGGAATCCATGTCGACTCCTCTGCCATTTATTTCGATATCAAACTCATGGCGTCCGTCCAAGGGTGGAGAGACAAGTGGTTCTACATCCGCGACCAGAAGGCCGACGAAGAGCACTACGGACTCGCGCCCTTTGATCCCGCGACGATGTGCAAGAGGAGGCATTCTTGGAAGAATGTAGTGATGCCTGGCGAGTCCGAGGAGACAGAAGTGATGTACAAGCGCGTCTGCGACCTCGAGAGCCACATGGGTAAAGAAGAGGGAGGCGCCACCCTCATTCGCACATGGTTGCGCTGTCGTATCTAGCCTCTGCAGGCTAGAGTCCGCCCCATGTTCCAATGGGCTGGTGCGGATGATGCCACTCGCGTATCTGCCGATGACATTTCTGCGGGTGAAGTAGATAAGAGGCTGCAACTGGTGACGAAGTATACTGCCAAGGAGGTTCTCCCAGGCGAACCAGTCGTGCCTCCCTTCGACGCCTCTAGCCCTCCTCCTGAGGTAGAATTGTGCTACGAAGTAGCTTTCTTTGTCGATTGCCTTTAAGTTCTTGATGTATAATGAATTGTTTTCTGAATGCAGGATTGGAAGGTGTCTCCCAATTTGCCCCCTCTTCCTAAAGGGGTTATTCCTCGCGAAGTGGATGAAGAGGACGAGTCGGAATCGACCGTCCCACTTGAAGAGGAGGAGGGAGCCCCCGAGTCTAGTGATCCGGACACTCGCAAGCGTTCTCGCAGCAAGGACTCGGATGCTTCGTCTCCGTCGACTCTAGAAGGCCCTTTTGTTGGTGCAGAGTAGCCGATTCCCGCCGTTCATGTGTGCTCCATGGCTCTTCCTGCCCGGAAGAAGCTTCGACTGCCAAAGGAATCGTCAGAGTCAGAGGAGCAGTCTTTTGATCTTGATAGATTTTACTGGTAAGTTCTATATTCGCGACCTTGTTTTGGTTTCTTCTTTGAGTTGCCATCTTTCCTGAAGCTTTTTCTTGATTTATGTTTCAGCCAAGCGGCATCGTCGTCTTCTGACGACGTCCAATTTGTAAAGGAGTCTGGAGTCGCAGACTCCAAGTCCAAGAAGATGGCTTCACAGTCTCCTTCTCCTCCATTGGCGGCCCACTCCGGGCATAATTCATTGAGTTCCCCGCGTGCTGGGGAACATCAGATTTTTACCCAGATGACTCTGCAACAGCCTTCTTCAAAGTCTGTGGAGGATCATGTAGGTATCTTGTAGTTGGCAGTCGAATTCATTCTTGGTGTTGTTTTACTTGAACTTTTATTGTCTCCTGATGTAGCTCATCATGAAGGAAGTTGCCCGCCTAGCGGTGCAAGTCCTTGACCTAGGTCGACAACATGCGTGACTGGACAATCGCCATCACATTGTCGAATGTAAGTCTTGACTTCGTCTTTGTCTTTTCGAATATCATTGATTCGATTTGGTGATATTCCCTGTATGTCACAGCTGAGCATAATGAATTACTTCGCCATGCTACTGCAATTGAGAAGATGTTGGCCACAGCGACGAAGAATCGTGGTGAGGCGGTCGCGGCTTTGGAGGAGTCGCGGAAGCGGGAGGAGGATCTACGTGTCTCCACTATTGAGAGGGAGAAGTTGTTCGAGGAGCAACTTCTGTCGATTGCCAAGTCCCTCTCAGGTCTTCTTTTTCATCTGGATATGCATTGCTCTTCTGTGCTTTGACATGTGGTTGTTATACTAATACTTTTGTGTATGCAGATGCCAGCGGCTTGAGCTTTGATGCCCAATCTCTGTGCCGCGCGGATGCCTTGGCTGGTGCCATCTCTGCAGTCGAAGACCGCAGCGTATCACTCCAAGAGACGTTGGGGAAGGCCAAGGATGTGCTCAGTTGCATCCGTGAGGACTTAACTCCCAAGGCCAGACTGGTCGACAACCTCGGCGACTTGGTGGAGTCCCTGGCTGGAGGAATCCCTGCTGACTTCAAGAACTCGCAGCGCTCCGTCGGCGCCACCATGGCACTCGCAATGGTGCAGGCCCATGGTGTGGAGATGGATCCTACCGCTATCACTGAGGCGATGCCTATCGACGCTGGAGGCCAGCAGGTAGTGTTTGCTCCCTTTGCTGGTAAATGCAAAAATTATGGTCCCCAGCTTATCGAGACACTCGCCAAGTACTCCGAGGAGCGGCGTCAAGCGAAGGCTGCGGCGTCTGGGGGTACTACTGGCAAGTCCGTGGCGTTGGAAACTACCACGGATGCGATGAAGCCCCCGAGGCTGAAGTCAAAGTCGAAGAAGCACACTCCTCCTTAGTCTTTATATGTAATACTTCTAGTGTTTGACCTTTGTGTCTGTGAAACAATGCTTTTATGGGGGTACCCCAGTCAGGACTTTGATATGTTTGAATGCATCCAAGCCTTTCGTCAGTGTATCCTCGGCCTCTTATTTTGCTTTTGTTTGGTTCATGATAGGGTACCTCGAGTGGTCCTTCGAGTGATCCTCGTGATCCGTCACCCACTGATGAGACCTTGGCGCAACCACGTTCAAGGGTAGTTGAGTTGTCCCTGCTTTCGCGACTGCGCGATCACATTAAGCAGCTGGAACGTGAGTTGCCCATCATCCGTGGTAACGCGGATGTATGGAAGTCGAGGGCAGAGAAGGCTACCGCCTGCGAGCAATATCTATTGGAGGAGGTGACGCAGTTGGGCAATCAGTTCAAGTGTTTGCTTCCTGCCCTCTTATCTTTTCTTTTAGTCAATCGCGACAGTTCCTTGTCTTCATATTTTGCCTTTTTTTGCTTGGTGTAGTTGTCAGTGCTCGTCATCCACAGGATGAGAAAGACAGAATCGCCATTCGAATGAACGACCGACCTGTGAGCGCCCAAAGTAGTAGGTATTTTTGGGTGGACCATGATCGTATGATCGCACTTGCGACCCTACAGGATCGTGCTTCCCGAGTACTCCACTTTCTGAAGAAGGCACAGTTGTTCCTCAGAAATATCTACCAGACGATGTTTCCACTGGACGCCGTCCCTTCGAGCCTATTGGCTCTCCTAGCTAAGTTCCAGGATTTGATTGCAGTTCACGAGTGCGTGCGGCAGCAGTTAGTGGTCGGTACCAAGGCTGCTTTGTCATTGATGCAACTACATAGGCCTGATGTAGATGTTGCAACTGCTGCTGCTGGACCATCGACCTCGCCATAAGGTTCGACCTGGAACATGGTTCCACATTACCAGGCGGTGGATCGTCCAGCAGAAGAAATTGTCGACTTCTTTGAGGAACAAACAAACGTTCTTTTGCTGCAGCATTAGTTTAACATGTATCCTGCACATAAGTGTACCAGTGTTGTAAAGTTTGTATGGATATACCGGATGTAATTAATTTCTATTGATATGTAAAGAGCTTGTTAGCTTATATGTTTTGCGAGTGTATTTGTACTCTACAGTTCCTTTTCGTTAGCCTGACTTACTTTATCTCAGCACCTTGCCAACCTATCAGGTGCGTTGCAACTGGGTTGGTGTTTTATCAAGGGTTCGATTGATGTTGTGTCAGCTACTCGGAATACTGCGACTTGTTCGTAGAACGAGGATGTAAAGGGTGGCGTAGCCCCCGAGTGATAAGATTGCCAGAAAAATGAGGAAAAACACAGAGTTTCAGGGCACTTAGCTTTATTTATTCGCAGAACAGTACGAGGTATAATGTGTGGCTAAGTAGCCTGGCTGAATAGCCTTATTTGTAAAAAACGACTAGGGGTAGAAGCGATGTAGCTATGCGACGTTCCAGGGGTAGGAGTATGCGACTCCTGTCTCAAAATCTTTAAGGCGATAGGCGCCACTTGGGATTACTTCTGTAATCACATATGGTCCCTCCCAAGGGGACTCGAGCTTGAGGTGTCCTTGCTGCTTCAGTCGCAGGACCAGGTCTCCTTCGACGAAGGATTTGGGGTGTAGCCTTCTGTTGTGGTAGTTGTGCAGGTTCTGCTGGTAGATCATCGATCTTTCTGCTGCGATGTCTCGTGCCTCGTCAAGGAGATCGACAGAGTCTTCGAGTGCAAGTGTTGACTCGCTGCCATGCGCAACCACTGTGGGCTTTAAAGCGTGCATTTCGGATAGCCGCTTCAAAGACCGTGCACCATGAAGAACGGGGTATATCCCGTGGCACTATTTGGGGTTGTGCGCAGGCTCAAAAGTACGGACTGTAGCTCGTCTGGCCAACATCCGGTGGCTTGCTCGAGTGGCCGGAGGAGTCGCTTCTTGATTCCACCGTAGACGAGGCCGTTGGCCTTTTCAACTTGACCGTTGGTCTGTGGATGAGCTACGGAGGCATAGCTTATGTTGATTCCCAGGTTCTCACAGAAACCCTGGAACTCCTTAGAGGTGAAGTTCGTTCTATTGTCCGTGATGATGCTCTGTGGCACTCCGAAGCGATAGACAATGGACTCGAAGAACTTGACGACACTGGCTCCTGACTGATTTGTCATCGGCATGGCTCGATCCACTTGGTGAATTTGTCGACTGCGACCAAGAGGTAGACGTAGCCTCCTCACGAGGATTTTGGGAGCTTGCCGACCATATCGAGTCCCCATTGCGCGAAGGGCCAAGCCAATGGTATTGGCCGGAGTTCCGCGCCAGGTGCGTGCGGTTTGTCCGCGAATCGCTGGCAAGCATTGCAGCGCTGGACAATGTCCTTGGCGTCGCGCATGGTCGTGGGCTAGTAGAATCCAGCTCGTAGAGCTTTGGCAACGAGGGCGCAACTGCCAGCATGGTGCCCGCAAGTCCCTTCATTGATGTCGAGGAGGACGGCCCTTCCATCCGCGTTGGAGACGCACTGTTGGAGTACTCCTGTGATGCTGTGCTTGTATAGTTCGCCGTTGATGACAGCGAATGCCTTGGATCGCCGCGCAATGTGTCGCGCGTCAGTCGGGTCGTCAGGCAGCCTCTTGCTGAGAAGATATGTGATGTAGGGTTGAGTCCAAGATGGATCGATCATCATTACACCCATTGGTCCCTCGAGTCCTGTGTCGATATCCAGGTCGTCGAGTGCCATTGGCTCATTGGGTGGCGTAGCCCCCGAGTCTGTTGCTATGCTTGTTTTCTTCTCTATGGCCTTTGGCTTGATGGAGCGTTCGCAGATACGCTCGAGAAATACCCTAGCTGGTGTGGGGGCACAGGTGGAGCCAATGTTGGCGATTGTGTCCGCCTCTTCATTGCTTTCACGGCCTACGTGCCGCAGTTCATAGCCGTCGAAGTCCCCTTCGAGTGTGTCGTAGAGGTTGTGGTAGGCAATCATGTTGTCGTTCAGCGCGTCGCACTCATGCATCGTTTGGTTGACCACTAGTTTGGAATCGCCGTAGATGATGAGCCTCTTGGGCCGCAGGCTTTCGCCATCCGCATCCCGTGCAGCAGGGCCTCATATTCAGCTTCATTGTTGGAGGCAGTGAACTGCATTCGCAGAATGTATTTCAGCTTGTCTCCCTAGGGAGATGTCAGTATGACACCTGCGCCAGCTCCGTCCCTTTGTTTGGATCCATCAAAGTGCATTGTCCAGAGGTAAGACATATCTGGCTTTTCGGGGAGCTGGTTCTCCATCTAGTGCACGAGGAAATCAGGGAGGACTTGCGACTTGATCGCGTCGCGCTTTTCATATGTAATGTCTCGTGGAGACAACTCGATTCCCCAAAGCGCGACTCGTCCGGTGGCATCGGGGTTGTTGAGGATATGCCCAAGCGGGGCATCATTAACCACCACGATTGGGTGCTCCTGGAAGTATTGGTGCGCCGCTGTCATTATGAAGACGCGTGACGCCATTTTTGGTAAAGTGGGTACCATCGCTTTGTTGGCGTGAGCACCTCGCTGAGGTAGTAGACTGGGCGATGCACCCCATGGACCTTGTTTTCTCATCGTTCCACCACGAGCATCGTCTTGACCACTGGTTGGTGGCGCCCATTCGATCGATGAATCGATCGAAGGCGATTCGCACCACCGCCGGACGCCTCTTACATTCTCCAGCTTCTCCATGGCCAGTATGGCTTTTATTTTCTTCAGGTTCGCCTCAACCCCCCTCGCGGAGATGAGATACCCGATTAGTTTCCCAGATGGAATGCCGAAGGCGCATTTATCTGGATTGAGCTTGATCCGGTAGCGGTCGAGGTTGGCGAAGGTCTCGCACAAATCATCGATTAGTGAGGCTTCCTCTTTGGTTTTGATGATGATGTCGTCTACATAGACTTGGATGTTGCGGCCAAGTTGATTCTTGAGGCAAGCCTGCATGCACCGCTGATAGGTGGCTCCTACGTTTTTTAGCCCGAAGGGCATTGTGTTGTAGCAGAACACACCAAAAGGCGTCGTAAACGCTGTTTTTTCTTGATCTTCCTCCTTCATTCGAATCTGATTATAGCCTGAGTAGGCGTCGAGGAAGTAGAGACGCTCACATCCCGCGGTGGAGTCGATGATTTGGTCGATTCGCGACAACGGGAAGTGATCCTTTGGGCAGTGCTTATTCAGGGAGGTGAAGTCCACGCACATCCACAGGATATCCGTGTCTTTTTTAGGTACAAGCACCGTGTTGGCGAGCCAAGTGCTTTCCTTGATTTCACATATGAATTTGGCATCGAGGAGTCTATTGATCTCCATTCCGACTGCCTTTGCTCTTGGTTTAGACAGTCACCGAATTGTCTGCTTGACTGGCCTTGTGTCTGGATTGACATTGAGTGCGTGCTCGGCGAATTCCCTGGGAACCCCTAGCATGTCCGCTGGACACCAGGCGAAGATTTCCCAGTGCTCATGGAGGAATTCGACGAGCACGAGTTCCTATGCGGAACTCAAGTTGTTGGCGATGAGGGTCGTCTTGGTCGGGTCTGTTGGGTGGACCTGGACTTTCTTCGTGTGCACCGACGAGTCGAAGGACGGGTCAGGTGAACTTGGCCTGCTTAGGGGAGGCAGACTGTTGTCTGTCGACTCCTTCAATCTTGCGAGTTCCTCCTGCATGCCGAAGGACTGAGAGATTCTGTTGAATTCCCTATCGCAGCTGTTGGACCTTTCGAAGTTGCCATTGATTGTGATTACGCCATTTGGGCCCAGCATCTTCATCTGCAGGTAGGCATACTGTGGCACTGCCATGAACCTTGCGAACGCGACACGTTCGAGGATGCAGTGATATTGTGAAGGCCAGTCGACGACCTCGAAGTCGATGCGCTCTCGCCAAAAGTTTTGCAGCGTGCCGAAGATGACGTCGAGGTTGATTTTGCCCAGGGGATATACACCTTTCCCTGGGATGATGCCGTGGAACGTCGTGTATGAAAGTTCTAGACACGTCAGAGGGATCCTCATCGCACTCAAGGTACTCGCGAACATTAGGTTAATGCCGCTGCCGCCTGCCATGAAGACGTGGCTCATGTCGAAGCCCCCAATTTGTGCCTCGAGTACGAGGGGACAGTGGCCTGGACGAGGAACTTGGCACGGGTGGTCATGCCCGTCGAAGGTGATGCAGGAATCGCTTCCACTAAGGTAGTCGGTGGTGGAAGGTGGAGAGTTTATCGCCAGGTTGACTTGGCGAGTGATGGCCCTCTGCACTCGATTTGAAGGACGCCCTTTTTGGATCATCCCCATGTTGCCCACGGGTCGCAGGTATGGTTCGCCTCTGTGATTCTAGACCGGTATGGACACGGGTGGTGGTAGTCCGGGCGGTGGCGGAGGAGCTCCATGTGCCACGACGCCTGGGGCGACTCCATAGCCCCTGTTGACTGTGTCGCGATTCATCCGGGCCAGACCCTCGTGGAGCTTGAGAAACTCGCGGTAGTCCTTGAGAAGGTGGCTAGATTTTTTCTTGCCATCGTGCTTGTTGATGTAGAAGTGCACGTTGCACGGCCCGGACAGTTTGTCCTCGATGGTTGTTGCGGGTGCCTCTTCGCGAGTGCGGCGTTACCACACCTGCGTGGTTTTCTCGGAGTCACGGTATCCACTGCTGCGATAGCCGCTGTTTCGGTTGTCGTCGCGTTTGTCAGCGTAGCCGGCTACGACCATGTTGACGTCATCGTGGTCATCGTAGACGCGCATTCGCCGCTTGCCTCGACGGTCGCGTCTGTGCCCGAGGTCGTCGTCGTCGTCGGAGTAGGTGCGGTTTTTCACCGAATTCTCTCCATCGGCCCACCGATTCACAATTTCCATCAGGTGGTCGATTATTTTGGGGTTCGAGCATCCCAACTCCTCCCTGAGCTCTATGCGGCGAACGCCGCCGTTGAACGCATCGATTGCGCGGTCTTCCGAGATGTTTTCCGCGGAATTTTTGATGATGGACCACCTCTAGATGTACGAGCGTAGCGATTCGCCCGACCTTTGCTGGCAGCTCCTCAGCTCTTTGATTGATGCGGGCCTTTTGTAAGTGCCCTTGAAGTTGCATACAAAGATATAGAACAGCTCTTCCTAGTTGCGAATGGATCCGCGCAGGAGATTGTTGAGCCATGCGCGGGCGGCGCCCTGCAGCTATAGCTGCAGGCATTGCATGGCCGTGCTTCGGCTCCCACCATGTAGCCTGACGGAGGAGATGTGGTCCTCCAACCAGATCTTTGGGTCTTGTAGGCCGTCGAACTTTGGGTTTTCCGATGGGAGTTTGAACCCTTTAGGCATTCGCTTCTGCCCAATGGCCCTGCTGAAGCATCTGGCGCCGCAGAGTTCAGTCTAGTCTTCTTCTGAATCAGTCGAACGAGCATGTCTTGCCCTTGATTTGTCGATTTTGCGTTGCGTGAGGTCATCACGCGCATCGTAGTTGTGATCATGTCGCCGTGAGCGGCGACGCCGAGACAGATCATGACTATCGTCGCTGGACGAGGGTGAGGAATAGTGTTTTGCCAGAGCCTTGCCTTTCTTTGGTTCCGGCGTTGGTTCTTTGTCGAGGGAGGCCTCGATTAGCCCCAAGCCCGCAATCATAGATCAGTGCATGGCAGCTCTTGGATCTCTAGCTGGCGGCTGGTTGTTGAGGAGGTACATGGTGGCCGCTATCACCGCGGCTTGCGGTGTCTTTGGGACCACGTTGCCCCGCGTGTCGACTATCATAGAGCTGAAGTCGAGGACTTTTTGCAGCTTCTATGCGTTCTTGCTCGGTGAGATGGGCCATCCGAGACCGCCTCTTGTTGGCCACGTACTCGTTGCCTTTGGAGGAGGATCCTCCGTGGGAGGAGAGCCCAGCTCGTCGAAGACTCGACTCATCTGCCGCCTTTTTACGCGCCTCGAGTTGCGTGATTGCGTGTAGCTGGCGTTTGTACTCCTCCTTTAGTAGCCAATGGTAGCCCATCAGCATGTCCTGCAGCGTGCCTGGGGGTAGAGGATTGCCTCGCAGAGCTTCTCGGCAACGGGCCCACACGTTGTCGTTGAGTTTGATCATGACAGGCTCTCCTGTGTGTTCATTCACCATGGTTGGCGGTTCGACTGCCGCTCCACATTGTTAACGGGCGCGCCGTTGCCACCGTTGGGCATGCTGTCGTTGGGTGGTTCAGCGCTGTTGGGCGGTCCAGTGCCAGATCCAGGGCCAGCATTTTCGCGATTGGCGGCGGTGTCACCCGTGTTGATGACCGCGCACATGAAGTGGTTAGGGAAGCTGTTGCTCCTGCAACTTTCAAATCCGGAGCTGTAGGCTCCATCTTCGGTCGCTAGATCACCCAGATCGGATCTGCGACTGTTGTCATTGTCCGTGCTCCCGGATGTTGCCGAGGTGTTGTGCCCACTGAGGGTGCCGATTGGTGGCGGGAACCACGATGCTAGAGAAATCACGGGTGCCGTTGGCTGGTCAGGCATGCGAAGCGTGCCCATCTGACCAACATGGAAGCGGAAGCTCCCAATCGCCAGACTGATTCCATCGCCTACGGACTCAAAAGTCGGGCGAGTGGCCGGCGTGTGGATGGTGAAGTTGAACGTGCCGAAGAGCTGGCGAATCTCCATTGTTGTGGAGTTGTAGATCACGGTTGATGGGGCCGAAGAAGCCACGACATCAACACTCCCAATTCTCACAGACGGCGCCAATTAACGAGGGTTTAACTCATCAATGCCCATTGTAATGGACTTGGGTTTTGGAGAAGGAGGGAGCGCTAGAGGCATCAGTCGGCTAGCAAACAAGCACACATGGACGCAAGGTTTCCCTAGGTTCAGGCCTCGTAGAGGTCCCTACTCTTGCTTGTCTGCTCTTGGAATTAACGACGGAATCGAAGATTACAGGGGCGCACAGATGCAATCTAGCGAGAGTTGTGGAAACTACGGTTGCGTGTGTCGTCCTCGCCGTCCCCTCCTAGCCTTTATATAGATAGGATAGGTCTCGGGTAGTAGGTCGTAGTAGGTCGAGTCGGTTTCAGATTAGGGTTTTCTCTTTGAACTTTCTATTTTAAGCTTCTTCTTGTCTCGCAAGCAATCGAGAGTCCATGGGCCACTCGAATTCTCTATCCGGGCCTTGGCGACATCGTGGGCTTCTGCTGTATCTCGACCGTATATACCAAACTCGAGTACCTGTAGGGTATACCCATGTAACCATGAGACCGGTAAGAATAAAACCCTATCAAGAACATACCTTTGCCTTGCACATATTCCACTTGAGCTTGATGATGACGATCTTCTCCATCTCAAGATGGAACACCTTTCTTGATTGCGCTAGCTTGGTGAAGACTTGCAAAGTTCTCCCCATACTCCATTATGGTAGAGCTTCACTTTTGGGCATATCATCTTCCCATATCCATGATCACCATAGGATGGCAAACTTCAAGAAAATGATCTCTTCGAGATGGCTCATCTTAAACTTGCACATCATTTCTTCTTTCTTCATTATGTTGGTGTCTTGAAGGTACATACGAGATATCACTCCAACTTTATTCTTCAAGACACACTTGCTATAGGCTCAACTCTAACTTGACCAATCTCTGGATCACTAATACGTCCATTTTTCATCAGTATTCTATGTCATAATTCATTGTTATTTATTGATATATTTCATATTGAGAGGTGATACTTATGTTATTTCATCTGTTTTTGCATGGTTGATGACTTTTGGAGCATGGACCATGCGCAAGGATTCGATGGAAAAGGTGCTTTGGAGGCAAAATTGCGAAGATCGTAAAATCCGGAAAATATACAGAAAATCCTATTTGTCCAAAAGGAAGCAGGAAGCTGGAGATGGGCTGTGGGGCCCACACCACCAGTGTGGGCCAGCCTAGGCAGTGCCACCAGGTGGTGTTGCCGCCATAGTCCACCCAGCACTCCTCTGCGATATTATCCTCCGAACCCTAAGACTCGGGAGCGACCATAGAAAGATTCTACGCCTCAGGCGGAAAACACCGAGAGAAAGATCTCTTCGCGATGCAGATTCTGTGGGAATTCCTTCCCGGAGAGGGGAGATCATCGCCATCAACACCACCATCAAGCTGGACTTCATCGGGATCATCATCATCATCACCACCACCATCACCATAAGCACCCTCATCACCATCTCCATATTGCTGTAACAATTGCGTTGAATCTTGCATAGTTCATAGGGCAAACTTTCCCAGTGTTGATTACTCTTTGTAGTTGATGCTATTGAGTGAACCATTGAATTATTGTTTATGTCAGATTGTTATACATCACTATTCCATCTCTGATCATGATCCATATGATGTCTTGTGATTAGTTCGTTTTGTTCTTGAGGACATGGGAGAAGTCATGTTGTTAGTAGCGGAGTTGTGTTGAGAAAGATTCAATAGTTTCATATTTAAGTTGTGGTGTACTTCTTCTAGTGGTGTCATGTGAACGTCGACTACATGACACTTCACCTATATGGGCCTAGGGGAATGCATTGTGTATTTGGCTACTAATCGTAGGGGTTGCCGGAGTGACAAACCTGAACCCCCATTAGGAAACCATTGCACAAGGGACGTAAGGGTCTTAGAGTTTAAAGTTGTGGTTAGGTTTCTACCTTAATTACCTTCTTGTACTTACAGATGTTTGTAAGGGGTATAATCACAAGTATGTATTAGTCCTAGGAAGGTCGGTACATTAGCACAGGTTCACCCACACAACACTTAGCAAGCTAAAGAAGATTAATCAACTATATGAAGCGAAAGCACTTGACAGTCTTCCCATGTATCCTCAAGAATGTTTGGTCATCTTAAGTAATACAACCGGCTTGTCCTTTGCTGCATAAAGGATTGGGCCACTTGCTGCATTTATTCTTATTGTCTTTTATTTACTCGTACTTCGTTTACTTGCTTTATCAAAAAACCCTAAAAATCCGTTTGCTAAGTATTTGTAGAGAATTCCTGATCCATACCACTAGCCAGCACCTTCTGCTCCTCATTGGGTTTGACACTCTTACTTATCGAAAATACTGCGATACACCCCCTATGCTTGTGGGTCATCAAGACTATTTTCTGGCGCCGTTGTCGGGGAGTGAAGCGCTATTGGAGAGTGGAACTGGTAAAGGAAACTTCTACTGTGAGTATTGTTTACTTCTGTTAGTTGCTTTATTTTCGTTATGGATAATTCGCTGAGTTTCTTATTTGGTAATGCTACTACCACTGCTAAGGTAGTAGATAAGCCACCACCTGCTGAGAATGATGCGTTCAAAATACCTACAAGAATTATTGATCGTGTTATGGATAACTACTATGTTGGGGATGGAACTGTCCATCCTGGTGATCATTTACTCTTTATACACGAATTATGCGGGTTGTTCAAGTGTGCAGGTATTACTACAGATCAAGTTAAGAAGAAGTTATTCTCATTATCGCTGAAAGGAAGAGCTGAGGACTGGTATAAGCTGCTGAAGAATGGTCAAGCTCTGGAATGGGAGGAAATAGTGCCTCTCTTTTATTCAAAGTTTTATCCCCCTAGTGAGATTCATAAAGATCGGAATCAAATATACAACTTTTGGCCTCTTGATGGAGAGAGTACAGCTCAAGCTTGGGGGAGATTGAAGTTACTAATGCTCAAATGTCCCATTCAAGAGCTCCCCAACAATATTATTATCAATAAATTTTATGCAAGGCTTTCTCTTCATGATAAGGATTTATTGGATGCTTCTTATGCTGGATCATTCACTCGCATGGAAGAAGAAGCTAAATGGGATCTTCTGGACCGTATTCAAGACAATGCTGAAGCATGGGAGAATGACAAAGGTAGAAAGTCAGGTATAAATTATGATTATGAATGCATTGAATCTTTTATGGGAACTGATGACTTTCAAAATATTAAAAATGCTTATGGTCTGGACTCTCAAGCTATTGCTTCTTATTTTAAGGCTTTTGCTTCTTATATTGAAGTGCCTAAAAAGAAGTGGAATAAGTATCATGAACCTTATAAACATGTTGCTAAGAGTGTTCCTGCAAGAAATACTGAAGTTTATACTGCTAATCATGTTTTACCTAAACCTTACATTGAGAAAATGCCTTTCCTAGTTGAGATAAGGGAACACTCTATGATGGCTAGTATGGTAGATGAAAGTATGAATAAAGCTGTTGAACCTGATAAACAAATGGTTGATGAACCTATAATAGTAAATGTGAAAGACTTTGTTACTAAATATGAGAAAGAGGGACAAACTATCCTTTGTAAGGATACCTCTAATATTGTTTCACAAAGTAGTGTTATGAGAGCTAGTATTCCTGTGTTTTCTGTTAGAATAAGTGATCATTGGTACGATGGTACTTGTGATATCTATATTGTTAAGTTTATGCATGATACTGAAAGTTACTATGAGAGAGGGAAAAGTGTTCTTATGCATCTCAATAATATCAAGCTTCCTCGTTTTATGCTGAAAGTAGCCTCTGGGTTCAACAACTTGTTTGTTTACAAAATTCCCTTGCATAGGAAGTGGGTTAGAATTAAACGTGTGTATTTTTGCTTCTTAATGCTCTCTTTCACTTCAATTCATATTCCTATGTGAGCATCTTCAAAATTATCATGCCCATCTTAATGGCTATAAAGAAAGAGCTTTTTGGTAGACAACCCAATTTGTTTTTGCTTTCAGTTTGTTTTTGTTTCTTTGAGTCTTGGAAGTTATTACTTCGTTAATAACCGCTCCTTATCCTTTTTTTTGGTTTTTGTGTTAAGATCAACCTCTAATGAGAGAGAAGTAAGATTTGGGGAAGTTGCTGTCCCGAAACACATTTTTGTGCTTCACCGTAAAAATTCGTGAGAGATCTCTGTATGTCGGATTGAGCTGTAATTTTTTGTGCTTGTGCCCCAAGTTGTTATTTAACTCTCGTTAGTTTTGAACTTTTTATTTGAGCAACAGAACATTTTCGAAAAAATTGATCTTTACCTGCTGGTCTGCTTTGACAGATTTTGCCAATCTTGCATTTGCTTCTTCATTCGATTTCCTTTTTGAATTATTTTTGGGTTTTCGGAAGGAGTTCCTACAGTAGATTATGTTTTGATGGTTTTCAGTTGAAGTTGGACTCAAATGGTTTTATCACTTCACTTATACTAATGTTGCTAATGAGAACTGTGTGAAGTTTTGTGTGAAAGAAATCTCCAGGAAGTGGAGGTAATGGTGTAATAAGGAAGAGAAAGGTTTTATGACTCAAGTAGTAAGTGTATGAAGATGAAGATATTGATGTTATTCAAGTGGTGACTCCGGAAGAATCTACTAGGTACCAAATTCAGAGACTTGCAGAGCCCGTTTCCAAATAGGTAACAGTTCTGGTAAGAAAAGTTCTGCGAAAATACTATCCAACTATATTTTTGCAGTTTTGAGTCAATAAGGAAAGCTATGAAGCGAAAGAGGGACGGAAATGGAGCCAGGGTGGCTCACACCACCCTGTGGCACGAGCCCTCCCTTGGACGTGCCACCAGGTGGTGAGTCCACCCCGGACTCCGCCTCCGACTCGTTTTCTCCCAGTAACTTCCTTTTGTTATGAAACTTTGTAATATATAATCCCTCGGAGCCCCCTAGGTTCGTATATCATGTTCTTGTCGTGTTTTTGTTTCGATCTGTTTCTGCCAGGACATACTCTTTGAAAGTTTAGAAGCACGATGGTGTCTACCAAGGATAAAGAGGAGGAGCCTATGGAGGAAGACCTCCAAGACCCCGAGAAGGAGAAGGAGATCAAGAGTGAAGGTGAAGAGGAGCAAGGCCAACGTCCGCACACCGGCACTACCATTGCGAGCATTGGAGTGGTGACAAAACCTTCCAGGGTTAGAAGGACTGCACGGATGCAGACTGGGGGAAAGCTCCTCGTCACTGCTTGGCTCCACGGTCACTTCCTCCATGCACCAAGAATCCTTTCCCTACCCTTATCCATGAGCATCAATCCCAGAATATGCCCAAGGAGAAATTACCCTCCAATTGGGATTTGCCTCGTTCTAGCCATGCAGGAAAAGAAGACTTCAAGGAGGAAGAGTGCGGAAAGAATAGCAAGAGCTGGAATTCTCAACCCGACATGATCATGAGCCGCATTGAGCAAAACTCACAGCTGATTCATAATCTCACCTTCGAGATTGAGGACTTGGGGAAACTGATCAAAGAGCTCATCGAGAGGATACCACCACCACCAAAGGAGTAATTCGTCATCAGGTTTGGCATCCCCTTGGTTTGTTCCAAGATTGGGGGAGTGCCACGGTATCACATCACTATCTTCTATCTTTTTACCTTATTAGTAGAGTCATACCATGAATAGAGAAGTTATCATGTAGGATGGTTTGCATTATGGAAGTGTCCCCTCTCTCGTTAGATATGTATCCCTTGGTGTGAGTTGCCGTTATGGAATATTAATGAGAAGTTCTATCATTCACTCTTTTTCATAGCTTTTATTAGTTTTCAATTCGTGGTTATATGATTGATCTTGTTGTTAGTATTGGTATCACTTTGGGATCATTGAGTTAATTTAGTTGGTTTTGGCAAACCTGGCTCACAAGAGTAACACTATTTTGAGAGTTGAATGAAAAAGATAAAAGTACTCTAAAGAAATATAATTTCATCATCTTTCTTTCTTGATTTGCTCATAAGTCTAGTATTCTCTAGTTAAGATCGTTTGTGCTTCCAACGAAGATTACATGTTTGTCTTTATCATTTGTATGTTTGTTTGTTTCCTTCAACTCTTATACTTGCTACCCAGCCTTGCTAGCCAAAAACCTGTACTGAGAGGGAATTCTTCTCGTGCATCCACCTCCTTTAAACCAAAACCTTTGCCATTTGTGTCCACCATACCTACCTAGTAGCATTATTGCTATTCCAAGTAAATTCTTGTTTTATCTACCTCCCAAATTAAACTTGTTATGTGAACATTAGTGATTAAAGCTCTCACGAACTTGATGGAACAATTTACTTTCTTGCATTTAATAAACTTGAACCATTGGGTCCTTCTTTGTTGCGTATATGCTTGCGCTTTATGAGTTGAAGTTAGCAGAACCATGTATCATGGGGACCACTTTCAACACTTCATTGGTACTTGTACCTAGTTGATATCGTGTTCTTTTGCTTATGGATCCTGGCGATGTGAAATAAAAGTGGAAGTTGTAAGATCATGGAGTTTATATGTGTGTTAGAGAAATTCCTGGGCCGCTAGCCTAAGCCATGCCTAATCATGGTGGAAACTTGCAGCATAACTATAGTGAGCATTCTATGAAGCATCCTCAATAAAAACCTATGCAAATAGCAAATAAAAAGATCACTGAGATGCTCACTGTCTGCTTGCCTTGTAATTTTGATTATGGGATAGCTCCTGTGTCATGTGCAAGGGGTACCCCGTTGGCGGTTCTCAATGATACACGTGTATTTACAATGACAAGAGCTTACTCGTGACTGAAGTTGAGTAGCATGAGGTTCAGTACTCATAAGTAAGGGGCATGGGACTTCAATTTATAACTTGTCAAGCATATCCTCTTATTTGTTTCACTTTAACCTTAACCACCAAAAGATGCCTATGATAGGGGTAATGAGAGCTGAAAGCTAGTAAGTATCATAATTTTTGGGAGTTCTTTATGAGACTTGCAATCCCTGCTTCCCTCTGCGAAGGGCCCTTTCTTTTACTTTGTAGCAGAGTCAGTAAACCTATTCCCTTCTATCTCAGCAAGTATTTTGAGTTGTTGTGTTTCATTCATTCAGATGATGATTTATTCAATCATGTTTCTTATGTTCCTTGTTTTGCACATTGCTCTTATCTTGATGTTTACTACTTTGAAAGCTATCATTGAAAACCAGTTATTTGTAAACTTCAGCAAATTATCAAGTATTCTTCGACCAAGAGCTAAGTTTGTCATTACCAATTATGATTTACTTTATGTATCTTTATTGTGTTTCCTTTACTCATTGCAAGTTGAGTTATATAATAGTGAGTTGTCTTCTATTATGATCTATGTATTGATGAATGTGATTCTTCTTGTCCGTATTATTTTATCGACTCTTCACTCCATAAACCTGAGGCCATGTTTATTGAGCTCAATTTCGCTTGGGGACAAGCGAAGTCTAAGCTTGGGGGAGTTGATACGTCCATTTTGCATCACTATTCTATGTCATAATTCACTATTATTTATTGATATATTTCGTATTGAGAGGTGATACTTATATTATTTCATCTGTTTTGCATGGTTGATGAGTTTTGGAGCATGGACCATTGTGCAATGTAGATTCTGATGGAAAAGGTGCTGTTTGGAGGCAAAATTCGAAGATCGTAAAATCCGGAAAATTTACGGAAAATCCTATTTTTCCGAAGACAAGGAAGCCGGAAGGGGGCTAGAGATGGCCAGGGGCCCACACACCCTGGCGCTGGCCAGCCTAGGCCGCACCACCGTGGTGTGGCCGCCTGTCCACCACAGAACTCCCTCGGCGATATTATCCTCCCGAAACCCTAAGACTGGGGACCACCAGAAAGATTCCGCCTCTGCTGGGTGGAAAACACCGAGAGAAAGATCTCTCCGTGATGATTTCTGGGGAATTCCTTCCCGGAGAGGGGAGATCGTCGCCATCAACACCACCATC
Source organism: Avena insularis (assembly GCA_023614405.1). Classification (NCBI taxonomy): domain Eukaryota; kingdom Viridiplantae; phylum Streptophyta; class Magnoliopsida; order Poales; family Poaceae; genus Avena; species Avena insularis. Next base: position 161,856,604 of record CM042696.1, read on the forward strand.
AAGCTGGACTTCATCGGGATCATCATCATCATCATTGATACATTACAAATGTATCTATAATTTTTGTTGTTCCGTGCTTGGTTTTATCCACTTTTATGTGTTTTGTTCCAACTTTGGTGTACTTTTCATATGATTTCTTGGACTAACCTATTAACAAGAGCCACAAAGGCTACCATTTTCTGCTGTTTTTGGTTCCAGAAAGTCGGAAAATGAATATTCTCAGAATTGACGGACAAAAGCCAAAGTGCCTATTTTTTCGAAGTCATCGGATGCAGTACGAGGCGGAGAGGGGCCAGGGGCCACCACACCACTGCCGCTGCTGCCTAACTCTGGCCCGTGCCAGGGGGTGGTGAGGCCAGCCCTGGCACCCCCTCGGTCTCCCCTTTCGACTATAAGATGCCCTCGGGATGTAAACCTTAAGTGCCCGATCAAAAAATCCACGAAAGAGTCTGTAGCCGCCGTCATCTCCATCCCAAGATCGGGAGGGATCTAAAGCTCTTCGGCACCTAGGAGAGAATTCACCCTGGAGGCCTCCTTCATCACCATGCAAGCCTCCGGTGTGATGCGTGAGTAGTTCATCCTTGGACTACGGATCCATGTAGTAGCTAGATGGCTAGTTCTCCTCCTTTGTGCTTTCATGTCTAGATCTTGTGAGCTCCGTTCATGATCAAGATCATCTATTTGTAATTCTGCATGTTGTGTTTGTTGGGATCCGGTGGATATTGAGATGCTATTTCAGATTGATTATTGATTCTATCATGTCTTTGTTATTTGTGATCTTGCATGCTTTCCATTGTTAGTAGCTATCTTGGCCAAGTAGATGCTAGCAACTCCAAGAGTTAGTATTTATGCTCGATAGTGGGTTCATGCCTCTGGTAATCTAGGGAAGTGACAGAAATCTCTAAGGTACTAGATGTGCTGTTACTACTAGGCAGAAAACAACAATCCTTTGTTCATAGAACAATTGTATTGTTTACTTTACACGCAGTTCGTAAAGCAATAATCTGTTGCTTGCAACTTAATACTGGAGGGGGTTCAGATGATAACCTGAAGGTGGATTATTAGTCATAGATGCAGTTGTATGGCGGTCTATGTATAATGTTGTAATGCCCAATCGAATCTCAAAGGAGTCAAGATGATTAGTATATGCATGTATTGCTTTCTCGATGTTTATCAATTGCCCCGTTTTAATTAGTTCACCCAACATGTTATCTATCTAAGGAGAGCCACCTCTAGTGAACTATGGATCCCGGTCCTTGTCCTTTACATTCAATCTACAATCTTTTACTTCTTTGTGTTTACTTTCTGCAAACTTTTACTTCTTTCCATTCGATACGTTTAATCCTTTGTTTTCCGCAAAACACGGTGAGATTGACAACCTCATCGCAACTTGGGGACAAAGTTCTGTGGTTGTGTTGTGCAGGTCTCCACGTTGCTACTAGCACCGTGATGCGCCTGCCAAGGCTCAGCTAGCAACACCTTTGGGGTGTTTCCTTGCTCCTACTGGTTCGATTAAACCTTGGTTTCATAACTGAGGGAAACTTGGTGCTGTGCTCATCATACCTTCCTCTTGGGGTTCCCAACGAGATCTACATCAACCACGCACCAACACTTTTCTGGGCGCCGTGCATTGAGCCATCAATCATCACCACCATCATCACCATCAGCACCCTCATCACCATCTCCATATTGCTTTAACAATTGCGTTGAATCTTGCATAGTTCATAGGGGAAACTTTCCTGGTGTTGATTACTCTTTGTAGTTGATGCTATTGAGTGAACCATTGAATTATTGTTTATGTTCAGATTGTTATACATCACTATTCCATCTCTGATCATGATCCATATGATGTCTTGTGAGTAGTTCGTTTTGTTCTTGAGGACATGGGAGAAGTCATGTTGTTAGTAGTGGAGTTGTGTTGAGAAAGATTCAATAGTTTCATATTTAAGTTGTGGTGTACTTCTTCTAGTGGTGTCATGTGAACGTCGACTACATGACACTTCACCTATATGGGCCTAGGGGAATGCATTGTGTATTTGGATACTAATCGTAGGGGTTGCCGGAGTGACAGAAACCTGAACCCCCGTTAGGAAACCATTGCACAAGGGACGTAAGGGTCTTAGAGTGTAAAGCTGTGGTTAGGTTTCTACCTTAATTACCTTCTTGTACTTACGGATGTTTGCAAGGGGTATAATCACATGTATGTATTAGTCCTAGGAAGGTCGGTACATTAGCACATGTTCACCCACACAACACTTAGCAAGATAAAGAAGATTAATCAACTATATGAAGCGTAAGCACTTGACAGTCTTCCCATGTGTCCTCAAGAACGTTTGGTCATCTTAAGTAATACAACCGGCTTGTCCTTTGCTGCATAAAGGATTGGGCCACTTGCTGCATTTATTCTTATTGTCTTTTATTTACTCGTACTTCGTTTACTTGCTTTATCAAAAACCCTTAAAAATCCGTTTGCTTAGTATTTGTAGAGAATTCCTGATCCATACCACTAGCCAGCACCTTCTGCTCCTCGTTGGGTTCGACACTCTTACTTATCGAAAATACTGCGATACACCCCCTATACTTGTGGGTCATCAATCACTCATTGAAACCTTGGTAAATACTTGATCTTCTTTACTTTCTTCTTCTCGTAACCTTGAAGCCAACATATGGTTCAAGCATTGCCTATGGAAAAATCCTACAGGAAAAACTCAATGCAAACATAAGTCCATAAAGATTGTCATTAATTACCAAAACCACACATGGGGGCACACATGCACTTTGAATCTCCCCCATTTTGGTAATTGATGACAATCCCTTTGAGAGGGTTTATATAAGGAATTAACCAAACAAAACGTTATGCTAACATCATATACAACACACGTATGTGATGTTAATACAATCACAATATAGAGCAAACTCCCCCACAATATATGCACGTGTGGATGAACTTGAATTTCATTGCATATAGTGCCAACCATTATCGGTGGTAGAGTTTTATCTATATATTCAAGATGCCATGTAACACACTAAGATGCAAATCACACGAGGAAAGTGTTTAAGTACACAAAACTCACAACACACAACAAATTCCCTAAAACCCTCTAAAACTTCTTCCCCATTGGCATCGATTGCCGAAATGGGTGATAAACTTCAGAAATCCAATTTAGTTAGAGTTCCTCCATATGGTGTGCATTTCTCGTAATATGAGTGGAATCAAATGCACGTATCCAATGGAGAATACCATGAGGAAATCAAACTAAACTGAGGATCCAAAGATTGCAAAGAAATAAAATGGTGAAGAAGCATCAACGAATGAAGCAAGCAATAAAAAGATCAAAAGAAGCACTTCACAAAAGGAAGATACCAAAGAAAGATACATATTATGATAAGGTTGAAAAGAGAGTGATCTAAATAATATTAGGAGACTCCCCAAGGTTTTTGCACAAATTATAATTTGCGTTTGAAAACAATATGCACAAACATGGCATCCTCATTCCCTCTATATCATTTAAACCACGAGCACAAGCAAGAGAGAAGATATTATGATGAGAGAAATGGGTGTTTATATGAAAATAGGAAGCTCCCCAAGGTTCATGCACAACAAAGTGCACAATTATGGAATCCTAACTCCCCATAATCAAACAAAACACCAAACAAGAACAAGAAGGCAAATGTGTGTTCTTAGGTAAATTAGGAAAGCTCCCCAAGGTTTATGCACCAAATATAATAATTGCTTTGAATGCAAAGTGCATAAACATGGTATCCTTGCTCCCCAAAGTTACATAAGAACACAATGGCATGAGAGATCAACTTTCTTAACACCAATGAGTGCCAAAAGATGCAAATGAAAAGTTCAAGCACTCAAAGCAAAACTTTTGGATCCACTAAAGAATAAAAAGGGGCACAAGGTGTAGACTCCAAAGTAAAAGGATATAAACTAGAGATTTAGCCATAATCATGTGTATAAGTTTCTAGGTAGACACATATCACCAAGATATATATCCACAAAGAAACATGTACACAAAAAGTGGATACTCAAGAAAGAATAAGATATCCAAACGAAAGTCATAGATAATGCCAATAAGATTTTTGCTAGAAAGCATGGCCAAAGGCTCAAATTTAACTTATTGAACATCAATGACCTTCAAACACCAACGAATACATCACAACTATCACAAGGGAACAAGAGATAGTTGGAATGCATTGTGAAAGGCAACAAGTATCATAAAGAACAAATAAACCTTGCAAATTCATCCATATAGTACATGAGAGAAATTGAGGAAATGATTGGCAATAGAATTGCTAGATTGGCATATGTGGGATTGGTGAATCATAGACATGATTTTTATATACTCCCCAAAATATGCATTCATCTCAACTTTCTCATATAACAATAAGGATGATACAATATAATCTTGCAAGAACCACAATAAAAGCAACTGAAGAAAATCATGCCATGATGCAACCACAAAGGTTGTATGCTAGAAAAGTATGCATGAGAGGGATACTTGTTACCAAGATACCATTGGTAGGATGAAGTAGATATGAGTTTGTTGATCATACTAGCTTGCCTCCAATTATCATTTAGTTACCACATCTTCTTATTATTATTGAGACAAGCATCCACTGCATCTCCAATGTACCTAAAACACATTCAAGTACACAATGGTCCCAAAACTCGTTGGGTCCAAAGTAGTTAGATACATTACAATACATAGGACAAACTCCACAAAAACATGTGCATATTGATATGAAATTGAATTTCACGCACATCTTAGCCAAAATAGGATTTGGTGGAGTTTCCCCTATATATTGGATCAAAGAAAGCAAGCATACCATAATATATACATTTAGTAAATATGCATACACAAGATTTTCAAGAACCAAAAGGAGATATAGTTTGAACAAAACACCAGTAAAACCAAGAAGGCACACCAAAGTGCGACACGACTAACGATTGTCCAAATTATATCAAAGACCAAATCAACATATGATAGACCCCAAGTTCAACAAGTGAACAAGGCAAAAGTCAAAGAGCAAAGAGGATAAACAAATACAAATGCTCAACGATTTATCCCATTCAAATGATTAAATAGAAAGCATGGAATGAGAAAATCAACTCCAAAAAAATACCAATTGAAAAAAAATGTTTCAACCAAAGAACCAAACTCTCAACATTTTTCAAGATGGCACAAAGTACCAAAGAAAATATTTATCTTCCAAAGGCATAAATCATGGTAGGGATCAACACATGTCATGAAGAAGCATAAAACGAGTGTTCTAAATAATATAGGAGAACTCCCCTATGATTAGTGCATTATTTAAGATTTTGCATTTGAATACAAAATGCACACACATGGGTTCATCATCCCTGCCTACATCAACTAGAGCACTAAATGATTTCAAGACAAAGAAATATCCATAAGGGTCAAGGGAGACATGGGAGACAAAACACAACAAATTCTTGGCAAGATATAGTACAAAATTAAGCAAAGGCAAAAGTGAATATGATCAATAAACTTCTACCATAAATATAGTACTAATTGTCCAAGGACAAACAGTATTGGGAATAATCTTCCTAAGGTAGTTCACACGGATATCCTAGATCATATTCACACAAAGAAGCATATAACAAAGTATAAGAATTAAGCTTGATATTCCGGAAGAGATTCTTGGTAGCTTCCAATAGTCACACAATCACTAGTGATTAGAGTAACTTGAAGTTAATGGTTTCCATGAGGATATAGGGACCCAAATATGAGGAAACGCATACCAAGAAGAGCTCACAAAAAAAAGATCCAACAGATGAGAAACAATGTATTCAAGCAAATTTGAACTTGTTTAAGCAAATATGTCACATAGGCGCTAGATAATTATCAATATCAATTCTAAGTGACACAACCTCGAATATTCACATTTTATAGGCTTGTAATATCCACTAAGCATATGACTCCCCTGAAGGAAATATGCCCTGAGAGGCAATAATAAAGTTGTTATTATGTATTCCTTATATATGATAGATGTTTATTTTGCATGCTATAATTGTATTGATAGGAAACGTCAATACATGTGTGTTTAATAAACAAAAAGGGTTCCTAGTTATGCCTCTCTTATAAACTAGCTTGTTGATTAACAAGATGATCAAAGTTTCCTGATCATGGACATTGTATGTTGTTAATAACGAGGTCACAGCATTTGTGAAATGATGTGATGAACATTCATCCGAAGTATAGCATTACGATCAAAGTCATTATGTTTATATTTCTATAACATCATACGAAGTAATCTTAGTCCTTAGACCATGAGATCATGTTAATTGCTAACACCGGAAGAGTATCTTGATAACATCAAACATCACACCATAACATGGTGACTATAAAGGTGGGTTCAGTGCTACGAAGGTGTTATGTTGAGGCTCATGGATCAAGAGTGGAATTTGTCAATACCGATGATGGATAGATATACTCTGGTCCCTCTCGGTGATATCACATTAAGATAGCTTGCAAGCAAGTGATGTGATCACTAGAATGTTATATCACAGGAACGAGAAAAGAGTGCATGTCGGTAACGAGATCAAACTAGGTATTTGGATACCGATTATCGAATCTCGGACATGTATTATATCATGAGACAAAGGGATTAAATTACTAGCGTTAAAGGTTCTCGTGATCACAGAAGTCATCATTGAATGTGTAGGAGTCAGTATGGATCTCCAGGTCCCGCTTCTGATTATTGATCTGAGAGGAGTCTCAATCATGTCTGCATTATTCGCGAACCTTAGGGTGACATACTTAAGGGTTGTCGGACACCATTTAGGAGCACATATGTTTCAGACGAAAGGATTGCAAAGCGCAGGAATTGTTTCGATAGAAATCGAAATTGTTTCGGGTGAAATTGCAGAAAGTGGTTCTGCATGTGATATTGAAATGTTGCAAGGGGTTTTATGTGAATGTTTGTTAATTAAATCAATTAACAAAATTCTGAATAAAATAAATAAAAGAGTTTTATTAATTGAGAGTTGCATTAAATTTGGTGGAAATTTAATGCATGTGAGTGGAATTTTGGGTGGAGTCAAAATTGATGTGAGTGGAGCTTCCACCACATGAATGAGGAAGAGGTGGGGGCACCCTCCTTGGCCGCCGGCCATGGTAGGGGAGGATCCCCCTCTCCTATAAAAGGCCCCCCTCTCCTCCCTTATAAAGCACACTTCCTCGTGAAGGATCTCTCTCCCCCTCTAGATATTCCCCCATGGTCTCGGATTAGCGAGATACATGTTCAAAGGTGGCTAAGGCCTGAAGGAATTGTTGCTTCCGCTGATTCGCTGGAGCGAGGAGGTGGAGGTTGTCCGGTGGCTTGAACGTGTGTGCGAGGACGGATGTGCTGCTGATTTGCGGCGCTCGGACTTCCACACGATCTTGAGATCGACAAGCGTACGACTACATCATCCACGAGTTCCAACTCGTTAACAAAACTATGTTGTCTTCGAGAGTAAGTTCTCCATGGATGTATATCCACCCGTTGCTCTGTATCTAGTAGATAGATCTTGGCGTATAGTTCTCTTCGTAGGAATTTTTTTGTTTTCTATGCTGCGAACCCAAAAGTGGTATCAGAGCCTGATCTATGCGTAGGTGCTTTGCACGGGTAGTACACATATGTTTATATGTGGGCGATGATGATCATGTTATTGCATCTTCTATGTATTTTGGATATTGGTGGCATAGTGGGATGAAGCGGCCCGGACCAACCTTACATGTCATCGCACATGAGACCGGTTCCACGAATGACATGCAACTAGTTTTGCATAAGTGGCTAGCGGGTGTCTGTCTCTCCTACAATAGTAAATATCTGATTTACAACGAGTTGCTAATAACTTGGTTATCCTCGTTGTGGTTCATGTTCGTAGGTAAGACCGGTTCTATCTCCGAAAGCCCTAAGCCATGTAAAACTTGCAATTGATAAATTAGAGGCGTCTAGTTTAGATCGTTGCTAGGCTAGTGTCTCGATATGGCATTGTTGTAAGTAGATGTATGATAGATACTCTTACAACACACTTAACGTGTAAGTTCCATAGACCTTGGCCTTACACACAAAGGAATGATAGAGATCATACCACGATGCAAATGATAGAGATCAAATGCATGGACCATATCATCTCACTTTACACATTAGATGTTTGCATCTTATATTGCTAGTTTGGCGCTTTTGGTAGCATTATAAGATGATCCCTCATTTCGATATCAAGATAAATGTGTTCTTCCTTATGTATGCACTGTTCTATGGATCGTGTTTCGAGACATCACGTGATGATTAGGTGTACTCGACTCTACGCTTTCATACAATGGGTGTAAGACAGTTTTACACACGCGAATACTAAGGTTCTTACTTGGCGAGCCTAGCATGTACAGACATGGCCTCGGAACACGGACCGAAAGGTTAAGCATGAGTCATATAGTTGATATGATGCCCTGATGGATCAGTGTTGATATAGAGCTCGTTGGGAACCCCAAGAGGAAGGTATGATGATCACAGCAGCAAGTTTCCCTCAGTTATGAAACCAAGGTTTAATCGAACCAGTAGGAGCAAGGAAACACCCAAAGGTGTTGCTAATGAGCCTTAAGGTATGCACTACCGGTGCTAGTAGCAACGTGGAGACCTGCACAACACAACCACAGAACTTTGTCCCCAACTTGCGATGAGGTTGTCAATCTCAGCGGTTTTGCTGAAAACAAAGGATTAAACGTATTGAATGGAAGGAAGTAAAAGTTTGCAAAAAGTAAACACAAAGTAGTAAATAGTTTATAGATTGATAGTAAAAGAAAAGACCGGGATCCATAGTTCACTAGAGGTGGCTCTCCTTAAGATAGATAACATGCTGGGTGAACAAATTACAGCGGGGCAATTGACAAACATCGAGAAAGCAATACATGCATATACTAATCATCTTGACTCCTTTGGAACTTGATTGGGTATTACAACATTATACATAGACCGCCATCCAATTGCATCTATGGCTAATAATCCACCTTTAGGTTATCATCCGAACCCCCTCCAGTATTAAGTTGCAAGCAACAGATTATTGCTTTACGAATTGCGTGTAAAGTAAACAATATGATTGTTCTATGAACAAAGGATTGTTGTTTTCTCCCTAGTAGTAACAGCACATCTAGTACCTTAGAGATTTCTGTCACTTCCCCAGATTACCAGAGGCATGAGCCCACTATCGAGCATAAATACTAACTCTTGGAGTTGCTAGCATCTACTTGGCCAAGATAGCTACTAACAACGGAAAGCATGCAAGATCACAAATAACAAAGACATGATAGAATCAATAATCAATCTGAAATAGCATCTCAATATCCATTGGATCCCCACAAACACAACATGCAGAATTACAAATAGATGATCTTGATCATGAACAGAGATCACACGATCTAGACATGAAAGCACAAAGGAGGAGAACCAGCCATCTAGCTACTACATGGACCCGTAGTCCAAAGTTGAACTACTCACGCATCACATCGGAGGCTTGCATGGTGATGAAGAAGGCCTCCAGGGTGAATTCCCCTCTCCGGCAGGGTGCCGGGAAGAGCTTCAGATCCCTCCCGATCTAGGGATGGAGATGACGGCGGCTACAGACTCTTCCGTGGATTTTTGATCGGGTACTTAGGATTTTCGTCCCGAGGGCATCTTATAGGCGGAAGGAGAGGCCGAGGGGGTGTTGGGGTCAGCCAGACCACCCCCTGGCGCGGGCCAGGCCACCAGCCCTTCTCCGTCTCGTATTCTGGCATCTGATGACTTCCAGAAAAATAGGCACTTTGGCTTTTGTCCCGTCCAATTCCGAGAATATTCATTTTCTGACTTTCCTGGAACCAAAAACAGCAGAAAACAGGCAGCTGGCACTGTGGCTCTTGTTAATAGATTAGTCCAAGAAATCATATGAAAAGTACTCCAAAGTGTGGACAAAACATAATAAAGTGGATAAAACCAAGAATGGAACATCAAAAATTATAGATACATTTGCAATGTATCAACATCCCCAAGCTTAACTCCTGGTCGTCCTCGAGTAGGTAAGTGATAAAAAGAAAGAATAATTTTTGAGGTGACATGCATCATCAAAGACTTGATCAAAGTATTTGTAAAACATTCAAAGTTGGGATCATAGTACTTCAATCATAACATGAAAGACAAAGTTCTAGCAATAAGACAAAGAAACTATGATGCAACATGAAAAGGCACAAAGAAAAGATTCATGAATAACAATGCTTTGCAAGACGTTTGTTTGTTTCACATAAAAAAACATAGCATAATAGTATTCAGCTTGTCCCTCATAGAGTAGCAAATATAAATGCATAGGACACCTTCAAAGTTCATAAGAGTGACTAGATACAAATAGTTTAAAACAAGCAATATCACTTTACGCATCAATTAACTAGTCTTGGGACAATGCACATAGAACTAAGAATGGCCACTATGCTCTCAAAGTAGGTGTATAAAGGTAGAAGGTGGAGACTCAATATAATGGTGGAAGAAGGGCCTTCATAGAAGGAAGCAGGGATTCAAGTCTCATAAAGAGCTTCCAAAAATTATGGTACTTATAGCTTTCAGCTCTCATTGCCCCTATCATAAGCATCTTGAAGTGATTAAGGTTAAAGTGAACAAACTATGGTGTACATGCTTGACGAAGTATAAGTTAGAAATCTTATGTCCCTTGTATATGAGGGTCGCTCCTCATGCTACTCAAGTTTAGTCACCGATAAGTTCCTGTCATCGTAAGTACATGTGTATCATAGAGAACCGCCAACGGGGTACCCCTTGCCCGATGATACGAAAGAATCCCCATATCAAAATGACAAGGCAAGCAGACAACGAGCATCTCAACAATCTTCTTATTTACCATGGGAATATGGTGCTTTTTTTCTCTCTTTCCTCTTTTCATAATCTTTTTTTCTCTTTTCTCCTTTTTCTCAATATAGGACTCTTTTTTTTATAAGAAGAATGCTTCATAGACAGCTCATTATGGTTACGCTGCAGGTTTCCACCATGTCAGCATGGATTAGACCAGCGGCCCAGGCGTTTCTCTAACACATATACATAACTCCATGGACTTACAAGCTCCCCTTTCATTTCACACCGACGACATCCATATACAAAAGAGCATGATATCAACTAGGTACAAGTACCAAGTGCAATGTTGAAAGCGTTCCCCATGATAGCATGGTTCTGCTAATTCCCAACAAATAAGTGCAAGCATATACAAAATAGACGACACAATGGTTCAAGTTTATTAAGGGCAAGAAAAGTAAAGTGTACCATCAAGTTCGTGAGAGCTTTAATCACTAGTTTTCTCATAACAAGTTTAATTTGGAAGGTAAACAAAAGTATGAATATACTTGGAATAGCATAAGCTAGTAGGTAGGTATGGTGGAATCTTTGGAATAACTTGGTTTAGGGAGTTGGATGCATGAGTGGAACTCATACTTGGTTGTGGAGGCTAGCAAAAGACTGGGAGCGACAAACTAAGAGAGCAATAATGGCCATAATCATGCAGAGCGACAAAACATCATTGATCATAGCATAAAGTGATACTACAAGTTGAAAACTAAAGGATCATAAAGGCTATGGTGACTTGAGATAGTCATAACATGGTGTGAGCATGCGCCAAGTCAACCCAAATAAAGCATCAAAGGAGAATACCACTATATTATGCTTTAATATGCTAAAACAACGCATGATTCATCCAAGGCACATTAAGCAATCTCAATTGTTTATAACAAGTCATGCTACAGCAAAGAATACTAAGCATAAATCCAAAACAATATCAAGCATGGCATGACAAAGCATAGGCCACAGTCAAAAACAAGCTCTTTTTACCACATAAGCATGAACTTTCCTACTCTTTTCCAAACCAAACCAAACTATTTGCAAACCAATGTATGAAAGAGGGGGTCCAACCAATTTATTAAGAAAAATAAGAAAACCAAGCAAACAAAAAACCAAAACGAAAACTAAAAAGAAGACGCTCCAAGAACAACACAACTGTGCATGAAACAATAAAAATGAAGCGTTTGGAAGAAACCTGGAATTTTTATTGATGAAGAAGGGGATGCCTTGGGCATCACCAAGCTTTGACGCTTGTACTTCTTGGATATTTATTGGGGTGACCCGCGTGGCATCCCCAAGCTTGAGCTTTAGTCCATCCTTCATCTCATTACTCATTCCTTCCATACACCTGAAATTTTTCCTTCACACATAACTTCACACAATCTTTATTAGCAACATTAGTGCACTCAAGATAAATAAGTCTTAAGGTTCAGTTCTAACACCAAATAAACTTCCATTAGAACACTAGATACTGTAGAACTTCCCTCAAAAAGCTCAATTCCCCAAAAGAACTAAAAAAGGAACCAACAACAAGCAAATGCAGAAAATGGCAGAAATCTGTCAAAACAGACCAGCAGGTAAAGACGAATTTTTTCGAAGACCTTCTATTGCTCAAATCAAAAAGTGTTGAACTAACGAAAGTTATATAACAACCTGGGGCAGAAGCACAAAAATTCAGGCCTCAAAAATACGTTCAGATATTTTAGACGAATTTTTATGGTGAAGCATAGAAATCTGTTTTGGGACAGCAACTTTTCCAATCATTATTTCTCTCTCATTAGAGGTTACTCTTGGCACAAAAAGCAAATAAAAATGATAAGGAGCGATTATTACAGACGTAAGAACTTCCAAGACTCATCTAAAACTTTTGGGTTATCTCCCAATAAGTACTTTTCTTTAACGCCTTTAAGTTAGGCATAAGAAGCAAGAAAAAGAATCAAGTGTTCTCAAATGAAGAAGCATTAAGACCAAATTTTGTTTTCATAGGAGAGGCAAAAGAAATCTTCTCTCTCTTTTTAGGGAAGTGTTTTATACCTTTCTTGAGTGGGATTTGATATTTAATGGTGCCTTCTTTCATATCAATAATGGCACCAACAGTTCCAAGAAAAGGTCTTTCCAAAGTAATAGGACAAGAAGCATTGCATTCAACATCCAAAACATAGAAATCAACGGGGACATAGGCATTGTTAACCAAATAAGAACATCATTAAGACTCCCCATGAGTTTCTTTTTAGCATTATCATCAAGTGGGACATTCAAATAACAATCTCCAAGTGGAGGCACATAAAGCATATCACAAATCCTTCTAGGCATAATAGAAACACTACTATCAAGATCGCATAAAGCTTTGAAATCAAAGTCATTCACTTTCATATTAATGATTGGTTCCCAACCATCTTCTTGTTTTATAGGAATAGAAGCTTTATGTTTCATCTTTTCTTCTTTAATCTTTATGAGAGCATCAGTAATGTGTTTTGTAAAGGCCATGTTCATAGCACTAGCATTAGGACTTTTAGCAAGCTTTTGTAGGAACTTAATAACTTCAGAGATATTGCAACCATCAAGATCAAAATCAAATTTATCATCTAAAGTAGTAGAACTATTACTAGCCTAAACACTAGTGGTAGTGATAGTAGAAACACTAATGTTTCTAGCAATTTCATCTTATCTTTCCCACTTAGCATGTAATTCAGCTAATAGTCTAACATTTTCATCAATTCTTACTTGTATAGCATTAGTAGCTGCAAAGGGATTATCATTAGTTTCGGGTTTAGCAGCCATTTTATTAAAAGAAGATTGAGCTTCAACCAAAGATGCTATATTTCTTTCAGCATTAGAGAGTTTTTCCTCAATAGTTTTATTGAAAGCAGTTTGTTTACTAATAAAGTCTTTAAGCATAACTTCAAGTTCAGAGGGTGCACTCCTATTATTGTTGTAGGAATTTCCATAAGCATTACCATTGTTGGGAGGATATGGCTTATAATTGTTGTTACCAAAATTGTTCCTATAAGCATTATTGCCAAAATTGTTATTTCTTATGAAGTTCACATCAACTTGATCTTCTTGAGCAACCAAAGAGGCTAAAGGAATATTATTTGGATCAATATGGGCGTTCCCATTAACAAGCATAGACATAATAATATCAATCTTATCACTCAAGGAGGAAGTTTCCTCAACATAATTTACCTTCCTACCTTGTGGAGCTCTCTTAGTATGCCATTCAGAATAACTAACCATCATATTGTCCAGAAGTTTTGTAGCAGCACCCAAAGTGATGGTCATAAAGGTACCTCCAGCAGCAGAATCCAATAGGTTCCTTGAAGAATAGTTCAATCCTGCATAAAAAGTTTGGATGATCATCCAAGCAGTCAGTCCATGAGTGGGACAATTTTTTACCAAAGATTTCATTCTTTCCCAAGATTGAGTAACATGCTCATTATCAGATTGTTTAAACTTCATTATTTCACTTCTCATAAATATAATCTTAGCAGGAGGATAGTATTTTCCAATAAAAGCATCTTTGCACTTAGTCCAAGAATCAATACTATTCTTAGTTAAGGAATTCAACCATTCTTTAGCTTTTCCTCTCAAAGAGAAAGGAAACAATTTCAGCTTAATAATATCACCATCTACATCCCTATGCTTTTGCATCTCACAAAGTTCAACTAAGTTATTTAGATGGGCAACAGCATCTTCATTACCAATACCAGAAAATTGTTCTCTCATAACAAGATTGAGTAAAGCAGGTTTTATCTCAAAGAAAGTATCTTCAAGCACAGGTGGAGCAATAGGTGTGCTCATAAAATCACTGTTGTTGGTGCTAGTGAAGTCACGCAACTTAGTGTTTTCAAGAGTAGTCATTTTTTTGTGTTTTTAATAAAGAAAGCAAACTAGTAAAACTAATTTTTGTGTGTTTTTGATAACAAAACAAGCAAACAAAACAAAAAGAAACTAATTAAAACAAAAATAACAAAGTAAAGAGATTGGTTATGAGGGACTCCCCTTGTGAAGATGTCCTTGACTCCCCGGCAACGGCGCCAGAAAAGTGCTTGATGGCTTAGTGTTGATGTAGAGCTTGTTGGGAACCCCAAGAGGAAGGTATGATGAGCACAACAACAAGTTTCCCTCAGTAATGAAACCAAGGTTTAATCGAACCAGTAGGAGCAAGGAAACACCCCAAAGGTGTTGCTAGCTGAGCCTTGGCAGGGCGCACTACCGGTGCTAGTAGAAACTTGGAGACCTATACAATACAACCACATAACTATGTCCCCAACTTGCGATGAGGTTGTCAATCTCACCGGTTTTGCTGAAAACAAAGGATTAAACATATCGAATGGAAGGAAGTAAAAGTTTGTAGAAAGTAAACACAAAGTAGTAAATAGTTTATAGATTGGTAGTAAAAGAAAAGACCGGGATCCATAGTTCACTAGAGGTGGCTCTCCTTAAGATAGATAACATGCTGGGTGAACAAATTACAGCGGGGCAATTGACAAACATCGAGAAAGCAATACATGCATATAATAATCATCTTGACTCCTTTGGAACTTTATTGGGCATTACGACATTATACATAGACCGCCATCCAACTGCATCTATGACTAATAATCCACCTGCAGGTTATCATCCGAACCCCCTCCAGTATTAAGTTGCAAGCAACAGATTATTGCTTTATGAATTGCGTGTAAAGTAAACAATACGATTGTTCTATGAACAAAGGATTGTTGTTTTCTCCCTAGTAGCAACAACACATCTAGTACCTTAGAGATTTCTGTCACTTCCCCAGATTACCAGAGGAATGAATCCACTATCGAGCATAAATACTAACTCTTGGAGTTGCTAGCATCTACTTGGCCAAGATAGCTACTAACAACAAAAAGCATGCAAGGTCACAAATAACAAAGACATGATAGAATCAATAATCAATCTGAAATAGCATCTCAATATCCATTGGATCCCCACAAACACAACATGCAGAATTACAAATAGATGATCTTGATCATGAACGGAGCTCACAAGATCTAGACATGAAAGCACAAAGGAGGAGAACCAGCCATCTAGCTACTACATGGACCCGTAGTCCAAAGATGAACTACTCACGCATCACACCGGAGGCTTGCATGGTGATGAAGAAGGCCTCTAGGGTGAATTCCCCTCTCCGACAGGGTGCCGGGAAGAGCTTCAGATCCCTCCCGATCTAGGGATGGAGATGACTCTGAGAACTATTTCGTGGATTTTGATTGGTGCCAGGGTTTTCGTCCCATGGGCATCTTATAGGAGGAAGGAGAGGCCGAGGGGGTGCTGGGGTCGGCCAGACCAGCCCCTGGCGCGGGCCAGGCCTGGCCATGTGACCGTGGTGTGGACGGCCCCTTCTCCATCTCGTATCTGATGACTTCGGAAAAATAGGCACTTTGGCTTTTATCCGTCAATTCGAGAATATTCATTTTCGACTTTCTGAACCGAAAAACAGAGAAAACAAGCGGTACTGTGGCTCTTGTTAATAGGTTAGTCCAAGAAATCATATGAAAAGTACTCCAAAGTGTGGACAAAACACAAGAAAGTGGATAAAACCAAGCATGAAACATCAAAAATTATAAATACATTTGCAATGTATCATGCCCATATAGATGCTCGCCTTTGAAGCTACACCGACTCACGTGATGATCGGACTTGGTGTAGTGGATTTGGTTCATGTAATCACCAAAAGGACACGGGGGATGTCGTTTTTGAGTGGGAGTTCATTAGTAATTTGGATTAGTTGAACTCAATCTATCATAAACTTAGTCTAAATATACTTTACAAGTTCTGTTGTAGATGGCACCACCTGCTTTTAATTTCAATGTGTTCATGGAGAAAGAGAAACTTGCTGCGAATGGTAGCAACTTCACCAACTGGGCTATGAATTTGAGAATTCTCCTCACTGCTGCACAAAAGCTATATGTGCTAGAGGCACCACTAGGCCCCCCACCAGCTCCTGATGCCCCTGATGAGGAAAAGAATATCTATATAACTTGTCAGGAGGACCATAACTTAGTTCATTGCGGCATACTGTATGGGCTAGAGCCAGAACTTCGAAAGCGTTTCGAAAATGGCAATGCCTTTGATACCATGGGAGAATTGAAAATGATTTTCGATACCCATGCTGCCGTAGAGAGTTATAATGCTTCTGAAAAGTTCTTTAGCTACATGATGGAGGAGAACATCTCTGTTAGTGAGCACGTACTCAAAATGTCTGGGTACGCCGATAAGCTTGTGTCCTTGGGAATAACGATTCCCATTGACTTGGGCATACATCATGTTCTCCAATCTCTGCCACCTAGCTACAAGAGCTTCGTGATGAACTATAATATGCAGGGCATGAAGAAGTCTCTTCTCGAGCTTCTGTCAATGCTTAAGACTGCAGAAGTGGAGATTAGGAAAGAACATCAAGTATTGATGATCAATAAGACCACTGGTTTCAAGAAGGACAAGAAAGGCAAGCATAAGAGAAAGAAGGGTGGCAAATCTGTTGCCGCACCTAAAAAGAAATCCCGAGCTGGCCCTAAGTCTGATACAGAGTGCTACTATTGCAAGGGGACTGGCCATTTGAAGCGAAACTGCCCCAAGTATTTGGCGGACAAGAAGGCCGGCAAGGCAAACATAGGTATATGTGATATACATGTTATTGATGTGTACTTGACTAGTACTCGCAGTAGCACCTGGGTATTTGATACGGGATCGGTTGCTAATATATGTAACTCGATTCTGGGCTGCGAACAATGACAACTAGGAAGGGATGAGGTCACGATGCGGTGACAATGGATCAAGAGTTGATGTGATCGCGCCGTTTAACGCTGCCTCTCCATATGTCGTCGGGATTAGTTATAAATCTAAATAATTGTTATTTGGCGCCTGCACTAAGCATGAACATTGTATCCGGATCGTGTTTGATGCAAAGTGGTTATTCCTTTAAATCTGAAAACAATGGTTGTTCGATTTATATGAATAATATCTTTTATGGTCATGTTGTTGGGGTTCGCAGCATAGAAAACAAAAAAATTCCTACGATGGGAACTATACGCCAAGATCTATCTACTAGATACAAGCAACGGGTGGATATACATCCATGGAGAACTTACCCTCGAAGACAACAAAGCTTTGTTAACGACATGGAACTCGTGGATGATGTAGTCGTACACTTGCCGATCTCAAGATCGTGATGAAGTCCAGCAGGTCCGGCTCTAGCACGTCCTTCAGATCCAGCTCCAGCAAGTCCAGCACCGCAAAGCAGCGGTGCATACGTGATCGCACACACGTCCGGTACTCCGACAACCTCCATCCCTCACTCTAGCAAAGCAACAGAAGCAGCAACTCCTTTCCAGATAAAGCCACCGGGAACATGTATCTTGCTAATCCGAGACCATGGGGGAATAATACTAGAGGGGGAGAGAGATCCTTCACAAGGAGGTGTGAGGAAGAAGGGGTGTGAGGGGGGCCTTTTATAGGAGGAGGGGGGTACCCCTCCCCATGGCCGGCGCCCCATGGGAGGTGACTCCTCACCTCCCCCATTCATGTGGTGGTAACCCCTCCACATTAAAATGCCCCTTCACATTCTCTTTTAAAGTCTCCACTTTAAATGCATTAAATTTCTCCAAATTTAATGCTCTCTCATTTAATAAAACTCTTTTATTATTTTTATTCAGAATTTTGTTAATTACTTTAATTAACAAACATTCACATAAAACCCCCTACAACATTTCAATATTACATGCAGAACCAATTTCAGCAATTTCACCCGAAACTGTTTCGGTGTCTATTGAAATAGTTCCAGTGCTTTCTTAAATCTTTATCTAAAACATATTTGCTCCAAATGGTGTCAGTATCCCTTAAGTGTGTCACCCTACGGTTAGCGAATAATGCAGACATGATCGAGACCCCTCTCCGATCAATAATCAGTAGCGGGACCTAGAGATCCGTACTGACTCCCACATATTCAACGATGACTCTTGTGATCGTGTGAACCTTTAACGTCGTAACTAAATCCCTTTTTCTCGCGATATATTACATGTCCGAGATTCGATCATCGGCATCCAAATACCTAGTTTGATCTCGTTACCAACATGCACTCTTTTCTCGTTCCCGTGATATAACATTCTAGTGATCACATCACTTGCTTGCAAGCTATTTCAATGTGATATCACCGAGAGGGCCCACATTATATCTATCCGTCATCGGGATGGACAAATACCACTCTGGATCCATGAGCCTCAACATAACACCTTCGTAGTACTGAACCCGCCTTTATAGTCACCCTCTTACGGTGTGACGTTTGATGTTATCAAGATACTCTTCCGGTGTTAGCAATTAACATGATCTCATGGTCTAAGGACTAAGATTACTTCGTATGATGTTATAGCAATATAAACACAATGACTTTGATCGTAATGCTATACTTCGGATGAATGTTCATCACATCATTCCACCAATGTTGTGACCTCGTTATTAACAACATCCAATGTCCATGATCAGGAAACCTTGATCATCTTGTTAATCAACGAGCTAGTTTATATGAGAGGCATTACTAGGAACTTTGTATTTTTGTTTATTAAACACACATGTATTAACATTTCCAATCAATACAATTATAGCATGCAAAATAAACATTTATCATAAACATGGAATAAGATAATAACCACTTTATTATTGCCTCTCGGGCATATTCCCTTCAGTCTCCCACTTGCACTAGAGTCCATAATCTAGTTTGAAAAACTTTGCGTATTGAACACATATGGCTTTCTGGTGTTGCATATACGCGATTGCTAGTGGTTCACATAATCTCCGGATCTGACAGTTTCAGGTCCGTGTGTATTTGCATGTCTTTGCGTCTCTACGCATCACTCATTCTCAAATGAGATGGCATTGTATAAATTTGGTCCTTTGGTGAGAGATTTAGTTCGTTCGGGTTAAAATATTGATATTATTGTCATACAATATATCTTCATAGTATTAGCCCACTTTGAACCACACCTAGTTTGATAGCAAACTTCTTAACACAAATTCCCTCCTTTGCTGCTACTATAGCAGTCATATACTTAGCCTTTTGTTGTAGTATCCGTCACAATGTCTCAACTTTGGAACTTATCCAAATCCATCATGGAACAACCTTTCCATTACATTGTTCCACTCATAGTCTAAATTGAGATAAATTTAATTTGTATCTTGTGACAAAACTAGTATCAATGTAACACTTTACAATGAACTACCTTTAACATTTTATCAATTATACATGATATATTCTTAGTTCTTCCAAAGCTCATAAGAATATCTTTACTATTGTCCAATGATCATCTTATGAATCATTCTAGTATGTGCTCATAACATTTAGAGCATAGGACATTCTGGATATATACATATCATGGTATAATCGATCAAAATCTTCATGTGATTTTACTTACCAAGTGTTGAAACACTTGAATCTTGATACAATCCTTTCCATGCAGCAAGAACCTTTCTTGTTGTTTCCATATTGAACCCTTTCAATATCTCATATATGTATGTCTGGCACAACCATATTAGCGCCTCAATCTATCCATATAGATATTGATGCCAAATATTCCGGGTTTTCCCAAGTCTTTCATCGAAATCTTATTTTAATGAAATTCTTAACTTGTGTCAATACAAGATACATCATTTCCAATCAACAATATGTTCTCTACATAATGTATTAGAAATATGTCTCAGCGCTCCCACTTAATTTCTTGCAAATGCAAGCATCTTCATCATCTCCGGTGAATTTAAAGTCTTTTAACAGTTTCATCATGGTGAAGATTCCAACTCCACTATGCTTACTTCAACTATTGAAGTTTGCATGCCCTTTTAGCACCCTTTGAATTAACAAAACCCTTCAGACCGTGTCATGTATATGTCCTAGCCATTCTATTAGAAGAACCTTGTTTTGTTTATTCAACTACCATATACCAAATTATATATAGTGGTTGCTACATTACTCCGTCAACACTAAATATCGCTATGAAAGATCAAATCTTGTCATAGTCAACTCCTTGAATATTGTCGTAAACTTCTTTCCGACATGTCGACTATTTCACAGATGTTAAACATCCATGTCTATTTCTTTATAGATCCAAACACGAACGATAGGCTTCACGCCTTTCCGGAGGGTCTTCCAAGTTCAGAAACTTGATTTCTCGTGTATGGATACTATCACGGATTCTATAACTTCTAGTCATTTTATGGAGTCAGGGCCCATCATCGCTTCTTTGCATGTAGTCGGTTCATCATTGTCAAAACAATAACGACTTGCTTATCAAATCACACTATTTGATTCTTACCAACCCACACGGTTCAATAGGAACTCTAATCTCCAAGATCACACCCTTTGTAATCACGGGAGCCATGAGCATTGTGGCCGCCACCGGGACACTTTCTGGCGCTGCGCTACTTAGCACATATAGCTAAGGTTCAACAACCTTATCAAAGTTCTTTTGTCCTCCCACTTAACTTTTCACGAAAAATTCCTTCTCAAGAAACTTGACGTTCCAAGTAACAAACTCTTTTGTCCTCGGTGTTATGGAGAAATTCCCAACAAATTCTTTGGGATAACCTACAAAGACGTGCTTATCCAACTTTGGTTGTAAACATTTTACTTATGCATAGCATACCAAAATTTAAGAAAATACAATTCAGGTTTTATCCCAAACCATAACTTATATGGTGTCATTTCAACAGATCACGATGGTGCTCTTTTTAGTGTAAAAGCGGTAGTCTCTAAAGCTTCAATCCTTAAAACATAATGGCAGTTTTATAAATGATACCTTTGATCTTACCATGTCAAACATGGTTTGATTTCATCTCTCGAATATGCCATACTCCTATGGTTTATCGGGAAAACACAAATCATGGAAAAATTCCTCAAATCTTAGGTGTTTTGCTAAACATGTAACTCAAATATCTTCCTTTATGATCGAATCATAAACTCTTTATTTTCTTGTTACAATGATTTTCCACTTCATCTTGAAAGTCTTTGAACAATTTTCAAATGTTTCATACTTCTTCCTTATTAAGTAAATATATAGATATATTCAGTTAAATTTCTGGAGAAAGCATATGAAGCAAAAGGATCCATCGCATATGGCTACACATAATGGACTATATACATCAACATGCATAATATCTAATAAGTTAGTCATCCGTTCCTATTTGGCCTATGAACGGAGTTTCAATTATCTCGAGGAAAGTTTCACCAACATCAATTGATCAAAATCAAAAGACTCCAAAAATCCATCAACATGGAGTTTCTTCATGTTTTATTTCCAATATAATTTAAACAGCGATGTCACTTCATAAGTGATCTTTCAATCATTTGTCTTGCGACATTTTAGCAATAGTGTTTATGGATGTGATTTCTCCCACCAGACTTGTAAAAGTTCATCCATCCTGTATGGAATACGATAATTATTTGAACAGCCATTGTTCTCATAATACCGGAACAAAATAACAATTATTAAAACAAATCTTGAAGGCTAGGTTTGACGACAATGAAAAACACAATAACACTTTATTTGTTTTCAATGAACATCATCACTTATTCTCTTGCTAGTTACTTAGGCCATTGCAGTTCATGAATTGCGTTGTCCTGTATGACACTTCATACCAACCAATTCAGTATCCAATACCGATATCCAATACCTAAGAACCACATTGTTTAACAAGCAAGGAATACATCCATAACATGTATATCTTCTATATACCTAAGTTGGACATCTCCAACCTTTTATTTTCTGCCAAATATTTTATAGATTCTCTTTCAGCAATTCCTTTTCTTTTAAAAGAATCTATCAACATCAATAGTGGTGTCATTCATATGACAAATAGTACAAAGCGTATATAGGCAAACACTAATACCTTTGAACTTGCACTTTGAAGTGGATCACCATCATCAAATATTTGGTGTTCTTTCAAAAATCCATTCTTTAGTAATCTATTACTGTAGTAAACATTTTACTTACATCTTCTATTCATCCTTATCATGACAACTTTCATGATCAAGCTACTATAGCCTGTAAGGAAGAATCGCGAGTATAATGTTAGTTCCCAAAACCTTTTTGGGAGATCCGGATGCTTAGCATCTTTATCCTTCACAAATTCTCATACAATATGAGAACATGTATTTTGCTAAATTATACTCTATCATAATGCAACCAAAAATATTGTTTCAGATATCACAATATCTTTCACATATGATGGTTTCTGAAACAATTTTTCAGCTCCTAGATAATCTTGATATTAAAACAACTTTTGAATATCAATAATCATGGAGGCAAACATGATACTTTAGATACTAACATTGGAATTCTTACTCTTGATTTAATACTACTTATTAAACTTTATGGAGTAAATAGAGTTTGCTGAAGGTTTGCAATAGGACTTATAAACTTTAAATTGACATTCAAAACAATACGATACTAGTTTGTAAAGTAAATATCCATAATTCTATAGTTCTATTATCTCAATTAAAACTAAGCATAAGGTAGTGAACAGACGCCAATGACTACAACAAATTATGCAAATTCACTTCGATTTAGTTTATGACAAATTGAGTTCGACTAATCCAAATTAGAAATGAACTCCCACTCAAAAACGACATCCCTCATGCCTTTTGGTGATTACATGAACCAAATCCACTACACCAAGTCCGATCATCACGTGAGTCGGTGCAGCTTCAAAGGCGAGCATCAATATGGGCATCATATCAACTATATGACTCATGCTTAACCTTTCGGTCCGTGTTCCGAGGCCATGTCTGTACATGCTAGGCTCGCTAAGTAAGAACCTTAGTACTCCCATGTGTAAAACTGTCTTACACCCGTTTGTATGAAAGCGTAGAGTCGAGTACACCCGATCATCACGTGATGTCTCGAAACACGATCCATAAAATGGTGCATACTTAAGGAAGAACACATTTTATCTTGATATTTAAATGAGGGATCATCTTATAATGCTACTAAAACGCCAAACTAGCAATGTAAGATGCAAACATCTAATGTGTAAAGTGGGATGATATGGTCCATGCATTTGATCTCTATCATATGCATTGTGGTATGATCTCTATCATTTCTTTGTGTGTAAGGCCAAGGTCTATGGAATACACGTTAGGTGTGTTGTAAGAGTATCTATCATACATCTACTTACAACATTACCATATCATGACACTAGCCCAACAACGATCTAAACTAGACGCCTCTAATTTATCAATTGCAAGTTTTACGTGGCTTAGGGCTTTCGAAGATAGAACCATTCTTACTTACGAACATGGAACCACAACGAGGATAACCAAGTTATTAACAACTCGTTGTAAATCAGATATTTACTATAGTAGGAGAGACAGACACCCGCCAGCCACTTATGCAAAACTAGTTGCATGTCAGGCGTGGAACCGGTCTCATGTATGATGACATGTAAGGTTGGTCTAGGCCGCTTCATCCCACTATGCCACCAATATCCAAAATACATAGAAGATGCAATAACATAATCATCATCGCCCACATATAAACATATGTGTACTACCCGTGCAAAGCACCTACGCATAGATCAGGCTCACGATACCCTTTGTTGGGGTTCGCAGCATAGAAAACAAAAAAATTCCTATGATGGGAACTATACGCCAAGATCTATCTACTAGATACAAGCAACGGGTGGATATACATCCATGGAGAACTTACCCTCGAAGACAACAAAGCTTTGTTAACAAGATGGAACTCATGGATGATGTAGTAGTACACTTGCCGATCTCAAGATCGTGATGAAGTCCAGCAGGTCCGGCTCCAGCACGTCCTTCAGATCCAGCTCCAGCAAGTCCAGCACCACCAAGTCCAGCACCACAAAGCAGCAGTGCATCCGTGATGACACACACGTCCGGTACTTCGACAACCTCCATCCCTCGCTCCAGCAAAGCAGCGGAAGTAGCAACTCCTTTCCATATAAAGCCACCGGTAACATGTATCTCGCTAATCCGAGACCATGGGGGAATAATACTAGAGGAGGAGAGAGATCCTTCACAAGGAGGTGTGAGGAAGAAGGGGTGTGAGGGGGGCCTTTTATAGGAGGAGGGGGTAACCCTCCCCATGGCCGGCGCCCCATGGGGGGTGACTCCTCACCTCCCCCATTCATGTGGTGGTAAACCCTCCACATTAAAATGCCCCTTCACATTCTCTTTTAAAGTCTCCACTTTAAATGCATTAAATTTCTCCAAATTTAATGCTCTCTCATTTAATAAAACTCTTTTATTATTTTTATTCAGAATTTTGTTAATTACTTTAATTAAAAAACATTCACATAAAACCCCCTGCAACATTTCAATATTACATGCAGAACCAATTTCAGCAATTTCACCCGAAACAGTTTCGGTGTCTATTGAAATAGTTCCAGCGCTTTCTTAAATCTTTATCTGAAACATATTTGCTCCAAATGGTGTCGGTATCCCTTAAGTGTGTCACCCTACGATTCGCGAATAATGCAGACATGATCGAGACCCCTCTCCGATCAATAATCAGCAGCAGGACCTGGAGATTCGTACTGACTCCCACATATTCAACGATGACTATTGTGATCGTGTGAACCTTTAATGTCGTAACTAAATCCCTTTGTCTCGCGATATATTACATGTCCTAGATTTGATCATCGGCATCCAAATACCTAGTTTGATCTCGTTACCGACATGCACTCTTTTCTCGTTCCCGTGATATAACATTCTAGTGATCACATCACTTTCTTGCAAGCTATTTCAATGTGATGTCACCGAGAGGGCCCAGAGTATATCTATACGTCATCGGGATGGACAAATCCCACTCTTGATCCATGAGACTCAACATAACACCTTCGTAGTACTGAACCCACCTTTATAGTCACCCTATTACGGTGTGACGTTTGATGTTATCAAGATACTCTTCCGGTGTTAGCAATTAACATGATCTCATGGTCTAAGGACTAAGATTACTTCATATGATGTTATAGCAATATAAACACAATGACTTTGATCGTACTTGAAAGGGCATGTATGCCCCATGTGTGGTTTTGGTAATTAATGACAATCCCTATGGACTAATGTGCAAATTGAGTTTCACTTGTAGGTTTGTCCATTGGCATCGCTTGGACCATGTGTTGGTTTCAAGGATGAAAAAGAAGAAGCATCGTCCAAGGGCTTTGTGCCTATTGGAATCAAGTAGAAGAAGAAGAAGATCAAGTTTGTCTTGAAGAAGAAGAAGATGGAGTTCATCATGGCTATCTTCAAGACATCATCAAGAATTGAAGTGCAAGCTCAAGATGCGTCATCTCTATAAGATCTTATGCTTGAAGCTTTCCATCCTCGGCAATCATGGAATGCTGAAGTCAAGTTCGAAGAAGAGGCTTCCCCATGGAGTATGGGGGAGCATGTCTCAAGACTTCATCAAGCAAGTGCAAGCAAGTGCAATCAAGAAAGGTGTTCCATCTTGAAGGTGACAAGATCGTCTACATCAAGCTCAAGTGGGATTCTTAAGGCAAAGGTATGATCTTGATAGGGTTTCTATTTTACCGGTCTCTTGTAGTGTTCTTGTAGTGTTGGGAGACCGGGTTTAGGATAGATAGCCGTACTATCAAGAGGGGATCTCGAGTGGGTGACTCGTTCGTATCTTTCGGAGAGAGCTCAAACGTTTGCATTCATAGCATCATATTTCTTGGTTGTTGTTTGGTTCTTGTCCATGTGAGGATCTAGAGCTTGTGGCTATCTTCATAACAAGCTCTAGTTCATCAAAAACGGATTTCCCTTGCATATCTTATTGCGTGTTTGATCTTGCGGGTTTTCTGGCTCCACACCTTGGGAGGTATCTCACATATATATTCATGGTATTTTCTCCCTTGGTGATATCCAATATTTCGATCTTGCGGGTTTTGTTGGATTCTACACGTCGTTATATTTCCAACAAAATTGGTTTCATCTCGTTTGGAGTTCGGATGCAAAAGTTGTGGCAGTTCTGGTTCTGAAGTTTTTGCCTGAGCGGTAGTTCCGTGGCCACCTGTACCGCTTGAGCAGTTTTACCGGTAGTACCGGTGTTAATTCCGGCCCAACTTCCGGTAAACCCATTTTTGGTTCAGTACACTCTCTGCCTGGTTAGCGCTATTTGACGGAACTTGGATCAGATTTTCAGGCGGTTGTACCGCTAGGATATTCTTACCACCGGTAGTTCCGGCGAAGCGGCGGTAGTACCGGCCAGGCTCACGTTTTTGTTCTTTCTCTCGCTGTTTTCTGACCGTTGGCTGGGTGCCATCGGTAGTACCGGCCACCCACCGGTACTACCGGCCGTGCCCGAATCCGTGGGTAACGGGCAGATCGGGGAGCCCTTTAAAAGGAGCTCCCCTTTGCCCTTCGGCCCTAACTAGCTCTTTCTTGGTTCTTGCTCTCTCTCTCTCCTCCATTGTTGAACTTGAAGAGCTTGCCCTCTCCCCTTTCCCCTCCTATGATTCTTGCATCTTTTTGAGGGATTTGAGAGAGGAGATCTAGATCTACAAGCCCCACCAAGCAAAATCCCTTCTTTGTGAAGGAATCCTTGGGATCTAGATCTTGGAGAGTTTTGTGTTCTCCTCTTGTGTTCTTCCTCCCTTATTCCTCCAATAGCTTTTGTAGCTTTGGTGGAATTTGAGAGTGAAGGACTTGCCTCTTGCATTTGGTGCATAGGTTTGAGTTCTCCTTGGAGATTCGATGAGTTCAATCCCTTGGGATTGTTTCTCTTGGGTTCTTGAAACCCTAGACGGTTGTGTGGTTGGATAGTTGACATTTTGTGGTCTTGTAGCCTTTTGTGGCCTTGTTTCCTTTTGTGGCTTTGTAGCCTTTGTGGCATTGTTCTTGGGGCTCCAATTGAGTTATGGAGGTTCCCCAAGCTTGTTGGCCTTTTGTGGCATTGTGGAGCCTTTGTGGCGTTTCTTGGGAGCCCTCCAATTGAGTTGTGGAGATTGCCCCAAGCCTTGTACAGGTTCGGTGACCACCCTCAAGTGTCTCATAGTGGAACGTGAGTAGGCCTTTGTGGCGAGCTCACGGGAGAATAGGGTGAGCCTTTTGTGGCATCGGTGAGTTGTGTGGCTTCGCATCCTTGGTGAGGCCTTGTGTGGCGTTGGGTGAGCATCGAGCCACCACACCTCGAGGTGAGCCATTTGTGGCATTCAAAGTACATTGCGCCCCTGCACCTCTCCAATGGAGACGTAGCTTCTTTGGAAGTGAACTTTGGGAAAAAAATCATCGTCTCCGTGTCCATCGGTTATCTCTCAACCGAGCCCTTTACCTATGCAATTTACATTGTGATAGCCTGCGTGCTTGAAGTACTATATCTTGCTATCACCTTGTTGCTTGTCTTGCTTAGCATAGGTTGTTGTTGCACTTAGTGAAACTAGTGGATATAGGTTTTGGCTTGATAAATTAAACTTTAAGTTTTATTCCGCATTTATTAGAGCCTAGACCGTAATAATTTTAAAACGCCTATTCACCCCCCTCTAGGCAACGTCCATTTCCCTTTCAGTAATGCTATACTTCGGATGAATGTTCATCACATCATTCCACCAATGTTGTGACCTCGTTATTAACAACATCCAATGTCCATGATCAGGAAACCTTGATCATCTTGTTAATCAACGAGCTAGTTTATATGAGAGGCATTACTAGGAACTTTTTATTTTTGTTTATTAAACACACATGCATTAACGTTTCCAATTCATACAATTATAGCATGCAAAATAAACATTTATCATAAACATGGAATAAGATAATAACCACTTTATTATTGCCTCTCGGGCATATTCCCTTCACATGCACCTGTGTTGAATCGTTTATTTCTGTTGGATCTCGATAGTAGTATTATGCATATTCATAATGTTGATGCTAAAAGGATTAAACTTGATAATGATATATCTGCATATATGTGGCACTGCCGTCTAAGTCATATGGGCGTTAAACGCATGAAGAAACTCCATTCTGATGGACTTTTGGAATTACTTGATTTTGAATCATTTGATACATTTGAGCCATGTCTTATGGGCAAGATGACTAGAACGCCGTTTTCCTGTTCAATGGAACGGGCGACAAATTTATTGGAAATCATACATAGTGATGTGTGTGGACCAATGAGTGTGTCGGCGCGAGGTGGATATCGTTATTTTGTTACTTTCACGGATGATTTGAGTAGATACGGGTATATCTATTTGACGAAACATAAGTCTGAAACTTTTGAAAAGTTCAAGGAATTTCAGAATGAAGTGGAAAATCATCATAACAGAAAGATCAAATTTCTGTGGTCTGGACATGGAGGAGAGTATCTTAGTTACGAGTTTAGCACACATATGAAAGACTGTGGAATAGTTTCACAACTCACGCCTGCCGGAACACCACAACGTAATGGTGTGTCAGAACGTCGTAATCGTACTTTATTGGATATGGTTTGATCTATGATGTCTCTGACTGACTTGCCACTATCATTTTGGGGTTATGCACTGGAAACCGCTACATTCACTTTAAATCGGGCACCATCTAAATCTGTTGAAACGACACCGTATGAATTATGGTTTGGAAACAAACCTAAGCTGTCATTTCTTAAAGTTTGGGGATGCGATGTTTATGTGAAGAAACTTTAGCCGGATAAACTCGAACCCAAAGCGGAAAAATGCGTCTTCATAGGATACCCTAAGGAAACGATTGGGTATACCTTCTATCACAGATCTGAGGGCAAGGTTTTTGTTGCCAAGAATGGATCCTTTCTTGAGAAGGAGTTTCTCGCGAAAGGTGTGAGTAGTCGGAAGGTAGAACTCGAAGAGGTTATTGAACCTTCTCTTCATGAATTGGCGAGTGGTGCAGCACCGGAAGTTGTTTCGGAGTTGACTTCACCTGATGAAGAGAGAGCTAATGATATTGATCATGAAACTCCGAAAGAGGACACTATCGAACCTCACAGGTCAAGTAGGACACGTGCAGCTCCTGAACTGTACGGCAATCCTGTTATGAATTTCATGATTAATGAAATAGATGACCTTGCGACGTATGAAGAAGCGATGATGAGCCCGGATTCCATCAAATGGCTAGAAGCCATGAAATCCGAGATGGAATCCATGTACGAACACCAGGTTAGGACCTTGGTGGACTTACCTCACGATCGAAAGGCCGTTGAGAATAAATGCATTTTCAAAAGAAAAACTGATGTTGATGGTAGTGTGACCATCTATAAAGCTCGACTTGTCGAAAAGGGGTTTTGACAAATTCAAGGAGTTGAGTATAATGAGACATTCTCTCCCGTAGCAATGCTTAAGTCACTTAGGATTATGTTAGCAATTGCTGCATATTTCGATTATGAAATATGGCAGATGGATGTCAAAACTAAGTTCCTCAATGGTAATATTGAAGAAGAGTTATATATGATACAACCTAAGGGTTTTGTCGATCCTAAGGATGCTGATAAGGTATGCAAGCTTCAGCGATCCATCTATGGACTGAAGCAAGCATCCCAGAGTTGGAATCTCCTCTTTGATGAGGTGATCAAGGAGTTTGGATTTGTCCAAACTTATGGAGAGGCTTGTATTTACAAGAAAGTGAGTGGGAGCAATATGGCATTTCTGGTATTATATGTGGATGACATATTATTGATTGGAAATGATATAGATCTTTTAAACAGTGTTAAAAGTTATCTAAATAGCAAATTTTCGATGAAGGACCTTGGTGAAGCTTCATATATATTAGGCATTAAAATATATAGAGATAGATCAAGACGCCTAATTGGGCTATCGCAGAGTACATACCTTGATAAGATATTAAAGAAGTTTAATATGGACGGAAGTAAGAAGGGGTTCTTACCTATGTTGCAAGGCAAGACATTGAGTAAGACTCAAAGTCCGACTACGGCGGAAGAAAGAGAGATAATGGATAAGATCCCCTATACCTCAGCCATAGGCTCTATAATGTACGCCATGCTATGTACAAGACCGGATGTGGCACATGCTATTAGTTTGACTAGTAGGTACCAATCGATCCGTGTTCGAACACTAGATAGCGGTCAAGAATATCCTTAAATCTTGGAGAAGAACTAAGGATATGTTTCTTGTATCTGAGGTGAAGAAGAGCGAGTCGCGAAGTGTTATGCCGATGCTAGCTTTGACGCCGATCCGGATGACTCTAAGTCTCAATCGATACGTATTTCTCTTGAGCGGAGCAGCGATTAGTTGGGGAGTTCCAAACAACCTGTGGTGGCTGGATCAACGACGAGGCGGAATATGTTGTCGCTTTGCTTGAGCGCAGAAGCGGTTTGGATGAAGGAGTTCATAACGGAACTAGGTGTGGTTCCTAGTGCATTGGACCCAGTGGTGATCTATTGTGACAACAATGGATCCATAGCCAACGCCAAGGAACCAAGGTCTCACAAGAATTCCAAGCATATTAAGCGCCAGTTTCACTCCATCCACGAGCATGTCAAGGATGGAGATATAAATATTTGTAAAGTACACACGGACCTGAATGTAGCAGATCCGTTGACTAAAGTTCTCCCTAGGGCAAAACATGATCAACACCAGAACTCCATGTGTGTTAGATTTATCACTATGTAAACTAGATTATTGTCTCTAGTGCAAGTGGGAGACTGAAGGAAATATGCCCTGAGAGGCAATAATAAAGTTGTTATTATGTATTCCCTATATATGATAGATGTTTATTTTGCATGCTATAATTGTATTGATAGGAAACGTCAATACATATGTGTTTAATAAACAAAAAGGGTTCCTAGTTATGCCTCTCTTATAGACTAGCTCGTTGATTAACAAGATGATAAAAGTTTCCTGATCATGGACATTGGATGTTGTTAATAACGAGGTCACAGCATTTGTGAAATGATGTGATGAACATTCATCTGAAGTATAGCATTACGATCAAAGTCATTATGTTTATATTGCTATAACATCATACGAAGTAAACTTAGTCCTTAGACCATGAGATCATGTTAATTGCTAACACCGGAAGAGTATCTTGATAACATCAAACGTCACACCGTAACATGGTGACTATAAAGGTGGGTTCAGTGCTACGAAGGTGTTATGTTGAGGCTCATGGATCAAGAGTGGAATTTGTTAATCCCGATGATGGATAGATATACTCTGGGCCCTCTCGGTGATATCACATTAAGATAGCTTGCAAGCAAGTGATGTGATCACTAGAATGTTATATCACGGGAACGAGAAAAGAGTGCATGTCGGTAACGAGATCAAACTAGGTATTTGGATACCGATGATCGAATCTTAGACATGTATTATATCATGAGACAAAGGGATTAAATTACTAGCATTAAAGGTTCTCACGATCACAGAAGTCATCGTTGAATGTGCAGGAGTCAGTATGGATCTCCAAGTCCCGCTTCTGATTATTGATCTAAGAGGAGTCTCAATCATGTCTGCATTATTAGCGAACTGTAGGGTGACACACTTAAGGGTTGCCGGACACCATTTAGGAGCACATCTGTTTTAGACGAAAGGATTGCAAAGTGCAGGAATTGTTTCGATAGAAACGAAATTGTTTCGGGTGAAATTGCAGAAAGTGGTTCTGCATTTGATATTGAAATGTTGCAAGGGGTCTTATGTGAATGTTTGTTAATTAAAGTAATTAACAAAATTCTGAATAAAATAAATAAAAGAGTTTTATTAATTGAGAGTTGCATTAAATTTGGTGGAAATTTAATGCATGTGAGTGGAATTTTGGGTGGAGTCAAAATTGATGTGAGTGGAGCTTCCACCACATGAATGAGGAAGAGGTGGGGGCACCCTCCTTGGCCGCCGGCCATGGTAGGGGAGGATCCCCCCTCTCCTATAAAAGGCCCCCCTCTACTCCCTTACAAAGCACACCTCCTCGTGAAGGATCTCTCTCCCCCTCTAGATATTCCCCCATGGTCTCGGATTAGCGAGATACATGTTCCCGGTGGCCTTGCGTCTGGAAGGAGTTTCTGCTTCCGTTGATTCGCTAGAGCGAGGAGGTGGAGGTTGTCAGGTGGCTTGAACATGTGTGCGAGGACGGATACATTGCTGATTTGCGGCGCTCGGACTTCCACACGATCTTGAGATTGGCAAGCGTACGACTACATCATCCACGAGTTTCAACTTGTTAACAAAACTTTGTTGTCTTTGAGGGTAAGTTCTCCATGGATGTATATCCACCCGTTGCTCTATATCTAGTAGATAGATCTTGGCGTATAGTTCTCTTCGTAGGAATTTTTTTGTTTTCTATGCTGCTAACCCAACATCCCCCATAATGTGATAAACCATAAATATCAACACGAGGCAGACGGATCCAAATAGAGATAATTAATGGACATTATAGAACTTGAATTTCTCATGAGAAACATACCACATAGAGACTAGACAATATTGCAATATCAATACTAGGTGGTATTCCTCATGTACACAGATTTTTAGGATTGTGGAATAACCAAGCATAACACTTCCCCAAAATGGGATAGTCCATTAATCTCTCACAAGAGCCAACTAAGATATAAAAAAGATGCAATAGGCTCAAACACAAAAACACGTACATGGTGTGGAAGCCAACATACACAAACTTGATTTCTCAAGTTAAGCAAGTAGGAAGCACAACATATACAAAACATATGCAAGATACAAGACTAACTCATGCACAAGGGGCAAGTAACTTTCAATGTAAATGAGTTGAGAACATGTTACCGCAAGGAGGAGCAATGGATATATGATAGACATATGATAATCTAAATGACTTGGCTTGAGAGAATATAGTTGAATTCCCCTTAATTCTTCATGATGTAGCCAAGTCTCCAATGCCCTCCAACGCACACCTATTTATCAAGTTTTAGCTTGATGGTCCCCAACCAAGTTGGGTCCAAAGAGGTTAGTCACAATAGGCTTGGCAACCTAAATGGTTATTTTCTTGACACCACTTTGAGCACCAACATATTTGGCAAACACATTGCCACCCTAATCCTTCCTAAGAGAAGAAACATCATCAATTATGATAGGGTTGGATGAGGAGTTACCAATAGTGCAAGAGGAAAAGATGTGACCCTTCTCACGACATAAGTAGCAAGTTCTTCTCTTCCCATTCTTTTCACTTGATTTCTCCATAGTGGGAGCATTAGCTTGAATCTTCTTGGGAAGTGGACTTTCTCCAACTTGAGGTAGGCCATGACCTTGAATAAGAGGCCGCTTCCCTTTTTGCATCTCACCAAGAGGCTTCTTCTTCAAGGGGCAAGATCTAACATGGTGCCCTTCAATTTTGCACTTGAAGCAAACAATCTTGGCTGAATTCTTGACTTGTTCTTGGCCCTTCTTATTGTTGCTCTTGGACTTCTTCTTGTTAGTGGAATTCTTCTTGACATTGGATTTGAATCCAAGCCCACTCTTGTCATTAGGGGATTTTTGTACACTCAAGATCTTGTTGAGTGTGGCCTTCCCTTTATGACCCTTTTCAAGCCATTCTTCAAAGAAGTGACTTGATCCTTGAGTTCTTTAATTTCATATGCATGGTTAGTGTGAACAACAATACTAGAGGAAGTGGATGCTATATTGTTAGAGCAACAAGGCACGAAATGTAACTCATCACAAGATGTAGCAGTGGCATGAGTGGATGAATTACAAGGACTAACACATGGCAATATGACATTTGGAGTATAAGTAGTGCTAATGTCCACATGAGGCTCATTATATGTTACCTTTGACATAATAGCCTCATGAGCTAACTTTAGCCTATCATGGGATGCTAGAAGGTCCTCATTAGAGCTAGAGATCTTTTCATGACTTTCTTCCAATTTCCCATACTTAGTTAGCAACTTAAATTGAGCCATTATCTCAACATTCTCCTTCAAAATATATGCTTCACAATAAAAAGAGTTAGTACAACGAGCATCATAATTAATTTCAAGAGGTGAGGGCTACTTCGAAAGCTCTTTTGAGTAAGAAGCTTTAAGTTGTTCATGTGACTCGGTGAGTTTGATGAGCTCACCCTTGATGACCCTAGAGACATTTTTGAGGTGCTCAAAATCCTCAAGGAGTTTAACATAAGCAACTTGTAGCTCATCATTTTTTACTTTTGAGATCACTTGCCACCTCAAGATCTCTATCATGAGATTCCTTCACTCTAGACAACTCTAGGGCAAAGGCCTCCTCAAGAGATTCCTTAGTGGTTTGTTCCTCTTCAAGAGCTTCATTTAGATTTGCAATTTTATTAGCATACCCACGCTCAAGGCTACTCATTTTATCAATGGTACGGTGTTCTCATGATCCTCAATTTGTGCTTCTAACTTATCAATATGTTCTTTGCTCTTAATAGCAAAGTCCAAGATTTCAACGAAGTTAGAGCAAGCAATATTATCCTTAACAAGAGCATGATAAACCATCTCACCCTTTTCATATAAATCATCAACATTAATCTCTTTTTCCTCATTATTGTCATCCTCATCATCACAAGAGGTATTGGGTTCCAAAGTAGGAGTTACCTTTAAATCTCGAGCCATAAGGCATAGGTGGGAACTGTGAGATGATGATGAAGAAGAATTACTTGAAGCTCCATTCAAATTCGTGTCTTTACCAATAGAATCTTTAGTTTCCTCTACATTGTTAGACACACAACAACTAGAGGAAATAGAAGCATTTATATTATCACAACAAGGCAAAGAGAGCATATCATCATGTGATATACATGATATGCAAGGACTACCAACACTAGCATGTAAATCATATATAGTGCTAGGTGTGTTCAAGTCTAAAGATGAAGTATTGCAATGAGATAGAGAAGAAGGATCAATAAGAGTAAGCTCACTATCAACCTGCAAAGTTCACCACCACTCACCATATCATTACCTTGTGTCTTACCACACTTTGGTGAAGTGGAATAAAAAGAGAACTCATCTCGACCGAAAGTGGAGGCAATACAATCATCCTCAATAATGTTGGACACATCATATTTATCTTGAAGTTTTGTCCATAACTCATGAGCGCTCCAAAAAGGTATAATTGAAGAAGTAACTACATAGCTCAAAGCATTAATAAGCACATTAGAAGCTTGAGCATGGAGATATAAGTTTTTCTCATCCTCACAAGATAGATTTCGGAAATCCATTGGAGCAGAAAAACCTATATCTACAATCTGCTCCAAATTTGTGTCCATGTCCCAAAAATGAATAAGCATACGAGTTTTTTATATATCATAATTTGTGCAATCGAATATGAACATTTCATTGTGCACTAATCCCCTAGCCGACATCTTTACTCTCAAGGCGGTGAAGCCTAAAATGAGAGACCAGGCTCTGATACCAATTGAAAGGGCACAGATGTCGCCTAGAGGGGGGGTGAATAGGTGGTTTAAAACTTTTACGAGATGGGCTTAACAAAGGCGGAATAAAACTAGCGTTTACTTTGTCAAGCACAAAACCTATTTATACTATGGTTCACCTATGTGCACCAACAATTTATGCTAAGAAAGACAAGCAACTATGTGATAGCAAGATATATACATCAAGCACGAAGGCTATGAAAAGTAAGGTGTATAAGTAAGAGCTCGGGTATAGAGATAACCGAGGCACGCAGGGACGATGATGTTTTACCGAGTTCCTCCCAACAATGGAGTATGTCTCGTTTGGAGAGGGGGTGGTATCAAACCACCAACGCCACAAATGGCCTCCCTTGTTCTCCTGTGAATCTCACCCCAACAGGATCGATCCACACTTCCACTATCGGTGCACTTGTCGGTGGCAATCCAAAACCTCTCACAAGGTTGGTGAAGGGTTCGCAACATAGAAAACAAAAAAATTCCTATGATGAGAACTATACGCCAAGATCTATATACTAGATACAAGCAATGGGTGGATATACATCCATGGAGAACTTACCCTCGAAGACAACAAAGTTTTGTTAATGAGTAGGAACTTGTGGATGATGTAGTCGTACGCTTGCTGATCTCAAGATCGTGTGGAAGTCCTAGCGTCGCAAACCAGCAGCGCATTCGCACTCGCACACACGTTCAGGCCACCGAACAACCTCCGCCTCCTCTCTCCAGCGATGCAGCGGAAGCAGCAACTCCTTCCGCATTTAAATGCCACTGGAACATGTATCTCGCTAATCCGAGACCATGGGGGAATAATTCTAGAGGGGGAGAGAGATCCTTCACGAGGAGGTGTCAGGAAGAAGGGTGAGAGGGGTGGCCTTTTATAGGAGTAGGGGGGTACCCCCTCCATGGCCGGCGCCCCATGGAGGTGACCCCTCACCTCCCCCATTCATGTGGTGGTAACTCCCTCCATATTAAAATGCCCCTTCACATTCGCTTTTAAAGTCTCCACTTTAAATGCATTAAATTTCTCCAAATTTAATGCTCTCTCATTTAATAAAACTCTTTTATTAAATTTATTCAGAATTTTGTTAATTACTTTAATTAACAAACATTCACATAAAACCCCCTGCAACATTTCAATATAACATGCAGAATCAATTTCTGCAATTTCACCCGAAACAATTTCGGTGTCTATTGAAATAATTCCAGCGCTTTGCAATTCATTTGTCTGAAACACATTTGCTCCAAATGGTGTTGGTGTCGCTTAAGTGTGTCACCCTACGGTTCGTGAATAATGCAGACATGATCGAGACCCCTCTCAGATCAATAATCGAGCGGGACACGAGATCCATACTGACTCCTACACATTCTACGATGACTTCTGTGATCATGAGAACCTTTAACATTAGTAACTAAATCCCTTTGTCTCGCGATATATTACATGTTCGAGATTCGATCATCGGTATCTTCATACCTAGTTTGATCTTGTTACCGACATGTACTCTTTTCTCATTCCCGTGATATAACATTCTAGTGATCTTATCACTTCCTTGCAAGCTAACCAATGTGATATCACCAAGAGGCCCAGAGAATATCTATCCGTCATCGGGATGGACAAATCCCACTCTTGATCCATGAGCTTCTACATAACACTTTCGTAGCACCGAACCCACCTTTATAATCACCCTTTCACGGTGTGACATTTGATGTTATCAAGATACTCTTCCAGTATTAGTGATTAACATGATATCATGGTCTAAGGACTAGGATTACTTTGTTAGATGTTATAGCAATATAAACACAATGAATTTGATCGTAATGCTATACTTCGGATGAATGTTCATCACATCATTTCACTAATGTTGTGACCTTGTTATTAACAACATCCAATGTCCATGATCAGGAAACCTTGATTATCTTGTTAATCAACGAGCTAGTTTATAAGAGAGGCATAACTAGGAACTTTCCTTTTGTTTATTAAACACACATGTATTAACGTTTCAAAATTAATACAATTATAGCATGCAAAATAAACATCTATCATATACTTGGAATATGTATAATAACAACTTTATTATTGCCTCTCATGGCATATTCCCTTTAGTTGGGGCACTTCTCCACAACTCAATTGGAGGCTCCCAACAAACAAGCTTGGGGAAATCTCCACAACTTAATTTGAGGCCCCAAGTAATCCACAAACCTGCAATACAACCAAACCGTCTAGGGTTCCAAGAACCCAAGAGTAAAAAGCTTCTCACCTTTCACCCAATCGAATCCTCACCGAGAACTCAAACTGATGCACCAAATACAATGGCAAGAACACACGAAGTGGTCAAGTCCTTCTCTCCCAAATTCCACAAAATCTACAAAAGCTTATGGGGGGAATGAGAGAGGAAGAACAATGGAGGAAATCCACAAAAGACTTCAAGATCTAGATCCCAAGATGTTCCCCTCACTTAGAGGAGAGATTGATTGGTGGGGTTGTAGATCTAGATCTCCTCTTTCAAATACCTCAAGAATATGCAAGAATCAATGGAGGGATTGAGGGATAGCAAGCTCAAGAAGGTTAGCAATGGAGGGGAAAACTTGCAAGAAAGGTTAGGTAAACATTGGGGAAGAAGGCCCCCTTATATAGGTCCTCCAAAATCCAACCGTTGGAGCTCAGGAGCACACGGGTCGGACATTCCGCTTAGTTTCCGGGTAGTTTCCGGTTTGGACACCTGAATGTCATCCACACAACTGAAATCTGAGATTTCTAAGCGACACCGGAGTGTTCGGCCTATTCACTCCGGACATTCCGGCCAAGACAAAACTGACAGAAACAACAATACGAAAACAACCATAACTTTTGCATCCGGACTCCGATTTTGATGATCTTGGGCTCGTTTTAAAGAGGTCAGCAAACTCTACAAGATAATGCAGAGAACCATAATAGTCCAGCAAGGGAGGATAGAACCAAATGATGAAAGGTTTGACCTCTCTCAAAAAGATGAACCGGTAAAACCTCCAACATTTAAAACACAATAGAGAATGCATATGAAATCCGTTTTCGATGAAGTTGGGCTTGTCATGAAGATTAACACAATCTCAAAAACCTCACATGGATAAGATCCAAATAACAACCAAAAAAGATGATGCCAAGTATGCAAAGGTTTGAGCTCTCTCCGAAGGATATGATCAAGTTACTCACTCGAGATCCCCTCTTGATAGTACGGTTACCTATCCTATAAATCGGTCTCCCCAACTAACACCATGTGACGAGGGTTTAACTCATCAATGCCCATTGTAATGGACTTGGGTTTTGGAGAAGGAGGGAGCGCTGGAGGCATCAGTCGGCTAACAAACAAGCACAAAGGGACGCAAGGTTTACCCAGGTTCAGGCCTCATAGAGGTCCCTACTCCTGCTTGTATGCTCTTGGAATTAATGAAGGAATCGAAGATTACAGGACACGCAGATGCAATCTGTTGAGAGTTTTGGAAACTAGGGTTGCATGTGTCCTCCTCGTCATCCTCTCCTAGCCTTTATATAGATAGGCTAGGTCTCGGGTAGCAGGTCGAGTCGGTTACAAATTAGGGTTTTCCCTTTGAACTTTCTATGTTAAGCTTCTTCTTGTCTCGCAAGAAATCGAGAGTCTGTGGGCCACTCGAATTCTCTATCCGAGCCTTGGCGACGCCGTGGGCTTCTGCCGTATCTGGACCGTATATACCAAGGTCGAGTACCTATAGGGTATACCCATGTCAGTAGCCCCCGAGTGTCCAGTGGAATCACAGATTCGACTGGGGACTTTATGAAGCCTTTCGAGTACCTGTAGGGTATACCCATGTAACCATGAGACCGGTAAGAAGAAAACCCTATCAAGAACATACCTTTGCCTTGCACATATTCCACTTGAGCTTGACGATGACGATCTTCTCCATCTCAAGATGGAACACCTTTCTTGATTGCGCTAGCTTGGTGAAGACTTGCAAATTTCTCCCCATACTCCATTATGGTAGAGCTTCACTTTTGGGCATATCATCTTACCATATCCATGATCACCATAGGATGGCAAGCTTCAAGAAATGATCTCTTCGAGATGGCTCATCTTAAACTTGCACATCATTTCTTCTTTCTTCATTATGTTGGTGTCTTGAAGGTACATAAGAGATATCACTCCAACTTTATTCTTCAAGACACACTTGCTATAGGCTCAACTCTCACTTGACCAATCTCCGGATCACTCATTGAAACCTTGGTCAATACTTGATCTTCTTCACTTTGTTCTTCTTGCAACCTTGAAGCCAACATATGGTTCAAGCATTGCCTATGGACAAATCCTACAGGAAAAACTCAATGCAAACATAAGTCCATAAAGATTGTCATTAATTAGCAAAACCACACATGGGGGGACACATGCACTTTCAATCTCCCCCATTTTGGTAATTGATGATAATTCCTTTGAGAGGGTTTATATAAGGAATTAACCAAACAAAACGTTGTGCTAACATCATATACAACACAAGTATGTGATGTTAGTACAACCACAATATAGAGAAAACTCCCCCACAATATATGCACATGTGGATGAACTTGAATTTCATTGCATATATTGCCAACCATTACCGGTGGTAGAGTTTTCTTTATATATTCAAGATGCCATGCAACACACTAAGATGCAAAGCACACGAAGAAAGTGTTTAAATACACAAAACTCACAACACACAACCAAATTCCCTAAAACCCTCTAAAACTTCTCCCCCATTGGCATCAATTGCCGAAATGGGTGATAAACTTTAGAAGCGTTGAACGTACAACACCTCTGTCGGTATCCACACGTACGAGGAGGAGTGCTAGCGGTGGACTGCTATGTTCAGCACGTGGCTGGACTGAAATGAGGCTAGAGTTTCCAACACATATAATGGTCTAATCGTGTCGCTTGGGCAGCCTGTGCCCCACTCTATATAGGGAGTGATAGTGGGCAACACAACACTATGCCCCATATACTAAAGCACTATTCTGGTCACTGTGAGTTCAACTCGCTAACTCAGCCCATGTATGGTTTAGGTCTAATCCAAACGACATACTTCTCAGTTGGATTCAAACCCGACTTGCTCCCGCTCTTAATTTTGTGACACCACATGCTCATGACGACTTGGACACGATTTGAGTCCGACTCGCAATCAATTAATCGGTAGCGGATCTTTGCAGAATGTGTTGACCCCTAAGTGCCATAGAGTCATGACGACATACATTTTCAATGTGACTTACATCCGAGTCCCTTTTTCCTAATGATATACCTTATCAACCTATAGGTGAATTACTATCATCCTTTTAATAGCTCAACTCTCTTCTCGATCTGTGATATGTGATTCATCTGACTAACTCTTAGTCGATCTCTCCAGTTAACACTTAACCAACTCGCGCATGGTCATGCTTTTGAATCATATCACACGAGAGAGTCCAGAAAATATCTCTCCAGTCGGAGGCATAAAATCCCGTCTTAGTTATTTACATCACGCAGCTTGATTCACAACCAACTTGAACTCTGCCTTTATAACTGCCCTATGACGGAACACTGTTTGACAGAACCTAACTCGGTTGATCCACAACTCGAATTGTGCGACAACCTCGAGTCAAAGTATTACATTGATTGAGACATACAAATAACGACTTACTCGTTGTATCTCAATGTGGGTCAGTCCACTCGCTAAACTCTTTAGTCAAATCTATGTAAGTTGGAATAACATCACCATGCCCATGACAAGTGGAAGAGTCATCAGTCGAGTTTCACATTAGTCTAAGTTGTGTGTCCAACGCAACCTCGATGACTAAGGACAATCTAGTATGAACAACATGAATATATAGTTCCACAACTAAATTACATATTCAATGATATATATCAGATGTTTATAAAAGTACAACTTAATAACTTTATGAATATATTGAGAACATCATACATGATTGTCTTTAGGGCATATTTTCAACAGTCTCCTACATGGAAAGTTGGACTGTTTCACCACTTGATAAGTCAGTGAGAAGAGAAGTGATATACACACAATCCTCCTCCTCCGTCGCCCGCCTTCTTGTCTACGACACGACATGACACGCTCGCCGTAGTTTCTAGAATTAGCCTCAAACCGACCTTACATTTGTTGCTTGAAAAAGATATGACTTTGGCAAACGTGTTGTAGTTTGTCTTTTCGGGACCGACATGGACTAAGCACACGTGTAGCTATTGGGTTTTTCTCGATATGCTCTATATAAAGGCTTGAAGGGCTTTCGCCATATATAAACGGACAAACTGTTAGGGTTTTGCCACCTCACCATTTGAGCAGCCACCATAGTTTACTCCATCTCGAGCGACGGCGTGCACCGACAGACAGGACATCAGGTCTCTGAAACCACTCGTCTTTATGATTTTTATCATGGCTCGACTACCCAAGTCAGCCGTGGCTAGGTTTCGTCGTCTCCGTCATCAACTCCCCGCGTTGACCATGGCGAAAGGAAAATATAAAGTGGAATAAATATAAAAAAGGGAAAGGAAAAGAAAATAATGAAAATGGAAAGTAGTAAGAAAATATGCAATAAAGACAAGAAAGAGATAAATAAGTCTAATAAAAGAGAAATTAACAAGTAGTACAAAACATGATTTAAAAAGGAGAAACAAAGCGAATGAATATTAAAGAAAAACTAAAGAGCATATATAATAAATGATTAAAAAGGGAAAAACAATGGCCCCGCCTCTAGGGTGGACAAATCCTAGACCGTCTGGCCCTGAAAACAAAACGGTCGGATTGTACGTTTGGAAATGGCATGGTGGGTGAAACGTAAACCATGTGCACTTGCATCCGACGGCCTGGCAGGGGCTCTCTCATACACGGCCTGCCAAACCACGCACCACACTGTACCGCGCGCCGTGCTGCGGCTGCGGGTATACACCCACAGAAAAGCCTAGCCGAGGAACAGTACCGTCCATTACTCCCGTTAGGTGAAGTGTTTATGTCTGGGCGTGAGCGCATTTGCTGATCCGCAGAGAGCAGACTGTCGTGTAGACTGTAGGTTTTGATGCGCGCGCCTGCGCTGCCCTCTGCCATGATCG
The DNA here is from genome assembly GCA_023614405.1 of Avena insularis. Lineage (NCBI taxonomy): Eukaryota > Viridiplantae > Streptophyta > Magnoliopsida > Poales > Poaceae > Avena > Avena insularis. Next base: position 161,899,897 of record CM042696.1, read on the forward strand.
GCGTGCATTGAAGAGCAGTCAGGCAGCGCACTGTTTTGCAGAATGTAGAGTCGCGGACGGACGCGGCCTATCTGCAAAATTGAAGTGGATCTCAAAGCAGGCGCTAGGCGCTAGGCGCTGTTGTCGATCTTCCTGAAATTATTGACAAGATTACAAAGGAGCCGGGCATGCACAAGTGCCAGGATAGGGCATAGGGCAAAGGATCAATGCGTTCACGCGGAGAGCGTGTTTGCTGTGTGCGAGTACTCACTCAAGTCACAGGTGCACAGGTGCACGATCGATGCAGCTGGCGGCTAGCCTGCTGCTGTGTGGCCGTGGGAACTGGGGAGCAGCAGCTAGAGCCTAGAGCTAGCTAGGTGGTGACCGCCGAGCGCCGAATGGGGACGAGGCGAGCGGCGAGTCACCGGGGCAACGACGAACTCCAACGAGGCCCGAGGCGCATGCAGTGCGGTGGGAAGAGGGGCGAGAAAAGGCGAGACGCTTTCCACCCCGGCGGGAGTGGAGAGGAGTCGATCGGCAGGAACGAGGATACGCATGGACATGCATGCACACGAGACAGCGAGTGAGTGGCAGAAAGCCCGGGTTTGGGTCCAGTTTCCCACAAAGCTAGCTACTAAAACCCCTACTACCTACTCTGCCACCTTTTCGTTAATCCATCCATCGTCTCGTCTCGTGCATAGTAGAGTACTCACTTAATTAGAAAATTTGCAGCTGTCAGCTCCAAGAGTCAAAGCTTCATGTCATAGGGAAAAGCCTTCTTCGGCAGATTCAGCGAGTAGAATACTTTTCAGTTTGCCTTTTTGACTTTTTGAGTGAACCACTCCGCTATAGGAACCTCGGAGTATTTTTGTACGAGTTATCCGCGTAAAACCACTATTTTGAAGGTGAAATTCCAAAAAAAATCACTAGTTTACTTTTCAATGGCAAAAAACCCTCACTCTTTGACAAGTTTTTTTTTCCAATGTGCGCTAAATCTCATTTGACGATGGAAACTGACATGTGAGGACCACCCCGGGTGCTGACGCGACAGCAGGACCGATCGACCAGGCACCGCCGAACACAGCAGCTAGAGCAATTTCAATGCCAACAGTACAACTGGCTTGCTGGCTAGTATAAGAATAGTCAGCTTATAGTCAAAAGTGCAATAGTTATCTTCAAATATTTATAATTTTATATGTCAAAAACCTACTCATGTACTCACAGAGTGCTTAGGAGTACGCGCAAGAGCTGACTATTGTACGAGAGCTCATATCTCTTCACTCACCACTTCTCTCATCCAACTAAGCAAAATAATACAAATTTAATTCTAGACAGCTGACTATAATTTATTGTACTTGATCTTATCCGCCGTTAACGTCGGTGGTGGGCAAATGTCCCATTATAAAAATCACGTCGAAATGATCAAAGATTTCCTTATAGAAAATTAATAGAAAAAGTAGCCCGAAGATGCTCATGATAGTGGTGAATCTCTGTCCAAATCACATCAAATGGCAATATACATTGTCTTGCATTATACTAAAAAAATACTTTACCTACATGAAAATAATGTTTTTTATTGCAAGATAAGATTGCCTCGGTGTATTATGATCTTCAAATATGTGCAACTACTTTTATTCAGAAGAATTTTCTACTATATTTGCAGCTATTTACTATAAGAAATACATTACTAGTAGGTGTGTTTAGATATTTATTACCATTCCATGGCGCCATGTGGGATAGTTAATAACTGCCAAGATATCAATCAACATACTAGTACACACCGGAAACAGAAAAACTAACGGTTTTGCTAATTCTCAGTCGCCTGAGAATTAGTTAAGTCTCAGTCATCTAATACATCGTCGGATCTTTTGCTTTACGATCAGTGCAAACCAGGTTTTTCCATGCTGTGTCCCCGCGCGGTGTGGCTGTGTCCCGGGTTGCTTTTTTTTAGCAGAAGCTGCCCGCGTTGCTGTGTCCCGCACTCCCGCGTGCGTTTTCCTTTCCGACTAGTTCTGGTTGCGTTTCTTTCTGACTAGTTCTGGCTGTGTGGCCTGTTTTTCCGTTTTTCCGTCGCTTTTTTCTGTGGACTGTCACCGATCGGTGAGTCTGTTTGTTTTCCTGTTTTTTTTTCTTGTTTGTGGTTGTTTCTTTGCAGGCAGTTATTATTTATTCTTCAGATGAATTTAAGATTAGCTTAAGTGTTTGAGTTGGTTGTTAAATCGTGTTTTAATTTTCCATTTTTTTTATGGTTGTATTTTTTCTATAATTGTTTTTCCTTTCCAGATTTTTATAGTTGTCATTGTTTTACTGCTAAGACGACATTTAGACTGTAAATTTTGTACTAGACTGATCTAACTTATATTAGTAACATGTACTCTCTCTGATTTTATAATATAATATATTTTTAGCTTAAATATGTAGATTTAAAGTGAACCTACACACTAAAAAGGGTTTAGACATACTTTTTTTTAGAAGCGAATTGCCACGTTATCGTAGCTGATCTTTTTTCTAAACTTTTGTTGGGCTTTTTTCCTTTTCGTTGAGCCAGCTATAGGTCGTTTTTATGTGACCCCGCATGTATATGTTTTTTTGCGTGTGTAATTGTTTTATGTGGTCATGCCTCATTTTATTATAGTTGGCTATTATTAGTTTCATCTTTTTCATTTTTTCACCGGCGACATAATTATGCAAAGGTACATTGCTAGGGAATTTTTATTTGTTTTTCCTTAATGCTTAGAGTGACGGTGGGATTGGTTTCACGATTTGCACTGGCAATTCATCCTTTTTTCAATCTAGTTGTAAGTTTAATTGCTGATTTAGAGGTTTATTGTATCCTCTTTTATTTTCTTTCTTAATTTCCCCCTTGATATTTTATAGTTGTCACTGTTTATTGCTAGGAGTCATATGACTGAAAATTGTCATAGTCTTTTTTTTATCCATAGTTAAACGGTTTTGCTAATTCTCAAGCGCCTGAACCCCATCGAAGGCCATTTTTTGCAATTTGCTTACCTGTTGAAGGCCAGTTGCAATTTTCTTGTAACTGAGCCCCCGTCGAGGGGCCAATTGCAACTTGATTATTACTAAACCCCGATAAAAGCCTTTTTCGCAACTTGCTTACCTATCGAATAATAGTTGCAACTTGCTAGTAACTGAGCCCCTCGTCGAGCCATAGTTGCAACTTGATTGCAATTGGGGTCCCATCAAGGAGCCAGTTGTAACTTGCTTGTAACCGAGTCCCTGTCGAGGCCCAGTTGCAACTTACTTGTAACTGAGCTCCCGCCGGGGCCTAGTTGCAGCTTGCTTGTAACTGGGGCCCCGCCAAGGGGGCTAGTTGCAACTTGCTTGTAACTGGGGCCCTAGTTGCAATAATTGAGCTCCCGCCGGGGGCCAGTTGCAACTCACTTGTAACTAGGACCCGCCAAGGGGGCCAGTGGCAACTTGATTGAACCGGAGGGGGCCTATTGGCAGGCCTGGGGCCCGGTTGCAAGTTGATTGTAATTGGGGCCCCGCCGAGCGGGGGCTAGTTGCAACTTGATTGCAACCGGGAGGACCCCGTCGGTAGGCCAGTTGCAACTTGCTTGTAACTGAGCTCCCGCCGGGTCCTAGTTGCAACTTGCTTGTAACTAGGGCCCCGCCAAGGGGGGCAGTTGCAACTTACTTGTAATTGAGCTCCCGATGGGGCCCAGTTGCAACTCCTTGTAACTAGGGGCCCGCCAAGGAGGCCAATTACAACTTGCTTGTAACTGAGCTCCCGATGGACCCAGTTGCAATAACTGAGCTCCCGCCGGGTCCCAGTTGCAACTCGCTTGTAACTGGGGCCCCGCCAAGGGGGGCAGTTGCAACTTGCTTGTAACTGTGGCCCTAGTTGCAACTTAACTGAGCTCCCAATGGGCCCAGTTGCAATAACCGAGATCCCACCGGGGCCCAGTTGCAAATTGCTTGTAACTAGGGCCCCGCCAAGTGGAGCAGTTGCAACTTGTTTGTAACTAGGGCCCTAGTTGCAACTTGCTTGTAACTGAGCTCCCGATAGGCCCAGTTGCAATAACTAAGCTCTGCGTCCTAGTTACAACTCGCTTGTAATCGGGGCTTGGGGGCCGCCAAAGAACTTGATTGCAATCGGGGACCCTGTCTAGAGTTCGGCCCCAGTTGCAACTTGATTGTAACTGGGGCCCCACCGAGCGGGGGCTAGTTATAACTTGATTACAACCAGGAGGACCCCTGTCGATGGGCCAATTGCAACTTGCTTGTAACTGAGCTCCCGCCGGGTCCTAGTGCAACTTGCTTGTAACTGGGGCCCCGCCAAGGGGGCCAGTTGCAACTTACTTGTAACTGAGCTCTCGATGGGGCCTAGTTGCAACTCGCTTGTAACTGAGGCCCTGCCAAGGGGGCCAGTTGCAACTTTCTTGTAACTGGGGTCCTAGTTGCAACTTGCTTGTAACTGAGCTCCCGATGGGCACAGTTGTAATAACTGAGCTCCCGTCGGGGCCCAGTTGAAACTCCCTTGTAACTGGGGCCCCGCCAAGGGGGCCAGTTGCAACTTGCTTGTAACCGGGGGGACCCTGTCGGCGGGCCTGGGGCCTAGTTGCAACTTGATTGTGACTAGAGCCCCGCCGAGCGGGGGCTAGTTGCAACTTGATTGCAACCGGGAGGACCCGTCGGCGGGCCAGTTGCAACTTTCTTATAACTGAGCTCCCGTCGGGGCCTAGGTGCAACTTGCTTGTAACTTGGGCTCTGCCAAGGGGGGCAGTTGTAACTTGGTTGTAACTAGGGCCCCGCCAAGGGGCTGGCTGCAACTTGCTTGTAACTGGGGCCCTAATTGCAACTTGCTTGTGACCGAGCTCCCGATGGGCCCAGTTGCAATAACTGAACTCCCGCCGGCGCCTAGGTGCAACTTGCTTGTAACTAGGGCCCTAGTTGCAACATGCTTATAACTAAGCTCCCGATGGGCCCAGTTGCAATAACTGAGCTCCCTCCGGGGCCCAGTTGCAACTCGCTAATCGGGCCCTAAGGGGCAGTTGCAACTTGCTTATAACTGGGGTCCTAGTTGCAACTTGTTTATAACTGAGCTCCCGATGGGCCCTAGTTGCAACAACTGAGCTCACGTCGGGGCCCAGTTGTAACTCGCTTGTAACTGGGGGCCCCGCCAATGGGGCCAATTGCAACCGGGGGGACCCGTCGGTAGGCCTGGGGCCTAGTTGCAACTTGATTGTAATTGGGGCCCCGCTGAGCGGGGGCTAGTTGCAACTTGATTGCAACCGGGAGGACCTGTCGATGGGTCAGTTGCAACTTGCTTGTAACTGGGGCCCTACCAAGGGGGCTAGTTGCAACTTTATTGCAACCGGGGACCCTGCCAAGAGGCTCCAACAAGAACTTGCTTGTAACTCAAGCCCTTGTCGAGCCCTAGTTGCCACTTGATTGCAATCGTCGCCTGCTGGGGGCCAGTTGCAACTTACTTATAACTGAAGCCTCGTCGAGTGCCAGTTGCAACTTCATTGCAACTAGGGCCTGTCGAGGGGCCACTGCAACTTGTTTGTAGCTTAGCCCCCGTCGAGCCATCGTTGAGGGATAGTTGCAACTGAACCCTCGTAACTAGGGCCCCGTCGAGGGGCCAGTTGCAACTTGTTTGTACCTGATTCCTCGTCGAGGGATAGTTGCAACTTGCTTGTAACTGAGCTCTCACGGGGCCCAGTTGCAACTTGCTTGTAACTGGGTTCCCACCGAGGGGGCCAGGTGCAACTTGATTGCAATTGAGGTGACCCTGTCAGCGGGCATGGGGCCTAGTTGCAACTTGCTTATAATTGTGGCTCTGCTGAGGCGGCTAGTTGCAACTTGATTGTAACCGGGGGGACCCCGTCGGCAGGCCAATTGCAATTTGCTTGTAACTGAGATCTCATCGAGGCCTAGTTGCAACTTTCTTGTAACTGAGCTCCCGCCGGGGACCAGTTGCAACTTGCTTGTAACTGGGCTCCCGCCAGGGACAGTTGCAACTTGATTGCAACCGGAGGGGCCCCGTCGGCGGGCCTAGGGCCCAGGTGCAACTTGCTTGTAACTAGGGCCCTGCTGAGGAGGCTAGTTGCAACTTGATTGCAACCGGGGGACCCGTCGGCGAGGCCCAGTTGCAACTTGCTTGTAACTGAGCCCTCGTCGAGCCCCAGTTGCCACTTGATTTCAACTGATCGCTCTGTTGAGGGGCCAGCTGCAACTTATTTGTAACTGAAGCCTCGTCGAGTGCCAATTGCAATTTCATTGCAACTAGGGCCCCGTCGAGGGGCCAGTTGCAACTTGTTGGTAGCTGAGGCCCCGTCGAGCACCCGTCGGGGGATAGTTGCAACTTGCTTGTAACTGAGCTTCCGTCGGGGCCCAGTTGCAACTTGCTTGTAACTGGGGGCCCGCTGTGGCCAGTTGCAACTTACTTATAACTAAACCCCGTCGAGTGTCTGTTGCAACTTGATTGCAACTAGGGCCCCGTTGAGGGGGCCAGTTGCAAGTGGGTTGTGACCGTTGAACCGAGTGCCAAAAATGAGAGTTACAAGTGGGTTGTAACTGAGTTGTAGTTTAGAGATATTTTCTTCTAAATTTTTTAGCTACACTTTTGGCAAAGTTGCACAGATTATTTTTTGTGCAAGTTGAGTGGGACAAAGTATACTACCAATGACAAAATATTCATTTTTTAGGGAAAATGACAAAATATTGCCTTTTTATTTTTTCCCAAATGCATTAATGGGCTGGTCAAAACGATGCACTGAATCTCAACAACAACATTAGGTAGAAAAGCAGACACGTGAGCCCGGTCAAAATTCGCTAAAAAAGGCCCGGTCAAAATTATCAACAAAGAAGCCTACTCAAGATAGAACAAGCCTGATACACTAAGGATCAATGGGTATGTCCGTGCCTTAGAAACCTGAACGCACACATACGAGAGAATAGTGGGAGATCAGTTTTGATCGTACATATATCAGGTCGACTGAGAACTTGGTAATTCTCAGTCGCCTGAGACCTAGGCTCACCCAAAAACTAACTACATCTTGGACACACGCACCCGCACGAGAGGCGGGTCTCCCCTGTTGAGAGTCGCAAAACCTTTACCGAGCCTAGCCAGCGTCCTTGTGGCTAGATTAGCCGGTCGGCGATGGGCAAAGGGAGGCGCTGGATTTAGGATTAGGCTTAGGCTAGGTTGTAGTTGGCCCTTGCGGCTGTATGTCGCAGATTGGCGCTATGCCAGGAGTCGGCGACGAGATCTGGAGGCTAAGATCTGGCTCGATCCGGTGGTTCCTCTTCTCCTCTTGGCGCTCCGGCGGTCGAAGTCGGAGGGGGTGGAGTGGCGAGCCACGGGTGATTCCATCAATAAGCAGCATGGTTGGTTCCTTCCTCTGGAGCGAAGTCGTGATGCAGTGTCACCATCCTTGGCCGGCCGTGGAGGCGGGGGAGGAGTGCCTGCTGCTGGAGGTTGTCGTGCTTCCTTGTTTTTCCTGGCCGGGCGAGGAGGCGGGGGGGGGGGGGGGGGGGAAGCAAGCACTGCTGGTGGTCTCGTCGGCTGCGGCTGGAGGTTGGTGTGGTCCATCGCGCAGAGTAGATGTACTCTTGGCCGGCCTCGGTGGCAAGGAGGAGAGGCTCTGATTTGTGTGGATGTGCCGCGCTTGTAGTTACCCTAGCGGTGGAGTGGGCACGCCGCTAGAGTGGTCGGGTTCGTCGTTTTCTGAAGCTCCATGGGGGAGTCCCTCAACGACGATTCTTGACCGTTGCGGGTCAAATAAGCCTGGTGTTGGGGTTCTTGCTGGAGCTGTTCTTGTTCGCCTTCCTTCTCCCTTCCGTGGTAGGAGTAGGGTGTCTGAAGGCAGGATGACTATCATTTCTGGCGCCGGTAAAGAACCTTCCGTTGCAGGTCTCTGCCATTTTTCCCATCTTCCTCTTCCTCTAGTGGACGCAATGGTTGCGGATTTTGGAGGAGACGACTGGGTAAGCAGCAGCGTCATGCATCGGTGGAGCTGGGAAGCGATTTTATCGAGCATCACCTCGGCGGCAGGTGACAGCCGCCCGATATCCGAGGCCAGTACATGGCCAATCTATGAGCCGGCGAAGGGTCCCGACATTCGCTTAACCTCCTTGGGGAGGCCCTTTCGAGGTCGATAGCTGCACTCCTCGTCTTCGTGGAAGCAAGTGGTTTAGTCCCCGCTTCTGAGTATGACGGTGGCGAGTCCGACTTCTGGCTCGACGGTGGAGAAAGAGAAGGATCGGTCTGCTTTTTTCTATCTTTTAGCGAGGTCCTTTCTACCTATACCAGAGACCTATGTATTTCTTTTTTTATGGAGTCCTTTGTAACTTGTTGCACATCCATGGTGCATTATTAATGTGAAGCTTCTAGTCCCTTCGAAGACTCTCCTTTCAAAAAAAAAATACTAGTACACCGTAGTGGGAGTAACTTACACATAGTGGTACGATAGATGACACCTAGACTAATAATATTACGTGCCAAGCAATTAATGCACAAAGAGCCTAATGGTGTAACATAATATGCTACCATCACATCACGCTTTCTAATAAAAAAGAGTCTACAAAATAATAAATGAGTATTTTTATGTTTCTACACTCATCACACTACCCACTTTACTCCCTTCGTCCCAGTGTATTAGTCCGGTGTGTAGTCCTAATTTGATCAACTTTAAATGAGATATATATGGTAAAAAGTATATCATTATAATCCTTAGATGCTCTACTTTCTAAAAATATAATTTTTATGTTGTATAATTTATTTTAAGTAGATCAAAATAACGACCTAGGGACACGTACTTGAATAATACATCGGGACAGAAGTAGTAATAAATTACACTAGTAACATATCCATGTTAATACTAAGGATGTTCGTAGTGGAGAGTAACATAGACTATTATGCATATGGTACTAGTCTATGTTACTACCTTTATTGTGAAGAGTAATATACATATGGTGACATGAAAAGTATAATTTATTAGGTTGTAGACTACTAGTATGTTACTCCATACTTTTCGCTCCTCATTAACTCATTGTCACATACATTTTTGCTGAGTTTGACCTTTAGTTACTACTGAAGTTACTCACAATATGACTAGTCTAAGTTACTACACTATGACTATCCTAAGGCCTTTTCTAATGTGGTGTATCTTAGCACATTTTTATATGAGCTATTCAAACGTAACAAAAAACCATGACAATGGGATGTATCTTAGATGGTGTTTCTTAGGGATGTTGTGTTTAATGATTCTATGCTCATACATGTATGTGATTAGATTAGCCAAATTTTTTGCCTATGGTAGTGTATAAGTGATGTATCTTAGCTCAGATACAAGGACCATCTCTCTCTTAATTAAGTGGCATGCCATATAAGAAAAATACCTATAATATCGTGCTAAGAAACATGTTGTGAAAGGCCTAAGGCCTTTCACAATGGGTGTCTCTTGGCGTGATATCCTAGGTACTTTGCTTATGTGGCATGTCATTTATTGAAGAAAGAGATGGTTGTTGTATCTTAGCTAAGATACAGCCTTTGCACGCTATCATAGACAAAAAGAATGGCTAATCCAATCATACTCATGCATGAGACTAAAATCATTAAATGCAATTCTCCTAAAAACACCAACTAAGAAACACTCCATTGTTATAGTTGTTTCTTAAGTTTTAATTGCTCCTATGAAAAAGTGCTAAGATACACCCCATTGTGAAAGGCCTAATATACATCCTCATGCATTGCCACATAGACACTTAGATGATATGGCATGTCATTAAATGAGGACATATGTGCTTGCGGTAACTAGCTATGTTACTATAACATCACACATTTTAAGACAAATTGTTTGTATAGCCTAAGAAATGGGACCTTTATTGATATCACACACATATTTTTTGACATTAAAACCGTTGGGAAACCCCTACGGTAAGATTTTTTATATATAAAAGACCAAACAGTCAGCCAAACCTATTGTATAATCTATATTACATGTTATGTACAAAAAGGTAAAAAGGTAAAAACAGGAAAAACTAAAATTAAAACTCACTTAACCAGTCAGCTAGAGGCGCTTTAAGTTCAGGCTTAATTCTATAAAGGATGAGACCCAAATCTTTAAAATTGCCCATAAAACACATATATTACTACCCACTGTAAAGGTAGTAAAATATAATAATAATATATACATGTTACTACTCCAAATTACTACCTGTAGAGGACATATCTAGTGCTCCCGCTGATCTGGGTGCTACTTGATTCCAGGCAACGCTAAGCCGTCGGATAGGAATTAGACGAAGAAGGAGTTGGTCACGTGCAAATTCATGAAAACAACCTCGAGTTCGATAGAATCAACCCGCACTCCACTTAAACTAGGTTTTGTTTCCAAACAAATTCAAACAGGCCATTGTACTTTGTTGAAATTAGCCTGCCGTACATATGTGAAAATGCACTGGACTCTAATAGGAGCGCGTGTTGATTCTAGGAAAGCTTAGGGCTTTTTACAAATCAATCGACGAACAAAATCTCAACTGGTTTGTTTCCTATCCGACGGACCAAACACGTGGAATCGGGTAGCACCCAAAAGGGTGGGAGTACTAGATATTCTCTCCCTATGAGTAGTGTAAGAAAATGCATTCGTGGCAGTTGGATCATTAAATACGATATATTTCTTGCACTCTTGATAAGCAGACCAAGACTACATTTTATATAACTGTTTCCACATATTTCAAATGGATTCACTAGTAGAAATAGGGCCTTTTGTCCAGGTTTATAAGGGCTTTAGTCCCGGTTGCCCAACCGGGACGGGGCAATTAGGAATAAAGCTCCAACCCTTTAGTTCCGGTTGAACTGCGAACCGGGACAAAATGGCGGTCCACGTGGCCGCTGGCTGTCGCTAGGGGGAGGGGCATTTGCCCCAGTTGGGCTGCGAACCGGGATCTATGCGTCTCTGCCGCGGCAGTTTTTTGGGCACTTTTTGTGCCACGGTAGAGATTTTTTGTATATTTTTTATTTATTTTGTTTTCCCTTTATCTATTTCCTTTTTGTGTTTTGGGCAGCATTTATTTTGTGACACTTACCCTAGCACTATGTTGTGAGGAATGCTCGTCCTCATAGTAGATGGTGCGAGGTTGCTGTTACCGAAAGTGGATTCGCATGGAGGCATGGTGCGGATTTGAGGGACATATCGTGCGAGGTTGCTGTTACCGAAAGTGGATTCGCATGGAGCCATGGTGCCGATTTGAGGGACATATCGCATGGATTCGCATGGAGGCATGATGTCCCTCAAATCCGCACCATGCCTCCATGCGAATCCACTTTCGGTAACATCAACCTGGCACCATCTACTATGAGGACGAGCATTCCTCACAACATAGTGCTGGGGTAAGTGTCATCTACCTTAAAGGAATCATTATATTACAAAACATCTCCCGATTATATTACACAGCAAGTATCGAATATATTACATTCATGCATATATACAATATAAAGTGTTTTATGATCCCTATTACATTATCATAATCTTTCGGTAGTATTCTCCTTTTAGATCTAGGACCTCTACATCTAAGAATCCCGCAATTTCCTCTTGGATTGCTTGTATGCGATCCTTTGGTAGAAGACTGTCCCGCAACCGTTCGATCTAATTTAAAAGAATGAGTCAACATATATGAATGAAACTAAACACAATTGATGGTAATAAAACAAATTTCTGAATATTGTTTACATACTTGAAGTTGTTCTAAGTTTTTGCCCTTCTCATAGGTCGTCTGACGAATGAACTCGTAGACATAGTATCCACATAAGTTATTTTCGTCTGCCTGCCTCAGACACTTTACGAGAACAAAGTTCAATCAAAATAATAATAATTAAGCATGATAATGATATCAAAACTAGAATCAAAGAGATGCGCGGATCTAGCTAATGGTACTTACATTTAGTGGTTTAAATGTAATCTTCTCTTTCTAGGCACCCTTAGCCTTGTTGGTGAATCGTTTTCTAGCGCTGCACGACAAAGAAAATGAACGAAATAATTAATTACTTGATGCATGTAAATGAACGAAAGTTGGCGATATAGTGTCATAATGACTGAAATTACCCTGGAACATATCCTGCGTGGGTTCCAACTTCTCAAGGGGTTTATGTTTAGAGTCCATGACTTGTACTACTCCATTATCAGGTTGAATGATTAGCATAATATAATGGAAGCTACGCATGCATAACTCATCAATTATACACTTAACATCGAGTAAGCGAAATAGAATGTGTACAAGACAATAACACTCACTCGAAGTTGTAAGGTAATAATATTTCCCTTTTGGTTTCTTGAAACCTTAGAGCCATTACAATTTTATCCTCTGTGTCCTTGGGATTAAGTTTCATAGTAATTTCATGAACCCAATATGGGTCAATGAACCCAATGTCATAGATATGTCCTCTTCTGCATTCGAGAATCTTCAGTCTGCATAATATAGTGAGTATGATTATACATGCGATATAAACGAGGTGAGCTAACTATAGACTTAATTATTAGAGAAATAATACTTACGTATGAGGCAATCGACGATCGATTTGTCGAGGGCGTCTTGATTGAAAAACTAATGTAGTTCAGGAAATTCAATCAGTATTTGGGCATCTCCATACCCGTAATGCTCATTTCGAACTCCGATCACTATCCACTTTGCCCCTTCCTTTATGGCTTTAATGTACCAATTATGCAATCTTCGCATTTTTGTTAGTAGATACTTGACGTCCTCAGGTCCGACGAGAGGTTTCCTGTGCTCGTATTTGTATGCTTCCTCATCCATGGGGAAATCTAACTGGTCTAAGTATTGAGCAATAGTCATACCTAGAGCAGCGGCTGCTTCTCCATACAGTGCAACAATTTATGGATCATACTGCTCGTTCACAGCTTTGCTCGAGTCCACCATGGTATCGGAAATCACTTTGAGCGGGGGGCATTCCTTATTTTTCTGTAAACCGAGCTAGGAAACTGAATTCCCGCTTGCACTAGTGCTCTTCGACCGCACCATTGACTGATGTGACTTGACAATAGAGCGGTCATAGTCTTATGAAAGCTTTAGCTCGGGTTGATGAAGGGTCCTCAACATTTTTTGCACTTTGCCTTTTTCTTCTTTAGTGTTGGGGAACTGTGGCTCTTTTGGCCTCTTGAGGCTATCAAACCACTGTTGTGTTTGGGCCTTTGCGATCACAGCATTCTCCTCTTTAGTATAGTCATAAGCTCTCTTGGAGCAACCTTTGGTAGTTTTGGGAGGGGCTCCGATAGACGGTGCGATGATCGGTTACTCTTTCGCTTTTGGCCCTGACCCTTTTGTACTTTTGGAGGTGCTGAGACGGCTGGCGCGGCGGCGAAGATGGCCGTGCTAGAGACGGCTGACGCGGCAGCGAAGACGGCCGTGTTGGAGATGGCTTACGAAGGCGAAGACACTGCCGAGAGAAATGACGCTGTGAGACGGCGTCACACGGCGACGGCAAAGACGGCCGATGCTACCGGACAAGGGTGAGGTCATGATTTAAGATGGAGTTGTGCTCTAAGGAGTGGATGTCCTTGGCATCCGATTTGAAAGCATGATGTGTTCCTTTTGCCATAGAATGGTCATGTTTTTTGCTTCTCCCAGCTCAGTCACATCCCCTTCACCTATAGGGTAGTCAAGCTTGAGCTGCGCGAATCCGTCCATAACTTCATCCACCCCGGCAATAGCGTAGCCCTGTGGAACCGGACAACAATGGTAAGTTGGTACCGGTCCAACTAATAGTAAGGCATAGCCGACCGCCACTTTCATGGTTATGTTGACAACTTTCACATGCAGCTCACAATGTGTCATCTCCATGATATCATCCACTGGGTAGCGAAGAGGAGCCATCGCCGGTGCATCATCAACATCATCACCGGGGAGCTCTGTGGAAGCCAGACTGCTTTTTTGATTAGTGGATGGGCCGGTAGCATCGAAGGCAGCTTCGTCTACCATGTGCCGCTGAGATGGGCTGGTAGCTTGTTGGCTAAGTTTGTCAAGTTGATTCTGATGCTGCTTTAATTGTTGTTCTATTTCATGCATCCGGTCTTTATGCTTCATTACTTCAAGTTCCTCCCTTTCCTTTCTCCTTTGACGGCTTCTATCGGGATATTTCTTCCTATGGTCGGCAAAACCAAGGTTCCATGGTTTGGAGCCTTCTGTGCCTCATGTTCATCCCTCGTGTTCCTTGTTCCCAAGGGCGAGTGCGAGCTCGTCATTCTCTCTATCGGGAATGAACTCCCCATCTTCAACAGCCTTTATTGCATTTCTAATGTCTTTGATGGGTATGGGAGTTTCTTTATGTCTTATGTTATATATGCACTTCCCTTCTGAGTCCAACGTGCCCCCATGCCCGTAAAACCAATTCCTTACCCGTTCGATCCAATTGTATGGCTCTGGGGGTGATTCCTTTAGCCATCAGGTCGGACTCGAGTTTCTCCCACTTAGGCTTGCTAGCCTTGTAGCCACCTTGCCCCATAGTATGGTGATACTACTTTTTAGAAGCATTTTGCTTATTCGTTTCAGACCTTTTCTTAGCTGGCGCCGATGTCTTGTACGCCATAAAATTAGCCCAGTAGTCTTTTATCTTCTCATACGCTCCAGTAGTGAAATCTGGAGTCTTCTCTTTCATGACAAAGTCAAGGTGCAACCTTTTCTTCCAGTTGTTGAATTGTTGGGCCATCTTCTTAAGAGCGTACTCCTTGACTTGTTGCTCCATGTGTTTCTATAGTTCCTCCTGAGTTGGAATCTCCTCATCTGGAGCGTAGTCCTCTGGATACACCTCTAACGTCGGTAGGGTAAAATTAACCATGAGCTTTTTCCAAAGAGTGTCTTTGGCTAAGTCACTGACATATAGAGGCTCTGGATCCTTTGATGACCTATTCCATTCTCTAATGGTAATCGAGATGTAGTCCCTAACAATAACTCCGCATTGTCTTATAAATTTATTTGCAGCATCAATGGGAGCCTTCGGTTCACCGTCTAGAGCGACTTATTCGATCATGTACCTCTCATGGTCTCCCAAATTTTTGGCTGGGCCTCGTTTATTCTTTTTAGAAGATTTGCTCGATCCGGAGGGCTAAAAGAAGAAAGAGCGTTAATATATATGTATATAGACAACAGAGGCTTAATTTATTAATATATATATGCACCTGACCGGCTTCTCCCTCGCTGGCTTCTCCCTCATCGGCTTCTCTCTCACCGGATCCGTCTGTTCGGTCGAAACCCGGATCTCCCCCACCGAAGTTGTTCTGATATAGCGAGGTGACATCATTATCGATATGTCCTCCCTCGTTGATCATATCCTCAAGCGCCATTTCCTTTTCTTCGTCTCTAGGTTCCATATTTCTGCAAAAGGGGAAAAGCGGATGAGTCGAAGCGGCCAAGCGAGGAGGTTAGGTAGGCATAGTTTGACGGGCTAGGGATGTAAACCATAATTTGAAGAAACCATAATATATGGCGCGCGTTGCCGCGCCCGTCCATCATCCCTATATGGCGCGCATTGCCGCGCCCGTCCATCATCCTTATATGGCGCGTGTTTCCGCGCCCGTCCCTAACCTCAAATGCCGACGGGATCAGGTAACTCCAAGGGGAAAAGCAGTAACTCTGAAACCCGCAAACCCGACGGGTACCCACCTTAAACGGGGAGGGTTTTGTAAAAATTTAGACCCGCCAAGTCTTATGCGCTGGCAGGTACCCGTTGGGGCCCCGAACCCGGCCGGGTCACGGGTCTGGTAAAATATGAGACCCGACTAATTAAACGGGGTGGGTATGGGGGTGGACCCAGCCCTGAACCCAGCGCGTGTTATCCCTACTACTACTACTAATTAACTACTACTACTACCACTAACTAACTACTACTACCCTAATACTACTAACTAATAACTACTACTACTAACTAACTACTACTACTACCCTAATACTACTAACTACTACTACTACTAATTAACTACTACTACTACTAACGAACTACTACTACTACCACTAACTAACTACTACTACTACCCTAATACTACTAACTAATAACTACTAGTACTAACTAACTACTACTACTATCCTAATACTACTAACTAACTACTACTACTACTACTACTACTAACTAACTAATTAAACTAAACTAATGAAACTAACCTAACTAAACAGAGAGAAACATAGAAGGGGAAGAGAGAGGGCGTGCGCGGGCGCACCTGCGGGTGGTGGCGCGGCTTGCCGGGGCAACAACGGCGGCGGCCGTCCCAGGTGGCAGACGTCCTCCCAGCGTGGTTGCCGACAAGCCGGGCCCTTCTCCGGCGTGGTGGCGCGGTCGGGTGGTGGAACGCGGGGTGGTCCGGGGGCGGTTCTGTGGTGGCGGCGCGGTCCGGTGGCGGCGGGGCGGTACGGATGGCGAGCTCGGGCAGCCTGCCGGCATGGAATCGTGGCAGCGCTCCTGAGCTCCTTCCAAATCGCGCGCTGTCTGTGCTGCAGAGAGAGATGAAACAATGGGGAAGGAGAACATCGGCGCACGGTTAAGTACGGGAGGTCCATACGTCCCAGTTGAAGCCACCAACCGGGACGAAAAGGTAATACGTCCCAGTTGGTGGCTCCAACCGGGACAAAAGACCAGAGCATACGTCCCGGTTGGAGCCAACAACCGGGACGTATGATGGACACCGTAAGGGCACGCGCAGAGGACCTTTAGTCCCGGTTGGTGGCACCAACCGGGACTAAAAGTCCTTCAAGTTTTTCAAACTTTTTAGATGTTCCCGCCTTATTTCTTATTCTTATTTAGGTGTTCACATTTAAATGATTTGAATTTGAAAAAACTTTATGTCTTATAAAATAATTATTCAAACTATTAAATTTGAATTTGAAAACACTTTCAACATGAATTTGAATTTGAATTTGAAAACAGTGGATCTCTCGACAATCATGGGTACACAAACGAACCATTCGTCCTAGCCAATGGATTTAGTCATAATCATGTCTAGCCCTATAGTACACAGCTTCAGGGTCATCTTCCGAATCATCTTCGTCGTCGTTGCTTTGGCATATTCCGGGGATCCTCAGCCCTTCCCTAGCTTGTGTAGGGGGGAACCGGGGACCATGAACCATGACATATTCCGGGGGCACCTGCCACTCCGGCCTCGGATGCACGACACGGGGGGGGGGGGGGGAGGAGGAGAAGGGGAGGGGGCTCCCGGATGACGATGCCGCTACGCCCGCAGCCTTCACCACAGCCACCCTTATTGTGGCTTTGCGGTGGGTGCAAGTGTGGGTACCGCAGGCGAGGATGATCTCCCTCAGCGATGTAGCGCATCACACCGGCAATAGTCCGGTTCGCCCACCAAAGGTGACGACCGGTTTCATTGTGGTTCACCAGGGGTGGCCGTCACCCTCGTACCTAGCGAGCTCCCTTTCCCATCGGTTAGAGAAGAAGGCATTCCAACTGCTGTAGTTATCGGGATCCAATGGGGATCCATCCGTTGCTCCGGTGTGAGCTCTAGGTACAAGTGGTTCGTGATGGCCGCCTGCCGGGCGGAGCCTTGAGGCACGGGAGGGACAGGAACTCCTCCAACGCCAAGATCCAACGGTGGGCACTCGGTAGTAGCCCGTGGCATGCGTAGCTGGGCGCGACAATACTCGGTCTCTTCGAGTGTGAGAATAGCCCAGTATGCGGTGTCCATTGTTGAGAGATGAAGGTGTGGATGTGTGGATAGCCATGGCATGGTTGGCCTAGATATATAGGTAAAGGGCGGGAAAAAAAGCGGGAAGCGATGGGAAATGGCGGGAAATATCTTTAGTCCCGGTTAGTGGCTCCAACAGGGACTAAAAGACCCGGTTAGAGGAAAAGGGCGGGAAAGCATTGCGGGAAGCGGTGGGAAATGACGGGAAATATCTTTAGTCCCGATTAGTGGCTCCAACTGGGACTAAAAGACCCGGTTAGAGGAAAAGGGCGGAAAAGCATAGCGGGAAGCGGTGGGAAATGGCAGGAAATATCTTTAGTCCTGGTTAGTGGCTCGAACTGGAACTAAAAGACCTGGTTAGAGGAAAAGGGCGGGAAAACATAGCGGGAAGCAGTGGGAAATGGCGGAAAATATCTTTAGTCCCGGTTACTAGGACTAAAAGATCTGGTTAGAGGAGAAGGGTAGGAAAGCATAGCGGGAAGCGGTGGGAAATATCTTTAGTCCCGGTTAGTGGCTCCAACTGGGACTAAAAGACCCGGTTATAGGAAAAGGGCGGGAAAGCATAGCGGGAAGCGGTGGGAAATGGCGGAAAATATCTTTAGTCCCGGTTAGTGCCTCCAACCGGGACTATCGACAAGAGTGTCGACATTATATCGTGAGTGTCGACACTATGTTGTGCTGCTTAATCTATAAATAGGCATCTTGTGAAGTTATCAAACACAAACATGATGTTGTTTGAGAGCAGAGACACCACTACGGCCAATTTGAGGGAGATGCCGGCGGAGCCTAGTCCTCCGGCATCTCCAACAAACTGGCCATAGAGCACTCTCTAATATGTGAAATTAGTTAGCTACCTGGCATATTGATGTATCTAGAGAAGTTATAAACTCCAAGATGGTGTGCGAGAGCAGGAACAATACTACGGCCAACTTCAGGGAGATGCCGGAGGATCTAGTCCTCTGGCATCTCCCTTAAGCTGGACATAGGGGATGGATCTCTGAAGAAACCACGAGCATTGGATCTCTGAAGAAACCTCACATTATGAGTCTAAAAATGATTTTTTTCAAAAAATCACGAGCATTAGATCATGTACCTGTAGGTCAAACCGGACCCACTTCCTACCGATTTGGTAGACATTTGTCTTTTTCTCCAGGGGTGGACAAAAAGGTTTTAAAATCCCTAGTTAGGTCATTATTCATGTAAGGTGGTCTAGTATTTTTGAAAAATGGGGTGGTACCATTTTTTATTTAACATTTGGTGTCGCTTCACAAAACGTCCCGATTTTGGTACTCGAAAAATAGAAAATTGCTTTTCCATGCGACGAAAAATAAAACTTCCTCCTGCAACATTGTTAGTCATCCCAAGATGCACATGTATGCACAATATGGGCATAGTATCACAAACTATGCATCGATTATGCACATCACATTGGTCATTTGGAATGAAAGCCATGAAACCTCGAATATGATAGGTCATTTTGTGAAGTTTTTTCGAGACATAATCAATTTACCAAGTTTGGTATTTTTCATTACAACTATGTCATATAATATGACACCACGTGAAGGATTTACATTTTTTGGACCGTTTTTGAATTTCTTATGCCCGTTTATGGTCGCTTATGGTTGCTTCGGCCGTAACCATGGAGCATCTTCTTTGCTTAACGGGATGCTTGGGTCAGTTTTCACTGTGAAGGGCGGAATTTCATCAAACTTATTATAATCTTCTGACATGTCTATCTTGTCCTCGACTCCCATGATATTTCTTTTCCCTGAAAGAACTATGTGATGCTTTGGCTGATCGTGTGATGTATTCGTTTGCTTATTTTTTTTTCTTTTTTCGGTATGGAGGACATGTCCTTCACATAGAAAACCTGTGCCACATCATTGGGTAGGACAAATGGTTCGTCTCTGTAACCAAGATTGTTGAGATCTACTGTTGTCATTCTGTACAACTGGTCTACCTTTACTCCTTCTCCATTCAGGTTGATCCATTTGCACTGAAAGAAGGGACCTTAAAAGAAACTCGATAGTCAAGTTCCCATATCTCCTCTATGTAACCATAGTATGTGTGCTTTTTTCCATTCTCGTCGATTGCATCAAAGTGGACACCACTGTTCTGGTTGGTGCTCTTTTTATCTTAGGCAATCATGTAAAATGTATTCCCATTTATCTCGTACCCTTGGTAATTCAATATAGTAGAAGATGGTGACCCAGCCAACAAGTAGAGCTGATCTCCAACAATGGTGTCATTCATTAGATGTGTTCGCACCCAACTGCCGAAAGTCTTCATGTGTTCATCTCTAATCCAGGAGTCTGGCTTTTCCGGGTTGTTGGAGCGTACAATATTCTTGTGTTCCCCGATATACAGAGCTTCCAAGGTGGAATTCTATAGAACCGTGTAGTGTGCTTGAGTGAAAGATTGTCCATCCCTACATATCATTGCTTTCTTTCCCAGCGTGCCTTTTCCACTCAGTCTCCCCTCATGCCGTGATTCAGGAACACCAATCGGCTTAAGGTCAGGAATAAAGTCAACACAGAACTCAATGACCTCCTCTGTTCTATAGCCCTTGGAGATGCTTCCTTCTGGCCTAGCACGGTTATGAACATATTTCTTTAACACTCCCATGAATCTCTCAAAGGGGAACATATTGTGTAGAAATACATGACCGAGAATGGAAATCTCTTCGACTAGGTGAACCAGGAGATGCGTCATAATATTGAAGAAGGATGGTGGGAACACCAACTCAAGGCTAACAAGACATTGGACCACATCCTTCTGTAACCTTGTCAGAATATCTTGATTGATCACCTTCTGAGATATTGCATTGAGGAATGCACATAGCTTCATAATGGGTACTCGAACATTTTTCGGTAGAAGCCCCCTCAATGCAATCGGAAGCAACTGTGTCATAATCACGTGACAGTCATGAGACTTCAGGTTTTGGAATTTTTTCTCTGCCATATTTATTATCCCCTTTATGTTAGACAAGAATCCAGACAACACCTTGATACTGTAAAGGACTTCAAAAAATATTTCCTTCTCTGCTTTCGTAAGAGCATAGCTGGCAGGACTTAAGTGACGCCCTTTATCTGTCTTGTTATGTGGATGCATGTTTTGTGGGTCTTTCATATGTTGTTGGTCCTCCCGTGCTTCTGGTGTATCTTTTGTCTTCCCATACACGCCCAGGAAGCCTAGCAGGTTCACGCATAGATTCTTCGTCACGTGCATCACGTCGATTGAAGAGCGGACACGTAGGACTTTCCAATAGGGTAGCTCCCAAAATATAGATTTCTTCTTCCACATGGGCGCGTGTCCGGTAGCGACATCGTTTGGAATAGGTTGACCGCCAGGACCCTTTCCAAAGATTACTTCTATGTCCTTGACCATACCAAATACATCATCACCTGTAGGGAGGTCAGGCTTCTTCCGGTAATCTGCCTCACCTTTGAAATTCTTGCCTTTCTTTCTTACTTGATGATTGATCGAAAGAAATTGACAATTCCCTAGGTACACAACCTTCTTACATTTATGCAAATATGTAGCTTCAGTATCATGTAAACAATGTGTGCATGCCTTGTATCCCTTGTTTGTCTGTCCTGAAAGGTTACTAAGAGCAGGTCAATCATTGATGGTTATGAAAAGCAGCGCTCGTAGGTCAAATGGCTTCTGTTTGTGCTCATCCCACACACGTACACCTAGTTTTCCCCACAACTGTAAGAGTTCTTCAACTAATGGCCTTAGGTACACATCAATGTCGTTGTTAGGTTGCTTCGAGCCTTGGATAAGCACTAGCATCATAATGAACTTACGCTTCATGCACAGCCAAGGAGGAAGGTTGTAGATACATAGAGTCACAGGCTAGGTGATGTGACTGCAGCTCTGCTCCCCAAAAGGATTCATGCCATCTGTACTTATACCAAACCATAAGTTCCTCGTGTCACCTGCAAAGTCCGAGAACTCTGTCTCGATTTTTCTCCACTACGACCCATTAGCGGGGTGTCTCAACTTCCCGTCTTTCTTACGGTCTTCATTGTGCCATCGCAATAACCTGGCATGCTCTTTGTTTCTAAAAAGACGTTTCAACCTTGGTATTATAGGAGCATACCACATAACCTTAGCAGGAACCCTCTTCCTAGGGGGCTCGTCATTGCCATCAACATCACCAGGGTCATCTCGTCTGATCTTATACCACAATGCAGTGCATACCGGACATTTATCTAAATTCTCGTACTCCTCACTGTGGTAGAGGATGCAGTCATTTATGCATGCATGTATCTTCTGCACATCTAATCCTAGAGGGTAGAGAATCTTCTTTGCTTCGTAAGTACTCTTAGGTAATTCGTTATCCTTTGGAAGCTTCGGCTTCATTATTTTTAGTAACTTCTCAAATCCCTTGTCAGATAAACCAGTCTCTGCCTTCCATTTCAGCAATTCCAGTGTGGTACCAAGCTTTGTGCTGCCATCTTTGCAATTTGGGTACAACAATTTTTTATGATCCTCTAACATGCCCTCCAACTTCAACTTCTCCTTCTCTATTTCACAGTCTTGCTTTGCATCAGAAATGACCCAACCAAGATCATCAATGGGCTAATCGGATGCCCGTTCTTGACCTCCTTCTTCTTCATTCTCTTCCATTGCAGTATCATCGTATTCATGGAACATATGCCAATAGTTGTCATCATCCTCTTTTTCTTCATTGTCTTCCATCATAACCCCTCTTTCTCCGTGCTTGGTCCAGCAATTATAGCTGCGCATGAAACCTCTCCGAAATAGGTGGCCGTGAGTGACTTTCAAGGAAGAGTACTCCTTGATGTTACGACATTGAACACATGGACAACACATAAATCCATTCTCTCTGTTTGTCTTAGCCACATCGATAAATTTATCCATGCCTTGCATGTACACGGATTCACGTCGGTCACCGTACATCCATCCCCGCCGGTTCATATGCATCATTACAGAACATCATGAATAGTGAGATGACCACTTTACGTCGACGCATGCATTATTATATCAATGACAGATGAAGGATCATGTTGCTAACCTCGATCAAGAAGGAAAGAAAGAGGAGAAAGACTTAAGTGCGGCTCGAGCACCTCATATTATTTTTATTTTGTGTGAAATCAAGCGTATCATTCTCTCAGACATTTCGTCAAACACCTAATGTGCATAGGAAAAAACTAGCACACCACACCTCACTCCTTCAACCAAGAGAAAAACAGAGGGTGGACGCTGGCTGGGGTGGCACATTTATAGGCGGGTTATTCGTCCCGGTTCGTAATACGAACCGGGACTAAAGGTCGGTGGCAGGCCATATATCTGGGGCCGGACCTTTAGTCCCGGTTCGTTACGAACCGGGACGAATATCCCCTTAAGAACCGGGGCGTATGCCCCTGGCTCCCGTGCGTCCCTCGGTCCCCTCGAACCGGGACAAATGCTTGCATTAGTCCTGGTTCGAGGAGGAAACGGGACTAATGCTCTCGGCCTATGTGGACTAAAGCTAGTTTTTCTACTAGTGATTGAGTATATGAAATAACCATAAATCTTACTATCATGGTGTATCGATAATGAAACGAAACATGACGCTTCGGCTACCATGGACTTGATAATGAGACAAACACAAGATAAGCACAAAACATGTAGTCCATTCTGATAAATTCATCATGCATACTATTATCAATTCTAATCAATTCAAATACCTTCAAACTACATCGTCGAATTTGTGCATGGGGATGTGAAACCCTATTGTCAAGAAGCCCCCCCCCCCGCCTTGAAGGAGCGGTATTGCGGTGGCCTAGTACACCACTATAGGTTGTATTGTACAAAATGTTGGCATAACACTCACGAAACACTGTTTCGCGAATATTGAGCCCTCGTAGTGGTACAACTGAACCATTGTGGGTCCAAATTTTTATTTATTTCTTGTCAACAACCAAAGATAAATAACAAGTTCAAGATCCTCCTCGATCCAATGAACACTCACAGATAAAAGTTAATTCAAAAGCACTAGCTTGAAAGACAATGGTACTACTAGGCTTAGTATCATCAGAGCTTTGTAACTTTATTGAGTATGGATCTATGTTGCTTAGCCCAACTATCATATTCATGCGATACTAGTTCTCTATATGTACATCTTCATCTTCGTTACCAAAATCTATGTCGTAATCTACACCTTCAATGCCTCTTGAGAGATCCGGTTCCTCGTACGTAGTAGATCACTTCCTCTTCAAATTCCTCTAAAGTAGTTCCATCAATCTTCTTGGCACCTAAGCAAGGGTTTAAGAAGGTATGTCTGAGTACGAGCGTACTCAACAAGTTCTTGGGAATAAGAGTATTTTATGCACTATCTACAGTCGTGGATTGGTGATCCTAGGCATATGTTCAAAAACAGTTTCTTGATGGGTTGTGAGAACTTCATGGAGTTAAAAATAGTTTCCTGATGGGTTGTGAGAATTTCATGGAGTTCATTTGCATCCTGTGTTCGTAGATCCTTCCCGGAATAAGGAGTAACATGTCACTTTTTGTACACTCTCGAGAGGTATGCTACTTTACCTACAAACGATCTTAAGATTGAGTGTACGATTGGGGTGACTTCATGTTCAAACTTCCATTGTTCGAGGCTCAGTTCAAGACAAAGTCGATCACTATCCTTCGCCATGACCCCGCGGTCTACCCTTTATAATGAGTTTTGATCATAGAACCTACGCTCAGTTACCATCTCTTCTAATACACTAAGTCATCATCCTGAAGCACATGATGGGAACGTTACTTGCTCCCACCCGCTGCTCTCTAGTTTGGATTGGAACCCGACTAGGAGTATGGGGCATGCTAAAGGGAAAAAGATATAGCTGACTTACCGTCCCATTACAGATTTTGTGGTTAGTGCTTTCTATATGGCACAAGAATCGCTGACTATATTTGTTGTTTAATCCTAGGTTATCATTCCCGGTATAATGGAATATCCACCCACATGACTTGCCATCATGTATTCCAACCACAATTCCATCGTCCACCACAATAGATTATCTAACAAACTGGGCCGGTAACCTCTAGTTCATATTTATTATGAAAATAGTCTTTTTCTTTTGAATATAGGTGATATTGTAATACTTTTAAAAAGTTGATTTTGTAAAATAAATCAAGGGACATGAAAGTTTAATTGTAACACCCCAAAAATATTAATCAAGATTATCAAGTTCTAATCACCTAAGTTAAGGGTTAACAAAAACTTTTATTATTAAATCTAATATGAGTGTATGTGTGATTTGCATTAGAGTATGAATGAGTGCAATTGCCATGTTTGATTGATACAAATGATAAGGAATGGTTTAAAGATGAATACTACATAATCTAGGCCAATTACAAACAAAATCCAAACAAAGGAAATTCAAATATGAATCATATGATCAAATGGTCATTTTGACCAAAATTAACCACTAGACTACTTTGGGTGTTTCTAGTAAAAGATTTCTAATATAAACTTTCTCAATTCTTCTCACTCCTTGCTAGATCAAGTAAAAGTGAACCCAAGCCCACTTTACAAACCAATAGAAACAATTTCCAAATCTATTTAAAGGATAATTCAAAATTGAATCAAGTTCATATGCATAGATCACCACTTTTCAAAAACCACTCAAATCAATTCACCTTGGCAAACCCAAGCAACCATAAACACTCAAGCATGTGACAAACACACTCATCAAAATTTAGCCAAAAATTCAAATCTTGTGTTCATGCAGCCATTTGGTCGAGCACCTGGCAGACACAGATTAAAACTTGCCTAACTTATACTGTTGTGAGCAGTAATTGATCAACCCTTTGTCCCCATTTCACTCCCCTGGTCTCCCTTAGTGCCTAGCAGCGCAGTAGACCAGCTCCCCCTCTACTGTTGCGCTAGTGCAGCGCCGCCCGACACTCACCACGCCGGTCGACCATGGACAACTCGCAGCAGCTAGCGCCGCCCTCTCCCACGATGCCCAGGAGACAGGCGACCGTCCACCGCCACGCTCTGTCCACCCCAAGACCAGAGCCAAGCCGTGGACCACCCACAGCGCCGTGCCCATTTCTCTGTTCGCCATGCCGAGAGCGCGCCAGAGCGCCGTAGCCGACACGCGCACATCGCCGCGCTTGTTCTCACCGCTGCGTTGCACCACTTGCGTGACCCTAGCTACCTCCCAGACATGCCCGTTCGCCGCCGTGTGGACCAGAGCCGTTGTGTGCCGTATCGAACACCGCCATTTCCGCCCAGAGCACCGATTGTTCCTGATCATTCTCGACCGCCCCTTGCCGCGCCATCAATCGCACGACGACCGCCTTGAAGCACCGTGCTGAACCCTACCCCCAGCCATGCCAATAGCCCTTTGTATTGCCATCACCGACGAGCCCGAGCCATCCCGCTCTGTCCCTCTCGCTGGTGTATAAATAGAGGCCACCCAGCCTCAATTCGACACACCATTCCACTTCCCACTCCTCACAGAACCTCCCACACCTCTCCCCGGAGCAAGGCGAGCACCAGCCCGCCGGAATTTAGCTAGAGTTCGCCAATGCAGAGGAAGAAGGAAGTCGTCGATTGGAGCCATCCCAGGAGCTGCCGTGACCACGCCTTGAACTGTCGTCGATGACAACCCCATTCGCCCCCATCGCCGACCCTAGCTAGAGCCCTGATGAGCCTCACACGACCCCCACCATCGCCGTTAGGGTTCAGTCTCGCCGGAGCTATTCGTCGTAGACGATGCATGTCAGCCGTTAGATCCTAGTCTAATCGCACGACCTAGATTGAACGATACCGCTTCGGGTTAAATGATCCACTGACTAGTGGGACCTCCCTATCAGCAGCCCGCTGTGCCAACATAGTGCAGGTGGGCCGGCCCATTTGGTTTCCCGCGCAGAGCCCGCCGATTCAAATAGACTTTTTCCATTTTAGTTAAAACTAGATTCTCTTAGTAGATTCAAAATTCAATTTAGAGAGATTCACTAAACCAAATTGCATGATTCCAATTTTGTTAGAAAGATATTCAAATTATCTATCCAAGCTCGTTGGACTAAAATCATTTGGAATTATGGCTCACATATACCAAAAAATAACAAGACAGATTTTGAATCGCCGAGGAGAAGTATCATATCAACTGAAACTGTCGGCGGAGATGTCAGCCATACATGATGTGTTCCATATCTCGTTACTTCGCAAATGCTTAGAAGTTCCGGAGAAGACCGAAGTGTTCAAGAATATTGATTATCGAGCCATAGATATCAACAAGTATCTAACCTATCATGAAGTACCCATTCGTATTTTGGAAGAAGCCTTCAGAACCACCAGGACCCGGAGTATCAAATTTCTCAAGATCCAGTGGACCAACCACATTGAAGAAGAAGCTACTTGGGAGCGAGAAGATTACATTAGGACTGAGTTTCCAAATCTCTTTAGTTCCTAGTTTTTCTTAAATCTCGGGACGATATTTTGTTTAAGGAGGGAAGGTTTGTAACACTTCAAAAATATTAATCAAGATTATCAAGTTCTAATCACCTAAGTTAAGGGTTAATAAAAACTTTTATTATTAAATCTAATATGAGTGTATGTGTGATTTGCATTAGTGTATGAATGAGTACAATTGCCATTTTTGATTGCTACAAATGATAAGGAATGGGTTAAAGATGAATACTACATCATCTAGGCCAATTACAAACAAAATCCAAAGAAAGGAAATTCAAATATGATGTTGGGTCTGCAGCATAGAAAACAAAAAATTTCCTACGGTGTGAACTATACGCCAAGATCTATCTACTAGGTACAAAGCAACGGGTGGACATACATCCAACGAGAACTTACCCTCATAGACAACAAGCTTTGTTAACGAGTAGGAACTCATGGTTGATGTAGTCGTACACTTGCCGATCTCAAGATCGTGATGAAGTCCAGCAGGTCCGGCTCCAGCACGTCCATCAGATCCAGCTCCAGCACCACCAAGTCCAGCACCACAAAGCAGCGGTGCATCCGTGATCGCACACACGTCCGGTACCCCGACAACCTCCGTCCCTCGCTCCAGCAAAGCAGCGGAAGCAACAACTCCTTTGTAGATAAAGCCACCGGGAACATGTATCTCGCTAATCCGAGACCATGGGGAAATAATACTAGAGGGGGAGAGAGATCCTTCACAAGGAGGCGTGTTTTAGAAGTGAGGAGGGGGTGGCCTTTTATAGGAGGAGGGGGGTGCCCCTCCTTCATGGCCGGCGCATGTAGGAGGTGACTCTTCACCTCCTCCTTTCATGTGGTGGTAACCCCTCCACATTAAAATGCCCCTTCACATTCTCTTTTAAAGTCTCCACTTTAAATGCATTAAATTTCTCCAAATTTAATGCTCTCTCATTTAATAAAACTCTTTTATTTCTTTTATTCAGAATTTTGTTAATTACTTTAATTAACAAACATTCACATAAAACCCCCTGCAACATTTCAATATTACATGCAGAACCAATTTCAGCAATTTCACCCAAAAGCTTTTTGATTATCTATTGAAATAATTCCAGCGCTTTCTTAAATCTTTATCTAAAACATATTTGCTCCAAATGGTGTGGTATCCCTTATGTGTCACCCTACGGTTCATGAATAATGCGACATGATTGAGACCCTCTCCGATCAATAATCAGCAGGACACAGAGATCCATACTGACTCCTACACATTCAACGATGACTTCTGTGATCGTGAGAACCTTTAATGCTAGTAACTAAATCCCTTTGTCCCGCGATATATTACATGTCCGAGATTCGATCATCGGTATCTCCATACCTAGTTTGATCTTGTTACCGACATGCACTCTTTTCTTGTTCCCGTGATATAACATTCTAGTGATCACATCACTTGCTTTCAAGCTATTTCAATGTGATATCACCGAGAGGGCCCAGAGTATATCTATCCGTCATCGGGATGGACAAATCCCACTCTTGATCCATGAGCCTCAACATAACA
This sequence comes from Avena insularis, assembly GCA_023614405.1. Taxonomy (NCBI): domain Eukaryota; kingdom Viridiplantae; phylum Streptophyta; class Magnoliopsida; order Poales; family Poaceae; genus Avena; species Avena insularis. The sequence continues at coordinate 161,928,509 of CM042696.1, forward strand.
CATTCGTATCACTGAACCCACCTTTATAGTCACCCTGTTACGGTGTGACGTTTGATGTTATCAAGATACTCTTCCGGTGTTAGCAATTAACATGATCTCATGGTCTAAGGATAAAGATTACTTCGTATGATATTATAGCAATATAAACATAATGACTTTGATCGTAATGCTATACTTAGGATGAATGTTCATCACATCATTCCACCAATGGTGTGACCTTGTTATTAACAACATCCAATGTCCATGATCAGGAAACCTTGATCATCTTGTTAATCAACAAGCTAGTCTATAAGAGAGGCATAACTAGGAACCCTTTTTGTTTATCAAACACACATGTATTGATGTTTCCGATCAATACAATTCTAGCATGTAAAATAAACATTTATCATAAACATGGAATAAGATAATAACCACTTTATTATTGCCTCTCGGGCATATTCCCCTCAGTCTCCCACTTGCACTAGAGTCAATAATCTAGTTTGAAAAACTTTGCGTATTGAACACCTATGGCTTTCTGGTGTTGCATATACGCTATTTCTAGTGGTTAACATAATCTGGATCTGATTTCAGGTCCGTGTGTATTTGCATGTCTTTATGTCTCGCATCACTCATTCTCAAATGAGATGGCATTGTATAGATTTGGTCCTTTGGTGAGACCTTTAGTTCGTTCGGCTCAAAATATGTTGATATTATTGTCACACAATATATCTTCATAGTATCAGCCCACTTTGAACCACACTTAGTTTAACAAAACTACTTAACACAAATGCCCTCCTATGTTGCTACTATAGCAGTCATATACTTAGCCTTTTGTTGTAGTATCCGTCACAATATCTCAACTTTGGAACTCATTCAAATCCATCATGGAACATCCTTTCCATTATATTGTGCCACCCATAGTCTAAATTGAGATAAATTTAATTTGTATCTTGTGACAAAACTAGTATCAATGTAACACTTTACAATGAACTACCTTTAACTATTTATCACTTATACATGATATATTCTTAGTTCTTCCAAAGCTCATAAGAATATCTTCACTATTGTCCAATGATCATCTTATGAATCATTCTGGTATATGCTCATAACATTTAGAGCATAGGACATTCTGGATATATACATATCATGGTATAATCGATCAAAATCTTCATGTGATTTTACTCACCAAGTGTTGAAACACTTGAATTTTGATACAATCCTTTCCATGCAGCAAGAACCTTTCTTGTTGTTTCCATATTGAACCCTTTCAATATCTCATATACGTATGTCTGGCACAACCATATTAGCGCCTTAATCTATCCATATAGATATTGATGCCTAATATTCTGGGTTTGCCCAAGTCTTTCATCGAAATCTTATTTTAATGAAATCCTTAACTTGTGTCAATTCAAGATACATCATTTCCAATCAACAATATGTCCTCTACATAATGTATTAGAAATATGTCTCAGCGCTCCCACTTAATTTCTTGCAAATGCAAGCATCTTCATCATCTTCGATGAATTTAAACTCTTTTAGTAGTTTCATCATGGTGAAGATTCCAACTCCGCTATGCTTACTTCAACTATTGATGTTTACATGCCCTTTTAGCACCCTTTGAATTAACAAAACCCTTCGGACCATGTCATGTACACGTCCTAGGTTACCGTTCTATTAGAAGAACCTTGTTTTGTTTATTCAACTACCATATACCAAATTATATGTAGTGGTTGCTACATTAATCTGTCAAGACTATATATCGCTATGAAAGATCAAATCTTGTCATAGTCAAATCCTTGAACATTGTCGTAAACTTCTTTCCGACATGTCGACTATTTCATAGATGTTAAACATCCATGTCTTATTTCTTTATAAATCCAAACACGACTGATAGGCTTTACGCCTTTCCGGAGGGTCTTCCATGTTCAGAAACTTGATTTCTCGTGTATGGATACTATCACGGATTCTATGACTTCTAGTCATTTTATGGAGTCAGGGCCCATCATCGCTTCTTTGCATGTAGTCGGTTCATCATTGTCAAAACAATAACAACTTGCTTATCAAATCTTACTATTTGATTCTTACCAACCCACACGGTTCTATAGGAACTCTAATCTCCTAGATCACACCTTTTGTAATCACGAGAGCCATGAGCATTGTGGCCGCCACCGGGACACTTTCTGGCGCTGTGATACTTAGAACATATAGCTAAGGTTCAACAAACTTATCAAAGTTCTATTGTCCTCCCACTTAACTTTTCACGAAAAGTTCCTTCTCAAGAAACTTGACGTTCCAAGCGACAAACTCTTTTGTCCTTGGTGTTATGGAGAAATTCCCAACAAATTCTTTGGGATAACCTACAAAGACGTGCTTATCCGACTTTGGTTGTAAACATTTTACTTATGCATAGCATACCAAAATTTAAGAAAAGACAATTCGGGTTTTATCCCAAACCATAACTCATATGGTGTCATTTCAATGGATCACGATGGTGCTCTTTTCAGTGTAAAAGCGGTAGTCGCTAAAGCTTCAATCTTTAAAACATAATGGCAGTTTTATAAATGACACCTTTGATCTTACCATGTCAAACATGGTTTGATTTCATCTCTCGAATATGCCATACTCTTGTGGTTTATTGGGAAATCCAAATTCATGGAACAATTCCTCAAATCTTAGGTGTTTTGCTAAACATGTAACTCAAATATCTTCCTTTATGATCGAACCATAAACTCTTTATGTTCTTGTTACAATGATTTTCCACTTCATCTTGAAAGTCTTTGAACAATTTTCAAATGTTTCATACTTTTTCCTTATTAAGTAAATATATAGATATATTCACTCAAATTTTCGGAGAAAGCATATGAAGCAAAAAGATCCATCGCATATGGCTACACATAATGGACTATGCACATCAGCATGCACAATTTCCAATAATCTAGTCATCCGTTCCTCTCTGGCCTATGGACGGAGTTTCAATTATCTCGAGGAAAGTCTCACATGCATCAATTGATCAAAATCAAAGACTCCAAAAATCCATCAACATGGAGTTTCTTCATGTTCTCTTTCAAATATAATTTAAATAGCGATGTCACTTCATAAGTGATCTTTCAATCATTTGTCTTATGACATTTTAGCAATAGTGTTTATGGATGTGATTTCTCCAACTAGACTTGTAAAAGTTCATCCATCCTTTATGGAATACGGTAATTATTTGAACAACCATTGTTCTCATTATACCGGAACAAAATAACAATTATTTAAACAAATCTTGAAGGCTTGGTTTGATGACAATGAAAAACACAATAACACTTTATTTGTTTTCGATGAACATCATCACTCATTCTCTTGCTGGTTACTTAGGCCATTGTAGTTCATGAATTGTGTTGTCCTGTATGACACTTGATACCAACCAATTCGGTATCCAATACCGGTATCCAATACCTAAGAACCACATTGTTTAACAAGCAAGGAATATAGCCATAACATGTATATCTTCTATATACCGAAGTTGGACATCTCCAACCTTTTATTTTTCTGCCAAATATTTTATAGATTCTCTTTCAGCAATTCCTTTTCTTTTAAAAGAATCTATCAACATCAATAGTGGTGTCATCAACATGACACATGGTACAAAGCATATATAGTCAAATACTAATACCTTTGGACTTGCACTTTGAAGTGGATCACCATCATCAAATGTTTGGTGTTCTTTCAAAAATCCATTCTTTAGTAATCTATTAGTGTAGTAAACATTTTACTTACATCTTCTATTCATCCTTATCATGACAACTTTCATGATCAAGCTACTATAGCCTATAAGGAAGAATCACGAGTATAATATCAGTTCCCAAAACCTTTTTGGTAGATTCGGATGCCTAGCATCTCCATCCTTCACAAATTCTCATACACTATGAGAACATGTATTTTGCTAATTTATACTCTATCATAATGCAACCAAAAACATTGTTTCAGATATCACACTATCTTTCACACATGATGGTTTCTGAAACAATTTTCAGCTCCAATATAATCTTGATATTAAAACAACTTTTGGATATCAATAATCATGGAGGCAAACATGATACTTTAGATACTAACATTGGAATTCTTACTCTTGATTTAATACCACTTATTAAATTTCATGGAGTAAATAGAGTTTGCTGAAAGTTTGCAATAGGACTTATTAACTTTAAATTGACATTCGAAACAATACGATACTAGTTCGTAAAGTAAATATCCAGAATTCTATAGTTCTATTATCTCAAATAAAAACTAAGCATAAGGTAGAAAACGAATGACAATGACTAAAACAAACTATGCAAATTCACTTTGATTTAATTTATGACAAATTTGGTTCAACTAATCCAAATTAGAAATGAACTCCCACTCAAAAACGACATCCCTCGTGCCTTTTTGGTGATTACATGAACCAAATCCAGTACACCAAGTCCGATCATCACGTGAGTTGATGTAGCTTCAAAGGCGAGCATCTATATGGGCATCATATCAAATATATGACTCATTCTTAACCTTTCGATCCGTGTTCCAAGGCCATCTCTGTACATGCTAGGCTCGCCAAGTAAGAACCTTAGTACTCGCATGTGTAAAACTGTCTTACACCCGTTTGTATGAAAGCGTAGAGTCGAGTACACCCGATCATCACGTGATGTCTCGAAATACGATCCACAAAACGGTGCATACTTAAGGAAGAACACATTTTTATCTTGATATCTAAAAGAGGGATCATCTTACAATGCTACAGAAAGCGCCAAACTAGCAGTATAAGATGCTAACATCTAATGTGTAAAGTGAGATGATATGGTCCATGCATTTGATCTCTATCACTTGCATCGTGGTATGATCTCTATCATTCCTTTGTGTGTAAGGCCAAGGTCTATGGAACTTACACGTTGAGTGTGTTGTAAGAGTATCTATCATACATCTACTTATAACAATACCATATCAATACACTAGCCCAGCAATGATCTAAACTAGACGCCTCTAATTTATCAATTGCAAGTTTTACGTGGCTTAGGGCTTTCGGAGATAGAACCGTTCTTACCTACGAACATGAACCACAACGAGGATAACCAAGTTATTAGCAACTCGTTGTAAATCAGATATTGACTATAGTAGGAGAGACAGACACCCACCAGCCACTTATGCAAAACTAGTTGCATGTCAGTCGTGGAACCGGTCTCATGTACGATGACATGTAAGGTTGGTCCGGGCCGCTTCATCCCACTATGCCACCAATATCCAAAATACATAGAAGATGCAATAACATGATCATCATCGCCCACATATCAACATATGTGTACTACCCGTGCTAAGCACCTACGCATAGATCAGGCTCTGATACCACTGTTGGGTCCGCAGCATAGAAAACAAAAATTTTCCTACGGTGTGAACTATACGCCAAGATCTATCTACTAGGTACAAAGCAACGGGTGGACATACATCCAACAAGAACTTACCCTCGTAGACAACGAGCTTTGTTAATGAGTAGGAACTCGTGGTTGATGTAGTCGTACACTTGCCGATCTCAAGATCGTGATGAAGTCCAGCAGGTCCGGCTCCAAAGACGTCCATCGATCCAGCTCCAGCACCACCAAGTCTAGCACCACAAAGCAGCGGTGCATCGTGATCGCACACACGTCGGTGCCGACAACCTCCGTCCCTCGCTCCAGCAAAGCAGCGGAAGCAGCAACTCCTTTCCAGATAAAGCCACCGGGAACATGTACCTCGCTAATCCGAGACCATGGGGAAATAATACTAGAGGGGGAGAGAGATCCTTCACAAGGAGGTGTGTTTTAGAAGTAAGGAGGGGGTGGCCTTTTATAGGAGGAGGGGGGGTGCCTCTCCTTCATGGCCGGCGCATGGAGGAGGTGACTCTTCACCTCCTCCATTCATGTGGTGGTAACCCCTCCACATTAAAATCCCCCTTCACATTCTCTTTTAAAGTCTCCACTTTAAATGCATTAAATTTCTCCAAATTTAATGCTCTCTCATTTAATAAAACTCTTTTATTATTTTTATTCAGAATTTTGTTAATTACTTTAATTAACAAACATTCACATAAAACCCCCTGCAACATTTCAATATTACATGCAGAACCAATTTCAGCAATTTCACCCGAAACAGTTTCGGTATCTATTGAAATAATTCCAGCGCTTTCTTAAATCTTTATCTGAAACATATTTGCTCCAAATGGTGTCGGTATCCCTTAAGTGTGTCACCCTACGGTTCACAAATAATGCAGACATGATTGAGACCCCTCTCCGATCAATAATCAGCAGCGGGACCTGGAGATCCATACTGACTCCTACACATTCAACGATGACTTCTGTGATCGTGAGAACCTTTAATGCTAGTAACTAAATCCCTTTGTCCCGCGATATATTACATGTCCGAGATTCGATCATCGGTATCTCCATACCTAGTTTGATCTCGTTACCGACATGCACTCTTTTCTTGTTCCCGTGATATAACATTCTAGTGATCACATCACTTGCTTGCAAGCTATTTCAATGTGATATCACCGAGAGGGCCCAGAGTATATCTATCCATCATCGGGATGGAAAAATCCCACTCTTGATCCATGAGCCTCAACATAACACCTTCGTAGCACTAAACACACCTTTATAGTCACCCTGTTACGGTGTGACGTTTGATGTTATCGAGATACTCTTCCGGTGTTAGCAATTAACATGATCTCATGGTCTAAGGATAAAGATTACTTCGTATGATATTATAGCAATATAAACATAATGACTTTGATCGTAATGCTATACTTAGGATGAATGTTCATCACATCATTCCACCAATGGTGTGACCTTGTTATTAACAACATCCAATGTCCATGATCAGGAAACCTTGATCATCTTGTTAATCAACAAGCTAGTCTATAAGAGAGGCATAACTAGGAACCCTTTTTGTTTATCAAACACACATGTATTGATGTTTCCAATCAATACAATTCTAGCAGGTAAAATAAACATTTATCATAAACATGGAATAAGATAATAACCACTTTATTATTGCCTCTCGGGAATATTCCCTTCATATGAATCATATGATCAAATGGTCATTTGACCAAAATTAACCACTAGACCACTTTAGGTGTTTCTAGTAAAAGATTTCTAATATAAACTTTCTCAATTCTTTTCACCCCTCGCTAGACCAAGTAAAAGTGAACCCAAGCCCACTTTACAAACCAACAGAAACAATTTCCAAATCTATTTAAAGGACAATTCAAAATTGAATCAAGTTCATATGCATAGATCACCACTTCTCAAAAACCACTCAAATCAATTCACCTTGGCAAACCCAAGCAACCATAAACACTCAAGCATGTGTCAAACACACTCATCAAAATTTAGCCAAAAATTCAAACCTTGTGTTCATGCGGACATTTAGTCGAGCACCTGGCAGACATAGATTAAAACTTGCCTAACTTATACTGTTGTGAGCAGTAATTGATCAACCCTTTGTCCCCATTTCACTCCCCTTGTCTCCCTTAGTGCCTAGCAGCACCACAGACCAGCTCCCCCTCTGCCGTTGCGCCAGTGTAGCGCCGCCCAATGCTCACCGTGCCGGTCGACCATGGACAACTCGCAGCAGCTAGCGCCGCCCCCTCCCACGATGCCCAGGAGACAGGAGACCTTCCACCGCCACCCTCTGTCCACCCCAAGACCAGAGCCAAGCCGTGGACCACCCACAAGCACCGTGCCCATTTCTCTGTCCGCCATGCCTAGAGCGCGCCAGAGTGCCGCAGCCAACACGCGCACACACGCCGTGCCTTGCCCTCACCGTGCGTGCCCGCACTCACCATGACCCTAGCTACCTCCCAGACATGCCCGTTCGCCGCCGCGTGGACCATAGCCGCTGTGCACCGTATCGAACGCCGCCATTTCCGCCCAGAGCACCGACCGTTCCCGACCGTTCTTGACCGCCCCTTACCGCTCCATCAATCGCACGATGACGGCCCTGAAGCACCGTGCCGAACCCTACCTGCAGCCATGCCAATGGCCCTCTGTATCGCTGTCACCGACGAGCCCGAGCCATCCCTCTATGTCCCTCTCGCTGGTGTATAAATAGAGGCCATCCCAGCCTCAATTCGACACACCATTCCACTCCCCACTCCTCACAGAACCTGCCACACCTCTCCCCGGAGCAAGGCGAGCACCAGCCCACCGGAATTTGGCCGGAGTCCACCGCTACAGAGGAAGAAGGAAGCTGTCGATTGGAGCCATCCCAGGAGCTATCGTGACCATGCCTCAAACCGTCGTCAACGACAACCCCATTCGCCCCCATAGCCGACCCTAGCTGGAGCCATGGTGAGCCTCACACGACCCCTACCGTCAATGTTAGGGTTCAGTCTTGCCGGAGCTGTTCATCGTAGACGATGCATGTCAGCCGTTAGATCCTAGTCTAATCACACGGCCTAGATCGAACGATACCGTTTCGGGTTAACTGAGCCACTGACTAGTGGGACCTCCCTGTCAGCAGCCTGCTGCGCCAACGCAGTGCAGCTGGGCCGGCCCATTTGGTTACCCCCGCAGAGCCCGTCGATTCAAATAGACTTTTTCCATTTTAGTTAAAACTAGATTCTGTCAGTAGATTCAAAAATAAATTCAGTAAGACTCACTGAACCAAATTGCATGATTTCAATTTTGTTAGAAAGGTATTCAAATTATCTATCCAAGCCTGTTGGATTCAAATCATTTGGAATTATGGATCACCTATACCAAAAATAACAAGATAGAGACTTTTCCACCTTCAAATATTTTTCAAAAATCAACCATAAATGCTTTTGAGTTGATTCCAACTCTCAAAAATCACATTTAACAAGATCTATCTGAATACATAAAAATATTTAGGTTTACATGCAGTGACATTGGACTAGTTATAAAAGAATGTTATATAGGCATTTCTAGTCACTTTAATTGTATTAAATAGAAATCTTAAACTTTATAAAATATGACCAACCCTTTAAATCACATTCCCAAGTATTAAGATATGTGATGATGACATGTGTCCACATGATCCCATATTTTAATTGGAGAATATTAAATCTTAAGTATTTTCAATGAGTAGAAACTACTTTTCCAAAATAAGAGAAATAAAATTAGGTCTTTATTTCATGTGATGTTTGTGATGATGCTAGATCATCAAGTGTGAGCCTTAGTGTGATAAATAGAAGTAGTTAAGTATTGTTTGGTGATTGTGTATCTCGTATTCATTTATAGATGATAGTACCGACCTGGGATACGAGGAGGAGGAGTACTACGAAGAAGAAGAAGAGAACTTCAACCACTGCAGTACTCAAGGCAAGCCTAACACTACAAGTTAACTATGCAAGCCATCACTAATTTCAAGCTAGAACTATGCAAGCTAACACTTGCAAACTTGATAACCTATGCAAGATGCATTAGGCATGCTTTGGTTATACAACTTTGATTATACCAATCCCAAGTTTTACTTGCAAACTTTATTATTTTACTTCACCAAAGTTCTTTACTTTTAGTTAGTGCTTTGTGAGTATTGGAAAAGTAGGATAGATACCATAAAGAGTATAAAACTAGGCCTAAGTAGTTATACTTAGATGTCATCAAAAGGCATAAACTAGAGTTGGATAGTTACACTTGATTAGCACCCCTCATTAGTGAATACCCTCAACTTTAGTTGCTAGTGCTAAGCATAAAAGTTGATCACTTTAGATGGGAATACTTGGTTAAAATGATTATGAAAACCTTGGAATGATGGTTCATTCTATTGAAATGTTTTGACATGTGTTATGAACACAAAAGGATTTGATGATGAAAATGTTGAGGCATGAGCCTTAGCCCTTTTTAAAAACTGATGGTTGGGTTCGGATGCGATACCATTCCAATTTTACCGTACAACCACAATACCTAAATTGGGTAGGGCTTAACTGGAAGTTTCTATGCCTTAGTATGGGTTCCCTCGCGGAAAGAGGTTGAGTTGAGGCTACCTCGTGAGTGTGAATGTCCACCTATGCAGTGCCCAGGATGGCCGATGGCCATGGCTGGGAGGCCAAGCTCATAGGAGAGGTGCTTATACTAGAGTGTGTAATTGAAAGGATAGGATTGATTATCCGCATACTAAGTATGATGATTCAGGGTTATCCCTGACGGATGTATCAAATTTTGTGGTGAAAGTGTACCACCTCTACAGAGTGTCAAACTATTCGAATAGCCGCGTCTACGGTCATGGATAGTTGGAGTGGCCATACTGTTCTGTTGTCAGACGTTTTAAAAATGACTTGTGAATTGAACTATGACTTTGACTTTACCACAACAGGGTTGTGGATATGAAAACTAGGTTCCCACTTAGGTGATGTAGAAAATTAAATTAGTTTTCTTTACTTCTTAACTCTGAAATAAATCTGGCTTTTTGCAAATAAACCTAGAGCTTAAGATTCCTACTAGAACTACCTTACTTGTTAGTGATAGTTTGCGAGTACTTAAAAAGTACTCATGGCTTTGTCCTTGGCTATTCATGTGGCCAAACTATGAGGAGGACTACCAGGAAGATGGACAACAGGAGGTCTATGACTACTAGGATCATCTCCCGTCATCAGCATTTCCTATGACTCTAAAGATGAGCCTCTACTACATTTACTTTCTACTGCTTTGATTATATTAAGACTGGATCATGAGATCCTTTATTTGTAAGACCTTTATGATGGTTTGTAATGGATGATGTACTGTGATACCAATCTGTTATGTCTCGCAAAAATGGTAATCCTGGGATTGCGAGGTATGGCATAAGAGGCATCTGGGATTAAAAATCCGGGTGTTGAAATTAATCTTGCAATGGAGATGCAATATTGGACTTTCCTAGTAACTGTGAATTATTGCAGTTCAAGTGTTCTAGATTATCCTGAACCTCGGGTTCTAAAAGTATCACCATTGTCTAGTAAGGACTATGTTTAAAGATCCAAATTCATGATATAATGCATAAATGTTATATGCTTTTCATTTACTTGGTTGATTTCCCCCTTAATCGTTTATTCTTGTTTTAAAGTTGATTTCAATTTTTAGTGAATTTTATGAATTTCACTTTAGAATTTTCATGTATCTCAAGAAAATTTAGGTTGAATAATGTTGAATGTTCAAATTGTGTGTTTTAAGTTTTACTTAAATGTATTCTTTAAGTCAAATAAATAACTTGAAAATTTAGTTAACATAAATATTTTTAATTGTTTAGAGATAGGATTTTGAATCCTAGTATGTTTTCCCATTTGGAACTTTTTTTTGTAAAACCTAAAAATGTGTTTTGTGATTATTAGGATAGATTTTCTTTAATTTTTTTGGTTCTTTGAATTTTTATTCAAGTATAAATATTTTAAAATCTCACACAATTGATATTTCAATTTTACATTTTATTTCCTATATGTGGGAATTTTTATGTTATTTTTAAGCATTTTATTTCTAAAGTATTTGTATTTGGATTTAACTTATTTAGTTTTCGAAATTAAAAAATACTCCTATGTCTTGGGCCCACTAGGTACTCAATGGCCTAGCTGACTAGACCAGACTAGTCTGACCTGACTCGGACTACATAACCCCCTCACACTCTCTTTCTATCATGCGTTCTCTCTCTGGCGACCTTTTCGCCACTCAAATTGCCCCAATGATTCCGGCTATCTCTAGCCTTCTTTGCCCTCGCGCCTCCACTCAATCACCCCCCTCTCGATGATTTCCCTTCCTATCCAACTAGATTCGCCTCTTGAGATCCTCTCTAGTGATTCCCAACCCAAACCCTAAGATAACTTTGGTCAACGATGTCGCCACTATGCTTTGGTACTTCCCTGGTGGTACTAGTTATTAGTGTGTGTCTCCGACATAGTAGCCTTGCCGTTGGCATACCTGGCACTAGTTTAGATGACCCTCATGGTACTCCCTGTGTTGCTGCTGTTGTGCTCATTGATGAGTGCATATTTGCATCATGTTTTGTACTATTATTTTGCATTGTAGATGTAGGATCTTAGTATTTTACGGCGCTCGCACGCATATTTTATGTCTGTTTTTACCAGGATCAGGACAAATGATGGATACAATGGACACAATTCTTGGAGCAATTGTACCGAGGAGAACAGGAGTCAAAAACAACATAAATCGCTTATTTGGGAGATATCAATAATACTAGAAGAAAACCCGAAGCGAACAAGGCGTACAAATGGTTTAACGACCAACTGTACGGCGGGAATAAATTATCTGGCCGTATAGTTCCTGTTGTATAGTTGGCGTCGCCACCGCCTCCTCAAATAGTTTCACCCCGTACAGTTGGATCAGAGAGACGACAGACAGAACACCTAGAAATCACTGAAACCTCGCCTCCGGAAGGCATCTGGAGGGGGAACTCATCCACCTTGGATCCATATTCGCCCTGTGTAGATCTGGGAGGCTAAGGCATCGATCTTCATCATTAACCGCTGCATCACCACCATCTCCATCCATCCCATCTACATCTTGTCTAGATCTTGTTGTAATTTCCGTACTCGTTATGGATTTATACAAGTACTATTCATCTATGATAGATTCCATTGTTATTGCCATGATGCTGATTGTCTATATGTCTGAGTAGATCATTAGTTCTTGGGGAGATGGGGAAACCCTAGTATGAGATTGAAATAATATAAAGTTTATTATGATATTCATCGTCGTGACCATGTGTTAGATTGTCTTCATCTTAATGTTGAGAGAAGTCGACCTCTCAATATTTGCCTCTTATGGAGACTTCATGGAGGGAACTACTTGTTGGTAGATAAAGGTGTGTTAGCAGTTACAGTGACTATAAAGCTGTTAGAACCCCTTACGTATCAACTTAAGAACCGAGGACACTCACGGAACACTATCCATGCCATGGAATATGTCCTACGGGATTAAGTCCCTTAATAGCGCAGTGATTCGATTGATATCGGTTGCTGACTGCTATGGTTATGAGGATGATGTGAGCAGTGGTTGCTGCCTATTTGTCCAAATATGTAGTTCCTCCCACACATACATAGTTGAGAATGTTCATGATAATAATCATTATCTTAGCTCCTTATAATGCTAGTGGTGTATCCGCTACTCACCGAGAATGCTTTTTCCCTATTGTAGTTCCAGTCTCTCTTACATACGTGATACTTACTTTCTGTATTTAGTTGTTTTACTTTACTGATTGCTGCTCTTATACCAAAAACCCAAAAACACATTTTTACGCAATACTCGCATTTTATCTTGTCAATTAGAATTTTATTTAGCATTTTTATTGTAATATTTATTTCAAGAGTTATTAGACTTCAGACTCCTGCTCCCTGTGGGATCGATATCTTTATTTTGAAACTAGCTACAAACGATCTGTGCACTTGTAGTCATCACTCGTCGTCTACGTCTACACAGTCAGTGGTGAGCTGGGCTCCCACTTTCTGAATGTAAGCTCTCTGCTTCTCCCTCTCTACTCTTTCTTCCCAATTTCTACTGGTGGCTCATTAACTTAGGAATTTTCCTCTTTCTAGGGTTCATACTATGACGATAATGGACAGTTCATGTTCTAGAGTTCTTGGGTGTTTCTAGACGTTTCTAGTAGATTCTAGCTTCTATGTAACATCTATTTATCTTATTATGTTACTCATAGTGGTTTTGGTTTGGTGGTTAACTAAATTTTAGTTCTTAGCTTTAATAGTGATAGTTTCGACATTATTAGTGTTTGTTTCTATTTAAGTGGTGTCAAAATCCACAACTCAAACATGTTTGATTCATACTCTATATTATAATTAAGTAGGACTTCTTCTGTTATTTTAGGTATTTTGATTGATTCTATTTACTAAATATTGTTGTGTTACTCTCAGTGTTACCTGATAGTTTCTTGTACTTAATTTTAGTTGTATTGTTGTAGATGCTTCTCATACTTTATTGGTGTACACTTATAATATGATTAATTATGTCGGCATTATCACTATGTGTATGATAGTGATCTTGCTTAGTTTATTTTATGTATTTATGTGTTCTTATGTTCATGTTCTATCAGTGTGTTAATATTATATGTTCATACTTTTACTCTAGATGCAATGTCTACTATGCTATAACTCAGTAGAGTTTCTTCCTAGTGGATATTGTAGTTGGAGGCGAAGATTGTTTATTTTGTTTGATGTATTCCCTCTTTCCTCATTCTTAAGTTTTAAATAATATTTCCTAAGGGTGAGTTGTGCACTGAGTGTAGATTCATACTCATTATCTCTGATGACTCTTTACCGAGTGTACACTAATATTGATCATGTACTTGTTCTTGTGATTTCTTCCTAGTGGTACTATCATGAGGTGACATGATCTACTAGTGCACAGCATCAGAAATATTGCTACTAATCTCGCTTTTCCCTGGATTCATTTGATCCATATAAACTACTTCAATACTACTTTCCTACCCATATACTCTAGTTTCTTAGTTTAAACCTCTAAAGAACTCCTAGTGTGCTTTATGAAGATCTGCAGATGCTCCTTGCTGCATTCTCCTCATGTTATTGGCCGTTTGATTATCTCTCGCTTGCCTTCCTTCACTCTCTCTCACTACAAGAAAAGTTTCCTTCCGCAACAACTTGGCCCGACACTCGTCGTAGAAGGCGCGTCTTCCACGAGGAATTTCTCGGCTCGGCCATGGCCGATGTAAAACTTTTTGTCCCGGTTTCGCGTCTCTCTACTATGACAGAACCGCTAAAAACATGGAGGAAGCTCGGCTGGCGCGTGGCAGAAGCAAGATTTTCGTTTCCTCGCGCGATGTTGACTCGCCGAAATCCTTTGAGGCGTGTGGGTTGCGGACATCAGTGTCTCTAGCGGACCATACTTTTCGGTCGCGCCTCTCTGATTTGAACTCGATAACATTGCTCGATGTGTTTGCCGTTTAGTCAGGCTGCTGGGTCTCACATGTTAGCCTCTCATTAGACGAATCGTGTGTATGATGGATTTTTTTTCCTTCGCTCACTCTAACCTGTTATGAACTTGATAGCGTTGCTCGATGCATCTATCATTTAATCACGATGCTGGGTCCCACATGTCATCCTCTCATTAGAAGAGACGTGTGCATTATGGAATTTTTTCCTTGGCTATTGCCTCCCTGGTTTCAACTCGATAACGTTGCTCGATCTCTCTGCCGTTTAGTCACGCTGCTAGGTCCCTCATGCCAGCCTCACATTACAAGAATCGTGTGTATGATAGAATTTTTTTATTCGCTCGCGCTCTGTTCTGAACTTGATAGCGCTGCTCGATGCATCTACCATTTAATCAAACTCCTGGACCTTGATACGTCCATAACGTATCTATAATTTTTGATGGTTTTATGCTAATAATATGCTTTTGACACTCCTTTTTGTATAAAGTTTATGATTTATTTGGACTAACCTACTAATAGTTGCAAAAGTACACAATGTTCTTGTTTTACACTTTGATGTGTAGGAATTACCAAGAATACAAGTGGAAACCTTGTTGGAGTCAAATTGGGATTTTTCCAGAAATCTGTCCCAGAACTCTTTTTTAAGATGGTCACTTTTCAGGTTGAAGACGGCGTCAAACGGAAAAATCTTCATCTACAAAGTTGTTGGAAATTTCGCGATAAATGTTCTGGACATAAAATTTAGCTGATTTTGAGTCCGGACGGGCCCGCTAGGCCCAATTTACTGCAGCCCAAGATAGGTTGACGGAAATTCGAGAAGCTATATAAAGGGAGGAAACCTAATTCGCCCAAGACACCTCCACCCACGAATTTGCAGTCGCCAAAGACACGTTTTTGCCTCCCCCATGGATCCCATCTCCATGGGGGAGGGCTCCCAATAACCATGAAGGAAGGGGCTAAGGGGCGGTGCCCTCCCATGATACCGACGGCGGGGAAGGAGTCCCCCGCGCCGCCGCCGCCCTCTTCACCATGTTCACCATATTCATCGCCATCTCCATCACCTAATACTCCTAGTATGCAGTGGTTCATCCTCCTACACACCTCTGTACCGTCCTATGTAAACATGGTATTTGATGCTATAAGTTATAATCCTATGATCTATGTCATGTTTGTGTAGTTTGTTTGTTCTTAGATTAAATGGTTGAACGTCTTTGGTTCATTAGAGTTTTATGTTGATATGGTACAGTCCTTTGGTGTCCATTATATTTGTGCGCGCATGGATGAAACATCATAGGGTTTGTAGTATCTGTAAAAGGAAGGGGGAGTTCTGCCAGAGTGACAGAAACCTGAGGACGCGAACCGGAACGTTGCACGTATGGGAGTATGAGGACCATTAAACTTAAGGCTATGGTTGGGGAAACCTTAATGCATTGTTAGTAGTTACGGATGTCTTCTAACAATCCAATCGTATAGTACATGTAATTTCAAGTTGTGAAGCGCATGTATATTTAGCCTCTCCCACATAGAAAACTGCATCGAAGACAATGAATCTGATTTATTCGCTAATTAAACTTGGACAAAGCCACCACAATTACCACCACTATTCCACACTCATGGTTCAGTTAGTTTAGTGTATTTTATTGCTGTAGCAACTAACTTTACTTTCTTGTTAATTATTATCATGCAAAACTATTTCTAGTACTCGTATTGTTGCTGTAGTTTTATTTCCTAGATAATGAAAACGTTTAGTGTGCGTAGAGTTGTATAAGTGGTTGATAGAACTTGAGAGAACATTTATCCTACCTTTAGCTCCTCATTGGGTTCGACTCTCTTACTTATCGAAAAGGCTACACACGATCCCCTATACTTGTGGGTTATCAGACCCCACATGTCATCCTCTCATTAGAAGAAACATGTTTATGATAGAATTTTTTCCCTCGGTCTCCCCTCCTGTTTCGAACTTGTTAGCGTTGCTCACTGCATCTACCGTTTAATCATGCTACTGGGCCTCACATGTCATCCACTCGTTAGAAGAAACGTGTATGATGGAATGACCTCGGTCGCGCCTCCGTGTTTCAAACTTGATAGCGTTTCTTGATGCATCAGCCGTTTTTCCAGGCTACTAGGTCCCCCATGTGAGCCTCTCATTAGAAGAAACGTGTGCATGCTGGACTTCTTTCTTGCTCGTGCCTCCCTATTTCGAACTTGGCAACGTCGCTTGAGGCAGAACCTGTATAAGGCCGCGCTACTTGGTCCCACATGCCGGAATCTATTTAAATCAAACCTGCATATGATGGACTTTTTTCGGCCGCGTCCGCTATTTTGACCTTGGCAACGTTGCTCGATGTAGCATCCATGTATGGTCTTACTGCTGAGGCCCCCATGTCACCCTCTCTAGTATGTTCTGGATTGTGGGTCCTAGATGCAGCCTCATATGTTCTGGCGGATGGGTCCCTGATGCTAGCCTCTCTGTACAGTTATTTAACTTTTTTTCTAAACCCGACCATTAAACTCGAGGGATGCTGTATGGTGGTGGGTCAATGATGTCAGACTCTCCATAAAGCAATATTGCTAGAAGAAAAAATGTAAACCCAAGATAATTTTATGTCAAGCATAGAGAATCGAACTCAAGACTTCAAAACACATATAAACCATGTGCGTTGCCACTATGACAAACAAATAAGATGAACATTCTCATTAAAAAGTTTTATAGTACCTATAACTTATATATTATCCTTCTTAAAAAGATTTTATGTGTCCATGTTATCTCTCTTATTAAAATAAAAGGGAAGCGATCCTGGCATCTCAATTTATTAAATGCCAGATAATGGAGTAGTTTCTTAAAAACATGAGTAGACGATTTTTTTTGTTTTAAAGGGGAATTCCAAAAACATCAAATTAAACATTTTGGGATATTCTACATCTACTATACTCAATGGGCTATACTCCATGCGCTATTCACCATGGGCTCCTTGATGAATATTTAATGGGCCGTCATCAAAAAGTCCCCTGACGCCTACAAGGCCGAATTAAATTGTTCTGGGCTAAAGAGAGGCCGAATGGGCTAGATTTTACCTCCTCTTTAGTAAAATTTGCATTGTGTTGTGGCTCGGCCGGATTTAGAACACAGACCTCACTACCGGGGGAAAAAGTGATAGTTCTTCTGACATATATTCGTGTAAAAATATCTAAATAACAAGGGACACAGACCGCGTGCGCCAAAACTAGACTAGTATCCAATGACTTCACTTGGTACCCTCTCATTTCTGTCCAAAACACATCCAACGGTTCTGATGACACACAAGCAAAAGATCTAGTGCAAGCAGCCCAGCAGCAGCGACAAAACTTTTTTACAAATTCTGTAGCATTTGAAAGATCTAGTAGTACAGAATAAGACAAAAAATATCGACAGATTCCTAGTTCATATTCAGGAGCACTTGACCGATTCTGCAATATTCCAAAGTGACTGTTTCAGTTATACAGACACTGAAACTCAATAGCAGTACAAAGAGAATCCGTTCATGTTTCAGCTCTAAAAACCTTCTCGCACGATCAGTTTGCTCTTTTCTCCAAGCACACTCGATCATTGGAGCAAGCAAAACTGACAATCGAGTATGCTTTTGTGTGCATACCCCCTCTTTATATCAATACCAGTGTGACCCCCATATATGCATCCCAAAATGCCCAAGCCTCATCTAGATTGTGACAAAGCCAAGTTTAAAAAGGAAAACAAGACCATCTACTACACTTGATCTAAACAAGTACCAGTACATTAGTATTAGTTCTAGAAAATACCTTAGTAATAGTAACGACATAACACTTGACAGATTGAGTAGCATTTGAAGATTGAGCAGTATAGAATAAGATAGAAAAAATATCTACAGATTCCCGGTTCATATTCAGCACCACTTTACAGATTTAGCAGCATTTCAAAGTGACCGATTCAGTAGTACAGACAATGGCCAAAAGAAATAATAGATTTAACAATGCAAACATTGAAATTCAATAGTTGTAGCAAGGCCATGACTCAAAAGTAAAGAGAGTCCATATTCAGCACTCGATCGGTCGATCTGAGAAAGTACCAGTACATATGTATTACTACAAAATAGATTAGCAGTAGTAAGTTAAGACCTCCATACAAAATACTCGGCATAACGCAACGGCGTGTCAAATGCTAGCCGGGTAGCTCTTTCTTTCCTGCCTATTACGCTTTCCCTGTCACACCATCACCTATGGGTCCACTATGTCAGCAGCGTACATTGGAAATAGGTATATATTGCCGCAAACTTGTTCCACCTATCCCCATTCAAACTAAATTTGTCACCAACATAAAGTAGTAATCAATTAGTACGACGTTACATATCTTAATATTGGGATCATCACAAAGAATATTTAGATGTTTTATCTCACTTTTGAAACTTTTCGATGCAATACTCCTAATCCATAGGGAATTCCGATGAACGGTTCAAAATCTTCTAGGTAACACCGCGACTGTGACAGGTACGACCTGAGACCTTCTAGGGCGACTTCGGCCAATGATGGCCTGCTCATTAGCTCAGATGTCGCCACCATTTCGACCGCATGGAGCTTATTCCACAGAGACAGCGACCAAAGCTTCACCTTGTACCATGGCGATTCGCACGCCCCTGAACTGACGAAACTAGGGGATATGACGATGTCCGTGGTGTGGCCATCAATTTGGGTGAAGAACACGGTGTCATCTTTCCCGATGCCGATGATATCCGCTCTCCACGAGCCTCTTGTGGGCACCGGCTTAGACGGCTCCTAATGTTTGTGGCTATAGGGCATTATGGGCGCAGTCTTCGAGTGGGCAACTCTAAGGTGGCGGGCAAGCTCTACCATAGGTGTTAGCTCTACCGACGAGATGATGAACTCGCATCCAACCTCCGTGCAGACTTGCTAGCCATGAAAGCACTAGAGTATATGGTCGTAGATGTCCTTGTAGGGGACGAATGTCCCGCAGTGGTCATTGGGGCATCTGCTACCTTTTCCGCCCTCGACTTGGCGGCACAACTCCTTGGAGCATGCGGCCATCCAGGTGGCACTGGTAGTGTCCAGACGCATAGCGATTTCGTTGAAAACATCATTGTCGACCTTGCTCCAGACGCCATGCTGTTGGTTGTGCGTCGATTGCGATATCGGATGGATTGGGGGAATAGGTCAGACCAGAGTATGACTATAGGGGGACTTTTGGAGAGGGATGGTGCAGCCTGAAAGATCCGATGCAGTGGGTGAGATGGCGAGGAAAATGTGTGAATCGCGCATTGGAGACGATCCCAAATGCGGGGCCAGGCGGCGTTGGCGAGTGGGGATAAAAACAACCGAGATGGTGAAAATAGGATGGCTCTTTGAACGAGTTTTTTTTGCAAGGCCTCTGGAGCTGCATCCAGGATGACGATTAGCTTGGCTGGCACGCTGTAGTGAACTAAATTAACCATCTGAAATCCTGACATATTTTATAGCTAGGCTGGCACGCTGCCATGCGCTAAATTAACCATCTCACAACCTGGGCCATTACAGCTAGGCCGGCACGCTGGCGTGTACGCCGATTATAATTACTATTGTTGTCATATTTGACCAGATGCTGTTTATTTACAACTTCTATTTTCCTAAAAAATAGTACTCCTACCTAGTAGTAATACACTTGTACTAGTACAATACGTACTACTACTAGAAGTAGAGTACAAGGAACAATCATCTCGTTAGTTCTGCTGCATACAGGAGTTGTACTACACCTACCCACTTGATTGTTAGGTACACCAACACGGCACAACTCTTGTATGCGGCTGAACTAACAAGATGATTGTTTAGTATGCTAAAAAGGATTATACTGTGGAACAGGAGGTAGTACAATACTAGCAGTAGTACACTAGATGTTTATTTTGTAGTTTTGCTACAAACATAGTACAGTAAATACCTCCACATTGGAGCCTAGCACGATCAAGTACCACGGTGTTCCAACACGATGCATGATAACGGAAGGTGTTCAAGCACCTCTTTACAGAATAGTTATAATTAGAAGCGAACAGTCACTACATTATTACACCTACGATATAGTAAATTGTCCATCAAATGATGGGTGGTAACCTGCACGTCTGATCACCTTCTCGCAGTTATCATGATCAAATTTTATCACCTTAAAGAAGTGGTGACAAGCTTCTTGAATACTAGAAAGTATCCTACCTTCAAGTCATATGCTTTGACAAAATCTAGCCATCCTTCGTCAAGGATTACCTTGCCATCTTGCTTCTTCACCTTGATGTCTCAGCTGTAGGCTTTGCATATCTTTAGCTTGATGGCCTCTGGATACTCACCGCCAAACATTGGCAAAAAGGAGCTGGGTATACTCCGCACGTCTAACCCTCTCGGTATTAACAACATCTTGCAGAACTCATCACAGGTGTTCTCCACGTGGGTGTTCCTGGCTCGCCCTCCATCCAAACTGCATAGGGCTCTCTTGTCTTCTTCGATGATGAGTCTCTCCAAGCTTGAGCTTCTTACCCGAACACTGCAAAAAAAATCCCGTGGATAGATAATGTCTCTATCAGCTATCAATAATTGTGAAATAGTACTGTATTAGCTGATAGAGTACAATACAAGATCAGCTAAGAAAGTAAAGTGGATCAATTTTCTTATCGAAATACACAAATTAAAGTCTTAACTCTAGCTAGCATGAACGCCGGTTATATTAGTACTACTTCCAAGGTCTAGGCATCACATTTGTGTAGTTCTTTATCGAGCATTACAAATACCGAACACCCAGGAACAGACGAACGGACGAGCAGGATGAGCTCTCTCTATTGCCGATGCTAGAGATGTATACATATACTTGGAATTTTGGCAAAAATCAGGGTAGAGCAGCAGCTGCCCTAACTTGCCCAAATTAAAGGGACCTCCGCCCCTAAGACCAATCTAAAGCAAAACTGCTGAGTGGCCTCCCAAATCATCATCAGTCGTGGATCAATCAATACAAAATTTGAACTTATTATTATAGTTCACCGTAGATCTAGCCCTAGAACTAGCTTGCATGTGTAAAACTGAACTGTAATATATAAACGGGTTAAATGCACTAGATGATAACTATACTCAACACCAACCCAATGTTAACCAAGCGCTAATAAAAGCTTGACCGCATCTCATCATCAAGATCAAGGGTTTCGGAGATTATGTACATACCGCACTGCCACCGCAATGTTTGAGGGATGCGATGGCTCTATAGATGAGGTTGCAGGGCCCGCCGTCCGCAGCTGACCCGCCTAAGATGAGTAAGTTGCGGTGGTGGTGGTCGTCAAAGGAGGGAAGCGCAATGGCGATTAAGGAGTGTTGTGTGAGAGAGGGCTGGAGTTGGGGCTAGGGCTGGTGAGGGAATAAATGCGGTGAAGTTAGACGAATGCTATGGACAAAGCAAATCTTGCCACCAATACAGTATTACTAATTGTCATGCCAAAATTAATAGCCTAGAAAATTGGTCACGACAGCTTGAGTGCTTGAATAGGAAAACATCAAACACATACTATGAAAGTATATTATTACGTACATGGTGCCTAGTACAAGAAATAGTGGAAATTATGTTTCAAGTACTGATACTACAATACAGTATGAAAGTATATTATTATGTACATGGTGCCTAGTACAAGCAATAGTGGAAATGATGTTGCAAGTACTGATACTACAATATAGTATGAAAGTATATTATTATGTACATGGTGCCTACTACAAGCAATAGTGGAAATGATGTTGCAAGTACTGATACTACAATATAGTATGAAATTACTACATATGTAGTACTATACATTACATAGTGACAAGTACTAGCTATAGAAATGATGTTGACAGTGCTCATAATTAGCTTTTAGGTATTTTGGTCAAACTTCACATAGTTCTAACGAGGCAAGGTTGTCACGAACCACATTGGCGTCTCGAACCTTTGCTCCCTATGTTTCGCTCTAGTGTAGTTAAGTGATGAACCTATGGCTGCCCCCATTGACGTGCATGTGGCTCCAATCTAGAATCGTTAACATTGGCAGCACCATGTTCGGGGTTTGTAGGGGGCTCGAGGATGAAAGGATTGTTGATTCCCACAAACATTGACCTCCCTTCAAGATTATCCCTTCCGATCCAGTCCGGTGCTACAGGGTTATCGAAATTAAGGACCCTCTAAAAAACATGGCAGCGGAGCGAGGGATAAGAGAGCAGTTCTCTACCCATGTATGATATAGGATTACCATGGCTGCTGGTTCGTGCACCCCTGGTGTGAATCCACAGGATATCCCAGCCAAGCTCTATAAAGTACCAGATGTGTAATGCAATATCTTTAGCCTCGGCATCGTCACCGGCTTGAAAGTTTGCTGTTTCTTCAATTACTGGATCTTGTATGACATGCAGGCCTGCAAGTATACCTGTGTGCATTTCAGTTAGCAAAAGCATCACGACCAATGCAGTTGTAAGTAATTTATAAATTTTACTTTTAAATAACGGGACTCACTCCACTTGTTTGGTTCCCAGACAAGAACATCTCCTCACGGTTCTGTCACCACGTATATGCGATCAATAGAACCACTGATTAGACATGTGGCAATGGCATCGACATACGTTGTTGGTGCAAGATAGTCGTTTCGAAGGATAATCCAGTTCTTGTCACAAGGAAAATCTATGGTAGCAATGAATTTGTCAAACACTGCCATTGTGCTGTAGTGCCATTGTTTGTAATATTTGTACGGTTTCTTTGCTATTTGTATCTTCAGTAGCTCGATATTCGCGTGCTTGTAGAGGTAAGTACATGGGGGGCCGGGGAAACAGTGGTTACCCGATGGATAAATATCAACATGTTGCACACGTGGCAGCTCGATACGTGCCATACTATAGACGTTTTGGAGGTACCAGCGCCCCAGGTGCTTTGCAATCGCAATCCATTCTCCGTTGGCACCAACCCAACGACCCTTGTTTTCAAATCCTTCATCATCCCATGTTCCGGGTATGTCATCATCAACTGGTACAAATGCTTCTACTGTTAGATTGTCTAGTGGCATCAGCAACGCGTCAATGCCCTACAATATATTTTATTCATATTTAGGGGCATGCAAGGTGTTTGACAAAGGGGGGAGTGCTAGCTAGCTTTGCGGAAAAACTACTATGTGAAAGATGCAGAAACTTGATGAATAAATCAAGAATGCATGTAGACAAACACATCAAGGAATAAGGTCTTGTTTGCATTTAAAAAAAGTTTCCTATGCTAGCACTGTTCAGAGGAATGGACCAGAGGAAAAAACGCAGGCAATTTTCCTATGATTGATTAACAAGATTAGGGGCCTCTTTCGATCAATGGTTTAAAAAAATGTAGGAATATGAAAAACACAGGATTGGCATGGTAGGTATAGTAAATTCATATTAGGAATTAAAAAGCAGGAATTTTGTAACAGATGTCTTTGGATGGTGAATAGGATACAAACACAAGAGTTTTGCAGGAATATAGTGTGAGCGCATTGGACTTCTCAAAGGAGAAATAGAATGAGGTTGGAGCTCATGTTTAGATTCTTATGCAATGGAGAGCATAGGAACTAAGAAGGGACTCCATAGGAATTTGATATCTTCCAAAATCCTATGGGTTAGAATCCTCCAAAACTCATATGAAATTCTTCATATCTAACTTGGACCTCATTTTCAAATTCCTACGCGTGCAAAGAACAAGAATGAGGTCCCAAGAGACACGATAGCATCATAAATATACTCTCCTGTGAGGTTTGACTTTGATTTTACCATGTTTTAAAGTAATCATATGTTTGTATATTCATGTAAACCAAATAGCTAACTTTTTACAGAAATATTGTGTTTTAAAACACATGAAACTTAAAATATAATGCCAGCCTTGATTGTCCAATACACCTTCCGTTACGGGTATCAACAATCCTGGTCGTTCTTGTGTTTTCAGATTAGTATGTTTGGAGGAGAGGGGGACACTGAAGCAAAAGTCTTGGGCCACTTTCGATTACAGGATTGAGAACACAGGAATTTCACAGGTTTTCTGGTGAAAAACAGCTCATTACAAAATGTAGGAAAACTACCTACGTGACTGGCATGTTTCGATCCTACGCACAGGATGAGAGTTGAGCCTCAAGTAGATGTTCCAATTCTTACGGGATTTAAGCATGAGTGGGGGTTGCAGTTCAAAAGAATTTACGTGCCACGATTCCTTTGAACCAAATGCAATCCATACAAAAGAATCTAAGGATTCGAATCCTACAAAAATGATGCAAAACTGATTTTTACCTGCTTGTCATGGTCTAGTGGGCATGTCTGTGGGTCAGAGTGAAGTAGGCAGGGCAAACCTAATGGGAGACCAGGATCTTCCGCAATCCCTCGACGCATGCCAACCATGCTGTGAGCCAGGTGAGCGGTACTCAGAACATCGACGCGACCAGTGATGTTGCTCAGCGGTCCATAGTGGAGATTGCCAAATCCGATTGCCTGGCTGTAGCGCTCAGATATCTTATGCTTCATCCTCTAGATGTCGTTCCGGCAAAGAGTACTGCGGAAGATTAGTCGGGATGGGTTGACGGTTTCTACCTTTCTGCAAGGGTGGAGAGGGTCTACGATGGTGCACAAGTGGCCGGAGCCGCAGAGGAAGACGATGAGGGGCGCGAGGCGGTTCTCCTCCGGTTGTCGGATCGACTACTCTGACCCGGTATATTAGGGCAAAACTAACACAGGACGTTAACGTAGACGCTTATGCAAAATGGAATAATAATTGAAAATTAGATATATTTTTAAATGCTCCAGCCCGCAAAGCTGGCCCCTAGTTTGAGGTGCTACTGTTTTTTTCTGGTAGGTAGCTAGGGATAGCAAATCACATCGTGCCGAAGAAAAAATTTCGAAATGTCCTCAAATTTGTTTTGCGTGTGGAGATGGTGATGGTGCACTGAAGGAGAGAAAGAACACAATTTTTTCTGAATGCATATATACTACTCCCTTTGATCCATATTATGTTCTCAGATTTATCTAGATTAGAATGTATATAGTCATGTTTTAGTGCTAGATTTATCTAATGGTTGGAAACTCCGAGTGGCAACATTGTTACCATGACATAATTCACCCATTTACTCCCAAATATGGGAACATCACGGACGGTGGGAGTACAATTTACATCAAGGAACTAAAAATGGAGAAAATTACATAGAGGTCCTTACATTTAGCACGAAGGACCCTAAAATTAAGCAAGGGAAATAGTCAGGTCTGGCTCCTTCTCGAGAGAGCAGCTAATCGAGCCATACTCTTCATACTACTTTCTCTTTGTTTGTCTTCAAAATATATTGCCAAATTTGGCGGCCTGAAAATTCCTAGACATGGGATCATCAGCAGCATAAAGTATGATGTAGATATGGCCATGACCTTGGTCGTTCGGCTTGAAATCCAAGAATGTTTATACTCATCGACAACTAATAAAATTAAATACGTTTAAATTTTACAACTTGCTTTTAGATTCGAATTTTACACGTAAGGATGGAGGGATTACATTTTAAATCAAGGACCTAAAAAGTAAAATTTTATCGAGGTCTATACATTTAGCACGAAGCACCCTAAAATTAAGAAGGGAAAACAATCATGTTTTGCTCCTTCTCGAGAGAAAAGCTGATCGAGCCATACTCTTCATACTACTTCCTCTTTGTTTGTTCAATATATGGCCAAATTTGGCGGCTTGCAAATTCTTGGATATGGGATCATGAATCATTACCATAAGGTATGATGTAGATATGGCCATGACCTTGGTCATTCGTCTTGAAATCCAAGAATGTTCATACTCATCAACAAATAATAATCTTAAATATGTTTAAATTTTACAACTTGCTTTTAGGTTCGATATTTACACGGAAGTTCGGAGTAAATTTTACATCAAGGACCTAAAAAAGGTAAAATTACATCTAGGTCCATACATTTAGCAAGAAGCACCCTAAAATTAAGAAGTGAAAACAGTCATGTTTTGCTCCTTCTAGAGAGAGAAGCTGATCGAGACATACTCTTCATACTACTTCCTCTTTGTTTGTTTCAAAATATGGCCAAATTTGGCGGCATGCAAATTCTTCGCTATGGGATCATGAATCATCAGCATAAAGTATGATCTAGATATGTATGACCCTGGTCGCTCGGCTTGAAATGCAAGAATTTTCATATTCATTGACAACTAATAAGCTTAAATATGTTTAAATTTTACCACTTGCTTTTATGTTCGAATTTTACACGGACGATGGGACTACATTTACAGCAAGGACCTAAAAACATAAAATTACATCGAGGTTTATACATTTAGCACGAAGCACCCTAAAATTAAGTAAGGAAAACGGTCGGGTTCGGCTCTTTCTCGAGAGAGCAGCTACTCGAGCCATACTCTTCATACTACTTCGTCTTTGTTTGTTTTCAAAATATGGCCCAATTTGGCGGCATGCAAATTCTTTGATATGGGATCATGAATCATCGATATAAAGTATGATATAGATTTGTCCATGACCTTGGTCGTTCTACTTGAAATCCAAGATTGTTCATACTCTTTCACAACTAAGCTTAAATACGTTTAAATTTTACCACTTGCTTTTATCTTCGAATTTTACATGTATGGACGGTGGGAGTATATTTTACATCAAGGACCTAAAAAGGTAAAATTACATCGAGGTCCATACATTTAGCACGAAGCATCCAAAAATTAAGTAGGGAAAATAGTCATGTTTGGCTCCTTCTCGAGAGAGAAGCTGATCGAGTC
Source organism: Avena insularis (assembly GCA_023614405.1). Classification (NCBI taxonomy): domain Eukaryota; kingdom Viridiplantae; phylum Streptophyta; class Magnoliopsida; order Poales; family Poaceae; genus Avena; species Avena insularis. Next base: position 161,956,155 of record CM042696.1, read on the forward strand.
ATACGCATTATACTACTTTCTCTTTGTTTGTTTTCAAAATATATGGCTAAATTTGGTGGCATGAAAATCCTGGACATGGGATCATCATCAGCATAAATTACGATGTAGATATGGCCATGACCTTGGTCGTTCAGCTTGAAATCCAAGAATATTCATATACTCATGGACAACTAATAATCTTAAATACGTTTAAATGTTACCACTTGCTTTTAGGTTTGAATTTTACACGTACAGATGGTGGGAGTATATTTTACGTCAAGGACGTAAAAAAGTAAAATTACATCGAGGCCCATATATTTAGCACGAAGCACCCTAAATTAAGCATGGAACACAATCATGTTTTGCTCCTTCTCGAGAGAAAAGCTGATCGAGACATACTCTTCATACTACTTCCTCTTTGTTTGTTTTCAAAATATGTCCAAATTTGGCGGCATGCAAATTCTTGGATATGGGATCATGCATCATCAGCATAAAGTCTGATGTAGATATGGCCATGACCTTGGTCGTTCATTTTGAAATCCAAGAATTTTCATACTCATCGACAACTAATAATCTTAAATATGTATAAATTTTACCACTTGCTTTTAGGTTCTAATTTTACACGTATAAACGGTGGGAGTATATTTTACATCAAGGACCTAAAAAAGGTAAAATTACATTGAGATCCATACATTTAGCACGAAGCACCCTAAAATTAAGCAGGGAAAACAATCATGTTTTGCTCTTTCTCGTGAGAGAAGCTAATCAAGCCATACTCTTCATACTACTTCTTCTTTGTTTGTTTTCAAAATATGGCCAAATTTGGCGGTATGCAAATTCTTGGATATGGTATGACGAATCATCAGCATGAAGTATGATGTAGATATGGCCATGACCTTGGTCGTTCGTCTTGAAATCCAAGAATGTTCATACTCATCGACAAATAAATCTTAAATACTTTAAATTTTACAGCTTACTTTTAGGTTCAAATTTTACACGGATGGTCGAAGGATGTTTTATATCAAGGACCTAAAAAAGGTAAAATTACATCGAGGTCCATACATTTAGCACAAAGCACCCTAAAATTAAGCAGGGAAAATAGTCATGTTTTGCTCCTTCTAGAGAGAGAAGTTAATCGAGCCATACTCTTCATACTACTTCCTCTTTCTTTGTTTTCAAATTATGGCCAAATTTGGTGGCATGCAGATTCTTCGATATGGGATCATGAATCATCAGCATAAAGTATGATGTAGATATGTATGACGCTGGTCATGCGGCTTGAAATGCAAGAATTTTCATATTCATTGACAACTAATAAGATTAAATACATTTAAATTTTACCACCTGCTTTTCTGTTTGAATTTTACACGGACGGTGGGAGTACATTTTACAGCAAGGACCTAAAAAAGGTAAAATTACATCAAGGTCTATACATTTAGCATGAAGCACCCTAAAATTAAGTAGGGAAAACAACCAAGTCTGTCTCCTTCTCGAGAGAGCAGCTGGTCGAGACATACTCTTTGTACTACTTTCTACTTTGGTTGTTTTCAAAATATGGCCCAATTTGGCGGCATGCAAATTCTTGGATATGGGATCGTGAATCATCGATGTAAAGTATGATGTAGATATGGCCATGACCTTGTCCGTTCGGCTTGAAATCCAAGATTGTTCATACTCATTCACAACTAACCTTAAATTCGTTTAACTTTTACCACTGACTTGTAGGTTTGAATTTTACAGGGACAGTAGGAGCACATTTTACATCAAGGACCTAAAAAGGGGGAAATTACATCGAGGTACATACATTTAGCATGAAGTACCCTAAAATTAAGCAAATAAAACAGTCAGGTTCGGCTCCTTCTCGAGAGAGCAACTGATCGAGACACACTCTTCATAGTGCTTCCTCTTTGTTTGTTTTCATCAAGGACCTAAAAGGTGAAAATTACACCGAGGTACATAAATTTAGCACGAAACACGCCTCAAAATTAAGCAAAGGAAAATAGTCAGGTTCGGCTTCTTCTCGAGAAAGAACCTGACCAAGCCATACTCTTCGTACTACTTCCTCTTCGTCTATTTTCAAAATATGGCCAAATGTTGCATCATGCAAATTCTTTGATATGGGATCATGAATCATCAGCATAAAGTATGATGTACATATGTCCATGACCCTAGTCGTTCGGCTTGAAATGCAAGAATGTTCATACTCATTGATAACCAATAAGCTTAAATACGTTTAAATTTTACCACTTGCTTTTGTGTTCGAATTTACATGGACAGTGAGAGAACATTTTACAACAAGGACCTAAAAAGGGGTAAAAATACATCGAGGTCCATACATTTAGCATGGAGCACCCTAAAATTAAGCAGGGAAATTACTCATGTTTGGCTCCTTCTTGAGAGAGAAGCTGATCGAGCCATACTCTTCATACTACTCTCTCTTCATTTGTTTTCAAAATATATGGCCAGATTTGGCGGCATGAAAATTTGTGGACATGGGATCATCATCAGCATAAAGTATGATGTAGATATGGCCATGACCTTGGTTGTTCGGCTTGAAATCGAAGAATGTTCATACTCATCGACAACTAATAATCTTAAATACGTTTAAATGTTACCACTTGCTTTTAGGTTCGAATTTTACACGGACGGTGCGAGTACATTTTACATCAAGGACCTAAAAAAATGTAAAATTACATCGACATCCATACATTTATGTCTGAAAGCTTGTCTTGTGGTAGTCAGATCCATATTCTTCATAGTTTCTTTACGTAAAAGAACAATCTCGTCATCACTCGAAAAATTGAGAATTAAATGTTCTTTCATGATAGTTGGAAACTAACACTGACGACATTGTTTACTACATGAAGATGCACCCATCTACCTTTGAAAATACATTTAATTCAATAGCAATCAATTGCCCTTACTTGTGTAGATGCTAAGAATGGAAAATAAGATCCAACAGTTAGCAATGTTTGGATTTGCTAGTCTTGATCCAAAAGTCAATGTTTAAAGTTATCCGTACACTATATAGTGGTATGGTATGGTATGGTATTGTAAGAGATAAGACAAGATAAACATAAGATAAGAAGTACTGCAAATGGCCGATCTTTTGAGTAACCTTCCCTCCCGATGTTTGGGAAGCAAGTGGAAATTTGAAAAACCGGAAAAGTTTGAATTTTTTTGTTGCCAAGGACCAAAGTGGCTTCCTTCCTATGTACTCCTCGTCCCTACTCCACACCAACGTGGTTGCCAAACATACCAGAGACACAAAGCCGCCATACGAAGGCACACGTGCGCAACACCATGTTGTGGACGAGGGAGAGATCAGCCGGGCCGGTGCACGAGGGGAAAGGTGAGGATAGAGGGAGGATGGATGGTGAGAGGCAGCGAAGGAGAGAGAAAACATACAATTTGTTTTGCATGCATAGGTCCTGAAATTTACTACTAGTAGAGTGGACACATGAGTACCTCGTGTCAGGAACCCATCATAACTTTCCTCTGACATCGAACCGCGTTCAACTCCTCTTCGCTGCTGCCCTCTTACCCTGCCTACGTTTTATTCTCTCAGCATGTACAGCGCATGGACAGAGGTGAGCATATGTCTAAGAAAAAAAATGTGTACTACTACTATACTATATTTGCTTTTTCCCTAATAAGGGAATCAACAATGTGTACAAAAGCATGCCTTAAGGCCTAGTATGTGGCATCTGCTAAGGTTCACTATATACATTGTGGAGAAAATAAAGTTTGTATCTTTAAGCCTAAGGTGCACCTCAAGCTTGTGGGTTGCCCATAGAGAATAGGAAAATCATTTCCTCTCTCTCCCTATTTCATGTGATAGTTTTGAAAAGGTGTTCAAAATTTTCATGATGCAAAATCTTAGCTAGAAGTTGAACCAGTCATCAAAACTCTCTGTGGTTTCTAATATATTAATTAACCGCTCGATGGGTACCTCCGAAAGCTTTTTCATAAAACTTTCAAAGCAACATACAATTTATTACTTGTAGTTCAAGTTTGATATAATTTCATTAAATTCAAGAGCAATCTATCGCACTTAGTTGTAGCTCAAGTTTGACCTAATTTCAATAAACTATTAAGATGAAAAATCTTAGCAAGAAGATGAACCTGTCATCAGAACTCTCTGTGGTTTCTGATAGTATATTAATTGACCCCCCCTCCGATGGGTACCTCTAAGAGCTTTTTCGTAAAACTTTCAAAACAACCTACATAGTTTACTTGTAATTGTTCGGACTTTACCTAATTTCAATAAATTTGCATAAATTCATTCAAGTGGGCGAAGTAAGCTAGGAAATTTGAGAACTCGTAAAACATGGAAAATCGTAGGTACAGAATATTGCTCCACCATATATGTGTGAAAATTTGGCTTGTGGCATTCAAATCCATATTCTTCGGACTTTCTTTACCTGAAAGAACAATCTCATCATCACTAGGAAAATTGAGAATGTTCTTTCCTGATAGTTGGAAACTCACACTGACAACATTGTTTACTACAATAAGATGCACCCATCTAACTCCGAAAAGACATTAAATTGAAGATAAATCAATCACGCTTACTTGCTTGTAGCTCTAGTTTGACCGAATTTCGTTAAATTGTGAAGATGCAAAATCTTAGCAAGAAGTTAAAACTATCGTCAAAACTCTCGGTGGTTTCTAATATATTAATTGTGACCCCCTAATGGGTACCCAAAAGCTTTTTCGTAGAACTTTCAAAGCAACCAACAATTTCTTACCTCTATATAGTGTACGAATAAGTTTGAATATTGACCGTTGGATCAAGACTCGCGAATCCCACCAATTCCAGCTGTTGGATCTTCTTTTCCATTCTAGCATCTAGAAGATTCTATTGATAGTCTTTGTCAAAATGAATGCTATGCACAAAACTCAAAACACACTTCTCCATAATTCTAGAATCTTCTCCCTCGTTTCTCTAGACCATGTTACCAAAATTTTAAAGTTTTAGATAGCTAATAATCGTTGACTTCTACATGATATACAATGTACAAGAACCAAATATACACTCATAGTTTCTAGAATCTTCCTGATTTACCTATTATAATTTTATATAGTGATGATATGTCAGACGTCTATTACCTGAGTCTCACGTGCAGGGCACGTGAAATTTACTAGTACTTGTAGTTTCAAATTTGACCTAATTTCGATAAATCGACAAAAAGTCATTCTAATGGGCAGAGTTAGCTGGATAGTTTGAAAACTCATAAAACATAGGAATCATTGGTACAACATGTTGGTCCAATATATATGTCTGTAAACTTGGCTTGTGGCATTCAGATCTAATATTTTTCAGACTTTTCTTTAGGAAAAAACAACCTCGCTCGTATTCACTCGGAAAATGTAGAATTGAATATTCTTTCCCGATAGTTGGAAACTCACACCGACGATATTTTTTACTATAAAAAGATGCACTGATCTACCTCTGAAAAGATATTTAATTCAAGAGCAATCTATGGCGTTTACCCTTAGCTAGCTCAAGTTTGACCTAATTTTGTTAAATTGTCAGAATGCAAAGTCTTAGCAAGAAGGTAAATCTATCGTCAAAAATCTTGCTGGTTTATGATATATTAATTTTGACCCCTCGATGGGTACCTCCAAAAGCTTTTTCGTAAAACTATCAAAGCAAAACCTATAATTTACTTGTAGTTTCAAATTTGACCTAATTCTGAGATATCGACATAAAGTCATTTAAATGGGCGGGGTTAGGTAGGAAGCTTGAAAACTCATAAAACATGGGAATCGCAAGTACAACATGTTGTCGATCCACTATACATGTCTGTCAACTTGGCTTGTGGCATCCACATCCAAAATATGGCCAAATTTGGCGGCATAAAAATTCTTGGATATAGGATTATTAACATAAACTATTATTGAAACCAAAGAATAATTAATAATGTTTGTATTTGTACTCTTTATAACACGAGTTTCAGGATACGCGTAACATGATGCCACAAAAATAGTATACTTCTTATTCTTAATTTGAAATGTTATGAAAACCGTGTAACTTTTTCGAGATGCGGGTGCATAGCAAGGACATGAATTTTTCAGAACTTTCGGTGATTTTTCGATGTACCGAATTCCTTCTTAGCTTCAAAAGGTTTTTAGAAAATTTTAAGAGCAATCTATCATGCTTACGTTTAGTTAAAATAGAAAAGCAATGAAAAGCATAGAGGGAGTACATTTTACATCGAAGACCTCAAAAAATAGAAAATCGCATAGAGGTCCATACATTTAGCACAAAGGGGGCTAAACTGAAGCAATGAAAAGCAGTCGGGTGCGGGTCCTTCTCGAGCGAGCGGCCGAGTCATACCCTTTGTACTACTCCTACTGTACTTTTGATCCAGCGTGTTGTGGTTGTGCTTGGTGGCTTCCTCTTTGCAGGGTGTGAAATGGAACAATAATGGAGTACTACGGACTAGTGGTAAAGCTAGCCAGATCATAATGAAGTGCATCGAATGCGATGGGATGTACTGCAAATAGTATAAACAATCCCTTATGCACCACTATCTTTTGAATAACCTTCCCTCCGGATGTTTGGGAAGGAAGTGAAAATTTCGAAACTATGAAAGTTTGAACTCTGACTCTAATAATAGTATGAGTAATGTATCTTTTGGCGCCAAGCCCCAAAATGGTTCCTTCTATGCAGCACGCCTAATATGGACACGGAGCCGATGACATGGCAGGTTGACACACGTGCGCAACACCATATTTTAGACAAGGGAGAGATCAGCTAGCCAGGGTGTGGGGATGTTGATGAGGCAGTGAAGGAGAGAGAAAACACAATTTGTTTTGCGTGCATATACTATATAGTAAAGGTCCTGAAATTTACTAGTACTAGTTCTGTACAACTAGTACTACTAGGTTACTGTACCTTGTACCTCGTGTCAGGAAGCCATCATAGCTTTGCTCTCATATCGCACCGCCTTCAACTCCTCCGCTTCACTGCTCTCTCGAGCTGCTTCCTCTGTGCCCATAGTTTTTCTACTTTCTCTTTGTTTCTTTTCTACAGAAAATACATATTCTTCCTACTTGTTTTACAGAAAATACACTCCTGTCACTTGAAAAATTGACTTTTTCCTTCCCTCATGGTTGGAAACTCCGAGTTGCAACATTATTACCATGCCATGATCTACACCCATTTTACGCGCAAATATGGGACCATCACGGACGGTGGGAGTACAATTTACATCAAGGACCAAAAAATGGAAAACTTTAATTATTTCTTTATTTCCTAATATTGGTGTTCGTACTTACCATAACCAGTAATTGTTCTTTCTTTCCTATTGATGTTCATACTTACGACAACCAGTAATTATTTCTTTGTTTCCTACTATTGATGTCCGTACTTACTATTGATGTTCGTACTTACCACAACCAGTAATTGTTTATTTATTTATGTGTAATAATTTTCATGCTCTTTTATCTGCATGTTTCTCATTCCTCATATTCATGAAGACGGAGACAAGATCAAAGATCAAGGTGGCAATGAGACCATTAGAGAAGTCCGTGCGAAGCATGGAAATTATGGCACTGTCATTTTGACATCAAATTGGGTGGAATGTGTTGTTCGGAAGAATCTACAAGAAGATGTTTGTTCCTTCGAGTTTGAAGCAAAGGAGGGCTATTTATCAAGTACATAAAATCTAAGTTATTTATTATGAAATAATTAGTTACTTTGGAGAGATGTATGTGAACTAAATTTGGTTGAAGTACTTGCATGTATCACTATCGTGTGGTATGATTTTATGTATATTATGAGTTTTGTATTATTTTATATATGTGATTTATATTTATATATAAAACGTACTATATAATTATAAAATTAATTATATTGCTATGAACCAAAGCATCCACCAACATATATCGGATCAAGCAGTATCTTTGTAATGTCCTCTCACTACTGTCATGACATGTACATAGTGCTGACCTACAATGGGTCGTGGAGTTAATGCCTTACTACCGTGGAAGCACTAGGTCAACAGATGATATTGTGTCGAGCCAAAAAAAGTATCACTGATGCACATTCCCCAATACAGTTATCCCTGGTGACTTTTTTGCCAGGCCAGCGCGAGCGCGACGATTAGGCGTGTTCCTTAGTGTCTATACACTAGGTCCTGACGTTCGTGTTGTAGTGGTAATTATAGATTGTCGGATCGTATTACTCATTCATGTAAATCCTAATGTCTCTAAGATTTTGATTTTTATCCATAGCTTCACAACAAGCTATGTAGATTTCTTTTGACAACTATGCATTCTCAGGGTTACTAACGTAAAATTCACCCCCATAACTATGTCAGGTTCGTTATGAGTTCCCCAGCCAGTTGGTTCTATGGTGATGTTAACATTAGAATCACTCCAATTGATTTCACAAGATCTATCAGTTGGAATAGGTGTTATAATGAATATGAGTATATTCCTATAGTTCCACAAAGATGTCATATCGTGCGTGATTCCTTGGTACAACCTCCACTTCAAACTTCCTTCTTCTAATCATTACTCCTACCGGGTCTGTTAAGTCAAACATCGCTTCTCTTAAGGGTTCTCTAAGGTTCACATGGGTACCAAAGAATGCTCAGATAAGATTGGTAGTCGAATCTAATTATTCTACTTCTCCATGGTAAAGTGTTGGGAAAAGTCCCAACTCTCTTGAGTCATGTCCATCCATTTGTCTTCATAGGGCATCACATGAAACATAGTTGACCTTAACTCTTCATCCTTTCCTTTACGGAAATTGTGATAGCTTTAATGAGAGCAATCTCAAAATTGCTAAATCCTTGTAGGCTTCTCCTGTGTATAGGTTAGTTCTAAAACCTAAATTAGATGGAGTAACTATCGTGACTTGGTATTTGATCAACACATCCCCATCATGGTGTGTCACAATACTTAACTATGGTCTTTTGATGGATGTTCAAACATGCCAATAGATCCATGTAAACATGTGTCCAAGGACTATCAAAGTTTTTAGGTGGTATTTCTATAAGTTGAATTGTTCGATAAGGACACCATTCAGACATGGAACTAATCATGGATGACTACTCATGAAAAGAAAATTATATTCTATTCCTTCGTAATAAAAAATTATCGCACCAATCATATGACGAATATAGTCACATTAGTAGAGAACACTTTACTTGATCTAAGTTTATACCTACAGGTTTCGTCCACCTACTAGATTTCCAACCTAAGGTCAAAGAAATAGCTCTAATACCATATGTGGTGTTGACTCAATACAACAATGTATGTTTATTTCTTATAAAAACCCAAAGAGAAACACAAAGTTTGAGATCTCCTGCCCAATGAGGATTCACAAATAAAAGCCAATTCAAAAGTACTAGCTTGAAATACAATGGTACTACTAGGTTTACTACCATCGGTGCTTCGTAACATTGTTTAGTTTGGATCTACGTTGCTCTGTATATCTAGATTTTCATCTTCATTTCCAAACTCTATGCCGTAATATACACCTTCAATGCCTCCTGAAAGATCTGGTTCCTTGTAGTAGATATCTCCCTCTTCAAGATCCTCTCATGTAGCTCCATCGATCTTCTTGGCACCTAAGCAAGGGGTTAAGAAGGTAAGTTTGAGTATGAGCATACTCATCAAGTTCTTGGGAATATGGGTGTTTTATGCACTATCTACATCTATGGATCGGTGATCCTAGGCATATACATGTTTTTAAAAATAGTTTATTAAAAAGGTAAGTTTTATTTTACAAAAACTATGTCTTCACGGGTTGTTAACACTTCATGGAGTTCCTTTCCATGCCCCATTCGTAGTTTGTTCCCAAAACAAGGAGTAGCATTTCACTTTATACACTCTTGATAGGTGCACTACTTTACCCACAAACGATAATCTTAAGATTTAGTGCACAATTGGGATGCCTTCTTGTTGAAACATACATGGTTTGAGGCTCAGTTCATAACAAAGCCAATACTATTTTCGTCACGACCTTGTAGTCCACCCATTGTAACGATTTTTGACCACGGAACTTATGCTCAATTACCATCCCTTTTGATACACTTAAGTCATCATCATGCAACATAGGATAGGGAATTACAGGCTCCCACCCGCTGCTCTCCAGTTTGGATTACAACTCGACTTAGAGTATGAGGACATTGATGGCAACAATTCTGTGTTTACCAACTCACTGGGACTCCATGTGCAGAGTGTTATAGCAAGCGTATTTTCCACACAAGGGTGACTTGAGGGTTTATATCAAACTCTCGGGGAATTATGGGAGCTCTTCTTTTGTCCTCTTCTAGCAACCTACAAAACAAAGTTTTTGCCTTCTTTCCCCAACTCCACCATGTGTTTTTCAAGCACAAGGTTTCGTATTAGTAAAGCTGAAATAAAAAAGTAAAGTAAACCATAACTAGAACAAGAAGGTAAAAACAATAAAGTAAAGTTCCTTTTTGGTTTTGTTTAGTCTTGCAGAAAGTAAAAGTATTTTTGTATTTTCGAACTTAATTCTTGCAGAAAATGTAAAAGATAGTAAAAGTATGTAAAAGTGGTTTATTACCTCCAACCCAAATTAGTTGACTTGGTTTTGTCTAGATTCGTATGTATCTGGTACTAAAACAAGTCTAGATACATTCGAATCTAAACAAATGTGAGTCAACTAATTTGGATCGGAGGGAGTAATAAAAAGTGAATCTGGGTTCATGGGTTCACTTGTCTATTCTCTCATAAAGTGTGGTGGACATAAAACTGCATACAAATGATATAATATTACTTAGAACTTCATTATGTATTCACTTTATCCCTAGCGAGGTAACAAAAGAAAGTGAAAGTGCATGTGTTCCCCATGTGTGGTTTTGGTAATTAATGATAATCTCTGTGGATTAATATATGTATCGAGTTAGACTTGTAGGAATTGTCCATTGATATTGCTTGAACCTTTAGTTGGTTTCAAGGTTGAAGAATGAAGAAAAGAAGAAGATTCAAAGGCTGATCAAGACAAGTGAAAAGAGTGATCTCAAGTGGATCAACACTCAAGAATAAATGAAGAAGTGCAAGTTCAAGAAGATCACATGCTTGAAGCGTGCCATCCTCGGTGATCATGGATAGGTGAAGACATGCCCAAAGAAGGGTCTCTCACATGGGAGTATGGGGGAGAAATTCGCAAGTCTTCACCAAGAGAGTGAGAGCAAGAGAAATCAAGAAAGGAGTACAAGGTCGTCTACATCAAGCTCAAGTGGAATGCTGAATGCAAAGGTATGATCTTTATAGGTTTTCCTTTTTGACGATCTCTTTTGTTAGTTGGGGTACCAGGTTAGGATAGATAGTCGTACTATTAAGAGGGACTCTTAAGTGACTAACTTGATCGTATCTAGCATCATCTTTCTTGGTTGTTGTTTCGATATTCTCCATGCGAGGATCTAGAGCTTGTGGTTATCCTCATAAGAAGCTCTAGTTCATCAAAAATGGCTTTCCCATGCATATATTTTTGCATTTCTTATCTTGGAGTTTTTCCGGATCCACACCTTGCGAGGTACTAACATATCTATACTTGATATTTTCTCCCTTTGTGGTATGCAATATTTTGGTTTCAGCAGGTTGCTTGGACCGGTAGTACCACCGCTCCGCCAGAAGTACCGCTTCACCATTTTTGGCGCTGGTAGTACTAGTGAAGTTCTGGATCAGTACCACTGGCAAGTTCCACCCTGCAGTAGCCAAGCTTTGTTTTTGTAGTTTTTAGGAGTGGTAGTACTACGAAATTGTTGGTAGTACCGCTACGCATTTTTGGCACCGGTATTACCGGTGGAAGTACCAGGTCACTTCCACTAATGTCGTGTCAACCTTATGATTTGTTTGTTGTTTTTCTCGGAAGTGAGGCGGTAGTACCGGCCTTGCCTCATTGGTAGTACCGGCCTTGCCTCAGTGGTAGTACCGGCCTTGCCTCGGCAGTAGTACTGTCGTTCTGGCGGTAGTATCGGCCAGGTACTTCCCCCTCACTACCGTGACACATGTCGATCGTTGGAAGGGGCTGGTGATACGTAGTACCGCCGCTTGAGCGGTACTACTAGTCGTCCGTGAATCCAAACATAACGGTTAGTTTTGGAGAGACCTATTTGAGCCCCCCTTCTTCCCCTTTGTGGGGTTGGTTATTTCATTAGCTCTTATACTCTCTCTCCTCCATTGTTGGCCTTTAAGAGCTTGTCCTCTCCCCATTTCGTCCTATGATTTTTGCATCTTTTTGAGAGATTTGAGAGAGGATATCTATATCTACAACCACACCTAACCAAATTCCTTCTTTGTGAAGGAATCCTTGGGATCTAGATCTTGGAGATTTTGGTGTTCTCTTCTTGTGATCTTCCTCTCTTATTCCCCTAATAGATTTTGTAGCTTTGGTGGAATTTGGGAGTGAGGGACTTTCCATTGTATTACATGCACCAGTTTGAGTTCTCTACGGAGAACTGACAAGGAAAATATTGTGAGCTTGTTACACTTGGGTTCTTGGAACCCTAGACGGTTCTGTGGAACCCTAGACGGTTCTGTGGTCGTGGTGTGTGTTCTCATGGGGCGTCCAATTGGGTTATGGATATTCCTCAAGCTAGAGGCCTTTGTGGTGATTCTTGGGAGCCCTACAATGGAGTTTGTCCCAAACTTGTACGGGTTTGGTGACTACCCTTAAGTGTTTTGATACCTTCGATCCGGTTTTACAGATGCAGTATAGTAGATTTTTCCCGAGTAGACCTTGGTTTAATTGAACCTTGGGAAACACTGCTAAATGGAAATTAAATGAGGCACATCTACAAGAATTGTTTGTTCGTTTTACCTTATGTTTACCAGACCTTTCTAGTTTACTTTGAATGTTGGTTGTTGCAACGAATGGAAATAGACTAGGGTTGAAGATTCACCTGTAGTTGCACATCATATGAAATGATTCAACATATAAAAAAGTTGTGGGAAGCACATCCAAATATACTAAAGACACAGCGAGCCACGAGCATAGAAAAAGTCTTTTGATCCAACAGTTACAGCACGAAGCATCGGGCTATAATGATTATTAAGTAAAATACAGTTCAAAGCCTTAAGAAGTGATGTTAGTATTACTCCCAAGTGGATCCCTAAATAATAACCGTACTCCCCTTGTTGTCAGTGGGTTTCGCTTTCAGGTTGCCTTTCATCACTCATATGACCTCAAGCCTTTATCAATCCTTGGGATCTTGGCTACCTACAAGTCCATGGATCAAGAAAAGAGACAAAATACAAAGATACAAATCTCTATTTAATCACCAAACAATACTCCCATGAATTAGATGTACATAATCACTGCGAGGTTACACCCTAACCCGCAGCCCGTGAGGACTACTCACTCGTAACAATAAGATCAATGATAGATAACATTGTGCAAAAATACTTAGATTGAAATAAAATATTCTTACTATGGCTGCCAATTCACAAGGAGATCTCAAGTACAAGTTGATGGATATGGCTATGGAGTGGATGGAGGATGAAGAGGATGAACTATGGTGGTGGATCTCCTTTGGTGGTGTTGTGATGCAATCTGAGAATGGCAGCCCTCTACGCGGCACTTGGAGTCTCGAAATAGGTAGGCGCCTTCACAAAAGTTGTAGGGTTTGACCCAGTGAAGCCAATGCTGCATGGTATAGGCGTATGGTACGGACGGACCTTACCCGTACCGTAGGTCGTTAAACCTTGTGGAGGTTCCTTTTCGACCCCAGTTAACTTGGCTGAGTAGGTAACATCATAATCTTCATTGAATGCTCCTGATTTTTCCTTTAAAGTGTTATTTCTTGCACAACACAAATCAAAACAAAGGATTGCACATATTTGCAATAATTAATAATTAGTGGCAAGGTTAGAGAGATTCTTGGTCAAATGTTTGACTAAAAATGCGGTTTAAACGTGATGAAAGATGGCTATATTCATAGACATCAACTTCCCCAAAGCTCAAACCTTGACTGTCCTCGAGCAAGAAACAAACAAAGCCATAAAGAACTTGGCTTTTAAATTGAGGTAACGAGAAGATGAATTTACTTATGCTTGGTAGTCGTATGCATCCATCACTTCTTCCATTTGAAAATATCATCAAGGTTAGAGAGGTGACAAGAGTACTATACAAGTTTTATTAACTCAAGATAACCAAAGTAGAGCTTGATATAAGTATAAAAAACTAGAAGTGTAACAATCATTCTAATTCTTCTAGTTAACTCTCAGCATGCCAAGGAACACTAGAACATTTTATAATAGCAGAATTAAGTATGAGAGGTCAAGTGCTAACTAGCATAATAGTGAAGTTTCTTATTGACGCCCACATCAATAGATCAATACTATCAAAACACTACTATTCCATTCATTGTATTTCAAAAACAATTTATAGATTAGTAACGAGACCATGCCAAAGACTGTTTTTTGTGAATCTTTATTTTTCAAAGATAGTTTCCAACAAGGATCATTGAGTGATATCTTTTAGCAATGATTTACACATCCTTCAAGATTACCAATACGTTTTCCCATTACGGTTACAAGTGCTACCCATGTCGTCAAATCTCATGGCCGAAATTAGGGGTTGTAACATTGATCGTTCGTAGGCCAGCGAAGCTGTTGGCATCCAGAGGTGTGCATCAAAAATTTATAATCGAACTTTAAACAGTGTCACAGTCTGACCCACAATGTTTTAGATTTTGCATGAATCACAATTACCACTAGACCCTGGTTCAATCAAGCTACTCCTTTCAAGAGTGCCATCAAGTCTATCAATATATCTATGGGGTTAAGTATTTTCAAAGGTAAACTCTTAAGACAATCACTCAACATACAAGTCAAAAATTGGAGACTTTTTCTTGCTGTACTTGTTTGGCAATATTATTTCCAAGGAAAGACTCAGTTAACTACAAGAACTAGAGTCAAAACTTCCACAACTAATTACTAATATAAATAAAAAGCTTTACTCTAACTATTTTTAATTACTCCCACTAGCATGGAATCTTAACAAATCAACTAACTAGGATAAACATTTCAAACATCTAAAGTGGGAGACATAGGACATACCTCTCATGAGTGAATTCATGATCCTCTTCCTTATGGGGACGGGTTCCTTCAAAACTCAAATAAAATCACTCTCATAATAATATTGGAGCAAAGAGGCAATAGGCAAATCCACTTTCATGAAAAAAGGACAAAAGGAAAAAACTTTTTGTATTTTTGAGGATGGGGATTAAAGAATAGAAAAGGCTTGCAACCAAGCAAGATACTAAGAAAATAAAACAAACAAACGAAAAGAAATGAAACGCAAAAAGAAAAAGCAAAGTGTTGGAATAAGCCCAACACGAGTGTTTCAAAGCTCACACGAAGCTGGAGTACAACCTCAGTATTACACAAATATAAATGCTTAGGGAACACATCCCCAAGCTTAGGCTTTTGCAAGCCCTTTTGTTGCTCATTGTGGTGGCGGTGGATAATCTCCCAAGTTCCATTGGCTGCTCCAATTTGTGAACTGGGTTGAGAGGTTTGCGGTAGCGTCTCGAAGGTTTATGGAGAGGTCGCTCATATTATAGATGCTTCCTTTGAGCGAATAAATATCATCATAGGTGGTGCAGTAGTTTGGTGGCTACTGCTCTTATTTGGGGCCTTCTTGTTTTACTTCTTCATACTCTCCTTCTTCATCCACTAGTTCTTATTGTTGGAGTAGACTTGCTTCAACCTGCGCATCAAAACACAAACATCCATCCTCGATAGAGAACAAACCATAAGGCAAAGGAGATAGGATCAAGTGATCATTGGATTTAGAAATCATACCACAAGCTTTGAGAGTAGAGAAACCGAGACAACGAGCACCTGCCAATGGTTGGATATTACCTAGGTTGATTAGGAGTGCTCGAGTGAGAATGGTGACAACTCCTCCGTATATGGGTCCACGTGATTGAAGAGCTTGATGATTAAGATAAAATATTAGGAAGGCGCTCAAGTTTGGCATCAAATTACATTTCAGAATAGTGGCTCTTGCAAGGATCATCATTTTCCTGATTGGCTCTTGTTAACTCACCACGTGCCTACAAACTGTTAGAAATAACACAGAACTAATAACGAACAAGAGGACAGTCAATTTGGTTTCCCTTGAGTGTGTTTCCATGGATTCTCATAAAGTTAAAGTACTCCAAGGGTGTAGGATTAAGAACAAAACTGGTGGAGCGTATGTTGGTGGTGTCGTTAACAAACCCAAAATGATGAGCCCATTGATCGAGTGTTAAGGTGTACTCACGAATCATTAGGCGGAAGGTGATACGATCAACTCCCGAGCTATCTACCTCAGAGCAGTAGTACGGGCTTACCGTATGCGTCAAGGTGCCGAGGAACTCAAGTGTCATGCAGCAATATGTGGCGATGTTCTTAAAAACAAAATGAAGCAAACCAACATAGTTGCAAAGAAAATTGAAATCATCGCTAAGACCAAGTTGGTTAAGAATATAGGGACACACCCATTTAGTGAACTTGATTTCTCGGCTCTTAAGACAGTTGAAACTCCTCAGTGAACACGATGCCAAGTGACTTGGTGGTTAGCTCTTCAGAGGGTGGTGCGGCTTGTTCCGCATCCATCGCACGTGTACGGATCCTTGTATTCATCTAAAAATAAAAATAAAGCTAATTAAAAATTTGATCCAATAGAAATATAGAAAAAATAATCCTCTACACTTTCTACAAAAGAAACTCCTCTAAATACAAAACTTAGCATTCTCATAATCAAGATTAGCTCAAGAACAAGACCTAAGCCTAAATTGATAATGGCGAAAGATTGAGCATGATTTTGATGCAAATAAGTTAGGGATCGGAGGAGAAATATACCTTAGATCGATTGGGTGCGAGAAATTAAAGAAAGAACAAGCAGAATTGAAGATCCAATGGAAGTGGTTTGGAGTTTGGAGGAAGAAGAAAGAGAAATATTGATTTAGGTTTAGGTTTTACCTCCTCCCTGGTTGTAAATCGCGGCCAAACAGGTGGTACCGGTGGGCGGTAAGACTGGAGCCCGCCCGTACCGAGTGTCATTACCTTGGGGTTGATGGCTCCCACAACTAATACACTCACTACGGGTGCACGGTATGATCGCCTGCATTCGTACTGCAGATTATTAAGCATTTAGTTCCTTTGCTTCAAGTTTGATGTTTTGCTATGCGGTACAGTATGGGCGGACGGTACGGATAGTCCCGGTCGTTCTACAGGTCGTTAAACCCTCTGTATATTATGGCAAAAATCACAAATTGCATCCTTTTGTATCGAGAAGTGGTACGGGTGCATGGTATGGCTGGCTCCGATCGTACGGCTGGTTGTTAAGCGCACAGTAAGCTTCAAAACTTGAAAAAAAATTAGTGACAAACTTCATACGCCTTTGCACATCTACTTTAACAAAAGAATGACAACAACTATACTTCATAAAAATTGTTGTACTTTAAGGCCATGTGTTAGTGACTATCATAGAGTGAGGGTTGCCTTGATTTCTACTCCTCTCTTCAAAGGACCTTCTTAAACACTATTTATTAAAAACAAGAAAAAACTAACACAAGTAAAAACTTTATTTCACATGGGTTGCCTCCCATGAAGAGCTTCTAGTTAAGGTCAATCAGCTTGACCCAGACGATGGTCATTTGGTTTTTGGAAGTGGAACACCCACTTCAAAATAATTAGCTTTTAAGGTTATTACACCATCATCATTTGGCTTGGCCATTTTCTTCCTAGGTAAGTAGACTATAAAAGGATCTCTAGATGGTAGTTCTATTCTCAAATTACTTTCATGTAGATTAATCAAAGCGTTAATAGTTCTTAGGAATGGCCTAACTAGAATTATAAGTGCTATGGAATCTTGAGGCATGTCTACTATAACAAGATCAATATAACACCCTACTTTTAGTTAAATAGTAACTAGGATTTGTTTATGCATTCATGAGCATCATTATTTTTGCTAAGGCAACATGCCAACAAGAAAAAAAAATGCGAAACCCGAATTCCCTCTCTGCGGTGACCTAGCATACCACTGCATGTTGTAGTATACTATAGTCATGGACATAACACTAACGGAACACCATTCCGCAAATATTACATCCTCAGAGTGGTACAACATAAACAAAGTGGGTCCACAAACATACATTATCATTATTACAATCAGAAAGTACACGATGACTTTGAGATCCTCCCAGGTCCGTAGAGGAATCCCGATGACTCAAGGTTAAACTATAATAACTTGAGAACAAGATAAAGAAGCAAACAAAACCTTACTATAATACGAGATTGGTAGCTAGAGGATGGAGATCTATACTACTAGTCCTAATAATCTATCTTTGATGTATCTATGCTTCAGACTCTTCGTCCTCCATTCCATTGGTGCTTTCGTAGTTGTTTCCTTCGATGCTTCCGGATAACTCTGGCTCCTCATAGCGGAATTCTGTTTGGTCTTCGGTTTTATAGAGTGTTCCACCTTTTTGGTCGACAATGTCTTCATAATCTAGCAAGGGTTAAGAAGATATGGTTGAGTATGAGCATACTCAGCAAGTTCACTAAAAAGGAGTGTTTGATGCACTAACTACAACCATAGACCAAAGGTTATAGGTTATGCAGGTTTTTGTAAACATTTCTTCAAAGATTTCTTTTATTCTAAAAAAACTATGTTTGTCAGCCTTCACAGGTTGATTAGAACCTCGTGGAGTTCCTTTCCTGTAGTGTCCATAGCTCCTTCCCAGAATAGGGAGTAGCATGTCACACTTTTATACACTCCGAAGAGGTGCGTTGCTTTACCTATAAGAGATTCTTATCCATGTTGCACATCCTGTTGGGTCCGCAGCATAGAAAACAAAAATTTCCTACGATGAGAACTACACGCCAAGATCTATCTACTAGGTACAAAGCAACAGGTGGACATACATCCATCGAGAACTTACCCTCAAAGACAACGAGTTTTGTTAACGAGTAGGAACTCGTGGTTGATGTAGTCGTACACTTGCCGATCTCAAGATCGTGTGGAAGTCCGAGCACCGCAAATCAGCAGCACATCCGTACTCGCACACACGTTCAAGCCACCGGACAACCTCCACCTCCTCGCTCCAGAAATCCAGCGGAAGCAACAATCCTTCCAGACGAAATGCCACCAGGAACATGTATCTCGCTAATCCGAGACCATGGGGGAATAATTCTAGAGGGGGAGAGAGATCCTTCACGAGGAGGTGTGAGGAAGAAGGAGGAAGAGGGGGGCCTTTTATAGGAGGAGGGGGATGCCCCTCCCCATGGCCGGCGCATGGGGGGTGACCCCTCACCTCCCCATTCATGTGGTGGTAACCCCTCCACATTAAAATGCCTCTTCACATTCCCTTTTAAAGTCCCCACTTTAAATGCATTAAAATTCTCTAAGTTTAATGCTCTCTCATTTAATAAAACTCTTTTATTAAATTTATTCAGAATTTTGTTAATTACTTTAATTAACAAACATTCACATATAATGCCTTGCAATATTTCAATATCACATGCAGAACCACTTTCTGCAATTTCACCCGAAACAATTTCCGGTTTCTATCGAAACAATTCCTGCGCTTTGCAATTCTTTCGTCTGAAACATATGTTCTCCAAAATGGTGTCTGGTAACTCTTAAGTGTGTCACCATATGGTTCGCGAATAATGCAGACATGATTGAGACTCTTCTCAGATCAATAATGAGAAGTGGGACCTGGAGATCCATACTGACTCATGCATATTCAACGATGATTTCTGTGATCGTGAGAACCTTTAACGCTTGTAATTTAATCCCTTTGTCTCATGATATAATACATGTCCGAGATTCGATCATCGGTATCCAAATACCTAGTTTGATCTCGTTACCGACATGCACTCTTTTCTCGTTCCCATGATATAACATTCTAGTGATCACATCACTTGCTTGCAAGCTACCTTAATGTGATATCACCAAGAGGGCCCAGAGTATATCTATCCGTCATCGGGATTGACAAATTCCACTCTTGATCCATGAGCCTCAACATAATACCTTCGTAGCACTAAACCCATCTTTATAGTCACCCTGTTACGGTGATGTTATCAAGATACTCTTCCGGTGTTAGCAATTAACATGATCTCATGGTCTAAGGATAAAGATTACTTCGTATGATGTTATAGCAATGTAAACATAATGCCTTGATCGTAATGCTATACTTCGGATGAATGTTCATCACATCATTTAACAAATGCTGTGACCTTGTTATTAACAACATCCAATGTCCATGATCAGGAAACCTTGATCATCTTATTAATCAATAAGCTAGTCTATAAGAGAGGCATAACTAGGAACCCTTTTTGTTTATTAAATACACATGTATTGACGTTTCCGATCAATACAATTATAGCATGCAAAGTAAACATCTATCATATATAAGGAATACATAATAACAACTTTATTATTGCCTCTCAGGGCATATTTCCTTCAGTCTCCCACTTGCACTAGAGACAATAATCTAGTTCACATAGTGATAAATCTAACACCCATGGAGTTCTGGTGTTGATCATGTTTTGCCCTAGGGAGAGCTTTAGTCAATGGATCTGCTACATTTAGGTCTGTGTGTACTTTACAAATCTTTATATCTCCATCCTTGATATGTTCGCGGATGGAGTGAAACCGGCGCTTAATATGCTTGGAATTCTTGTGAGACCTCGGTTCCTTGGCGTTGGCTATGGCTCCATTGTTGTCACAATAGATCACCATCGGGTCCAATGCACTAGGAACCACACCTAGTTCCGTAATGAACTCTTTCATCCAAAACGCTTTCTGCACCGCTTCTGAAGCAACAACATATTCTGCCACCGTCGTTGATCCAGCCACCACAGGTTGTTTGGAACTCCTCCAACTAACTGCTGCTCCGTTCAAGAGAAATACGTATCCGGATTGAGACTTAGATTCATCCGGATCAGTGTCAAAGCTAGCATCGACATAACACTTAGCGACTTGCTCTTCTTCACCTCCGTATATAAGAAACATATCCCTAGTTCTTCTCAAGTACTTGAGGATGTTCTTGACCGCTATCCAGTGTTCCGAACCTGGATCAGATTGGTACCTACTAGTTAAACTAATAGCATGTGCCACATCTGGTCTTGTACATAACATGACATACATTATAGAGCCTATGGCCGAGGCATAAGGGATCTTATCCATTATCTCTCTTTCTTCCGCCGTAGCCGGACTTTGAGTCTTACTCAATGTCTTGCCTTGCAACATAGGTAAGAACCCCTTCTTACTTCCGTCCATATTAAACTTCTTTAATATCTTATCAAGGTATGTACTATGCAATAGCCCAATTAGGCGCCTTGATCTATATCTATAGATTTTAATGCCTAATATATATGACGCTTCACCAAGGTCTTTCATCAAAAATTTGTTGTTTAGATAACTTTTAACACTGTTTAAAAGATCTATATCATTTCCAATCAAAAATATGTCATCCACATATAATATCAGAAATGCCGCATTGCTCCCACTCACTTTCTTGTAAATACAAGCCTCTCCATAAGTTTGGACAAATACAAACTCTTTGATCACCTCATCAAAGCGGAGATTCCAACTCCGGGATGCTTGCTTCAGTCCATAGATGGATCGCTGAAGTTTGCATACCTTATTAGCATCCTTAGGATCGACAAAACCCTTAGGTTATATCATATACAACTCTTCTTCAATATTACCATTGAGGAACGCAGTTTTGACATCCATCTGCCATATTTCATAATCGAAATATGCAGCAATTGCTAACATAATCCTAACCGACTTAAGCATCGCTACGCGAGAGAATGTCTCATCGTAGTCAACTCCTTGAATTTGTCAAAACCCCTTTGCGACAAGTCGAGCCTTATAGATGGTCACATTACCATCAGCATCAGTTTTTCTTTTGAAAATCCATTTATTCTCAATGGCCTTTCGATTGTGAGGTAAGTCCACCAAGGTCCAAACCTGGTTCTCGTACATGGATTCCATCTCGGATTTCATGGCTTCTAGCCATTTGTTGGAATCCTGGCTCATCATCGCTTCTTCATACGTCGCAGGGTCATCCATTTCATCAACCATGAAATTCACAATAGGATTGCCGTACAGTTCAGGAGCTGCACGTGTCCTGCTTGACCTGCGAGGTTTGGTAGTGTCCTATTTCGGAGTTTCATGATCAATATCATTAGCTCTCTCTTCATTAGGTGAAGTCAACTCCGAAACAATTTCCAGTGTTGCGCTACTCGCCAATTCATGAAGAGAAGGTTCAACAACCTCTTCGAGTTCCCTTCCGACTACTTATACCTTTCGCGAGAAACTCCTTCTCAAGAAAGGATCCATTCTTGGCAACAAAAACCTTGCCCTCGGATCTGTGATAGAAGCTATACCCAATCGTTTCCTTAGGGTATCCTATGAAGACGCATTTTCCGCTTTGGGTTCGAGTTTATTCGGTTGAAGTTTCTTCACATAAACATCGCATCCCCAAACTTTAAGAAATGACAACTTAGGTTTGTTTCCAAACCATAATTCATACGGTGTCGTTTCAACGGATTTAGATGGTGCCCGATTTAAAGTGAATGCAGCTGTTTCCAGTGCATAACCCCCAAATGAAAGTGGCAACTCAGTCGGAGACATCATAGATCGAACCATACCCAATAAAGTACGATTACAACGTTTCGACACACCATTACGTTGTGGTGTTCCGGCAGGCGTGAGTTGTGAAACTATTCCACACTCTTTCATGTGTGTGCTAAACTCATAACTTAGATACTCACCTCCATGGTCAGACCGAAGAAATTTGATCTTTCTATTACGATGATTTTCCACTTCATTCTGAAATTCCTTGAACTTTTCAAAGGTTTCAGACTTGTGTTTCATCAAATAGATATACCCGTATCTACTCAAATCATCCGTGAAAGTAAAAAAATAACGATATCCACCTCGCGCCGACACACTCATTGGTCCACACACATCAGTATGTATGATTTCATAAATCTGTCGCCCGTTCCATTGAACCGGAAAACGACTTTCTAGTCATCTTGCCCATAAGGCATGGCTCACATGTATCAAATGATTCAAAATCAAGTGATTCCAAAAGTCCATCAGAATGGAGTTTCTTCATGCGTTTAACACCAATATGACCTAGACGGCAGTGCCACATATATGCAGATATATCATTATCAAGTTTAATCTTTTTAGCATTAACATTATGAATATGCGTAATATTACTATCGAGATCCAATAGAAATAAACCATTCAACACAGGTCCATGACCATAAAAGATATCATTCTTATAAATCAAACAACCATTGTTTTCAGATTTAAAGGAATAACCACTTTGCATCAAACACGATCTATATACAATGTTCATGCTCAGTGCAGGCACCAAATAACAATTATTTAGATTTATCACTAATCCTGATGGCATATGGAGAGGTAGCGTCCCGATGGCGATCACATCAACTCTTGATCCATTGCCGACCCGCATCCTGACCTCATCCCTTGCTAGTTGTCGCTTGTTCCACAGCCCCTGAACCGAGTTACATATATTAGCAACCGATCCCGTATCAAATACCTAGGTGCTACTACGAGTACTAGTCAAGTACACATCAATAACATGTATATCACATATACCTTTGTTTGCCTTGCCGGACTTCTTGTCCACCAAATACTTGGGGCAATTGTGCTTCCAATGGCTAGTCCCCTTGCAATAGTAACACTCGGTGTCAGACTTAGGGCCATCTCGGGGTTTCTTTTCAGGTGTGGCAATAGATTTGCCACCCTTCTTTCCCTTGTGCTTGCCTTTCTTGTCCTTCTTGAAACCGGTGGTCTTATTGATCATCAACACTTGATGCTCTTCCCTAATCTCCACTTCTGCAGTCTTAAGCATTGACAGAAGATCGGGAAGAGACTTCTTCATGCCCTGCATATTATAGTTCATCACAAAGCTCTTGTAGCTAGGTGACAGAGATTGGAGAACATGATGTGTGCCTAAGTCAATGGGAATCGTTATTCCCATGGACACAAGCTTATCGGTGTACCCAGACATTTTGAGTACGTGTTCACTAACGGAGTTGTTCTCCTCCATCATGCAACTAAAGAACTTTTCAGAAGCATTATAACTCTCTACGGCAGCATGGGTATCGAAAATAATTTTCAATTCTCCCATGGTATCAAAGGCATTGCCATTTTCAAAACGCTTTCGAAGTTCTGGCTCTAGCCCATACAGTATGCCGCAATGAACTAAGTTGTGGTCCTCCTGACGAGTCATATAGACATTCTTTTCCTCGTCAGGGGCATCAGTAGCTGGTGGGGGGCCTAGCGAAGCCTCTAGCACATATTGCTTTTGTGCAGCATTGAGGAGAATCCTCAAATTCATAGCCCAGTTGGTGAAGTTGCTACCATTCGCAACAAGTTTCTCTTTCTCCATGAACACATTGAAATTAAAAGCAGGTGGTGCCATCTACAACAGAATTTGTAAAGTTTATTTAGATTAAGTTTATGATAGAGTGAGTTCAACTAATCCAAATTACTAATGAACTCCCACTCAAAAACGACATCCCTCGTGTCCTTTTGGTGATTACATGAACCAAATCCACTACACCAAGTCCAATCATCACATGAGTTGATGTAGCTTCAAAGGCGAGCATCTATATGGGCATCATATCAACTATATGACTCATGCTTAACCTTTCGGACCGTGTTCCGAGGCCATGTCTTTAGATGCTAGGCTAGCCAAGTAAGAACCTTAGTATTCGCGTGTGTAAAACTGTCTTACACCCGTTCCTATGAAAGCGTAGATTCGAGTACACGCGATCATCACGTGATGTCTCGAAACACGATCCATAGAACGGTGCATACTTAAGGAAGAACACATTTTATCTTGATATCTAAATGAGGGATCATCTTACAATGCTACCAAAAACGCCAAACTAGCAGTATAAGATGCTAACATCTAATGTGTAAAGTGAGATGATATGGTCCATGTATTTGATCTCTATCATTTGCATCGTGGTATGATCTCTATCATTCCTTTGTGTGTAAGGCCAAGGTCTATGGAACTTACACGTTGAGTGTGTTGTAAGAGTATATATCATACATCTACTTACAACAATACCATATCAATACACTAGCCCAGCAACGATCTAAACTAGACGCCTCTAATTTATCAATTGCAAGTTTTACGTGGCTTAGGGCTTTTAGAGATAGAACCATTCTTACCTATGAACATGAACCACAACAAGGATAACCAAGTTTTTAGCAACTCGTTGTAAATCAGATATTGACTATAGTAGGAGAGACAGACACCCGCCAGCCACTTATGCAAAACAAGTTGCATGTCAGTCGTGGAACCGGTCTCATGTACGATGACATGTAAGGTTGGTCTGGGCCGCTTCATCCCACTATGCCACCAATATCAAAAATACATAGAAGATGAAATAACATGATCATCATCGCCCACATATAAACATATGTGTACTACCCGTGCAAAGCACCTATGCATAGATCAGGCTCTGATACCACTGTTGGGTCTGCAGCATAGAGAATAAAAAAATTCCTACGATGAGAACTACACGCCAAGATCTATCTACTAGGTACAGAACAATGGGTGGACATACATCCATCAATAACTTACCCTCGAAGACAACGAGTTTTGTTAACAAGTAGGAACTCGTGGTTGATGTAGTCGTACACTTGCCGATCTCAAGATCGTGTGGAAGTCCAAGCACCGCAAATCAGCAGCGCATCCGTACTCGCACACACGTTCAAGCCACCGGACAACCTCCACCTCCTCGCTCCAACGATCCAGTGGAAGCAGCAACTCCTTCCAGACGAAATGCCACCAGGAACATGTATCTCGCTAATTCGAGACCATGGGGGAATAATTCTAGAGGGGGAGAGAGATCCTTCACGAGGAGGTGTGAGGAAGAAGGAGGAAGAGGGGGGCCTTTTATAGGAGGAGGGGGATGCCCCTCCCCATGGCCGGCGCATGGGGGGTGACCCCTCACCTACCCATTCATGTGGTGGTAACCCCTCCATATTAAAATGCCTCTTCACATTCCCTTTTAAAGTCCCCACTTTAAATGCATTAAAATTCTCTAAGTTTAATGCTCTCTCATTTAATAAAACTCTTTTATTAAATTTATTCAGAATTTTGATAATTACTTTAATTAACAAACATTCACATATAACCCCTTGCAATATTTCAATATCACATGCAGAACCACTTTCTGCAATTTCACCCGAAACAATTTCCGGTTTCTATCGAAACAATTCCTGCGCTTTGCAATTCTTTCGTCTGAAACATATGTGCTCCAAAATGGTGTCCGGTAACTCTTAAGTGTGTCACCCTATGGTTCACGAATAATGCATACATGATTGAGACTCTTCTCAGATCAATAATGAGAAGTGGGACCTGGAGATCCATACTGACTCATGCATATTCAACGATGACTTCTGTGATCGTGAGAACCTTTAACGCTTGTAATTTAATCCCTTTGTCTCATGATATAATACACGTCCGAGATTCGATCATCGATATCCAAATACCTAGTTTGATCTCGTTACCGACATGCACTCTTTTCTCGTTCCCGTGATATAACATTCTAGTGATCACATCACTTGCTTGCAAGCTACCTTAATGTGATATCACCAAGAGGGCCCAGAGTATATCTATCCGTCATCGGGATTGACAAATTCCACTCTTGATCCATGAGCCTCAACATAAGACCTTCGTAGCACTAATACCATCTTTATAGTCACCCTGTTACGGTGTGACGTTTGATGTTATCAAGATACTCTTCCGGTGTTAGCAATTAACATGATCTCATGGTCTAAGGGTAAAGATTACTTCGTATGATGTTATAGGAATGTAAACATAATGACTTGATCATAATGCTATACTTCGGATGAATCTTCATCACATCATTTCACAAATGCTGTGACCTTGTTATTAACAACATCCAATGTCCATGATCAGGAAACCTTGATCATCTTATTAATCAACAAGCTAGTCTATAAGAGACGCATAACTAGGAACCCTTTTTGTTTATTAAACACACATGTATTGACGTTTCCGATCAATACAATTATAGCATGCAAAATAAACATCTATCATATATAAGGAATACATAATAACAACTTTATTATTGCCTCTCAGGACATATTTCTTTCACATCCGGGCGTACCTTCCAGTTCACACTTCCTTTGGTATGAGGCCTAGTATAAGAACCCAAGCCAACAATTGTACCTCTCCTCGAGCCCCATATACCAGTTGGATTGCACGCCAGACCCGGGATAAATCTTGTTTCCAATTATGGTCTAAAACACACAACCCTCATAGACACCAGATGTAGTGGGACATTGAGGGATCCCACCCTGCTGTCAAACCATTCCTAGAATTACAGCCACAACCCGGTCGTCCGTTGGCATATGAGAGGGAGAAGATCTAGCTGACTTCCCTAGAGCCATTGTATATCTTATGGTTAACACGTAATTTACAGCGCAAGAATCACTAGCGACAGTGGTTGTTAAGTCCTAGATGATATATTCCCGTACAATATGGTTTCCATTGCCGGCCTTAATTAGATTAACTGATCACCCTGGACCAGTAACCATTAGTTCATATTTAATCATGAAAATAGTGTTTCTAACCTTTTTGAAATGCAGGTGCTGACACGACAATTTGCAAATACTTCATAGAAAATAATCAAAGGACATGAGCAAGTGTGAACTTGCCTTGATATAGCAAAGTATTATAGTCGAATGCTTCGACTTGACCCTAGACAAAAGAGTGTAGTTGCAAAACTCTATGACTAACATACAAGACATAAATGGTGAAGTATAATCTTAATACAGGATTTAGGTTGAGTGGTATCTTGTAGTTATTACAGGGCTCATATTTAAAGTTGTTATGACTTAAAAGAACTAGTATAGTGTTTCTTTTGAAGTGTCAAAAAGAATAAATTTTTAAGAGTTTACTTATTAGATCCAATTATGTAATGTGTGGTGTTCTTAGATTACAATTGATGGCTATCTGGATCGCTTCAACGATTTTAAGTTAATGTGCTTTTAGTTGATTAAATCACAGACCAAAGTTAACTATAAAAGATAACTTGGATTAGAATGTAGTATTTTTATATCATGGTTGAGCTTAAGAACTTCTTCGATAAGATCGAAGACAAATCTGTATAGGTATTAGGTATGACTTTATGAATCTAAGCTTAACAAATTGATGCTAAGGAGATTGTAGAGTTAAAGATAATTATGATATACAATGATCTCATTGTAGGGTCTGTTGAACTCCTATTAAACTTTAAAGTCATTTTAGGTAAGGTTTGAGATATGAGATCATTCACCATTAATATAAGTGAATGATGCTAAAAGTTAATTTGAATTTATTAGTTATAATTGATTTAAGACTCTAAAGGAGTATTAATAATTTTTACTTAGGTTTTATTATAGACCATAATTATGGTTTTAAGTTTAGTATTTTTAGACTTAATGGGTTATTCAAGACTAAAGTATTTTATGAAGTTATAAGTTTAAATAAGAGTTTCTATAAAATAGATAAATAGGAATTTGTTACTTTATAATTTGAAATCCTTTTCAAATGATACATCTTGTATATTTCTACTAAAGTAAACCTAGAAAGATCTTAAAGCTGGTTATTGATTTATTTTCAAATATTATTTTGATCTTTGGAAAATTCCTTATAAGAATAAGTGTTTGGAAATACATAACTTAATTTCCTTGACTAAAATACAAACTAGTAGTTTCTTATACTAAAAATTTATTTAGAATCACAAAAGTAGATTCTATTTATTTTAGGTATTATCTTTATTTTTTTAGAAAATTCCATGTAAGAATACATGTTCATAATCATTCATTTTAAAGTTATCAAATCAAAATATAATTTATTATTTTCTAGTAAAATATAATTATTCAAGTTCTTAAAAAAGGTTTTTATTTATTTTTAAGAAGTGTTCTTATTTTTATAAAAATCCATAAAGGATAAAATCTTCCTAGATATTAGTTTCAAGTTTTATTTGTAAACAAATCTAGCTAGTATTTTTATAAAATAGTGGATTTGTTTTTGTATGAAAAATGATTTTATTCATTTTTAGAACTTCTCCCAATTTTATTAACTTTCAATTAGAGTTTTAATGTCCTTAATATTTATTTGTATTTTATTTAACTTAAACAAGTAAGGTTATATTTTTCTTAGGTAGATATTATTTTTGTGGTCCTTTTGATATTTTTAGGATTTTTCTATATTTTTCTAGAGCTCTTTTAACTTCAGGGGTATATTTGTAATTAAGTATTTATAATGGATCTTCTTTTAAAAGTTGGGCCTAGCCCATGGGCTAGCCTAGCCCGACCTAGCCCATTCGGTTGGGTCAAACCCACCCAGCACCACACTGGACCGGCTCACTGGCCCAGTGCGGCTCTCTCTCTCGTTCTGCCTCATCCTCTGGTCTCTCTCTCTCTCTCAGGAAACTGCGAGCCTCCCCATCATTGTCGCTTGATTCCGGCCGCCCTTGACCTTTTCAGCCACCACCATAGTGCAAGGTGATGATGTTGACCTTGTTGTATCGCTCTACCCGCTTCGATTTCCCGCTCGTGCCTTCTGCTGGCGGTGCCGCCACCTTACTGGTGTCTAGGGCTTGGACCTCGCTGGTGACTTGGTGCTCCGACGCCTCTCCTGTATTCCCCTGGTGCCTTGGCGATGATGTGGTGCTTCCCTCTCTTCGGTAGTTGCCATGTACGCGGATTGGCGTGAGTTGCAGCGCCCCCCTAGGTGCTCCCCGTGCCACCGTGTTCTTCCTCGACGCCGGCTACTACTTCCTCTTCTAGTTTCTTAGCGAGGACCTTGAGTAAGTTTATTCCTTCCTCCCCTCTTCCTCTCTGTTTACCTCTGCTCCCTTCTAGGCGACTACTATACTAAATCCGCAATTAGGGTTCATCCTTAATTTTAGGGTTCATCCCATGTGGTTATGGTTAACAATGTCAATTGGATTCATTTCCTATGAAGTATATGTACGGATGGCCTATCTATTATATTCTACTGAAGATCACTTGGTGAGGTTCCTAGTATCTGTTCACTATCACTAGACAATTCTCTCGTTGCCCAATTGGTTTAGTGTTAATGCAAAGTTATTACATTTGATTGGTATACTCTTGTTGAATTATAGTTGGAATGCTCCACTACTGAAACCATGCGTTGGTTATTTGGTCTGATAACTTGTTTATGAAGAACCCCTGTGGTTTAATTGCCTTACTCAAGATGTAATCCTGATGCTGTACAGAAACCGTGGTTAAGCATACCTAATCTATTCACTGTGTTTAATTCTTGTGATGGTCTGAGAAGAAAGAATGATTCCTAAAACATTTCGGAAGATGATTTATTTATTTCCTTGAATAGATGTGTTTGCAATTGTACTAAAGTTGGCAATGATCCATTAGATACAGAGGTGCTACCCTCTATTGGGAATGTGCCTTGTATGCTTATATGCTCTGATATACATCTATCTAGCTTAGGCTATATAAAATGGTCAGTGATGCTGGTCTGAGACCATGTTTACTAAGAACAAAGGTTCTTTACTTGGTGTCCCTTATCTACTAGGTTATATGACCAGTATATCATGCCCTTGCATGAAAATAGATATTGTAAAATAATTTAATGGATAGATCTGGAGTTTTGAGAAACACCTTGATGCTAGATTTGATGTGGTAGCATATGGCTTGCTTCTTAGCCTGGCCTATGATGCAAAGGATGAGGCACTGTTTTGGATCTATAAGGACAATTACTTTTATTTGGCTAATTTCTCTGTGATGAGTTTTGCATAGCAGCTCTATGCAAGTCTGACAGAAAATATTAGTTCTCAACCTCCTAGACCAGGTCTAGTTGAAGGGTATTTGGATGTATCATGTTTGGGTGCTTCCCTTTATTGCCCTTTGATCTAAATGATACAAACTAATAATAACCAGTACTACATGATCTGATTTATGCACTGATGGACATCTACCTGATGTTGGTGTGCGATTTATTGCTTGTTGGAGATCTTGACCATCTATGGTTTGTTCTTCTGGTCCTGATTACTTCTCCTTCTTGATGAGCTTGATCATCTCATGTTTCCTTTTTGGTGGATGGCCAACTCCTCCTTGCTGCTGTAGATCTTTTTCTTGCTCTTGATTAGCTACTAAAACTCCTCCTTAAGCCCCTATATGGCTTTTTTCCAAGCAACCAGGTGCTAATGGTGTAGCTGTGGTGCACTAAAGTGATCTAGAAATTAACTAGTGTGTGTGTGTTTTAGATATGTAGAACTGAGGCTGTGTTTGTGAAGTGGTGAGCAAAACCAGTTTGGCCGTGTGTGTGATGTGGTTTTGATTCGCTTGCTCTCCTTCCTGCTATCGATAGCACACAACATGCATTTAGGGGACTAAGCTGCTTCACTGTAACTCTCCATTTGGATCAAATCATGTAAAAAACTGGATCTTTTGCTGGGTATTACTGCTTTACTTCTTACCCTTTTCTAAATTGGTGAAATTTGTCCCTTTGCCTATGAGGTTGTACTGAGGCATAATGTACTCATAAGAACAAATACTATTTTGGTGAAATTTGCCCCTTTTATTTGAATTGCTCAATGATGTACCCTTAACAGTGCACTTCACTGTTCACCACTAAGAGCAATACTAACACAACTCTTCCTTTATATTTCTTTGTGTTTCTTTGTTTTACAGACATAGAAGCCTTGATGATCAAGAAATTAGATTAGGAATAGTTAGATATTAGTCTAGGGTTTTTATTTAATTACCTTTGTAATCTTTTATTTTGACTTATGTACAGACATTGTAATAAGTGTTTATTCAATAAAGTTCTTTTGATTGTGTGACAATTGTTTCTATAACATTTCCTTACTTATTCACTTGTATTAGAATTATTATTATTGAATAAGGAAAGAATAAGAAATAAACTTTCTTATTTGAATTCTTCTATTTATTTTGTATCCGTTTTATTTTCCTAAATAACTTAATATACATTCAAAAATTCATACTTTCTACTTATAGATATTTCTTTTAAAACAATAAAAACTCTAATACTCTAATTTTAAGTATTTTCAAGAATGATTTACATTTAAATATGAATTCAAATTGTTTACCCAAAATCAATATAATTCCTAGTGATCATGTCAAAATTTATAGTAATCACTATAAAGATCTAAATCCTAACTCAACGTAGTGAAAGAAACTCTGGTCTCCCCATGGTTTTGTTTGGCAAAAAAATACCCCAGTTTTTAGATGCATGCATGCAGATGCACAAAATCCAAAATCTACCCTTTGTTTAGTACTAAATGCTGGGATATTACAGTCTTCCCCTTAAATTAAACTTCGTCCCAAAGTTTGTGGTGTCTTGTTTTGGAAATGTTTTGGATAAACTCGTCTTGAGTTTTCTTCTTTCTTCCCAGAATTGTTTCATCTAGAGTGATGTTCTTATGAACTTTGCAATCCTTGAGTTTACCCTATACCATCTGACGAGGGTTTAACTCATCAATTCCCATTGTTATGGACTTGGGTTTTGGAGAAGGAGGGAGCGTTGGAGACATCTATCGGCTAGCAAACAAGGACACAGGGGACTCGAAGATTTACCCAGGTTCAGGCCTCGTAGAGGTCCCTACTCCTGCTTGTCTGCTCATGGAATTATCAAAGGAATTGAAGATTACAATGGCGTGCAGATGCAATCTGGCAAGGGCTGTGGAAACTAGGGTTGCGTGTGTCCTCCTCGCCGCCCCCTCCTAGCCTTTATATAGATAGGCTAGGTCTCGGGTAGCAGGTCGAGTCGGTTACAAGTTAGGGTTTTCCCCTTTGAACTTTCTA
Source organism: Avena insularis (assembly GCA_023614405.1). Taxonomy (NCBI): domain Eukaryota; kingdom Viridiplantae; phylum Streptophyta; class Magnoliopsida; order Poales; family Poaceae; genus Avena; species Avena insularis. Next base: position 161,989,009 of record CM042696.1, read on the forward strand.
TCTTTAGCTTCTTCTTGTTCTTCAAGCAATCAAGAGTCCGTAGGTTACTCGAATTCTTCATTTGGGCCTTGGCAACACCGTGGGATTATATGTATTCAGGCCGTATATACCAAGCTCGAGTACCTGTAGGGTATACCCACGTCAGTAGCCCCCGAGTGTCCAGTGGAATCGTAGATTCGACTGGAGACTTTATGATGCCTTTCGAGTGCATGACTGAGTACATTTTTCGACTGCTCTGTTTATGTCATAGGGATTGTTGATGTGCGTGCCTGATTTTAATCGATGTATCGGTATCAGTTAACTACCTTAGGGTAAAACAATGCCACCTACTCGAATTCGAGTCCCTGGACTCGAATCCGGAAAAGTGCTGGTGTAATTCGACTCAAGCCACGGAGGTCTTACAGGAGTCGAATTCTAGTATATGGGTGTGAGCACTTGACGCGTCCGTCAAGGCATATTCATCGTACCTGCAGGCACGGATATATTTCTGGTAGTGCGTAGCTTAATGCATTGCCAGGCCTTATTCAGGTCTTACCTTCACGCTGCAAGCGCGGCATCCGAATTTTATCATCGCGGAGATGATTCGGGTAACCCAGGAGACGCGGTCTCTTTGTAGGGGAAAATTATGAGGCGGTGTCGCCATAAACTTCGAGTGTGGACGTTATCAACACACAGTACTTTTGTACAAATAATCATAGGGTGCACGACCAGCGCTCCCTATGGGAGTAGCCCCCGAGTGCATGGTTGAGTCGAAGACTCAAGCAGGGACTAAAGAACTTTTGCGACTCTTGTCGTCTTTATTTGCTTGTTTCAGTCGAATTTGCTTCCGGCGCTCCCTATGGGAGTAACCCATGTCCATAGTCAAACCGAGCTTCGAGTGATTGGGTTTTGCTTTGATTGCTCATGTTCCTGTAAAAGAAAAAGAAAAAATCGTAGGGTGCGCGACCAGCGCTCCCTATGGGAGTAGCCCCCGAGTGCTTGGTGGAGTCAAAGACTCGAGCAAGGAATAAAGTAATCGAAGTCTTCTGCTGCGTAGTTGTTGATGACGTCAGTGCTGACGATTTCATGACCTCTGTTGCCCGCGTGAGCGAGTTTGATGGGACGTGACGAGTGGTGGGTCCCACTGCCTGACTCTGATTTGACTGGGCGTGCGTAATCTTTATTTTAACCGCGCCTCCTCGATTTCCGCGCGTAATGGGAGTAGTGGGGGGACGGTTTGCGTTTCAGCTCTTTCACGTGTCAAACACGATGAACGCCACGCGTCCAGTAGGGTTTTTTCGATCCGTTGGATTGCATCTTCCAGGGGTTAAGTAGTGACGCTGCGACGGTAATTTTCTCATCTACTTTCATTCATCCTTTGCCTTCATCGCCATTGCTGCTGCTCCTCTGCTTTCGCTGCGCTCTTTTCCTTCCGCGGCGCTGGACCAACTCCGCACGTTTCCCAGGTACTTTCTCCGCTCGCATCTCCGCCGCGCAATGGGGAAGAAGAAAGGAGGTGCTGCGGCCGATTCTGCGGCTACTTCTGCTGTGGTGAAGAGGAAGGGCGGCTCCACCGCTGCGGGAACCAGTACTGCCCCCGACGGGAAGAAGAAGGGCACGGGCACCCGCGTCACGAATGGCGCGTGGCGTCCCTCCATCATCAAGTCCTCTGATCTTCGTCTTCTTCGCCAAGACGGAGTGTTGTCCGTTGTAGTCGCCAACGCGCGCGTCCCCAGCGCCGAGGTAATCCCCTCTCCTCCTGTCGGTTTTCGAGTGATGTTCTTAGCATTCATCATTCGCGGCCTTTCTCTGCCCCTGCATCCTTTCTTCAGGGGTCTTCTTTGTTTTTATGGGCTCCAGCTCCATCAGCTGTCCCCAAATTCCATCCTCCACGTAGCTTGCTACATCACTCTCTGTGAATGCTGGCTCGGAATCGAGTCGCATTTCGGCCTCTTCAAATTGAAACGCCAATCGACATCTGGCTCCATAGTCTACGATGTAGGCAGCTGCGGAATCCATGTCGATCCATCCGCCACATATTTCGACATCAAGCTAATGATGTCCATCCAAGGGTGGAGGGACAAGTGGTTCTACGTCTGCGACGAGAAAGCTGACGGAGAACACTTTGGACTCGCCCCCTTTGACCCCGCGACGCCGTGCCAGAGGAAGCGCTCCTGGAAGAATGTGGTCATGCACGGCGAATCTGTGGAGACAGAAGTGTTGTACAAGCGCATTTGCGACCTGGAGAATCGCATAGGCAAAGAGGAGGGAGGCTGCACCCTCGTTCGCACGTGGCCGCGCCGTCGTGTCCAGCCCCTGTAGGCCAGAGTTCACCCCATGTTTCAGTGGACTGGCGCTGACGATGTCACTCGCGAGTCTGCCGATGGCATGTCCGCGAGTGAGGTATACAAAAGGGTTCGACTGGTCACCAAGTACACCGTCAAGGATGTGCTCCCTAGTGAGCCAGTTGTTCCTCCGTTTGATGCTGCTAACCCTCCTCCTGAGGTATAGTTGTGCACTGTGATAACAGTTTGTCGATTGCTTCTCTGTCGTTTCTTATCTTTGTGCTAATTTTGTTGTCTGTATGCAGGATTGGGCGGTATCACCCTGTATGCGCCCTCTTCCTGAGGGGGTTATTCCTCGCGAAGCCCTGGAAGAGGACGAGTCGGAGTCGACCGTCCTATCCGATGTGGAGGAGGAAGCCCCCGAGTCGGGTAGCCCGGATACTCACAAGCGTTTGTGCAGTGAGGATTCCGATGCGTCGTCTCCTTCGACTCCGGAAGGTGCGAGCGTTGGTGTGGAGTCGCTGATCCCAGCCATTCCTGTGAGCACCATGGCGCCATCTTCTCGCAAGAAGATGCGACTGCCAAAGGAGTCCTCGTCAGAGCGGGGGAACCAACCTTTGACTTTGATAAGTTTGATTGGTAAGTATTCAATTTTGTCCTTTTTGATTCTTCACTCGCTTTTGCCTTGTCCTTGATGTTAGTTTTGTCTTGTAGTCAAGTGGCGTCGTCATCTTCTGGCGACATCCAATTTTTGAAAGAATCAGGAGTCGCAACCTCAAGGGTAAATAAAGAGGTCGAGCGTGCTCCTTCCCCTCCATTGGCGGCCCACTCCGGGCACAACTCTTCTAGTTCTCTGCATGAAGGGGAGCATCGAATGGTTGCCCGGATGACTGCACACCAATCGACTTCGGAGTCATTGGAGGATCATGTAAGTGTAGGATTTCTTCTTTCGAAGTTGTAGTCGATGCTATCTATGGCTTCTGTTGATCCTTTGTTGCTTTCTTTTTGCCATAGCTCCTTGTGAAGGAGGCTGCTCATTTGGCGGAGCAAGTGCTTGCGATGGGCCGCCAGCATGCGATGCTGGAGACGCGCCATCACGTGGTAGAAAGTAAGTGCCCATTACTTCTCCCTTTTCTGCGTCATTTTTATGTAGTCGACTGATAGTCAATCCCCTTTTGTTTTGTAGATGAGCATAATGCCCTGGCTGTGAAGGGCCGCGATGAGGCAATCGCGGCGCGTGACGAGGCACAGAGGCGCGAAGAGGATCTGCGTGCCTCGATCGCAGCCAGGGAGAAGTTGTTCTAAGAACAACTTTCCTCGATTGCCAAGGCCCTCTCAGGTACTATGTTTGGATATCATTATCTTGCTCATGTTCGATATTTTGCCGTTGGCGCTGATGTTTGTGTCCATGTGTGAGTTTATGTACAGATGCTGGCGATTTGAGCTTTGACCCTCAGGCCCTTCGCCGTGACGACGCCTTGGCGGGTGCACTTTCAGCAGTCGAGGACCGCAGCGCCGCCGTTCAGCATATGCTCTCCAAGGCCAAGGGCGTGCTCAGTCGCCTCCGAGAGGAGTTGATGCCCAAGGTTGAGCTGATCAAGAACATGAACGAGCTGGTGGAGTCTCTCGCCGGGGGTGTTCCTGCAAGCTTCAAGAACTCGCACCGTGCAGCTGGCGCGTCCATGTCACTCGCCATGGTGCAGGCCCACGGAGTCGAGGTTGATCGTGCAGCGGTTTCGAAGGCGATGCCCGTTAGTACGGATGGCCAGTAGGTAGTCTTTGCTCCCTTCGCGACTACCTGTGGCAAATATGGGCCGCAGCTGATTAACACAGTTGTGAAGTACTCTGAGGAGCTACAGCGAGCCAAGAAGGCGGCAAAGGCTGCGGCATCAGGGGCTGGCGGAAAGTCAGTGGCATCTGATACCGCCACGGACTCGATGAAGCCACCGAAGCCGTCTAAGTCGAAGAAGCCAATCGCTCCTCAGTACCTTTGTAATAGTTGATTAGTTTATGCCTATTGTCAAGAACATGCCTTTGGCGAGTGTATCTGCTGATACTTTTTCCAATCTTGAATGCACTCGAATATTTTGTCTGTGTGTCAATTTGATCTTCTTATTTGCTTCTTGCTTGGCTTGTGGTAGGGTATATCAAGTGCCCCATTGAGGGAACCTCAGGATTCGCTTGATGATACTTCGGCACCACCGCGCTCTAGGGTGGATGAGTTGTTGATGCTTTCACGACTGCATGACCGCGTGAAGCAGTTGGAGCGTGAATTGCCCATGCTTCGCGGTAACGCGGATGTATGGAAGTCAAAGGCAGAGAAAGCCACCGCCCGAGAGCAGTATCTGCTGGGGGAGATGATGCAACTGGGCGACCAATTTAAGTGTTAGTTTGCTTACTCTTATCTTTTCCTTGTAGTCACTCGCAATGGTGTGTGACCTTATGCTTTCGTTGTTGCTTTGAATAGTTGTCAGCGCACGCCATCCGCAGGATGAGAGGGATAGGATTGCCATTCACATGCATGATCTGACCCAAGAGCAACTTCATGAGAGTAGATACTTCTGGGTGGATCACGATCGCCGATTGCGCTGGCGACCCTGCAGGATCGTGCGCCACGAGTGCTGCACTTTCTGACGAAGTCGCAGTCATGCTTGAAGAACATTTATCAGACGATTTTTCTACTGGATGTTGCTCCCCCAAGCCTGCTGGCCCTTCTTGCCAAGTTCCAAGACTTGGTTGCGGTTCGCGAGTGCGTAAGGCAACAGTTGGTGGCTGGTGCCAAGGCTGCTCTATCGCTGGTGCGACTGCATAGGCCTGACGTAGATATTGCGGCAATTACGGCTGGGCCACCTGCGCCACCAGCAGGTTCTAATTGGAATATGGTGCCGCACTACCAGGCAGTGGATCGCCCGGCAGAGGAGATCGTCGATTTCTTCAAGGAGCAGACCAACGTTCTTTTGCTGCAGCAGTAGCTTAATTTGTATCATGCACATAAGTGTACCAATGTTGTAAAGTTCGTATGTATGCTGTGTATAATTGACTATCGATTACGTATAAAGAGCTTGTTAGCGTGTGAGTGCGTTGCACTATGTTATTCCTTTTCGTTGGCCTGGCCATGCACTTATCTCAGTCCCTTGTCAACCTGTCAGGTGCGTTGCAACTGGATTGATGTTGTGTCAAGGGTTTCGATTGATTTGCCAGCTACTCAGGATATCGTATTTTTAGTTCGCCGAACATATGTGTATAGGGTGGCGCAGCCCCCGAGTGGATAAGCTATGAAAAATAAAAGAGAACACAGAGTTTTGGGGTACTTAGCTTTATTTATTCATGAGACAGTACGAAGTACAATGTGTGGCTAAGTAGCCTTGGCTGAGTGCCTTATTTGTGATGTAAAAGTAAAAACGACTAGGGGTAGAAGCGTCCTTTGCGCTGACGTTCGAGGTTGGAGTATGCGACTCCTGTCTCTAGATCTTAAAGGCGATAGGCGCCACCTGGGATTACTTCTGTAATCACGTATGGTCCCTCCCAGGGGGACTCGAGCTTGAGATGTCCTTGCTGCTTTAGTCGCAGGACTAGGTCACCTTCGATGAAGGATCTGGGGTGTAGCCTCCTACTGTGGTAGTTGCGCAGGTTCTGTTGGTAGATCGTTGATCTTTCCGCGGCGATTTCCCTTGCCTCATCAAGGAGATCGGCGGAGTCTTCGAGTGCAAGGGATGACTCCTGCTCGCTGTAAGCGATCACGCGTGGTGCCTTGTACCGTACCTCGGCGGGCAGCACCACTTCAGCCCCGTGCACCATAAAGAACGGGGCGTAGCCTGTAGCACTGTTTGGGGTTGTGCGTAGGCTCCAGAGTACTGATTGCAGTTCATCTGGCCAGCAACCCGTGGCTTGTTCAAGTGGCCGGAGGAGTCACTTCTTGATGCTGCCGCAGACGAGCCCGTTCGCTTTTTCAACCCGACCGTTGGTCTGTGGATGTGCTACCGAGGCGGAGCTGATGTTGATTCCCAGATTCTCACAGAATTCTTGGAACTCCTTGGATGTGAAGTTTGTCTCATTGTCTGTGATGATGCTGTGTGGCAGTCCAAAGCGGAAGACGATGGACTCGAAAACTTGACCGCATTGTGCCCTGATTGGTTGGTCACTAGCATGGCCTCTATCCACTTGGTGAACTTGTTGACTGCCACCAGGAGGTAGACGTAACCTCCTCGTGAGGACTTGGGGAGTTTTCCGACCATGTCGAGTCCCCATTGCACGAAAGGCCAGGCCAATGGGATTGGCCGGAGTTCTGCGCCAGGTGCGTGCGGCTTGTCCGCGAATCGTTGACACGCGTTGCATTTCTGGACGATGTCCTTGGCATCGCGCATTGCCGTAGGCCAATAGAACCCAGCTCGTAGAGCTTTGGCTACGAGAGCGCGACTGCCAGCATGGTGTCCACAGGTTCCCTCATGGATGTCGAGGAGGACAGCTCTTCCATCAGCCGTGGAGACGCATCGCTGGAGTACTCATGTGATGCTACGCTTGTATACTTCGCCATTGATAACAGCGAATGCCTTGGATCACCGCGTGATGTGTCGCGCATCAGTCGGGTCGTCCGGTAGCCGTTTGCTGAGGAGGTACGTGATGTACGGCTGAGTCTAGGATGATTCGATCATCATAACGCTCATTGGTCCTTCGAGTCCTCTGTCCAGCTCCAGGTCGTCGAGTGTCATTGGCTGATTGGGTGGTGTGGCCCCCAAGTCCGTTGCTGCGCTTGCTTTCTTCTCTGCTACCTTTGGCTTGATGGAGCATTCGCAGATGCGCTCGAGAAATACCCCAGGTGGTATGGGGGCGCAGGTAGAGCCTATGTTGGCGAGTACGTCCGCCTCTTCATTGCTTTCGTGGCCTATGTGTCGCAGCTCGCAGCCGTCAAAGTCCCCTTCGAGTGTATCATAGAGGTCGTGGTAGGCGATCATGTTGTCGTTCAGCGCGTCGCACTCATGCATTGTTTGGTTGATGACCAACTTGGAGTCGCCATAAATAATGAGCCTTTTGGCGCCACAGGCTTTTGTCATTCGCATCCCGTGTAGCAGGGCCTCATATTCAGCTTCGTTGTTGGAGGCCGTGAACTACATTCGCAGGATGTACTTCAGCTTGTCCCCTTGAGGTGATGTCAGTATGACACTTGCACCTGCTCCGTCCTTCCGCTTGGACCCGTCGAAGTGCATTGTCCAGAGGTAGGACATATCTGGCTTGTCAGGGAGCTGGTTCTCCATCCAATGTACGAGAAAGTCAGGAAGAACCTGCGACTTTATTGCATCACGCTTTTCGTATGTAATGTCTCGTGGAGACAATTATATTCCCCAAAGCGCGACTCGTCCCGTGGCGTCGGGGTTATTGAGGATATGCCCCAATGGGGCGTCGTTGACCACCACGATTGGGTGCTCCTGGAAGTAATGGCGCAGTCGTCGGGCAGTCATGAAGACGCCGTACGCCAGCTTCTGCTAGTGCGGGTACCGCTGTTTTGTTGGCGTGAGGACCTCGCTGAGGTAGTATACTAGGCATTGTACTCCATGGACCTTGTTTTCCTCGGCTCACTCGACGACGAGCACTGTGCTGACCACCTGGTTGGTGGCGGAGATATATAGCAACAGTGGTTCCCTTTCCCGTGGGGTCACTAGTACTGGCGAGGTGGATAGCAGGCGCTTGGGGTCTTTGAATGCTTCCTGCGCTTCATTGGTCCACTCGAACTTTTCAGCTTTGCGGAGGAGTTGGTAGAAGGGAAGTGCCTTTTCACCCATTCGACTGATGAATCGACTGAGGGCCGCGATTCGCCCAGCCAGCTGCTGAACACCCCTTATGTTTTTCGGCTTCTCCATGGCTAGTATGGCTTTTATTTTCTTCGGGTTTGCCTCGATTCCTCTCGCAGAGATGAGGTACCCGAGTAGTTTCCCAGATGGGACGCCAAAGGCACATTTTTCCGGATTGAGCTTGATCCAGTAGCGGTCGAGGTTGGCGAAGGTTTCGCGCAAATCGTCGATTAGGGAGGCTTCCTCCTTGGTCTTGATTACTATGTCATCGACATATACTTGAATGTTGCGACAAAGTTGCTCCTTGAGGCAAGCCTGGATGCACCGCTGGTAGGTGGCTCCCACGTTTTTTAGCCCGAAGGGCATTGTGTTGTAGCAGAACACACCGAAGGGCGTTGTAAACATTGTCTTCTCTTGATCTTCCTCCTTCATTCGAATCTGATTATAGCCTGAGTAGGCGTCGAAGAAGCAGAGGCGCTCGCATCCCGTGGTGGAGTCGATGATCTGGTCGATGTGCGGCAGCGGGAAGTGATCCTTTGGGCAGTGCTTATTTAGAGAGGTGAAGTCCACGCACATCCGCAGGATATCCGTGTCCTTTTTTGGTACCAGCACCGTGTTGGCGAGCCAAGTTCTTTCCTTGATCTCGCGTATGAATTTGGCGTCGAGGAGTCTGTTGATCTCTATTCCGACTGCCTTCGCCCGTGGCTCAAATAATCGCTGGATTGTTTGCTTGACCGGCCTTGCGTCTGGGTTGATGTTCAGTGCGTGCTCGGCGAATTCCCTAGGAACTCCTGGCATGTCTGCAGGACACCAGGCGAAAATTTCCCAGTGCTCATGGAGGAATTTGACGAGCGCGAGTTCCTATGCGGGACTCAAGTTGTTGGCGATGAGAGCCGTTTTGGCGGGATCCGATGGGTGGACCTGCACTTTCTTTGTGTGCACTGATGAGTCGAAAGATAGATCAGGCGAGCTTAGCCGACTTAGGGGAGGTAGACTGTTGTCTGTCGACTCTTTTAGTCTTGCGAGTTCTTCCTGCATGCCGAAGGACTGGGAAATTCTGTTGAATTCCCTGTCGCAACTGTCAGACCTCTCGAAGCTCTTGTTGACTGTGATGATGCCATTGGGACCTGACATTTTCATCTGCAGGTAGGCATAGTGTGGTACGGCCATGAACCTAGCGAACACGACACGTCCGAGGATGCAGTGATACTGTGAGGGCCAGTCGACGACCTCAAAGTCGATGCGCTCGCGCCGAAAGTTTTTTAGCGTGCCGAAGATAACGTTGAGGTTGATTTTGCCCAGGGGATATATGCCTTTTCCTAGGACGATGCCGTGGAATGTTGTGTCCGAGGCCTCTAGGCAAGTCAGAGGGATCCTCATTGCTCGCAAGGTACTCGCGAATATAAGGTTGATGCCGCTTCCGCCGTCCATGAAGACGCGGCTCATGTCGAAGCCTCCAATTTGTGCCTCGAGTACAAGGGGACAATGGCCTAGACGAGGTACTTGAGGCGGGTGATCGCGTTTGTCGAAGGTGATGCAGGACTCGCTTCCGCTGCGGTACTCAGTGGTAGATGGTGGTGAGTGTGTGGCCAAGTTGACTTGGCGAGTGATGGCCTTCTACACCCGATTGGAGGGGCGTCCTTTTTGGATCATCATGGTACCCATGTCCCTTGGGTAGGGTTCGCCTCCCTGATGCTGGTCCGGTGCGGCTGCGTTTGGGGGCATTCCAGGTGGCGGTGGCGGAGCGCCATGTGCCATGGCGCCTGGAGCGGCTCCGTAGCCTCTTTCGACTACATTGCGGTTCATCCGAGCTAATCCCTCATGAACTCGCGACAGTCCTTGAGGAGGTGGCTGGACTTCTTATTTCCATCATGCTTGTCGATGTAGAAGCGCATCGTACATGGCCCGGACAGTTTGTCTTCAATGGATGTCGCGGGTGCTTCATCACGATCGTGGCGTTGCCACACTTGCGTGGTCTTCCCGGAGTCGTGGTATCCACCGCTGCAGTATCCGTTGTTGCGGTTGTCATCGCGTCTGTCGGCGTAGCCGGCTGCGACCATGTTGATGTCGTCAGGTCATCGTAGATGCGCATACGGCGTTTGTCTCGGCGGTCGCGTCTGCGCTCGAGTTCTGCCTCCTCGTCGGAGTGAACGCGATTTTTCACCGAATCTTCTCCATCGGCCCACTGATTCGCGATTTCCATCAAGTGGTCAATGGTCTTGGGCTTCGAGCGGCCCAGCTCCTCCCTAAGCTCTATGCGGCGGACACCACCGTTGAATGCATCAATCGCACGATCCTCCGAGATGTTCTCTGCGGAGTTCTTGATGATGGACCATCTTTGGATGTAGGACCGTAGCGATTCGCCCGATCTTTGCTGGCAGCATCTCAGCTCTTCGATTGATGCAGGTCGCTTGTAGGTTCCCTTGAAGTTGCGCACAAAGCTGTAAACCAGCTCATCCCAACTGCGAATGGATCCGCGTGGGAGGTTGTTGAGCCACGCTCGGGCGGCGCCTTGCAGCTGCAGCTGTAGACATTGCATGGTCGTGCTTCGACTGCCGCCATGGAGCCTGACAAAGGAGATGTGGTCCTCCAGCCAGATCTTCGGGTCCTGTAGGCCGTCGAACTTCGGGTTCTCCGATGGGAGTTTGAACCCCTTGGGCATTCGCTTTTGCCTGATGGACCTGCTGAAGCATCTGGCGCCACAGAGCTCCATATCTTCTTCTTCCGAGTCAGTCGACCGGGCAAATCGCACCCTTGATTTGTCGATCTTGTGTTGCGTGATGTCATCACGCGCGTCATAGTCGTGGTCGTGTCACCGTGAGCGGTGGCGTCGAGACAGGTCATTACTGTCGTCGATGGATGAGGGCGAGGAGTAGCGCTTTGCCTTTTTTCGGCTCCGGTGTTGGCTCCTTGTCGAGGGCAGCTTCAACCAGTCCCAAGCCTACGATCGTAGATCGGTGCATAGCGGCTCGGGGATCTCCAGCTGGCGGCTGATTGTTGAGGAGGTACATGGTGGTTGCGGTCATCGTGGCCTGTGGCGTCTTGGGGACCACGTTGCCCCGTGTATCGACTGTCATAGAGCTGAAGTCGAGGACTTTTGTAGCTTCTATGCATTCTTGCTCGGTGAGATGGGCCATCCGAGATTGTCTCTTGTTTGCGAGGTACTCGTTGCCCTTTGAGGAGGATCCTCTGTGGGAGGAGAGCCCAGCACGTCGAAGGCTTGACTCGTCTGCCGCCTTTTTGCGCGCCTCGAGTTGCGCGATTGTTTGCACTTGGCACTTGAATTCCTCCTTCAAGAGCCAATGGTATCCCGTTAGCAGTTCTTGTGGAGATCCGAAGGGTAGAGGGGTGCCTCGTAAGGCCTCGCGGTAGCAAGCCCACTCCTGCTCGTTGAGCCTGACCGTGATGCGTTCGCCGGTTTGCTCATTTGTTATGGTCGGAGGCTCGACTGCTCCTCCATTGTTGATGGGGATGCAATTGCCACCATTGCCGCCGTTGCCACCGTTGCCGCTGTTGCCACCGAGGGGCGGGTCGGTTTTGTTACCGCGATTGCCCGTGTTGTCGCGGTTGGCGGAGGTATCGCCTGCGTTGATGACAGCGCACATGAAGTGATTGGGGAAGCTGCTGCTTCCACAGCACTCAGATCTGGAACCGTAGGTTCCATCTTTAGTGGCCAGATCGCTCAGATCAAAGTCGTGACTACTGTCGCTGACCGTGTTCTCGACTGTTGTCGGGGCGTTGAGCTCACTGAGGGTGCCGATCGATGGAGGGAACCATGATGCTGGGGCAATCGACGGCACCGTCGGCTGATCAGGCATGCGAAGCATGCCCATCTGACCAACTTGGAAGCGGAAGCTCCCTATTGCCAGGCTGATCCCGTCGCCCACGGACTCGAAAGCCGGGTGAGTGGCTGGCGTGTGGACGGTGAAATCGAATGCGCCGAAGAGCTGGCGAATCTCCGCTATTGCGGAGTTGTAGATCGTGGTTGATGGGGCCGAAGAAGCCGCAACATCAGCACTCCCAATTCACACAGACGGCGCCAATTGACGAGGGTTTAACTCGTCAATGCCCATTGTTATGGACTTGGGTTTTAGAGAAGGAGGGAGCGCTAGAGACATCTATCGGCTAGCAAACAAGCACACAGGGGACTCGAAGATTTACCCAGGTTCAGGCCTCGTAGAGGTCCCTACTCCTGCTTGTCTGCTCGTGGAATTATCAAAGGAATCGAAGATTACAATGGTGTGCAGATGCAATCTGGCAAGGGCTGTGGAAACTAGGGTTGCGTGTGTCCTCCTCGCCGCCCCCTCCTAGCCTTTATATAGATAGGCTAGGTCTCGGGTAGCAGGTCGAGTCGGTTACAAGTTAGGGTTTTCGCCTTTGAACTTTCTATCTTTAGCTTCTTCTTGTTCTTCAAGCAATCGAGAGTTCATAGGTTACTCGAATTCTTGATTTGGGCCTTGGCGACACCGTGGCCTTATATGTATTCAGGCCATATATACCAAGCTCGAGTACCTATAGGGTATACCCACGTCACCATCATTTCAGCTGTGATTAATACCTAATGCTAAATTTGGACTTCTTTCCATTGATCCATGGGTCTGCTTTCGACCTTGAACAACATCATTGATGAAGAACTACTATTGCTAAACGTACGTATCATTGTATTGTTGATGTCATTCCATCCAAAGTCTCCACCTCATGATGATGATCCTATTTCTTGAGTAACTAACTTGTTGGGACAATTAGGTCTCTTATGTCCGTCTAGACCACATTCATAACACACCATTCCAGATTTCCAACATTTCCTCCTGATGTGACCTAGGAATCCGCACTTATTGCATATGATTCGTTTCCTCTGTTTTGATCCCTCATGATTTGATGTACCTCTTGTGGGTATAGTTTGGGTATAAAACTTAAGTTTGGTGTTGACATAGGAGATTCAAACTTCTTTGGATCATTCATAGCTCTTCACTTGACTAATTTCTTCATATCTTCTAGTAACATCTTGTAAATATCCTCAAAGGTAATTGCTGCATCAACCAATTCTTGAAAACATAGTGTTGCAGCCTTCGGTAGCTTCATCTTCATGTAAGGGTTTAGTCCCATCAAGAACCTTTTCTTGCGCTTCTCCTCTGTGTTTACCTCATCAACATCATAACGAGATAACTGACTAAACTCCCTAATATATTTCATTACCGTTGCATTGTTTTGTCGTATGTCCTCAAATTCTCTCCTCTTAAACTCCATAATACTCTCTAGAACATGGTACTCACGAAACTTCTGCTTGAACTCTTCCCAGGTGAATGCCTCTTCTAGTGTGTATAGCTAATTGATTCTCCCACCAATTCGTAGCTGGTCCTGATAGAAGAAATGTTGCATAACGCAACTTCTCCTCATCATTGCACCTAACTGTTTTAAGCTTCCTTTCTGTATCCATCAGCTAGTCCTCTGCATCCATAGGTTCTGGTGCCGATGCAAAAGGAATTAGTTTGGCATTCTGGAAATCAGAAAGACTTACTCTTGTATCTTTGTTTTCTTTTCCGGATCCAACTCGTTTAAGTGCCTCCTACATGAACTTATTATGGTACTCTTGCATAATTTGCATGTATTGCGTGAAATTTTCCTATGTCAATGGACGAGTTGATGGTGATCCAGTTATGGTTACATTCTCATTACTTTCCTTCTGCTTAGCTACTTGCTCCAAACGCTATCCTTCAGACCCATCTTCTACTCTCGTATCCATACCCCTCTAGTCCTGTTACATAAAGTGAATACTCATACTTACATCATGCATATGTTTTCTGAGCTCAACTCTATGCACAGTGCTAGTTACACAAGGAAATCAAGAACCAAATCCAAATAACAACCAAACATATGTCATGTATGATACATGGTTCTTTGATAAGCTATTATAAACAATCCTCACAATTAAGCCATGACTCTCATTAATATAATACAATATATTACAAGACCTCACTTCCCCATGTGAGCATACACTCACCTATTACGTCATGCCTCTTAGACACTACAATACACATCACCGGGTACGTACATCATCCCACTCTCTACTTCTACGAATTGTTCCTTCTTACTTTTCTCCCTCTTCTTAGAGCTTCTTAGAATTCTGTCCATGATGACGTGAAGTCCGACGGCTACCTTCTGGAACATATTTGAGTTACATGTTTAGCAAAAACACCTAAGACTTGAGGAATTGTTCCACGATTTGTGTTTCCCGATAAACCATAGGAGTATGGCATATTTGAGAGATAAAATCAAACCATGTTTGACATGATAAGATCAAGGGTGTCATTTATAAAACTGCCATTATGTTTTAAGGATTGAAGCTTTAGATACTACCGCTTTTACACTGAAAAGAGCACCATCGTGATCCATTGAAATGACACCATATGAGTTATGGTTTGGGATAAAACCTGAATTGTCTTTTCTTAAATTTTGGTATGCTATGCATAAGTAAAATGTTTACAACCAAAGGGATTTAGTTACTAGCGTTAAAGGTTCTCACGATCACAGAAGTCATCGTTGAATGTGTAGGAGTCAGTATGGATCTCCAGGTCCCGCTGCTGATTATTGATCGGAGAGGGGTCTCGATCATGTCTGCATTATTCGCAAATCATAGGGTGACACACTTAAGGAATACCGACACCATTTGGAGCAAATATGTTTTAGATAAAGATTTAAGAAAGCGCTGGAATTATTTCAATAGACACCAAAACTGTTTCGGCTGAAAATGCTGAAATTGGTTCTGCATGTAATATTGAAATGTTGTAGGGGGTTTTATGTGAATGTTTGTTAATTAAAGTAATTAACAAAATTCTGAATAAAAAATAATAAAAGAGTTTTATTAAATGAGAGAGCATTAAATTTGGAGAAATTTAATGCATTTAAAGTGGAGACTTTAAAAGAGAATGTGAAGGGGCAAATTTATGTGGAGGGAGTTACCACCACATGAATGGAGGAGGTGAAGAGTCACCTCCTCCATGCGCCGGCCATGAGGGAGGGGCACCCCCTCCTCCTATAAAAGGCCACCCCCTCCTCACTTCTCACACACACCTCCTTGTGAAGGATCTCTCTCCCCCTCTAGTATTATTTCTCCATGGTCTCGGATTAGCGAGATACATGTTCCGGGTGGCTTTATCTAGAAAGGAGTTGCTGCTTCCGCTGCTTTGCTAGAGCGAGGGACGGAGGTTGTCGGGGTACCGGACGTGTGTGCGATCACGGATGCACCGCTGCTTTGCGGTGCTGGACTTGGTGGTGCTGGAGCAGGACCTGCTGGACTTCATCACGATCTTGAGATCGGCAAGTGTATGACTACATCAACCACGAGTTCCTACTCGTTAACAAAGCTCGTTTTCTACGAGGGTAAGTTCTCTTTGGATGTATGTCCACCCATTTCTTTGTACCTAGTAGATAGATCTTGGCGTGTAGTTCACACCGTAGGAATTTTTTTGTTTTCTATGCTGCGGACCCAACAGTGGTATCAGAGCCTGATCTATGCGTAGGTGCTTAGCATAGGTAGTACACATATGTTGATATGTGGGTGATGATGATCATGTTATTGCATCTTCTATGTATTTTGGATATTGGTGGCATAGTGGGATGAAGCGGCCCGGACCAACCTTACATGTCATCGTACATGAGACCGGTTCCACGACTGACATGCAACTTGTTTTGCATAAGTGGCTGGCGGGTGTCTGTCTCTCCTACTATAGTCAATATCTGATTTACAACGAGTTGCTAATAACTTAGTTATCCTCGTTGTGGTTCATGTTCGTAGGTAAGAACGGTTCTATCTCCGAAAGCCCAAAGCCACGTAAAACTTGCAATTGATAAATTAGAGGCGTCTAGTTTAGATCGTTGTTGGGCTAGTGTATTGATATGGTATTGTTGTAAGTAGATGTATGATAGATACTCTTACAACACACTCAACGTGTAAGTTCCATAGACCTTGGCCTTACACACAAAGGAATGATAGAGATCATACCACAATGCAAATAATACAGATCAAATGCATGGACCATATCATCTCACTTTACACATTAGATGTTAGCATCTTATACTGCTAGTTTGGCGCTTTTTGTAGCATTGTAAGATGATCCCTCATTTAAATATCAAGATAAAATGTGGTCTTCCTTAAGTATGCACCGTTCTATGGATCGTGTTTCGAGACATCACGTGATGATCGGGTGATCTCAACTCTACGCTTTCATGCAACGGGTGTAAGACAGTTTTACACACGCAAATACTAAGGTTCTTACTTGGCGAGCCTAGCATGTACAGACATGGCCTCGGAACACGGACCGAAAGGTTAAGCATGAGTCATATAGTTGATATGATGCCCATATAGATGCTCGCCTTTGAAGCTACACCGACTCACGTGATGATCGGACTTGGTGTAGTGGATTTGGTTCATGTAATCACCAAAAGGACACGAGGGATGTCGTTTTTGAGTGGGAGTTCATTTCTAATTTGGATTAGTCGAACTCAATTTGTCATAAACTAAATCGAAGTGAATTTGCATAATTTGTTGTAGTCATTCGCATCTGTTCACTACCTTATGCTTAGTTTTTATTTGAGATAATAGAACTATAGAATTCTGGATATTTACTTTACGAACTGGTATCGTATTGTTTTGAATGTCAATTTAAAGTTTATAAGTCCTATTGCAAACTTTCCACAAACTCTATTTACTCCATGAAGTTTAATAAGTAGTATTAAATCAAGAGTAAGAATCCAATGTTAGTATCTAAAGTATCATCTTTGCCTCCATGATTATTGATATTCAAAAAGTTGTTTTAATATCAAGATTATATTGGAGCTGAAAATTGTTTCAGAAGCCATCATGTGTGAAAGATATTGTGATATCTGAAACAATGTTTTTGGCTGCATTATGATAGAGTATAATTTAGCAAAATACATGTTCTCATATTGTATGAGAATTTGTGAAGGATGGAGATGCTAGGCATCCGAATCTCCCAAAAGGTTTTGGGAACTAAAATTATACTCGTCATTCTTCCTTATAGGCTATAGTAGCTTGATCATGAAAGTTGTCATGATAAGGATGAATAGAAGATGTAAGTAAAATGTTTACTACACTAATAGATTACTAAAGAATGGATTTTTGAAAGAATGCCAAACATTTGATGATGGTGATCCACTTCAAAGTGCAAGTCCAAAGGTATTAGTATTTGACTATATACGCTTTGTACTATGTGTCATGTGAATGACACCACTATTGATGTTGATAGATTCTTTTAAAAGGAAAAGGAATTGCTGAAAGAGAATCTATAAAATATTTGGCAGAAAATAAAAGGTTGGAGATGTCCAACTTAGGTATATAGAAGATATACATGTTATGGCTATATTCCTTGCTTGTTAAACAATGTGGTTCTTAAGTATTGGATACCTAATTGGTTGGTATGAAGTGTCATACAGGATAACGCAATTCATGAACTACAATGGCCTAAGTAACCAGCAAGAGAATGAGTGATGATGTTCATCGAAAACAAATAAAGTGTTATTGTGTTTTTCGTTGTCATCAAACCAAGCCTTCAAGATTTGTTTAAATAATTGTTATTTTGTTCCGGTATCATGAGAACAATGGCTGTTCAAATAATTACCGTATTCCATAAAGGATGGATGAACTTTTACAAGTCTAGTTGGAGAAATCACATCCATAAACACTATTGCTAAAATGTCGCAAGACAAATGATTGAAAGATCACTTATAAAGTGACATCGCTGTTTTAAATTATATTTGAAAGAAAACATGAAGAAACTCCATGTTGATGGATTTTTGGAGTCTTTGATTTTGATCAATGGACGCATGTGAGACTTTCCTCGAGATAATTGAAAGTCCGTCCATAGGCCAGAGAGGAACGGATGACTAGCTTATTGGAAATTGTGCATGCCGATGTGCATAGTCCATTATGTGTACCCATATGCGATGGATCTTTTCGCTTCATATGATTTCTCCGAAAATTTGAGTGAATATATCTGTATATTTACTTAATAAGGAAGAAGTATGAAACATTTGAAAATTGTTCAAAGACTTTCAAGATGAAGTGGAAAATCATTGTAACAAGAAAATAAAGAGTTTATGATTCGATCATAAAGGAAGATATTTGAGTTACATGTTTAGCAAAAACACCTAAGACTTGAGGAATTGTTCCATGATTTGTGTTTCCCGATAAACCATAGGAGTATGGCATATTTGAGAGATAAAATCAAACCATGTTTGACATGATAAGATCAAGGGTGTCATTTATAAAACTGCCATTATGTTTTTAGGATTGAAGCTTTAGAGACTACCGCTTTTACACTGAAAAGAGCACCATCGTGATCCATTGAAATGACACCATATGAGTTATGGTTTGGGATAAAACCCGAATTGTCTTTTCTTAAATTTTGGTATGCTATGCATAAGTAAAATGTTTACAACCAAAGTCGGATAAGCACGTCTTTGTAGGTTATCCCAAAGAATTTGTTGGGAATTTCTCCATAACACCGAGGACAAAAGCGTTTGTTACTTGGAACGTCAAGTTTCTTGAGAAGGAATTTTTCGTGAAAAGTTAAGTGGGAGGACAATAGAACTTTGATAAGGTTGTTGAACCTTAGCTATATGTGCTAAGTAGCGCAGTGCCGGAAAGTGTCCCGGTGGCGGCCACAATGCTCATGGCTCTCGTGATTACAAAAGGTGTGATCTCGGAGATTAGAATTCCTATAGAACCGTGTGGGTCGGTAAGAATCAAATAGTAAGATTTGATAAGCAAGTCGTTATTGTTTTGACAATGATGAACCGACTACATGCAAAGAAGCGATGATGGGCCCTGACTCCATAAAATGACTAGAAGTCATAGAATCCGTGATAGTATCCATACATGAGAAAACAAGTTTCTGAACTTGGGAGACCCTCCGGAAAGGTGTGAAGCCTATCGGTCATGTTTGGATCTATAAAGAAATAAGACATGGATGTTTAACATCTATGAAATAGTCAACATGTCGGAAAGAAGTTTACGACAATGTTCAAGGATTTGACTATGACAAGATTTGATCTTTCATAGCGATATATAGTCTTGACGGATTAATATAGCAACCACTACATGTAATTTGGTATATGGTAGCTGAATAAACAAAACAAGGTTCTTCTAATAGAACGGTAACCTAGGACATGTACATGACATGGTCCGAAGGGTTTTGTTAATTCAAAGGGTGCTAAAAGGGCATGTAAACTTCAATAGTTGAAGTAAGCATAGCGGAGTTGGAATCTTCACCATGATGAAACTGTTAAAAGAGTTTAAATTCATCGGAGATGATGGAGATGCTTGCATTTGCAAGAAATTAAGTGGGAGCGCTGAGACATATTTCTAATACATTATGTAGAGGACATATTGTTGATTGGAAATGATGTATCTTGAATTGACACAAGTTAAGGATTTCATTAAAATAAGATTTCGATGAAAGACTTGGGCAAACCTAGAATATTAGGCATCAATATCTATATGGATAGATTAAGGCGCTAATATGGTTGTGCCAGACATACATATATGAGATATTGAAAGGGTTCAATATGGAAACAACAAGAAAGGTTCTTGCTGCATGGAAAGGATTGTATCAAAATTCAAGTGTTTCAACACTTGGTGAGTAAAATCACTTGAAGATTTTGATCGATTATACCATGATATGTATATATCCAGAATGTCCTATGCTCTAAATGTTATGAGCATATACCAGAATGATTCATAAGATGATCATTGGACAATAGTAAAGATATTCTTATGAGCTTTGGAAGAACTAAGAATATATCATGTATAAGTGACAAATAGTTAAAGGTAGTTCATTGTAAAGTGTTACATTGATACTAATTTTGTCACAAGATACAAATTAAATTTATCTCAATTTAGACTATGGGTGGCACAATGTAATGGAAAGGATGTTCCATGATGGATTTGGATGAGTTCCAAAGTTGAGACATTGTGACGGATACTACAACAAAAGGCTAAGTTATGCTTCTCTTATAGACTAGCTTGTTGATTAACAAGATGATCAAGGTTTCCTGATCATGGACATTGGATGTTGTTAATAACAAGGTCACACCATTGGTGGAATGATGTGATGAACATTCATCCGAAGTATAGCATTACGATCAGAGTCATTATGTTTATATTGCTATAACATCATACGAAGTAATCTTAGTCCTTAGACCATGAGATCATGTTAATTGCTAACACCGGAAGAGTATCTTGATAACATCAAACATCACACCGTAACAGGGTGACTATAAAGGTGGGTTCGATTACTCTGAAGGTGTTATGTTGAGGCTCATGGATCAAGAGTGGGATTTGTCCATCCCGATGACGGATAGATATACTCTGGGCCCTCTCGGTGATATCACATTGAAATAGCTTGCAAGTAAGTGATGTGATCACTAGAATGTTATATCACGGGAACGAGAAAAGAGTGCATGTCGGTAACGAGATCAAACTAGGTATGGAGATACCGATGATCGAATCTCGCACATGTAATATATCGCGGGACAAAGGGATTTAGTTACTAGCGTTAAAGGTTCTCACGATCACAGAAGTCATCGTTGAATGTGTAGGAGTCATTATGGATCTCCAGGTCCCGCTGCTGATTATTGATCGGAGAGGGGTCTCGATCATGTCTGCATTATTTGCAAACCGTAGGGTGACACACTTAAGGGATACTGACACCATTTGGAGCAAATATGTTTCAGATAAAGATTGAAGAAAGCGCTGGAATTATTTCAATAGACACCGAAACTGTTTCGGGTGAAAATGCTGAAATTGGTTCTGCATGTAATATTGAAATGTTACAGGGGGTTTTATGTGAATGTTTGTTAATTAAAGTAATTAACAAAATTCTGAATAAAAAATAATAAAAGAGTTTTATTAAATGAGAGAGCATTAAATTTGGAGAAATTTAATGCATTTAAAGTGGAGACTTTAAAAGAGAATGTGAAGGGGCAAATTTATGTGGAGGGAGTTACCACCACATGAATGGAGGAGGTGAAGAGTCACCTCCTCCATGCGCCGGCCATGAGGGAGGGGCACCCCCCTCCTCCTATAAAAGGCCACCCCCTCCTCACTTATCACACACACCTCCTTGTGAAGTATCTCTCTCCCCCTAGTATTATTTCCCCATGGTCTCAGATTAGCGAGATACATGTTCCCGGTGGCTTTATCTGGAAAGGAGTTGCTGCTTCCGCTGCTTTGCTGGAGCGAGGTACGGAGGTTGTCGGGGTACCGGACATGTGTGCGATCACGGATGCACCGTGCTTAGTTTGGACTTGGTCTTTGGGCTGGATCTGATGGACGTGCTGGAGCCGGACCTGCTGGACTTCATCACGATCTTGAGATCGGCAAGTGTACGACTACATCAACCAATAGTTCCTACTCGTTAACAAAGCTCGTTGTCTATGAGGGTAAGTTCTCTTTGGATGTATGTCCACCTGTTGCTTTGTACCTAGTAGATAGATCTTGGCGTGTAGTTCACACCGTAGGAAATTTTTTGTTTTCTATGCTGTGGACCCAACATAAACTCCTCATGATAGTATCCAACTCATGGATTAGAGCTTGATGGGTATTATGATAGGTATTGAGTAATGTCCTATAATGATCCATGTATTTGGCAGCTAAAGTAGAGTCAGTCTGCTCAAAAACAGAATGATCTAACTCGAACTCCGAACTTAGGGAATCACAAGGTATAATGGTATGAGTACTACCTTCTAGCTCCTTGAATTTCTGCTTTTAGATCATGTTTATTGCTTTCGTTACTGTAATTCAATACGCTGCTGCCATACATCTTGCCTCCCTAGATGGCATTTTTTCACTTATCTCCAACTTTTTGGGTAGCATAAGCACAACATAGTACTTGGCTAACACCTTTCCATCATGGTAATTGTAAATCTTGACGAGAAGTCGAGATTCGCAATCCAAACTACGCAGATGTTGTCGCAAAAGATGCGTTCATTTGCCTCCATAGTCATCTAAAGTCCTATTCAGCACTTGAACATTCTGGCATATATACCGAGATGTCTCCTTATTGTGAGTAAGTAATTATTACTAGTCCTACTAGTTGCAACTCATTATTATTTCCTAGAGTGCATCATAATAAATAATTATCGCACTAGGAACATGACAATGTAATTCTCAATTGAATACCCATCACATTTCTAGAGAACTCTTTATCGTTGCTCTTATACTTCCTACAAGTTCTACCCATTTAATAGGTTTCCAACCTAAGGTCAAAGCTTTTGCTTTGATACCAGTTGCGGCGATCTAGCATACCACTACATGTTGTAGTATACCATAATCGTGGACATAGCACTAACGGCACACCATTCCACAAATATTACATCCTCAGAGTGGTACAATAGAAACAAAGCGGGTCCACAACCATACATTATTACAATCAAAATGTACACAACGACTTTGAGATCCTCCTAGGTCCGTGAGGAATCTCGATGACTCAAGGATAAACTATAATAAATTGAGAACAAGAGAAAGAAGCAAACTAAACCTTACTATAATACGAGATTACTAGCTAGAGGATCTATCTCTGATGTATCTATGCTTCAGACTCTTCGGCCTCAATTCCATAGATGCTTTCATAGTTGTTTCCTTTGATGCTTCCGGATAACTCTGGCTCCTCATAGCGGAATTATGTTTGGTCTTCAGTTGTATAGAGTGTTCCACCTTCTTGGTCGACAATGTCTTCAGAATCTAGCAAGGGTTAAGAAGGTACGGTTGAGTACAAGCGTACTCAGCAAGTTCACTAAAAAGGAGTGTTTGATGCACTAACTACAACCACAGACCAAAGGTCGTAGGTTATGCAGGTTTTCGTAAACATTTCTTCAAAGGTTTCTTTTATTCTGAAAAAAATATGTCCGTCAGCCTTCACATGTTGATTAGAACTTCATGGAGTTCCTTTCCTGCAGCTCCTTCCCGGAACAGGGAGTAACAGGTCACACTTGTATACACTCTGCAGAGGTGCGTTGCTTTACCCATAAG
This sequence comes from Avena insularis, assembly GCA_023614405.1. NCBI lineage: Eukaryota > Viridiplantae > Streptophyta > Magnoliopsida > Poales > Poaceae > Avena > Avena insularis. Next base: position 162,012,108 of record CM042696.1, read on the forward strand.
AGATTCTTATCCATGTTCCACATCCGGGCGTACCTTCCTGTTCACACTTCCTTTGGTATGAGGCCCAGTATAAGAACCCAAGCCAACCACTGTCCCTCTCCTCGAGCTCCATATACCAGTTGGATTGCACGCTAGACCCATGATAAATCTTGTTTCCAATTACGGCCTGAAACACACAACCCTCGTAGACACCAGATGTTGTGGCACGTTGAGGGATGCCACCCTGTTGTCAATCCATTCCTATAATTCTTGTGATGGTCTGAGAAGAAATAATGATTCCTAAAACATTTAGGAAGATGATTTATTTATTTCCTTGAATAGATGTGCTTGGAATTATACTGAAGTTGGCAATGATCCATTAGATATAGAGGTGCTACCCTCTGTTGGGAATGTGCCCTGTGTGCTTATATGCTCTGATATACATCTATCGAGATTAGGCTAGATAAAATGGCTAGTGATGCTAGTCTGAGACCATGTTTACTAAGAACAAAGGTTCTTTACTTGCTATCCCTTATCTACTGGGTTATATGACTGGTATATCATGCCCTTGCATGAAAATAGATATTGTAAAATGATTTAATGGATAGATCTGGAGTTTTGAGAAATACCCTGATGCTAGATTTGATGTGGTAGCCCGCGGCTTGCTTCTTAGCCTGGCCTATGATGCAAAGTTTGAGGCACTGTTTTGGATCTATAAGGACAATTACTTTTATTTGGCTAATTTCTCTGTGATGAGTTTTGCATAGCAGCTCTATGCAAGTCTGAGAGAAAATATTACTTCTCAACCTCCTAGACCAGGTCTAGTTGAAGGGTATTTGGATGTATCATGTTTGGGTGCTTCCCTTTATTGCCCTTTGATCTAAATGATACAAACTAATAAGAACAAGTACTACATGATCTAATTTATGCCCTGATGGACATCTACATGATGTTGGTGTGTGATTTATTGCCTGTTGGAGATCTTGACCATCTATGGTTTGTTCTTCTGGTCCTGATTACTTCTCCTTCTTGATGAGCTTGATCATCTCATGTTTCCTTTCTGGTGGTTGTCCAACTCCTCCTTGCTGCTGCAGATCTTCTTCTTGTCCTTGATTAGCTACTGAAGCTCCTCCTTAAGCCCCTGGATGGCATTTCCAATCAACCAGGTGCTTATGGTGTAGTTGTGGTGCATTAAAGTGATTTGGAAATGAACCAGTGTATGTGTTATAGAGATGTGAAACTGAGGTTGTGTTTGTGAAATGGTCAGCAAAACTAGTTTGGCCGTGTGTGTGATGTGGTTTTGATTCCCTTACTCTACTTCCTGATATCGATAGCACACAACATGCATTTAGGGGACTAAGCTGCTTCATTGTAGCTCCCCCTTTGGATCAGATCATGTAAAAAACTGGATCTTTTACTGGGTATTACTGTTTTACTTCTTACCCTTTTCTAAATTGGTGAAATTTTCCCCGTTGCCTATGAGGTTGTACTGAGGCATAATGTACTCATAAGAACAGATACCCATTTGGTGAAATTTGCCCCTTTTATTTTAATTGCTCAATGATGTACCCTGAATAATGCACTTTACTGTTCACCACTAAGAAACACAACTCTTCCTTTATATTTCTTTGTGTTTCTTTGTTTTGTAGGTACAGAAGCCTTGACGATCAAGAAATTAGATTAGGAATAGTTAGATATTAGTCTAGGGTTTTTATTTAATTACCTTTGTAATCTTTTATTTTGACTTCTATACAGACATTCTAATAATTGTTTATTCAATAAAGTTCTTTTGATTATGTGACAATTGTTTCTGTAAAATTTCCTTACTTATTCACTTGTATTAGAGTTATTATTGAATAAGGAAAGAATAAGAAATAAACTTTCTTATTTGAATTCTTTTATTTATTTTGTATCCATTTTCTTTTCCTAAATAATTTAATATACATTCAAAAATTCATACTTTCTACTTATAGATATTTCTTTTGAAACAATCAAAACTCTAATACTCTAATTTTAAATCTTTTCAAGAATGATTTACATTTAAATATGAATTCAAATTGTTCACCCAAAATCATTATAATTCCTACAGATCATGTCAAAATTTATAGTAATCACTATAAAGAGCTAAATACTAACTCAAAGTAGTGAAAGAAACTCTGATCTCCCCAGGGTTTTGTTTGGCAAAAAATTTACCCTAGTTTTCAAATGCATGCATGCAGATGCACAAAATCCTAAATCTACCCTTTTTTAGTCCTAAATGTTGGGATGTTACACTCTCCCTCTCAAATCTATTCAAAATGGTTTTTGTATTTTGAAAATTACAAAAGTGTGGAGACCAAACTGATTTTAAAGGCCCTGCAATGTTTCAACTATTTTACAAACCTATGGTATTTTTGAAATACTCAAATCAATTTTGAAATGGGTTTTGTAAAAGACAAAAAGGAGAAAACAAATGGGAAAAGGTTTTTCTAAATAAAATAAAGGCACATACCAGCCAGGCCGTCCCAAAGCTTCTCCCTCCTCCTCCACACGCTCGCAGCCACTTGCAGCCAGCCAGACCCTTTGCCTCTTTTATTCTTCCTCGAGATAGAAGGACGATGAGAGAAGGCAGCTGCGTGCCTTCTCCTAGTTCGCCGACCACCATGTTGTCGTCATCGCCCCTGGATCGGATGACCATGCCAGATAACCACACGTCTCTCCTCTCCCTCCCTATCCTTTTCTCTCGGCCCCTCCCGCTCTCTAGTGCTCGCCCGCACAGAGCCCTGAAACCCTTGTAGAGCCTCCCTCTCCGGCCTCCCCTCGCCCAGCTGAGCACACAACTAGAACCGCCGGGGCTCCTCCTTCTTTTTCGCCTACTCGTGCAAGCCGGGGAGCTTGGAATCGATGCAATCTAGCTCGATATCCTTGCCTCTGTCCAAGCTTCACGACCAACATTGACGTCGCTATCGAGCTCCTACAACCTTGTCGAGGGTACCCACGTGCCAAGGGTGAGCTCGCGATTCTCAGGAACCACCCCGCCTTCTCTCTCGTGCCCTCTGCCATGCTAGTGTCGCGCGCTGCCGCTAGATTTCGTCACTATCATAGCTCTGGCTACCAAAACAGGGCGGCACCACCATGTTTAGGTCCTCCTCGATGAGCTCGTTCCAACGCACCTAGTCCCACTGCCCTGTACGCCCTCCCTCACCGCCGGTGACCACCGTCTGGCACCCTCTTCGGCGAGCCTATGTGTCGCTAACGTGGTCTCCGCATGGCGCGAGCGTGTCGCATGCGTGGTACTGGCATGGTTTGCCAACGTGGCAACTAACATGGCCTCGGGCCCACCTGTCAGTGTCTGAGGCTAGCTTAGTCTCTGTGCAAAACAGTTCGGTGCTCTTGATGATGTCAGTCATGCGTTATAAATCCTTTGAATTGCTTTCAGGAAATTTTAGAAAAAAGGATAAATACAAGAAAATTCATAACTAATCCATTTTAACTTATGAAAATATTTATAATATATTGAAATGTTCATAAAAATAAGATATTCACTTTAGCATCAAATTCATGCATTGTTAAGCAAATTGAATGACAAGTTTAATTAGAGGAACCAAATGAACCCCCGCAGGTGATTTTGAGGCTTCCCTGTTTTAGGGTTTAGACCCCTCGGACCCGGTTTAAATTGGCCAAGCATGTTTTACAGTTTCATTTCAATGTTAATTAATGTTTCCTATCATCCATGCTTGTGAATTGCATCGATGCCATGTGTTGATTGTTTCCCTTTCTTTCCAATGTTTTGGTTCTTCCCAGTAGAATACAAGATCAAGACCGAGATCAAAGACAGAGATCAACACCATCAAAATGTAGGGGTTCTGCGTATCAAAAAACAGTAATCTTTACCCTACGCCCCTGAACCCCTGATGTTTCCAGGACCTATCTATTAGTAATACAGTAACAGGAGGGACTTTTCGCAAAATTACCCTTGAAGACCGAAAAGCGTTGTCAACGCTCAGGAGAGCATGGTTGATGTAGATGAGCCGAAGCCGACCTCAAGGTCGTGATGAAGTCCTTGTGCTCCTGCGGCTCCAACGACTTGAGTGCCTCAACTGTGACACCTCGCAGGGAGTTACACACGTCCGGTGCCTGACGATGACTCCTGCTTCCCCGATCCAGCAGTAGTTGCGGAAGTAGAGCTCCTAGATCTGAATCCCGCAACGCAACGGCTCTCCGCGGTGAAGATGTCTCTCATTCGTGCAGTCCAAACTTGGGACCACGGTCACGAGAGAGAGAGAGAATATCAATTGGAGGTCTCCCCAAAAGTGAGGAAACCTTTATTGAATATTGTGTGTATTTATCTAGCCAAATACCCCCACTATATATAGGGCGAGGGGAGGTACTACCTCCCTTAAAGTCCCGGGGTTGGACTAAAGGAAAGGGAGATGTGGGGAGGTGCGCCGGCCATCCCCACCCATGCACCCCACATGGGGCAGGACCACTAGGGCCACCGGCCACCCCCTAGGCCTGTCCTAGGGGTGTGGTCCCCTCTTGGTCCCTTTCCCCTTCGGGAATTAGCCCATTAAGCCTTTTGAACGTTTAATTGATTTTCTATTTTATTAAATAATTATGAATAAATGATTAAATCAATATTTAACATTCATTCATATATTATTCAATCTCTGTGGCTATGGAACACATTCCACCTCCACTCCGGACATCCTCCGGACTTACCGAAACCCTTCCGGTTTTCTCTCTACTATTCTTTAGCGATTCTTCCGATCCTATAAACACTCTCTAAGCATCATCAAACCCTTAAGCGTGATATCCTACGGTTCGGGAACACTCCAGAAATGGTCGAGACACTCCCAGATCAATGATCGACAGAGGGACCGGGATGGCCATGTGACCCCTATGCGTGCCACAAAGATCTTTTGTCATTTGAACCGGGACGGCCGTGTCTTATTACCTTTGTCTCTCGACACTCGCATTGCCCGAGATCTGATCAATGACATCACCATGTCGTGTTCGATCTCATTACTGAACAATGCTACTTGACTCGTTCGACAAGTGATATCCCTGTGATCAAATCACACGCTGCGCAGCTATTGGGTATAACTTTTTCGAGTGGGCCCTTGAGTATCTCTCTGTCACGTGGACGGACAAATCCCGCTCTTGACATATATTGCCTCTACGGTTCCTCCGAGTACCTAAACACACCTTTATAACCACTGTATTACCAAGTGGCACTTGATGCTATCTAAGCACTCTTGGGAGACAGTGATTGATATAGCCTCGCGGTATAAGGAATAGTCTATGAGGATCCATTTCTAATCATCGTAACTTGAACTTTGTGACATGATCGGGTCAAGATGTTTAGGTTGGGTATTGGTTCATCATCTCATTCTCAGAATGAGTTGACTCCAATTCCAACTGGCATAAATGGCACATGATCAGGAAACTTGATCATCTGTTGACCAATGAACCAGTGACTAGAGTTTCACTGGGAACCCCTGGTTGTTTATATATCACACGTGTATTGATGTTTCCTCTCAATATAGTTATAGCATGATATAAAACTTAATCATAAACTTTATGAAATATGATAATAATCCTTATTATTATTTATCTCTAGGGTATATTTCCAACAGTCTCCCACTTGCACTAGAGTACAAATAAACTAGCCGCATTTGTTCTTAATCATTGGTACCACATATCCCGGTACCCTGAACATGCTTGCTCATGGAAGAGGTTGAGTCTTGGGTCTGTACTTTACAGTCCCAAATCCTTTGCAACTTACTAATGTCACCTTGATTGACATTAATACTTTATCATCACATGATAACATCTGTGTGTATGCATCGTCGCTATGGCAGCAGAACGAGGCCGAATTCCAGGAGCCTACAGTGACTTTAGATAAACCTTGAGGGCTTTCTCATGGGCACTATGCCCTGGGACACATCATTCTATGTTAAAAGAGAACTAGCCCCGCCATAACATTATACAACACTTTAGATGGTACCCTTATCTATTATTATAAATGTATTCATCGAAACACGAGTGCACCTTGTGCAACTTTTGATGTTTTTGTTCACCTCGCTTCCTAGTTGACTCTAATCGGTATTTACAGGAGTTTCCAACAAATTCCCTTATAACATAACCCTTTATGTTTTAAGATATGTCATCCTTTATGGAATTGGAAAATATGTCTACAGTTCTCTATTAGACACTACGGACAAACCTAGCTCAACGATCCGTGATTCAAACTTAATCACTTTTAAATGTTCCTTATTGGATCATATAGTATGTTAAGTTGCCATCATGGTTTTCTAAGATAGAACCTATGTCTCAACATAGTGGATGATGATCATCCTTTTCTTTCTTTCAACCATTGACGTTAAACTTAATACTATTCCTAACTTGAGTTATTAAGGACGAGTTCCTTAATTAACTTCTATTCTGAAACCCTTTTCAGAATCCCTTAAGGAATACTACATAATATCATAATACACTTATTATCAACTTCTACACCTTATAAATCATTATTTATCGGTACTTGCGCTTTTATTATTAACACACTTAAGAATCACTCCTATAAGCTCCCACTCAAAATATGTTTCCAACATATTTGGGTATGAGTCACTACTCTTACTCAAACTATGTTCCTACATATTTGACTTTGAGACTTATATTGCTCCCACTCAAAAATATGTCATTCACATATTGTTTTAAGAAGACTTTCATAAATCCCACTCAATTTTATGCAAATTGCATATCCACTCACTATTTTGAACAACTTCAAAATCCTTTGATCAAATATCAAACTTGGATTTTTACTATACGATACTAGTACTTCTACTAGTTTTAAATCCACTAGACATTTAGCACACTTGAATCAAATTCATTTGAATTCGTCCAATACTTGACAAATTGTGCTTTTGTCATTCACCCCCTTTTCCACTATGGCTTTGCACTCATTTGGGAAAATTCAAGTAACCCCCTTTATTTGTGATATTCAGCAATGAATTGCTTTCTAATCTAAGGAGAATTTTGCTATGGGATTTCTCATAACTTTAGCTTACCATTATTTCCTTAGCAGTTCATAGGTATGTCATATTCCAGTAATCATGACAAATGATTCACAAATGTCTCCATATAAGATATGGATTAGACTTTGAATCCTACTTCATGTAGTGAAAACACCAGTGTGGAAAACACAATGATCATTATCATTAATTCTTTCCTTTGTGAAGAGAATCGTTCAGGAACGTTTTCTGTTGCGGACTTACCGAAACCCTTCCGGTTTTCTCTCTACTATTCTTCAGTGATTATTCCATTCCTATAAACACTCTCTAAGCATTATCAAACCCTTAAGCGTGATACCCTACGGTTCGGGAACACTCTAGAAATGGTCGGGACACACCCGGATCAATGATCCACAGAGGGACCTGGATGGCCATGTGACCCCTATGCGTGCCACGAAGATCTTTTGTCGTTTGAACCAGGACGGTCATGTCTTATTCCCTTTGTCTCTCGACACTCGCATTGCCCGAGATCTGATCAATGACATCACCATGTCGTGTTCGATCTCGTTACTGAACAATGTTATTTGACTCGTTCGACAAGTGATATCCCTGTGATCAAATCACACGATGCGCAGCTATTGGATATAACTTCTCCTAGTGGGACCTTGAGTATCTTTCTGTCACGTGGACGGACAAATCCCGCTCTTGACATATATTGCCTCTACGGTTCCTCCGAGTACCTAAACACACCTTTATAACCACTGTATTACCAAGTGGCACTTGATGCTATCTAAGCACTCTCAGGAGACAGTGATTGATATAGCCTCGCGGTCTAAGGAATAGTTTACGAGGATCCATTTCTAATCATCGTAACTTGAACTTCGTGACATGATCGGGTCACGGTGTTTAGGTTGGGTATTGGTTCATCATCTCATTCTCTGAATGAGTTGACTCCAATTCCAGCTGGCATAAATGCCACATGATCAGGAAACTTGAGCATCTGTTGACCAATGAACCAGTAACTAGAGTTTCACTAGGAACCCCTGGTTGTTTATATATCACACGTGTATTGATTTTTCCTCTTAATATAGTTATAGCATGATATAAAACTTAATTATAAACTTTATGAAATATGATAATAATCGTTATTATTATTTGTCTCTAGGGTATATTTCCAACAGTCTCCCACTTGCACTAGAGTACAAACAAACTAGCCGCATTTGTTCTTAATCATTGGTACCACATATCCCGTTACCCTGAACATGCTTGCTCGTGGAAGAGGTTGAGTCTTGGGTCTGTACTTTATAGTCTCAAATCCTTTGCAACTTACTAATGTCACCTTGTTTGACATTAATACTTTATCATCACATGATAACATCTGTGTGTATGCATCGTCGCTATGGCAGCAGAACAAGGCCGAATTCCAGGAGCCTACAGTGACTTTAGATAAACCTTGAGGGCTTTCTCATGGGCACTATGCCCTGGGACACATCATTCTACGTTAAAAGCGAACTAGCCCCGCCATAACATTATACAACACTTTAGATGGTACCCTTATCTATTATTATAAATGTATTCATCGAAACACGAGTGCACCTTGTGCAACTTTCGATGTTTTTGTTCACCTCGCTTCCTACTTGACTCTAATCGGTATTTACAGGAGTTTCCAACATATTCCCTTATAGCATAACCCTTTATGTTTTAAGATATGTCATCCTTTATGGATTTGGAAAATATGTCTACAGTTCTCTATTAGACACTGCGGACAAACCTAGCTCAATGTTCTGTGATTCAAACTTAATCACTTTTAAACGTTCCTTATTGGATCATATAGTATGTTAAGTTACCATCATGGTTTTCTAAGATAGAACCTATGTCTCAACATAGTGGATGATGATCATACTTTTCTTTATTTCAACCATTGATGTTAAACTTAATACTATTCCTAACTTTAGTTATTAAGGACGAGTTCCTTAATTAACTTCTATTCTGAAACCCTTTTTAGAATCCCTTAAGGAATACTACATAATATCATAATACACTTATTATCAACTTCTACACCTTATAAATCATTATTATCGGTACTTGCGCTTTTATTATTAACACACTTAAGAATCACTCCTATAAGCTCCCACTCAAAATATGTTCCCAACATATTTGGGTATGAGTCACTACTCTTACTCAAACTATGTTCCTACATATTTGAATTTGAGACTTATATTGCTCCCACTCAAAAATATGTCATTCACATATTGTTTTAGGAAGACTTTCATAGCTCCCACTCAATTTTATGCAAATTGCATATCCACTCACTATTTTGAACAACTTCAAAATCCTTTGATCAAATATCAAACTTGGATTTTTACTATACGATACTAGTACTTTTACTAGTTTTAAATCCACTAGACATTTAGCACACTTGAATCAAATTCATTTGAATTCGTCTAATACTTGACAAATTGTGCTTTTGTCATTCACCCCCTTTTCCACTATCGCTTTGCAGTCATTTGGGAAAATTCAAGTAACCCCTTTTACTTGTGATATTCAGCAACGATTTGCTTTCTAATCTCAAGGGAATTTTGCTATGGGATTTCTCATAACTTTAGCTTACCATTATTTCCTTAGCAGTTCATAGGTATGTCATATTCCGGTAATCATGACAAATGATTCACAAATGTCTCCATATAAGGTATGGGTTAGATTTTAAATCCTACTTCATGTAGTGAAAACACCAGTGTGGAAAACACAATGATCATTATCATTGATTCTTTCCTTTGTGAAGAGAATCGTTCAGGAATGTTTTCCGTTGCGCTTCTCAACACTCGGATGCAGGGTTTTGAATCCTCGTCGTGTTTTTCACTATCTTCCATTTGCTTCATAATCGAGAAATATCACTAAATGCGAACTTTCTCGAAAATGTACCAAAAATCAAGCAATACGAATTTTGCTTTTCTTTTGGTTTTCGCTATGGATTCTGTATTCAAAGTTTCCAATGAATACTCTACAAGGAGTTATTCGCTATTTTTTGGTTATATCGAATAACCCCAAAACTTCCACGACGATCCATACCAGATATGGAGCCGCTTTCACGAATTCAAATGGTTCACTATATATTCTAATCGGGTGCTAACTATTTCTAACTAATGGTCTCTACATTTACACTACAACGATTTAGTTTGGCGCCATCTATTCACCCATTTTGATATCTGATGTCTACGCGCTTCTATTCTTGTAGACAATTGTTGGGCCTCCAAGTGCAGAGGTTTGTAGAACAGCAGCAAGTTTTCCCTTAAGTGGATCACCCAAGGTTTATCGAACTCAGGGAGGAAGTGGTCAAAGGTATCCCCTCTCAAGCAACCCTGCAATCAAGATACAAGAAGTCTCTTATGTCCCCAACACACCCAATACACTTGTCAGGTGTATAGGTGCACTAGTTCGGCGAAGAGATAGTGAAATACAAGTGGTATAGATAATTATAAGTGGTAACGGTGATAGAGGATGGCTTGATGGCGTGGAAAAGACTAAAGTAAAACTGAAATAAAGATGGAAGCAAGAAAACATGCAACAGATCTAATTGCAAACGGTGTATCAATGCTTAGAAATAAGGCCTAGGGATCATACTTTCACTAGTGAACACTCTCTCATATAAATATATCATCTTCATGATACTACGCTGAACTACTCTCCGGTTGGACACTCTAATCAACGGTAGGGCTATAGCAACACACCTCAAAGTAAGCCTTTCCCATCTAGAAAACCCCACACTGTCACCTTGAGTACTAGATGAGTCCAACAAACACCACAATTTCATAAAGACATCCAACTCCAAATATAACTCATAACAAGTATTTGTAATCTCTAGCCTAAGTGCCACCATGGTGTGCACGCTGTCACTTTCACACACATGGGGAGAGCAGAGATCTATTAAAGCACTTGAGTAGAAAGGTAGATCTATAGATTACAAGCTCATGATCACAATAAGATCATGCATAGAGAGAGAGATGAACACATAGCTACCGGTAGAACCCTTAGCCTCGAGAGAGAACTACTCCCTCCTCATCATGGGAATCAGCAATGGTGATGGAGATGGTGGTGGAGATCGATGGAGATGGCTCAAGGGCACTTCCCGTCCCCAGGTGCCGGAACAGAGACTTTCTGTCCCCCGAATCTCCCCTTCGGTGGCGGCGGTGCTGCGGAACTTTTCGTGGCTGGAGGCTTGATGATTTAGGGTTTTCGCATCGGGAGGAATATATAGGCGAAAGGGCAAGGTCGGTGGAGTGCCAGGGGCCCCACACCACCTAGTGGCGCGGCCAGGGGCTAGCCCGCGCCACCATATGTTGTGGCCAGGCCTTGGCCCTCCTCCGTCTCGTATTCTGGCTCCGTGAGTCTTCCGGTAAAATATCAACTTTGGCTTTTGTCCCATCCAATTCCGAGAATATTCATTTTCTGACTTTCTGGAACCAAAACAGCGAAAACAGTAACCGCACTGTGTCTCTTGTTAATAGGTTAGTCCAAGAAATCATATGAAAAGTACTCCAAAGTGTGGACAAAACACAAGAAAGTAGATAAAACCAAGCATGGAACATCAAAAATTATAGATACATTTGCAATGTATCAATATCTAATATCATATTGTGATGCTTTGCATTTTGACATTTCAAATGCATTGCATTCCACAATTTCTTTTATGCCAATCTTATAAAGTTGAATTTCATTGCTATTGATCAAATTGTAGTAATTAGATTATCTTTTATATTTATACCCTTTGTTGATGAAACACTTTGATCATATCAAATAGTTTCATCCTCATGTTTCCTTTGGTAAACTTCTTTACACATTTAAACAATCATATAATGATAATTACCATTCTGTCAAAACACAATACATCGAATATGTATTTACTTTTAACAATTTATTAAACACTTTGTATTCAAGTAATACATGGTGTTCAAGTTATTTTGCCAAACTTAGGCATGATTTATATGTGACAATAAATCGAATGTCTTTCACATATTATCAACATAACTTTTGAATTCAAACAATGGTTTCGTTCATTAATGAACATATCATTAAGTTGGGTATTTTTAAAGGCATTTCAATATTTTACAAATGTTCATGTGTTATCAATTAGTTTCAAAACAAGGATAATTCACACGTAATCGAACAAGCTATGAACACGAATAGAAATCATTCATAAAAGTGGAACAACTATTTATTACAAACTGGTATGAATAACGGTCTCACTAAGTGTGAGACACACTAAAGAAGTTCACAATCTTTTGATTACAATAACTATCCAAAACATAACCTAAATGATAAATGTTGAGGAAGAGTGTCGTTGGCCATCATCATCGTGCTCGCCATCAACACGCAATGCCACCTCCTCTCCAGCAAGCACCTCTCATGCAGAAGGACCTGTTTTTAGTAAAATAGAACAAGTATCAAATATACTTAACACTGCAAATGTGTTTGCAAGATTATCACATTTATAAAATTGTATATCAAATATATACCTTTGTCATTGATGACCTCAGCGACAACAGGTTCAACCATCACATTCCTGACATGTGATATGAACCTGTGGAAATCCAGTGTTTCTGTGTCGCCTCTCATAATGCAAGTCCTGACGTGTGCTTAGTAGCTTGGTGGCAGCGACCGCAACACAACACCATTTGCAAAAGATCCCGTCATCCAGCTATCCAGGAAGTATGCGGGCCTCATGTACGCATCATGCATGCGCTCCAAGTGGTCGTCAAGCGTGAGTTCTCCTCCATCTTAATGGAGAGGAAGTCTCCCATCAGCTCATGCTCCCATATGCGTGCTTGTTCCACGAAATGTGTCCTAAGCTATAGCATTACCGTACTAGGGTTGACATTACCCACGACAGGCCACAGCTCGTCCACCATTCCGAAACGCATTGTAACTGAAATGAAGGAGGCCATCTCCCGATGGTGATAGCAGTCTTCCTGCTACTTTGGGGTATCTAGGTCAATGGGCTGATCCAAATCCATCTCGTCGAGTATGTAGTCGACCACGTCATTCTCGCTAAGGAGAACGTGGAGACACACAACCCACATAGAGAAGTTTGATCCGTCTAGCCTAAGCATCTCTCCTTCTAACCAATCAATCGTCAACAGGAAAGGTGGAATCGGGGAGAACCTTTTCCACATTTATAATTGCAAAAGGAATTTAGACTAAGTTTATAATTAAATGAGTTAGTAATAATTCCACTCAGAAACACCTATCCCCTGAAGGGTTCCTAGTGATAACACGACCCCTTTTCCCCACATCTCCCCCGATCATCACGGCCATCAATGTGGGTTCAAGGGTGGACGCTAAACATCAGTCACATCATTCATGCGACTCGTGCTCGATCTTTTGACCATCCGTGTTGCTAGGTGTAACACCCCCGGGATCAGGGTTAAACCAATCCTAGACATTAGCCTAACATAAGCTTAACCTAGAGCTCGAGGATATCTAGTGAGAAATCGGTAACACAATAGTAACCCTGCGACACAAAAATTATTACCGCAAGCTCATAACTGAGCGAAGAACCAAAATATTACAAGCAGAGGTCACTGACCACAAACATCAAACAACGGAAGGCAAATTATGCTATTAAGTATAGAAAACTGAACAAATGCCCTAAGAGGCCTAAAGCATAATGATGACGTCCCAGCCCATAGATTCCAGGCTGTCGGCCGGGAACCCCAAGCTACTCGTTAGTGTCGATGTCGTACGGAACTCGTCTTCAGGGGAACACATACTCTGCTACAAAAGTATCAACAAAGCAAGGGTGAGTATAGGGTGTACTCCGCAAGAATTATGGCTGGTGGGGTTATTTTGCATAAAGTCATCTTTGTTTATAAAACAAGAGGGAGAAGAAGCTCGTCTAATTAGAATATTTTAAAAGGGGATAAGAGAGCGACATCTCCGAAGAATTGAACATCATCATGATATCCACCAAAGTAATTCCTCATCTCACAACTAGGATCACCCCCTCGTACCCATGTGGAAGCATCCTTAACAAAACCTTAGTTGCCAAGTTTTATGATTAGGTTATAGTTCTCTATGATCTTCACGTCCGTTTCCAAGTCATCCATAACCGTGGACACGGCTTTTTGAAAAGATTAATACCCTGTAGGGGTGTACAACTTTACCCACATGTACCAACCGACTCTTAATGCCACTAGATAAGCCCTCTTCCTTGGAAGGCCGGCAGAGGGTGGTTGACCACGACCTTTACCTTGCTTTCTCCGAGACCATGAGTCACGTCCTAAGGATGGTTCTGCCGTAACGGGTCAAATCCTGAAGCCGGTCCTGAGAGATGTGGTTGAGGTTGGTTTACCCAGAGGAACCGCCTCCCCAACCCCGGCCATGCTTACATACCTGTATGAATGCACCTCCTTCACCTCCTCTTTCGAAAACATTTTCTATGCATATGTCGAATGGAAAGCCCGAACTAAGTGACTCATGGAATCTACTAGGCAAGTTAGTTAGTCGAGAGGTCCCCATAAACCCCATGTGGTTGTATGCTCGTCTTGGTTCAAGAGGCTAGAACTCGGGTCCTAGTAGTGGCGAGCATGGGACTACAAAAACCACATCCCACCGTCATACTAGATTCTCTACATTTGGTACATCATCTGGATGAACCAGCACTGATAGCTATGCATGGCTAAGCAAGACACAGATAAAAGCTCTAGCAGTGCACACAACCCAAACCTAGTTATGCTAGGAGCAGTGGATCAGGTAATATAAGCTCAAAGGGAGTAATGCAACAGATAGGATACTCTATCTATCGATAAAAGACCATAGTAGAATCATATGCAACATGGCAAGAATGAAATACTTTCGAAATCATAGGATTGTATAATGGTGGGGCTATGCTTGCCTTGTTTGTTGATACCCAGATATAGATCTTCGGATATCTTCAACTTGACTTGATTACAGTTGGTCAAGTATTGTTCGTCGATCTTCGATGGTGTTGATCTCGGTCTTCGATCTCGATATCGATATCGTATTCTACCGGGAAGAAGCAAACACCAGAAAGAAAGGAAAACAATCAACACATGGCATCGATGCAATGCTCAAGCAAGGATGATGATATGACAAGTTATTTAGATTTAAAATGTAACCCTAAAGCATGCTTGGCAATTTAAGCGAGATCCGAAGGGTCCAAACCCTAATACAGGAGAGAATTCGGAATCACCTACAGGGGTTCATTTAGTTCTCTAATTAAACATGCAATTAAAGTTGTTGAACAATGCATGATTATGAGTCTATTGTAAAGATCTCATTTTTCTAAACATTTTGATAAATTATTTGTATTTTTTCTGATTTACAGAATAAAAGATATTGAATTTACATTATTTAAACCTTTTCTATAATTACTAAACATTTTAAAGATTTCTTCACACAAGACAGTAGAGGCCGACGCGTCACCACGGGCCAGGACATTTTCTATCGGGATCGGCCTAGCCATCATGTGACACATGGGCCAGGGGCCACATAGGTTGCCATAGTGGCAAAGCTTGGTTGATGCCCACGTCAAGGCCACGCGGGCGTCACCTAAGCACCACGGGGGCTCGCCAGAGGGCACGTCAGACGGTGGCCTGGGACGGCGGGGGAGGTCAAGCGAGGTTGCGTAACTTGGCCCCCTCGAATCAGCACGACATGGCGGACCTAAAAGGGGTGGCGCCGCTGAGAAATAGCCACCGGAGCTGGGCCAGTGACGCCTATCTACGGCGGCGCATGATGGCGCTTGGGGAGAGGACACACCAGAGAGGAAGGACAAAGATGGATTGGTCCTTCTGGACCGCGGACTTACCCTCGATGCGCTGCTGGTCTCAGATGAGGCAGAAACCGACAGAGCCGACGGCGATTGCGACGGCAGCGCTCAAACAGAGACAGGGAAGGGTCGGTCGGCGAGCTCGATAGGGGGCGCCCGCATCCGATTCCTTTGGCGAGGACGGTCTAGGAGACGAGGCAGAGCGCGTGGCGTCGTCAGTGGGGCTCAGCGGGGCTTCAAACGGCATGGCGAAGCAGCACCTGCAACGGCTAGGGTTTGGCCAGAGGGGAAATGGGGAAAAGGGTGAGAAGATAAGGCTCTCCGGCGGCAGCAGGGGTCCTTGTAGATGTCTTCTAGGATGGTAGCGCGCATCTCCTCGCAACGGGCATCACGACAAGGCGGGGATGGCACCGGCATCGACACGCAGCTGCTCTTCCTCGACGTCCTTCTGGCTGGTGGAAGAAGAAAAGAGAAAGGGAGCGAAGGGGTACGTGGGCCAGGGTGGGCCACGGTTGGGCCAGCTGGCTTGCGCGCATGGGTGGCAGAGAAGGAGAAGGAGAGATGGGCCAGCCTAGGCTGCACGGCCTGGAGGCTCTAGCTTTTTTTAGCAACACCTTTTTCCTGTTTTGTTTTCTCTTTTGTATTTCATTTCCATATCTGTTTTAGGTATTTCAAAAGCACTAGAAGATTTGTAAAATATGGAAATACTTTAGGGGCCCTTTAATCAATTTGGGCTCCATAAGTTTTTGAGTTTTCAAAAATATTCAAAACCTTTTGAATTCATTTTATAGAGAGGGGAAAATAGTAGGGTTAGGGTTTTGCATTAATTTTCTGTGCATGCATTTTAAAATATGATGCTCATGATGCACAAATAATCCTAATTAAATATTAGCTAAAACTGGGGCGTTACAGCTCTATGCCCCTTACGAGAATCTCGACCTGAGATTCCGCAGGTAGGAAGAAGGAACAGAAACATGACCACTTCTAAGGATAAGAGGGAAACACACTAACAACACACATAGTATCTCATGTTCAGCTCATGAAAGGAGTGTTCAGAAACAAATCTAAGATGACAAACATGAAACACGTCAAGGTAACGGAGGGAACAAGAGGAGATAGGTTTCAAATTGTTAGATAGCTAGTCTTCATAAGGATTGAGACCATGGAGTTTCAGAAGGGTTTAAGCTTCTAAAAAGGAAAGCTTACAATGGAAAGAACATGACCATAGACTTCGAAAGATGAACCTCTACTAACGGCTTAAGTAGAGATTTCCCAGGTACGAAGATACGGATGACCAAGCTATTGATCTACTTTTGATATAGAAGGATCACTCTTCGTTCAACAGAAGGCCAAGACAGAAGGTTGTTTTGTGGCAAGGACTCGTAGGAGTCACAAGGAGCATGTAGCAAGAGGAATTTCTGATTACCGAAATCATTGTTACTCCTGAACATGATCGAGACACGAAGGAAACTCTTTATTCCTCCAGGTTTACCAAAATCTTTGCCAAATATCGTGATATCACTTTACTCCACCAGGATGAAGAGGTAAGAAGATTCCTGATGACATGAGGAAAAAGAAACTTCATTCTCAGACTTCAATTACTTGGCATAACAAATGCTTGCCAACATGAAAGGGTCTGGAGGATCGACTGAGAGACATTTAGCAACGCTACTTTAAATGTTCTCCTTGATGTTCGAGTCATGAAACATCAAGTAAAGGCCAGACTTCGGAGACAAAGGAAACCATGAGCACAACTTCTAGAATAAATCATAGAGGAAGCCTCATGAAGAGTGGTTGTTATTTGCTGATTCAAGAGAATTTGACAATAGGCTTTCCGACTAGTTGTGTCAACCATTACATCAATCATGTCGGACTTACATAGAAACCTATGTCAAAACCTTGAGGAACACCAACCATATATCTGCTTGAGATTCAGATTCGGTTAAGTGGAATGATACTTCAGACTTAGCATGTCTGAATAGATAGTTTGCAACATTTACTGTAAAGGTAAAGTTACTAGATTCTCAAGACATGGACTACGGTGTTAAGCTCCAATAGCTGAATTGCTAGACCCATGTATTAACAACTTGTCAGAAGACAACTGGTTATACATCAAGTACTTGCAATGAAACACAGGTGTCCATAAGGAAACATATATAACTCTACTCGAATCCACGGTGACATCTTTCACCATTTGCCCGTGAATCGGAGAAGGTTACTTCTAACATCCAAAACACATACTTCGAGATAACACGAAGGAGGTTCTCGAAAGTTTTCCAACATTAATGCCAAATGTTTCATATGAGTTTGTTCTAGTATGGAGAAGATAAGGATATTGTCGATGGCTCAACAACAAACTTATCGAGATACCCGCAGATGATGAACTCATATGTTACTTGAACAAGGCAGAGTATTGGTCAGACCAAAGAACATGACGATGTACTCAAGTAAAACATCACAAGGAGCATCATCATCAAGATAGTCTTTGGAACTGAGTTTGATTTGACAATAACCCAAATCAAATCAAAGGTGGGGACGATAACATTTCCACGAAGGAAACACTATCTTTCTTCAGCATGAACAACACTAAACATGCCTTTAGATAAACTAAGTCAGATAGAACTTTTGTCTTACAACTCTCCAAGTTGTTGTTTAAGATCAACCAACTAGTGCAAGGGTACCCAGTACAGATCCTTGGAGAAGAGGCAGTTCAGAGAACTTGCTTGCTCAAGAACTTGACAAACATGGTCATGTGGCAACATGGAAATACTTCTAGTAGACACCTAGAATATCACGAACCACCGATATGTCACTTAGTTCGAGAGGAAACTTGCTTAGTAAGGCAAGAAGATGTAACCTCAGAGCTTCGGCACAAGCATAACTCTTTGACCGGAGAGGGTGTACCAGAGTAACAGACTTGGTGGCACAATCATCCTTTGCTTAGTGGTAAGGTTAACCAATCACTCTAAGAATGATACAAATGTCCTTGGAGTTCGAAGCAATAATGATTGCTAAGAATCTCAGATAACCACATTATTATGCACACGCATCATTCACGAGCATGAAAACTTGGAAGAAGGAGAGAATCACTTCATTAAGGGATCATGAAACTCGATACAACCTCTTAATATAAAAGGGTGTCATGTGCTAAGATAGAACAGATAGAAGCTAATCATGCCTCTTAATCTGTGGACTGTAACACTTTAACCTAGTCCTAGATATGACAAGGTACTGGAGTTTGTTTATCCCGACATCCCGAAATGGTTTGTCATGATGTACCACAAGAGTATCTTGCATCAGAAGGCACCAATGCAAAATACCACTTGGCTACCAACTGATAGACAAAGGTCGAAAACAACAAGGGTAAAAGGATCATGCTCAGGGTAGAATCCCGAGATGTGGATGCATAAGATAGAGAGATCATGATAGAAAGGAATCTCTCGATTGAAGCATAGCAAGGGGAAACAAGGAATTCACAACACACGCAACTCTAGAGAACTCAACACTAGGTCAACTGGCTGAGAAACGACATGCCTAGAAGGAACCTAAGCTTTGAAAGACTAGAAGAGATATCAAAACTTTTACAAAGTCAAAACAAGATAAGATAATCCAGAGTTAAGAGTGAAACTGGATAAGGAGCAAAAGAAGCATACTAGAGTTTTCACAAATATTTTCATCTTTGAAATAGTTTTCACAAGAACTAGACTCAACATCAACCAGTAGCAAGGTTTTCCTACGGTCGGTACTACTCTGATACCAAAAACTGTAACACCCCTGAATCAGGGTTAAACCAATCCCAGACCTTAGCCTGACATAATCTTAACCTAGAGCTCGAGGATATCTAGTGAGAAATCAGTAGCACAACAGTAACCCTGCGACACAAAAATTATTACCGCAAGCTCATAACTAAGTGAAGAACCAAAATATTACAAGCAGAGGTCACTGACCACAAACATCAAACAACGGAAGGCAAATTATGCTATTAAGTATAGAAAACTTAACAAATGACCTAAGAGGCCTGAAGCATAAAGATGACGTCCCAGCCCATAGATTCTAGGTTGCCGGTTGGGAACCCCAAGCTACTCATCGGTGTCGATGTCATATGGAACTCGTCTTCAGGGGAACACTTACTCTTCTACAAAAGTATCAACAAAGCAAGGGTGAGTACAGGGTGTACTCTGCAAGACTTATGGCTGATGGGGTTATTTTGCATAAAGCCATGTTTGTTTATAAAACAAGAGGGAGAAGAAGCTCGTCTAATCAGAATATTTTAAAAGGGGATAAGAGAGCGACATATCCAAAGAATTGATCATCATATTGATATCGACCAAAGTAATTCCTCATATCACAACTAGGATCACCCCCTCGTACCCATGAGGAAGCATCCTTAACAAACCTTAGTTGCCAAGTTTTACGATTAGGTTATAGTTCTCTATGATCTTCACGTCCGTTCCAAAGTCGTCCATAACCGTGGACACAGCTTTTTGAAAAGTTTAATACCCTGCAGGGGTGTACAACTTTACCCACACGTGCCAACCAACTCTTAATGCCACTAGATAAGCCCTCTTCCTTAGAAGGCCGGCATAGGGTGGTTGGCCACGACCTTTACATTGCTTTCGCCGAGACCATGATTCACGCCCTAAGGATGGTTCCGCCGTAACGGGTCAAATCCCAAGGCCGTTCCTTAGATATGTGGGCGAGGTTGGTTTACCCAGAGGAACCGCCTTCCCAACCCCGGCCACGCTTACCTACCTGTATGAATGCACCTCCTTCACCTCCTCTTTCGAAAACATTTTCTATGCATATATCGAATGGAATGCCCGAACTATGTGACTCATGGAATCTACTAGGCAAGTTAGTTAGTCGAGAGGTACCCATAAACCCTGTGTGGTTGTACGCTCGTCTTGGTTCAAGAGGTTAGAACTCGGGTCCTAGTAGTGGCGAGCATGGGACTACAAAAACCACATCCCACCGTGGCCTCCCATACAAGCCTTAGCATGTTTAACCTTAACCACTGATCTTACCTCATCAGTATACCCCGTTCTCCTGTCATACTAGATTCTCTGCATTTGGTACATCATCTAGATGAACTAGCACTGACAGCTATGCATGGCTAAGCAAGACACAGATAAAAGCTCTAGCAGTGCACACAAGCCAAACCTAGTTATGCTAGGAGCAGTGGATCAGGTAATATAATCTCAAAGGGAGTAATGCAACAGATAGGATACTCTATCTATCCATAAAAGACCACAGTAGAATCGTATGCAACATGGCAAGAATGAAATACTTTTGAAATCATAGGTTTGTATAATGGTGGGGCTATGCTTGCTTTTTCGTTGATACCCAGATATAGATCTTCGGATATCTTGAACTTGACTTGATTACAGTTGGTCAAGTATTGTTCGTCGATCTTCGATGGTGTTGATCTCGGTCTTCGATCTCGATCTCGATATCGTATTCTACCGGGAAGAAGCGAACACCGGAAAGAAAGGAAAACAATCAACACATGGCATCGATGCAATTCTCAAGCAAGGATGATGATATGACAAGTTATTTATATTTGAAATGTAACCCTAAAGTATGCTTGGCAATTTAAGCGGGATCCGAAGGGTCCAAACCCTAATACAGGAGAGACTTCGGAATCACCTGCGGGGGTTCATTTAGTTCTCTAATTAAACTTGCAATTAAAGTTGTTGAACAATGCATGATTAGGAGTCTATTATAAAGATCTCCATTTTCTAAAAAATTGATATATTATTTGTATTTTTCTTATTTATAGAATAAAATATATTGAATTTACATTATTTAAACCTTTTTTGTAATTATTAAATGGTTTTAAAAGATTTACTGCGTCAGCACAGGTGGAGGCTGACGTCACCATGGGGCTAGGGACATTTTCTACCGGGACTGGGCCTAGCCACTGAGGCTGACCTGTGGGCCAGGGGCCACATAGGTTACCACCGTGGCAAAGCTTGGTCGATTCCCACGTCAAGGCCACGCGGGCACCACGTCAGCGCCATGGGGGCTCGCCGGAGGGCACGTCAGACGCCGGCCTGGAATGGCAGGGGAGGTCAAGCGGGGCTGCATGACTTGGCCCGCTCGAATCAGTGTGACATGGCAGACCTAAAAGGGGCGACGCCGCTGAGATATAGCCACTAGAGCTCGGTTGGCGACGCCTATCTACAACGGCGCACGATGACGCTTGGGGCGAGGACACACCAGAGGGGGAGTACGAAGATGGATTGGTCCTTCTGGACCAAGGAGTTACCCTCGATGCACTGCTGGTCTCAGACAGGGCGAAAACCGACAGAGCTGACGTCGATGGCAACGGTGAAGCTCAGACAGAGACAGGGAAGGGGCGGTCGGAGAGCTCGATAGGGGGCACCGCATCCGATTCCTTTGGCGAGGACGATCAGGGCGACAAGGCGGAGCGTGTGGCATCATCAGCGGGGCTCGGCGGGGCTTCAAACGGCAGGGCAAAGCAGCACCTGCGACGGCTAGGGTTCGGCCAGAGGGGAAATGGGGAAAAGGGGGAGAAGATAAGGCTCTCCGGTGGCAGCAGGGGTACTTGTAAACTGAAGGAAATATGCCCTGAGAGGCAATAATAAAGTTGTTATTATGTATTCCTTGTATATGATAGATGTTTCTTTTGCATGCTATAATTGTATTGATAGGAAACATCAATACATGTGTGTTTAATAAACAAAAGGGTTCCTAGTTATGCCTCTCTTATAGACTAGCTTGTTGATTAACAAGATGATCAAGGTTTCCTGATCATGGACATTGGATGTTGTTAATAACAAGGTCACAACATTTGTGAAATGATGTGATGAACATTCATCCAAAGTATAGCATTACGATCAAGTCATTATGTTTATATTGCTATAACATCATACAAAGTAGTCTTAGTCCTTAGACCATGAGATCATGTTAATTGCTAACACCGGAAGAGTATCTTGATAACATCAAATGTCACACCGTAACAGGGTGACCATAAAGGTGGGTTCAGTGCTATGAAGGTGTTATGTTGAGGCTCATGGATCAAGAGTGGAATTTGTCAATCCCGATGACGGATAGATATACTCTGGGCCCTCTCGGTGATATCACATTAAGATAGCTTGCAAGCAAGTGATGTGATCACTAGAATGTTATATCACGGGAATGAGAAAAGAGTGCATGTCGATGTGAGATCAAACTAGGTATTTGGATACCGATGATCGAATCTCGGACATGTATTATATCATGAGACAAAGGGATTAAATTGCGACGTTAAAGGTTCTCATGATCACGAAGTCATCGTTGAATATGCAGGAGTCGAGATGGATCTCGTCCGCTTCGATTATTGATATGAGAGGAGTCTCAATCATGTCGCATTATTCATGAACCGTAGGGTGACACACTTAAGGGTTGCGGACACCATTTAGGAGCACATATGTTCCGCATAAAAGGTTTGCAAAGCGCAGGAATTGTTTCGATAGAAACCGGAATTGTTTCGGGTGAAATTGCAGAAAGTGGTTCTGCATGTGATATTGAAATGTTGCAAGGGGTTTTATGTGAATGTTTGTTAATTAAAGTAATAACAAAATTCTGACTAAAATAAATAAAAGAGTTTTATTAATTGAGAGTTGCATTTAATTTGGTGGAAATTAAATACATGTGAGTGGGATTTTGGGTGGAGGCCATGTTTATGTGAGTGGAGGTTCACCACATGAATGAAGTAGGGGAGGAGTCCCCCCCTCATGCGCCGGCTATGGGAGGGGAGGGGTCTCCCTCCCTCCTATATAAAGCCCCCCTCTCCCCTCTAACAAACCACACCTCCTCGTGAAGGATCTCTCTCCCCCTCTAGATATTCCCCCATGGTCTTGGATTAGCGAGATACATGTTCCCGGTGGCCTTGCGTCTGGAAGGAGTTGCTGCTTCCGCTGATTCGCTAGAGCGAGGAGGTGGAGGTTGTCCGGTGGCTTGAACGTGTGTGCGAGGACGGATGCGCTGCTGATTTGCGGTGCTCGGACTTCCACACGATCTTGAGATCGGCAAGCGTACGACTACATCAACCACGAGTTCCTACTCGTTAACAAAACTCGTTGTCTTCGAGGGTAAGTTCTCCATGGATGTATGTCCACCCGTTGCTCTGTATCTAATAGATAGATCTTGGCGTATAGTTCTCATCGTAGGAATTTTTTTGTTTTCTATGCTGTGGCCCCAACATAAACGTCTTCTAGGACGATAGCATGCATCTCCTCGCAGCAGGAATCACGGCGAGGCGGGGACGGTGTCGGCGTCGACACGCAGCTGCTCTTCCTCGACGTCCTTCTGGCTGGAGGAAGAAGAAAAGAGAAAGGGAGCAAAGGGGTACGTGGGCCAGGGTGGGCCACGGTTGGGCCAGCTGGCTTGCGTGCATGTATTGTGACAATAATGGAGCCATAGCCAACCAAGGTCTCACAAGAATTCCAAGCATATTAAGCGCCGGTTTCACTCCATCCGCGAGCATGTCAAGGATGGAGATATAAAGATTTGTAAAGTACACACGGACCTGAATGTAGCAGATCCGTTCACTAAAGTACTCCCTAGGGCAAAACATGATCAACACCAGAACTCCATGGGTGTTAGATTTATCACTATATAAACTAGATTATTGTCTCTAGTGCAAGTGGGAGACTGAAGGAAATATGCCCTGAGAGGCAATAATAAAGTTGTTATTATGTATTCCTTGTATATGATAGATGTTTATTTTCCATGCTATAATTGTATTGATAGGAAACATCAATACATGTGTGTTTAATAAACAAAAAGGGTTCCTAGTTATGCCTCTCTTATAGACTAGCTTGTTGATTAACAAGATGATCAAGGTTTCCTGATCATGGACATTGGATGTTGTTAATAACAAGGTCACAGCATTTGTGAAATGATGTGATGAACATTCATCTGAAGTATAGCATTACGATCAAGTCATTATGTTTATATTGCTATAACATCATACGAAGTAATCTTTATCCTTAGACCATGAGATCATGTTAATTGCTAACACCGGAAGAGTATCTTGATAACATCAAACGTCACACCGTAACAGGGTGACTATAAAGATGGGTTCAGTACTACGAAGGTGTTATGTTGAGGCTCATGGATCAAGAGTGGAATTTGTCAATCCAGATGACGGATAGATATACTTTGGGCCCTCTCGGTGATATCACATTAGGATAGCTTGTAAGCAAGTGATGTGATCACTAGAATGTTATATCACGGGAACAAGAAAAGAGTGCATGTCGATAACGAGATCAAACTAGGTATGGAGATACCGATGATCGAATCTCGGACATGTAATATATCGAGAGACAAAGGGATTTAGTTACAAGCGTTAAAGGTTCTCATGATCACAGGAGTCATCGTTGAATGTGTAGGAGTCAGTACGGATCTCCAGGTCCCACTGCTGATTATTGATCGGAGAAGGGTCTCGATCATGTCTGCATTATTCGTGAACCGTAGGGTGGCACACTTAAGAGTTACTGGACACCATTTTGGAGCACATATGTTTCAGACGAAAGAATTGCAAAGCGCAGGAATTGTTTCAATAGAAACCGGAAACTGTTTTGGGTGAAATTGCAGAAGGTGTTTCTGCATGTGATATTGAAATATTGCAAGGGGCTATATGTGAATGTTTGTTAATTAAAGTAATTAACAAAATTCTGAATAAATTTAATAAAAAGAGTTTTATTAAATGAGAGAGCATTAAATTTGGAGAAGTTTAATGCATTTAAAGTGGAGACTTTAAAAGGGAATGTGAAGAGGCATTTTAATGTGGAGGAGTTACCACCACATGAATAGGGGAGGTGAGGGGTCACCCCCCCATGCGCCGGCCATGGAGAGAGGGGGCACCCCCCCCTCCTAAAGGCCACTCATTCCCTCCTTCATCGACACACCTCCTTGTGAAGGATCTCTCTCCCCCTCTAGAATTATTCCCCTATGGTCTCGGATTAGCGAGATACATGTTCCCGGTGGCATTTCGTCTGGAAGGAGTTGCTACTTCCGCTGGATCGCTGGAGCGAGGAGGTGGAGGTTGTCCGGTGGCTTGAACGTGTGTGCGAATGCGGATGCGCTGCTGAGTTGCGGCGCTCGACTTCCTCACGATCTTGAGATCGGCAAGTGTACGACTACATCAACCATGAGTTCCTACTCATTAACAAAGCTCGTTGTCTTCGAGGATAAGTTCTCCATGGATGTATGTCCACCCGTTGCTCTGTATCTAGTAGATAGATCTTGGCGTATAGTTCTCATCGTAGGAAATTTTTTGTTTTCTATGCTGCGGACCCAACAGTGGTATCAGAGCCTGATCTATGCGTAGGTGCTTTGCATGGGTAGTACACATATGTTTATATGTGGGCGATGATGATCATGTTATTGCATCTTCTATGTACTTTTGATATTGGTGGCATAGTGGGATGAAGCGGCCTGGACCAACCTTACATGTCATCGTACATGAGATCGGTTCCACGACTTACATGCAACTTGTTTTGCATAAGTGGTTGGCGGGTGTCTGTCTCTCCTACTATAGTCAATATCTGATTTACAACGAGTTGCTAATAACTTGGTTATCCTCGTTGTGGTTCATGTTTGTAGGTTAGACTGGTTCTATCTCTGAAAGCCCTAAGCCACGTAAAACTTGCAATTGATAAATTAGAGGCGTCTAGTTTAGATCGTTGCTGGGCTAGTGTTTTGATATGGTATTGTTGTAAGTAGATGTATGATAGATACTCTTACAACACACTCAACGTGTAAGTTCCATAGACCTTGGCCTTACACACAAAGGAATGATAGAGATCATACCACAATGCAAATAATACAGATCAAATGCATGGACCATATCATCTCACTTTACACATTAGATGTTAGCATCTTATACTGCTAGTTTGGCGCTTTTTGTAGCATTGTAAGATGATCCCTCATTTAAATATCAAGATAAAATGTGGTCTTCCTTAAGTATGCACCGTTCTATGGATCGTGTTTCGAGACATCACGTGATGATCGGGTGATCTCAACTCTACGCTTTCATGCAACGGGTGTAAGACAGTTTTACACACGCAAATACTAAGGTTCTTACTTGACGAGCCTAGCATGTACAGACATGGCCTCGGAACACGGACTGAAAGGTTAAGCATGAGTCATATAGTTGATATGATGCCCATATAGATGCTCGCCTTTGAAGCTACACCGACTCACGTGATGATCGGACTTGGTGTAGTGGATTTGGTTCATGTAATCACCAAAAGGACACGAGGGATGTCGTTTTTGAGTGGGAGTTCATTAGTAATTTGGATTAGTTGAACTCAATCTATCATAAACTTAGTCTAAATATAATTTACAAATTCTGTTGTAGATCGCACCACCTGCTTTTAATTTCAATGTGTTCATGGAGAAATAGAAACTTGCTGCGAATGGTAGCAACTTCACCAACTGGGCTATGAATTTGAGGATTCTCTTCACTGCTGCACAAAAGCAATATGTGCTAGATGCGCCGCTAGGCCCCCCACCAGCTCCTGATGCCCCTGGCAAGGAAAAGAACGTCTATATAACTCGTCAGGAGGACCACAACTTAGTTCATTGCGGCATACTGTATGGGCTAGAGCCAGAACTTCGAAAGCATTTCGAAAATGGCAATGCTTTTGATACCATGGGAGAATTGAAAATGATTTTCGATACCCATGCTGCCGTAGAGAGTTATAATGCTACAGAAAAGTTCTTTAGCTGCATGATGGAGGAAAACAGCTCTGTTAGTGAGCATGTACTCAAAATGTCTGGGTACGCCGATAAGCTTGTGTCCTTGAGAATAACGATTCCCATTGACTTAGGCATACATCGTGTTCTCCAATCTCTTCCACCTAGCTACAAGAGCTTTGTGATGAACTATAATATGGAGGGCATGAAGAAGTCTCTTCCCGAGCTTCTGTCAATGCTTAAGACTGCAGAAGTGGAGATTAGGAAAGAACATCAAGTGTTGATGATCGATAAGACCACCGGTTTCAAGAAGGACAAGAAAGGTAAGAAGAAGGGAAAGAAGGGCGGCAAATCTGTTGCCGCGCCTGAAAAGAAACCCCGAGCTGTCCCTAAGTCTGACACCGAGTGCTACTATTGCAAAGGGATCGCCATTGGAAGTTTAATCGCCCCAAGTATTTGGCGGACAAGAAGGCCAAAGGCAAACAAAGGTATATGTGATATACATGTTATTGATGTGTACTTGACTAGTACTCGCAGTAGCACCGGTATTTGATACGGGATCGGTTGCTAATATACGTAACTCCGGTTCAGGCTGCGGAACAAGCGACAATTAGCAAGGGATGAGGTCACGATCGCGGTCGGCAATGGATCAAGAGTTGATGTGATCGCCGTCGAAACGCTGCCTCTCCATATGCCGTCGGGATTAGTTATAAACCTGAATAATTGTTATTTGGTGCCTGCACAGAGCATGAACATTGTATCCGGATCGTGTTTGATGCAAGGTGGTTATTCGTTTAAGTCTGAAAATAATGGTTGTTCGATTTATATGAATAATATCTTTTATGGTCATGCACCTGTGTTGAATGGTTTATTTCTGTTGGATCTCGATAGTAGTATTACGCATATTCATAATGTTGATGCTAAAAGGATTAAACTTGATAATGATATATCTACATATATGTGGCAATCGCCGTCTAGGTCATATTGGCGTTAAACATGAAGAAACTCCATTCGATGGACTTTTGGAATCACTTGATTTTGAATCATTTGATACATGTGAGCCATGCCTTATGGGCAAGATGACTAGAACGCCGCTTTCGGTTCAATGGAACGGCGGATTTATTGGAAATCATACATACCGATGTGTATGGACCAATGAGTGTGTCGGCCGAGGTGGATATCGTTATTTTGTTACTTTCACGGATGATTTGAGTAGATACGGGTATATCTATTTGATGAAACATAAGTCTGAAACCTTTGAAAGGTTCAAAGAATTTCAGAATGAAGTGGAAAATCATCGTAACAGAAAGATCAAATTTCTACGGTCCGACCATGGAGGAGAGTATCTTAGTTACGAGTTTAGCACACATATGAAAGACTGTGGAATAGTTTCACAACTCACGCCTGCCG
The DNA here is from genome assembly GCA_023614405.1 of Avena insularis. NCBI lineage: Eukaryota > Viridiplantae > Streptophyta > Magnoliopsida > Poales > Poaceae > Avena > Avena insularis. Next base: position 162,040,986 of record CM042696.1, read on the forward strand.
GAACACCACAACGTAATGGTGTGTCAGAACGTCGTAATCGTACTTTATTGGATATGGTTCGATCTATGATGTCTCCGATCGACTTACCGCTATTTTGGGGTTATGCACTGGAAACCGCTGCATTCACTTTAAATAGGGCACCATCTAAATCCGTTGAAAAGACACCGTATGAATTATGGTTTGGAAACAAACCTAAGCTGTCATTTCTTAAAGTTTGGGGATGCGATGTTTATGTGAAGAAACTTCAACCGGATAAACTCGAACCCAAAGCGGAAAAATGCGTCTTCATAGGATACCCTAAGGAAACGATTGGGTATACCTTCTATCACAGATCCGAGGGAAAGGTCTTTGTTGCCAAGAATGGATCCTTTCTTGAAAAGGAGTTTCTCGCGAAAGGTGTGAGTAGTCGGAAGGTAGAACTCGAAGAGGTTATTGAACCTTCTCTTCATGAAATGGCGAGTAGCGCAGCTCCAGGAGTTATTTCAGAGTTGACTTCACCTAATGAAGAGAGAGCTAATGATATTGATCATGAAACTCCGAAAGAGGACACTACCGAACCTCGCAGGTCAAGCAGGACACGTGCAGCTCCCGAATCGCACGCAATCCTGTTATGAATTTCATGATTGATGAAATAGATGACCCTGCGACATATGAAGAAGCGATGATGAGCCCTGATTCCAACAAATGGCTAGAAGCCATGAAATCCGAGATGGAATCCATGTACGAAAACCAGGTTTGGACCTTGGTGGACTTACCTCACGATCGAAAGGCCGTTGAGAATAAATGGATTTTCAAAAGAAAAACTGATGCTGATGGCAATGTAACCATCTATAAGGCTCGACTTGTCGCAAAGGGGTTTCGACAAATTCAAGGAGTTGACTACGATGAGACATTCTCTCTCGTAGCGATGCTTAAGTCGGTTAGGATTATGTTAGCAATTGCTGCACATTTCGATTATGAAATATGGCAGATGGATGTCAAAACTGCGTTCCTCAATGGTAATATTGAAGAAGAGTTGTATATGATACAACCTAAGGGTTTTGTCGATCCTAAGGATGCTGATAAGGTGTGCAAACTTCATCGATCCATCTATGGACTGAAGCAAGCATCCCGGAGTTGGAATCTCCGCTTTGATGAGGTGATCAAAGAGTTTGGATTTGTCCAAACTTATGGAGAGGCTTGTATTTACAAGAAAGTGAGTGGGAGCAATGTGGCATTTCTGATATTATATGTGGATGACATATTATTGATTGGAAATGATATAGATCTTTTAAACAGTGTTAAAAGTTATCTAAACAGCAAATTTTCGATGAAGGACCTTGGTGAAGCTTCATATATATTAGGCATTAAAATCTATAGAGATATATCAAGACGCCTAATTGGGCTATCACAGAGTACATACCTTGATAAGATATTAAAGAAGTTTAATATGGACGGAAGTAAGAAGGGGTTCTTACCTATGTTGCAAGGCAAGACATTGAGTAAGACTCAAATTTCGGCTACGGCGGAAGAAAGAGAGATAATGGATAAGATCCCCTATGCCTCAGCCATAGGCTCTATAATGTATGCCATGCTATGTACAAGACCGGATGTGGCACATGTTATTAGTTTGACTAGTAGGTACCAATCTGATCCAGGTTCAGAACACTGGATAGCGGTAAAGAACATCCTCAAGTACTTGAGAAGAACTAAGGATATGTTTCTCATATACGGAGGTGAAGAAGAGTTAGTCGCTAAGTGTTATGTCGATGCTAGTTTTGACACTGATCCGGATGACTCTAAGTCTCAATCCGGATACGTATTTCTCTTGAATGGAGCAGCAGTTAGTTGGAGGAGCTCCAAACAACCTGTGGTGGCTAGATCAACGATGGAGGCGGAATATGTTGCTGCTTCGTATAGCGGTAGAAGCGGTTTGGATGAAGGAGTTCATAACGGAACTAGGTGTGGTTCCTAGTGCGTTGGACCCAATGGTGATCTATTGTGACAATAATGGAGCCATAGCTAACGCCAAGGAACCAAGGTCTCACAAGAATTCCAAGCATATTAAGCGCCGGTTTCACTCCATCCGCGAGCATGTCAAGGATGGAGATATAAAGATTTGTAAAGTACACACGGACCTGAATGTAGCAGATCTGTTGACTAAAGTACTCCCTAGGGCAAAACATGATCAACACCAGAACTCCATGGGTGTTAGATTTATCACTATATAAACTAGATTATTGTCTCTAGTGCAAGTGGGAGACTGAAGGAAATATGCCCTGAGAGGCAATAATAAAGTTGTTATTATGTATTCCTTGTATATGATAGATGTTTATTTTGCATGCTATAATTGTATTGATAGGAAACATTAATACATGTGTGTTTAATAAACAAAAAGGGTTCCTAGTTATGCCTCTCTTATATACTAGCTTGTTGATTAACAAGATGATCAAGGTTTCCTGATCATGGACATTGGATGTTGTTAATAACAAGGTCACAGCATTTGTGAAATGATGTGATGAACATTCATCCGAAGTATAGCATTACGATCAAGTCATTATGTTTATATTGCTATAACATCATACGAAGTAATCTTTATCCTTAGACCATGAGATCATGTTAATTGCTAACACCTAAGAGTATCTTGATAACATCAAACGTCACACCGTAACAGGGTGACTATAAAGATGGGTTCAGTACTAAGAAGGTGTTATGTTGAGGCTCATGGATCAAGAGCGGAATTTGTCAATCCAGATGACGGATAGATATACTCTGGGCCCTCTCGGTGATATCACATTAGGATAGCTTGCAAGCAAGTGATGTGATCACTAGAATGTTATATCACGGGAACGAGACCAGAGTGCATGTCGACGAGATCAAACTAGGTATGGAGATACCGATGATCGAATCTCGTACATGTCCTATATCGAGAGACAAAGGGATTTAGTTACAAGCGTGAAAGGTTCTCACGATCACAGGAGTCATCGGTGACTGTGTAGGAGTCAGTACGGATCTCCAGGTCCCGCTGGTTATTGATCGGAGAAGGGTCTCGATCATGTTCGCATTATTCATGAACCGTAGGGTGGCACACTTAAGAGTTACGGACACCATTTTGGAGCACATATGTTTCAGACGAAAGAACTGCAAAGCGCAGGAATTGTTTCAATAGAAACCGGAAAGCTTTGGGTGAAATTGCGAAGGTGTTTACATGTGATATTGAAATATTGCAAGGGGCTATATGTGAATGTTTGTTAATTAAAGTAATTAACAAAATTCTGAATAAATTTAATTAAAAGAGTTTTATTAAATGAGAGAGCATTAAATTTGGAGAAGTTTAATGCATTTAAAGTGGAGACTTTAAAAGGGAATGTGAAGAGGCATTTTAATGTGGAGGAGTTACCACCACATGAATGGGGGAGGTGAGGGGTCACCCCCCCCATGCGCCGGCCATGGAGAGAGGGGGCACCCTCCCCCCTCCTCCAATAAAAGCCCATCCATTCCCTCATTCATCCACACACCTCCTTGTGAAGGATCTCTCTCCCCCTCTAAAATTATTCCCCCATGGTCTCGGATTAGCGAGATACATGTTCCCGGTGGCATTTCGTCTGGAAGGAGTTGCTGCTTCCGCTGGATCGCTGGAGCGAGGAGGTGGAGGTTGTCCGATGGCTTGAACGTGTGTGCGAATGCGGATGCGCTGCTGAGTTGCGGCGCTCGGACTTCCTCATGATCTTGAGATCGGCAAGTGTACGACTACATCAACCACGAGTTCCTACTCGTTAACAAAGCTTGTTGTCTTCGAGGGTAAGTTCTCCATGGATGTATGTCCACCCGTTGCTCTGTATCTAGTAGATAGATCTTGGCGTATAGTTCTCATCGTAGGAATTTTTTTGTTTTCTATGCTGCGGATCCAACAGCATGGGTGGCAGAGAAGGAGAAGGAGAGATGGGTCGGCCTGGGCTGCACGGCGTGGAGGCTCTGGCTTTTTTTAGCAAAACCTTTTTCATGGTTTGTTTTCTCTTTTGTATTTCATTTCCATATCTGTTTTAGGTATTTCAAAAGTACTAGAAGATTTGTAAAATATGGAAATACTGCGTATGCCCTTTAATCAATTTGGGCTCCACAAGTTTTTGAGTTTTCAGAAATATTCAAAACCTTTTGAATTCATTTTATAGAGAGGGGAAAATAGCTAGGGTTAGGGTTTTGCATTAATTTTCTTTGCATGCATTTTAAAAGATGATGCTCATGATGCACAAACAACCCTAATTGAAGATTAGCTAAAACTAGGGTGTTACACGAGGCCATGTATGTACATGCTAGGCTCGCCAACTCAACCTTAGTTTATTCGCTGTGCAACATGGCTTATACCCACTGTATGTGAACATAGATATGTCTGACACCCGATCATCACGGCATGCCTCATACCGAAGAACTTTCTTGGTGGTGCACACTAAGGGGGAACACAATCATTGGTAATTTTAACAGGGATCATCTTATTAGGCTACCGTCAAGTATCTAATACTAGCACACAATAAGATATACAAACAATAACATTGAATGTAAATGCAATGTGATATAGTCCTTCATGTCGTGATCTCCATCCGTCATCACCGGATTCCGGCGTCGTAGACACCAGGATACCGGTGTCTTTCCAGCATGGTAGTCCGCCACCTCCGTGACTATCTACTACTACGTAACATAAGATAATCACTTTACCTTTGCCACAACCATATCACAAAGCAACGCCCCATGCAAAACAAAGTTAGACGCCTCTACTTTATATTTGCATGTTTTACGTGGCTAAATGGGATTTCGCACAAGAACCGTTCTTACCTACGAACTTTCAGCACAATGCTGATCAAGTAGTTGTCTCTACTACACCCCTTTTGGGGCCCTTTGTTGCAAATGGCATACCAACTAATGCGAGAGAGACAGACACCCCCCTAAGCCACTTTATAAGGTACAAGCCGTATGTCAAGTGTGGACCAGTCTCGCGAATGAACGCGTAAAGTAGGTTGGGGGCCGCTTCATCAAGCATTACTGTGGTATACACAAGTACACATGGGAGGGCAACAACTACAAGATCAACGCCCACACGCTACATCTCGTGTGTTCTATCTGTACAAGCATTACTATGCATAGATCTAGCTCTGATACCACTGTAGGGGTTCCGCGTATGAAAACAATAATTTTTACCCTACGCCCCTAAACCCCTGATGTTGCCAGGACCTATCTATTAATAATACAGTAACGAGAGGGGCTTTTCGTGAACTTACCCTTGAAGACCGAAAATCATTGTCAATGCTCAGGAGAGCGTGGTTGATGTAGACGAGCCGAAGCCGACCTCAAGGTCGTGATGAAGTCCTTGCGCTCCTGCGGCTCCAACGACTTGAGTGCCTCAAGTGTGACACCTCGCGGGGAGTTACACATGTCCGATGCCTGACGATGACTCCCGCTTCCCTGATCCAGCAGCAGTTGCGGAAGTAGAGCTCATGGATCCAAATCCCAAGAAGCTGAGCGCCCATGGTGAAGATATCTCTCTCACAGGTCAAACTTGGGACCACGGTCACGAGAGAGAGAGAGAGAGAGAGAGAGAGAGAGAGAGAGAGAGAGAGAGAGAGAGAGAGAGAGAGAGAGAGAGAGAGAGAGAGAGAGAGAGAGAGAGAGAGAGAGAGAGAGAGAGAGAGAGAGAGAGAGAGAGAGAGAGAAAGAGAGAGAGAGAGAGAGAGAGAGAGAGAGAGAATATCAATTGGAGGTCTCCCCAAAAGTGAGGAAACCTTTATTGAATATTGTGTGTATTTATCTGGCCAAATACCCCCACTATATATAGGGGAGGAGGTACTACCTCCCTCAAAGTCCCGGGGTGGGACTAAAGGAGAGGGAGAGGTGGGGAGGCGCGCCGGACAACCCCCACCCATGGGCCCCATGTGGGGCAGGCCCACTAGGGTCGCCGGCCACCCCCTAGGCCTCTCCTAGGGGTGTGGTCCCCTCTTGGGCCCTTTCCCCTCCGAGAATTGACCCATTAAGCCTTTTGACCTTTTAATTGATTTTCTCTTTTATTAAATAATTATGAATAAATAATTAAATCAATATTTAACATTCATTCATATATTATTCAATCTCCGTGGCTATGGAACACCTTCCACCTCCACTTCGGACATCCTCCGGACTTACCAAAACCCTTCCGGTTTTCTCTCTACTATTCTTTGGCGATTCTTCCGATCCTATAAACACTCTCTAAGCATCATCAAACCCTTAAGCGTGATACCCTACGGTTCGAAAACACTCCAGACATGGCGGGACACTCCCGGACCAATGATCGACAGAGGGACCTGGATGGCCATGTGACCCCTATGCGTTCCACGAAGATCTTTCGTTGTTTGAACTGGGACGGTCGTGTCTTATTCCCTTTGTCTCTCGACAATCGCATTGCCCGAGATCTGATCAATGACATCACCATGTCGTTTTCGATCTTGTTACTGAACAATGCTACTTGACTCGTTCGACAAGCGATATCCCTGTGATCAAATCACATGTTGCACAGTTATTGGATATAACTTCTCCAAGTGGGCCCTTGAGTATCTTTCCGTCATGTGGACAGACAAATCCCACTCTTGACATATATTGCCTCTACGGTTCCTCTGAGTAACTGAACACACCTTTATAACCAATGTATTACCAAGTGGCGCTTGATGCTATCTAAGCACTCTCGGGAGACAATGATTGATATAGCCTCACGGTCTAAGGAATAGTCTACGAGGATCCATTTCTAATCATCGTAACTTGAACTTCGTGACATGATCGGGTCACGATGTTTAGGTTGGGTATTGGTTCATCATCTCATTCTCAGAATGAGTTGACTCCATTTCCAACTAGTATAAATGCCACATGATCAGGAAACTTGATCATCTGTTGACCAATGAACCAGTGACTAGAGTTTCACTGGAAACCCCTGGTTGTTTATATATTACACGTGCATTGATGTTTCCTCTCCATACAGTTATAGCATGATATAAAACTTAATCATAAACTTTATGAAATATGATAATAGTCCTTATCACTATTTGTCTCTAGGGCATATTTCCAACATAAAGATCAAAGATCAATACTTGACCAACCTTAATCAAGTAAAGTACAAGGATTTTGAAGGTCTGCTTATTGGTTATCAATGGGCAAAGGCAAACATAGCCCCACCATTATACAATCCCATGCTTTCAATGTGTTAATTTCTTGCCATGTTGCATAAGATTCTACCGTGGTCTTTTATCGATAGATAGAGTATCGTATATGTTGCATTACTCCCTTTGAAGGTTATATTACCTGATCCACTGCTCCTAGCACAACTAGGTTTGTCTTGTGTGCACTGCTATAGCTTATATGTGTGCCATGCTTAGCTATTCGAGTCTAATCCATTCAGAGATGTATCAGATATGCAATGAATCTAGTATGATAGGAGAACGAGATATACTAATAAGGTGAGATCACTGGTGAAGTGAGGTAAATATGCTAAGCCTTGTATGGGAGGCCATAGTGGGATGTGGTTTTTGTAGTCCCATGCTCGCCACCACTAGGACCCGAGTTCTTGCCTTTGCAACCGAGACGAGCGTACAACCATGCGGGGCCTGGGAACCCCTCAACCAACTAACTTGCCTAGTAGATTCCATGAGTCAAATAGTTCAGACGTTCCATTTGACATATGCATTTTGGTTGTTCTCAAAGGAGGTGAAGGAGGTGCATCATAATAGGTAGGTAAGTGTGGCCGGGGTTGCTTGGGTGGATAGAGCCCCTGGTAAACCAACCTCGCCTCACATCTTAGGGACCGTCTAGGGATTTTACCCGTTACGTCGGAACCTTCCTTAGGGTATGACTCATGGTCTCGGAGACATCAAGGTAAAGATCATGGTCAACCACCCTCTGCCAGCCTTCCAAAGAAGAGGGCTAATAGCTTGGCATTAAGAGTCGGTTGGACGTGTGGGTAAAGTTGTACACCTCTACAAGGTTAAATATTTTCGAAAAGTCGTGTTCATGTTATGAACGCTTGGTGACCGGATTCTAAGATCATAGAGAACTCTAATCTAATCGTAAAACTTGGCAGATCAATGTGTGCTTAAGGATGCTTCCTCATGGGTACAAGGGGGTGATCCCAATTGTGAGGTGATGATGATGATTTGGTGGATATCAAAAGATCATGATCAATACTTCGGAGATGTTACTCTCTTATCCTCTTTTAAAATATTCTGATTAGATGAGCTTCTGCCCATCTTTTTTACAAGCAAAGATAGCTTTATGTAAAATAACTCCACCAGCCATAAGTCTTGTGGAGTATACCTTGTACTCACACTTGCTTCGTTGATACTTTTGTAGCAGAGTAAGTGTTTGCTAAAGACAAGTTTGGTACGACATCGATATCGACAAGTAGCTTGGAGTTCCCGATCGACAGCCTAGAATCTATGGGCTGGACCGTCATCGTTATGCTTCAGGCCTCTTAGTCCATTTGTTAAGTTTGCTATACTTAATAGCATAATTTGCCTTCTATTGTTTGATATCTGTGGTTAGTGACCTCTGCTTGTAATATTTTGGTTCTCTATTCAATTATGAGCTTGCTAAAATAATTTCTGTGTTATAAGGTCACTGTTGTGTTACTGATTACGTCACTAGATATTCTCGAGATCTAGGTTAGGCTTATGTCAGACTGAGGTCTGGGATTTGTCTAGCCCTAATCCTGGGGACGTCACGGTCTTTGGTATCAGAGCGGTACCGACCAGTGGCGGACCTAAGAATATTGTGAAGCCTAGGCAAATAGCAAATCCAAAGGCTTAATAAGCTAAATTTTAGTCAAATAGCATCAACATAAGCTGGGCCGGCCGGACGGAAGCCTGACAACTGCCCAGGCTATAGGGAAGCTAGGTCCGCCACTGGTACCGACCGATCGTAGGAAAACCTTGCTATTGGTCGATGTTAAGTTTAGTGCGTGTGAAAACTATTTCAAAGATGAAAAATATTTGAAAAAACTCTAGTATGCTTTTTTTGCTTCTTATCTGATTTCGATCTAACTCTAGGTCATCTTATCTTGAGTTGACTTGGAAAACTTTTGATATCCCTTCTACTCTTTCAATTCTTACAACAGGGTATATCCTGCTACATCCGTTTCGAAAAATAAGACATACAAATTTTATGTAAGTTAAACATCATTAAGTTTACTAGGTATATTAATAAAATTAATATTTACGATGTCAACTCTATCATGAAAAGGTGTTATAGATTTAAATTCACAGCCATCTAGACGCGTTTAGAATATAGATACGTACGAATTTAAACAAATCTGCGAGGAAGTATATAATTCAATACGTTATGAAATATATATTTTAACATCGTACCTACATATAGTATCATAATTGCTGATTGCTTTTTTATAAACATAACAAGTTGAAATGTTTGACTTTTCAGAAATTTTATACGTCTTATTTTCTGAAACTGGGGTGGTATACTTTAACAGGAGCAAGGTTACTTCGGATAAGAGAGAAGTACTGTATCTCTATATGTTAGGAAAGCACATGTCTCGGTGTTTTTAGTATCTCCCACGAAGAAAAAGTGTTATTTTTAGTAGTACACTGTTTCACAGAAGTTCAATGAGCCTAGCAAAATAGAGGGTTTCGGATACGAACAAAACCAGGTCCTTTTTCCAGAAAGAGCTCGCTGGTTGCACTGCGACGGCACGCCCGTCGACTGCCTGCCGTGTCTGCGATCGAGGGGTGTGCGTGCCTTGGGCGCTGCGCCGGACAGCGAAACGGCGACGGGTAAAAAGAAGAAAGGCAGGCAGGGCGGGACAGGGATGGAGACACTCGGATACACGAGTCGTCGTCTCGTCTCCGTCGAAAAATCTCGCCGGAGAAGAGTCCAAGTCTAGAACCCACGGCGATCCACTGTGGATGGTGCCGGTCAACCAGCCCGACCAAGGTGGATGTAGCGGAGCAGATAAGGAAAGAATTGACCAATCAAGCTCACTTGGCGTAAGATGCGGGAGTCATCAGATTTAACCACTCAATTATCCAGCTGGGGGCAATATGCTCCTCCCTTAATCTGTGGCCGAGCTAGTTTCTGTAGCCAATTCCCACTTGCCATTGTGGACTACTATCTTTGTCGACGAAAGCTACTGGCCTCCCGACAATGCAGGTTTTGAAGTGAGTAAACATGCCAAATGGCTAATATCAGTATAATCAAATCTCATAGCGTATGATAGTAATTTAGTTACTACTACTACATCACATTTCATAATATGCTCTATTACCACAAGATTTGCCCAGCTCCGGTGATAGCGGGTGATAGCGAGACGGGGACGGCGGCGTGCCTTGGTCTCTTGATTATCTGTAGTCGTCGCTAGGTGCTCCAATGACCTATTTTTATTTATTTTTACTTTTGAGGCTCTTTGTACTGACATTGATGATGATTAATAGATCGGTGAAATTTCGTAAAAAAATAAAATAAACAATATGCTATATTTTATCTTATTGCTTACTATTTGTTTGTAAAATCCCTACATAAAGTTGTGGATACGATATACTCCCGTTTTATGCACAAAGATATTTTTATATCAGTATGGTACGAAAAGCTCCCATCCTTAATTGGAATGCTACATCGTCTTTTTTACTTAAGTCGCACCGTATTATACTAGCTTGATATTTGCAATGTACTCGTGGCATGAATTTCTAATGACCTCTTTAGTTCAAGTGTTTTTTTCATGTGGATTAATTGTTTGGAGGACTGCTCACATGCAATATTTCTTCTTACAATCATTTATATTACATTTTTGTAGGAAATTTTGTCTCTACTTTAACATCTTCAAAACTCACACGCTCATATTTTTAAGTCCTATTATCAATAATTGTGACACTCTAAGCACCAATTTGATCTGTAGGATTCTTAAAATGCAAGAATAGGGTCATGCCAAACATGAAGTGCAGTCCATGAATACGTCTGGGTTGCATCTTGCATGCCTCGTTAGCCCTATGGGTGGAATTTTTCTTGCCAAGATTAGGGGTTATTTTGTTAAAGGACAGCAAATTTGCTAAGTAGAGTACATTGGTGACAATTATTTTAAATAGGTTAGGCACTTCACAAATGTGATGTTTGGATTCCAAATTGGAACCTACTCTAATTTTCATACTAACATATACGCCATCCGATTTAAAATAAATGGCATTTACATCTCTCTCTATGTTTTTTTACTCAAAATACTTGACCTTGTGCAATTCCAATGTAGTTTTTGTCATTTTGTTTCTAAAATTTGCAGTACAACAATGTCATTGAAGAGTTGTAAATCAAATAAAATTCAACAAGGTTGGACTTTAGAGGAGGCACTATGAAATCGCCAAGCGGACCAGCAAAGAGTTCCTAGTCCAACCTTGTTTAATTTTTTCTTTGTTTCTAGAAGTAATTCTACGGAAAAAATCTTGAGTTTTCGGGCAACACAATAGCATGTATTATATTTTTTATATTTTCAATTCATGTAAGATTGAACATGTCATTACACCTCTTGAATGTTTTTCTTAGTCATTTATTTTTTCTAGAATACACCGTGAAAGGTGTATCAATCATATGAAAGAAGTGCCAAGAGGTAGATACAACGCCGAGTCAACGGCAGGCGACGCTGTCAACAGAGGTGACAACTCGTCACAGAAAGACTAGCCGACTACTCGCCATCTAACCACTCTAAAGGCACTGACATGGGTATACCCTACAGGTACTCGAGCTTGGTATATACGGTCCAAATATGCACAGGCCCACGGTGTCGCCAAGGCCCAGATGAAAGGACTCGAGTAACCTGCGGACTCTCGATTGCTTGAAGGACAAGAAGAAGCTAAAGATAGAAAGTTTGAAGGGGAAAACCCTAACTTGTAACCGACTCGACCTGCTACCCGAGACCTAGCCTATCTATATAAAGGCTAGGAGGAGGCAGCAAGGAGAACACACGCAACCCTAGTTTCCACAACCCTCGCCAGATTGCATCTGCGCACCATTGTAACTTTCGACTCCCTCGATAATTCCACGAGCAGACAAGCAGGAGTAGGGACCTCTACGAGGTCTGAACCTGGGTAAATCCTTTGTCCCCTGTGTGCTTGTTTGCTAGCCGATAGATGTATCCAGCGCTCCCTCCTTCTTCAAAACCCAAGTTCATAACAATGGGCATTGACGAGTTAAACCCTCGTCAATTGGCGCCGTCTGTGGGAATAGGGAGTGTTGATGTTGCGGCTTCTTCGGCCCCATCAACTGCGATCTATAACTCCGCAACAGTGGAGATTCTCCAGCTCTTCGGCGCCTTTGACTTCACCGTCCATCCGCCGGCCACCCGCCCGGCCTTCGAGTCTCTGGGCGACGGAATCAGCCTGACGATTGGAAGCTTCCGCTTCCAAGTCAGTCAGATGGGCACGCTTCATATGCCTGATCAGCCGACAGCACCGGCGATTGCTCCGGCATCATGGTTCCCTCCATCGATCGGCACCCTCAGCGAGCTCAACACCCCTGTGGCAGTCGAGAATATGATCAGCGACAGTAGTCGCGATTCCGATCTGAGCGATCTGGCCACTGAAGATGGAACCTACGGTTCCGGATCTGAAAGTTGTGGAAGAAACAGCTTCCCCAATCACTTCATGTGCGCCATCATCAACGCAAGCGACACCTCCGCCAATCGCGACAACGGTGGTAACACCGGTAACGGCACCGATCCACCCAACGCCGGGAACGGTGGCAACGGTGGCAACGACGGTAATGGCGGCAATCACGCTCCCGTCAACAACGGAGGAGCAGTCGAACCTCCCAGCATAATCAATGAGCAAACCGGCGAACGCGTCGTAATCAAGCTCAACGAGCAAGAGTGGGATCGCTGCCACGAAGCCCTATGGGGCACACCTCTACCCTTTGGGTCCCCGCAGGAACTGCTGATGGGCTATCACTGGCTCCTGAAGGAAGAATTCAAGCGCCAACTGCAAACAATCGCGCAACTTGAGGCACGTAAAAAGGCAGCGGACGAATCGAGCCTTCGTCGTGCTGGGCTCTCCTCATACGGAGGATCCTCCTCAAGAGGCAACGAATACCTTGCCAAGAAGAGGCAGTCGCGGATGGCTCACCGCACCGAACAAGAACGCATAGAGGTCGCGAAAGTCCTCGACTTCGGCTCTATGACAGTCGACACGAGAGGCAACGTGGTTCCTGTGACGCCAAGCAGTCGCGTGACGGCGGCCACCATGTACCTCCTCAATAACCAGCCGCTAGCTGGAGATCCCCGAACTGCCATGCACCGATCTACGATCGCGGGTTTGGGGTTAATCGAGGCCGCCCTCGACAAGGAGCCAGTACCAGATCCAAAGAAGGGCAAAGCGCTAGCAAAGCGCCACTCCTCGCCCTCATCCAACGATGATGCCACCACTGTTCGACGCCGCCGCCACGGCACGCATCACGACTATGATGCGCGCGACCACCTCACGCAGCGCAAGATCGACAAATCAAGGGCACGACGTGCTCGGTCGACTGACACGGAAGAAGAATACGGGGAGCTCTGCGGCGCCCGATGCTTCAGCAGATCCATTAGGTAGAAGCGAATGCCTAAAGGGTTCAAACTCCCATCAGAGAACCCGAAATTTAACGGTCTACAGGACCCCAAGATCTGGCTGGAGGACCACATCTCCTCCGTCAGACTCCACGAAGGCAGTCGAAGCACTGCCATGCAATGCCTGCAGCTACAGCTGTAGGGCGCCGTCCGAGCATGGCTCAATAACCTCCCACGCAGATCCATTCGCAGCTGGGATGAGCTGGTTTACAGCTTCGTGCGCAACTTTAAGGGCACGTACAAGCGGTCCGCATCAATCGAAGAGCTGAGTGGTGCCAGCAAAGATCTAGCGAATCGCTGCGCTCTTACATTCAAAGGTGGTCCATCATCAAGAACTCCGCGGAGAACATCTCGGAAGACCGTGCGATTGATGCATTCAACGGTGGTGTCCGCCGCATGGAACTCAGGGAGGAGCTAGGCCGCTCAAAGCCCTAGACCATCGACCACCTGATGGAGATCGCGAATTGGTGGGCCGATGGAGAAGATTCGGTGAAGAACCGCGCTCACTCCGACGAGGAGGCAGAACTCGAGCGCAGGCACGACCGCCGAGACAAATGCTGCATGCGCATCTACGATGACCGTGACGACGTCAACACGGTCGTGGCCAGCTACGCCGATAGACGCGACGATAACTGCAACAGCGGATACCGTAGCGGCGGATATCACGACCCCGGGAAAACCACGCAAGTGTGGCAACGCCGCACTCGCGATGAGGCACCCGCGACCTCCATCGAGGACAAACTGTCTGGGCCATGCACGGTACACTTCTACATCGACAAGCATGATGGCAAGAGAAAGTCCAGCCACCTCCTCAAGGACTGCCGCAAGTTCCTCAAGCTACACGAGGGATTGGTTCGGATGAACCGCAATGCAGTCGAAAGAGGCTATGGAGCCGCTCCAGGCGTCGTGGCACATGGCGCACCACCACCACCACCTGGGCTACCCCCGAACGGAGCCGCACCGGACCAGCACCACGGGGGTGAACCGTACCCACGGGCCATGGGTACCATGATGATCCAAAAGGGCGCCCAACAGGTGCGTATACATCACCGCCAAGTCAACTTGGCCACGACTGCCACCATCCACCATCGAGTACCTCAGCGGCAGCAGTCGCATCACCTTCGACAAACGCGACCACCCGCCTCGATACCTCGCCTGTGTCATTGCCCCTCGCATCGAGGCACAAATTGGAGGTTTCGACATGAGTCGCGTCTTCATGGATGGCGGAAGCGGCATCAACCTCATATTCGCGAGTACCTTGCGAGCAATGAGGATCCCGCTAACCTGCCTGGAGGCATCGGACACAAATTCCACGGCATCGTCCCAGGGAAAGGCGTATACCCCCTGGGCAAAATCAACCTCGACGTCATCTTTGGCACGCCGAAGAACTTTCGGCACGAGCGCATCGACTTCGAGGTCGTTGACTGGCCCTCACAATACCATTGCATCCTTGGGCGCGTCGCATTCGCTAGGTTCATGGCAGTGCCCCACTACGCCTACCTGTAGATGAAAATGCCAGGACCCAACGGCGTCATAACGATCTCCTCTGCTGGACGGTCCATCGCCTGATAGTGCGGTACTATATTCCAGGCAGATCCTGCCGGCGGCGCTGGGGGACCAGAGGCGATGGCGGCAACGTCCATGTCAGGCATGTGCAATCGCACCATTGAGAGGGCAGCCTTGGCACCAGCCACCAACTGCTGCCTCACGCACTCGCGAACCGAAGACAGATCTTGAAATTTGGCAAGGAGAGCCAGTAGGCTTGATGGAGCATCATCCAACGGGAACATCGCCCGATAAATATTCTTCAAGCACGACTACGACTTCTTCAGGAAGAGCAGCACTCGCGATGCGCGATCCTGCAGGGTCGCCAACGTCAAGACGATCATGATCTACCCGGTATCCACTCTCTTGAAGTTGCTTCGGTGAGATCATGAAGGCGAATGGCAATTCTATCCTTCTCCTCCTGCGGATGGCGCCGCTAACAACTACACGGCAAAGATCAATAGCATGAGTACAACGTACCGCTGCGAGTAACTACGAAGGAAAATGTGAGAATAAGCAAACTAACACTTAAACTGGTCGCCTAGCTGCGTCACCTCGCCAAGCAGATATTGCTCGTTGGCGGCGGCTTTTTCCGCCTTCGACTTCCACACGTCTGCGCTACCGCAGATCACGGGCAACTCACACTCCAGCTGCTTCACGCGATCACAAAGTCGCGAAAGCAAGGATAGCTCCTCTACCCTAGATCGCGGTGGTGCCACTGTATCATCAAGAGATGGCGAGTCCTGGGTTCCCCCCACGGGAGCACTTGATGTACCCTACCACAAGTTAAGACAGAGGCAAATAAGGCGACCAAATTAACACAAAGGCGAAGGGAACAGATGCATTCAGGATCGGCATAAGTATTCACAGACACACTCGCCAGCAGGCATGTTCTCAAACCAAAAGAACAATCAATCAACTATTACAAAAGATAACTACAGAGCAGCTGGCTTCTTCGACTTCGACGGCTTCGGGGGCTTCATCAAGTCCGTGGCAGTATCAGACGCCGCTGACTTTCCGCCGGCCCCTGAGGCCGAGGCTTTCGCTGCCTTCTTAGCACGTTGGAGCTCCTCCGAGTACTTCGCAACAGTATTTATCAAGTGATGGCCATATTTAGCACAGGCAGTCGCAAAAGGAGCGAAGACTACCTGCTGACCATCCGCGCCAACAGGCATCGCCTTCGACACCACGGAAGGATCGATATCAGCTCCTTGGGCTTGCACCATCGCGAGTGTCATGGACGCGCCAGCCGTGCGGAGGGAGTTCTTGTAGGCGGAAGGCACACCACCGGCGAATGACTCCACTAGCTCGTCCATATCATCGATGAGTTCCGCCTTTGGCATCAACTCCTCCTGGAGGCGACTGAGAGCGACCTTGGCCTTGGAAAGTGTATCTTGGACATCGGCGCTGCGGTCCTCGACTGCAGACACCGCGCCTGCCAGAGCATCGTCGCGACGAAGGGCCTGTGGGTCAAAGCTCAGATCGCCAGCATCTGCACATGAACCCATGCACGGATCAAAAACTTCAGCGTTACCAACAAAAAACACTAAGGGTAGAGAAGGACATCAATATCCACAGGCAAAGGTACCTGAGAGAGCCTTGGCGACTGAGAACAGTTGTTCTTCGAACAACTTTTCCCTGGCCGCAAAGGACGCACGCAGATCCTCTTCACGCTTCTGTGCCTCGTCACGAGCTGCGAGTGCCTCGTCGCGACCCTTCACAGCCGCGACAAGCGTTTTCTCCAAGGTGGCGACGTTGCGCAGTAAAGCGTTATGTTCAGCTACACGGCAATCAAAAGTTGACTATCAGTCGACTATACCAAAGAAGGGGAAGACGAAAAAGAATAAGTGTAGACCACTCACTTTCGACCACGCGGTGACGCGTCTCCAGCATTGCATGCTGGCGACCCATCGCCATCACCTGCTCTGCCACTTGCGCGACTTCCTTTATAAGGAGCTGTCACACAAACAAGGAATCAGTGAAAGCAACGGATAACATCGACTGCCACATTAAAAAGAAGGAAAGATATACTTACATGGTCCTCCAATTACTCCGAAGAAGTTTGTTGTACCGTCATCCGAGCAACCATTCGATGCTCCCCTACGTGAGGAGAGATCGAAGAATTGTGCCCAGAGTGGGCCGCCACCGGAGGGGAAGGAGCGCGCTCGACCTCTTTCTTGGCCCTTGAGGTCGCGACTCCTGATTCCTTCAAAAACACGACGTCGCCAGAAGATGACGCCGCCTCTTGACTACAAGACAAAATCCACATTGAGAAAGGGCAAACTCCAGGGCAAAGCCAACAAGAAGAAAACAAAGAAATAAAAATGAACTCGAAAACTTACCAGTCAAACTTGTCAAAATCAAACGTGGCCTCCACCGATTCCGACGAAGACTCCTTAGGCAGTCGCATCTTCTTGCGAGAAGATGGTGCCACAGCTCTCAGAGGAATGGCGGGAATTGGCGACTCCGCGCCAACAGCCATGCCTTCTGGAGTCGAAGGAGACGACGTGTCAGAATCCTCGCTGCGCGAACGCTTGCGAGTATCCGGACTCTCGGACTCGGGGGCTTCCTCTTCCACATCAGAAGGGACAGTCGACTCAGACTTGTCCTCTTCCAAAGCTTCGCGAGGAATAATCCCTTCAGGAAGAGGGGGCATACAAGGCGACACCGCCCAATCCTGCACACAGACAGTAAAGATCAGCAAAAAAGAACAAGTAAGCAACAGAAAAACAATCGCGAAAACAAGCTACTGCGTAGCACAACTGTACCTCAGGAGGAGGGTTCGAAGCATCAAAAGGAGGAATGACTGGCTCATTCGGAAGCACATCCTTGCCAGTGTACTTCGTGACCAGTCGAACCCTCTTATCCACCTCACTCGCGGACATGCCATCGGCAGACACGCGAGTGGTCATCAGCGCCAGCCCATTGAAACATGGGATGGACTCTGGCTTGGAGAGGCTGGACGTGACGACACAGCCAAGTTCTGATAAGGGCGCAGCCTCCCTCTTCCGCGCCTATGCGACTCTCGAGGTCGCAGACGCGTTGATACAAAGACGCTCTGTCTACGAAGTTCGCCAGCATAACACGCTCTTCCGAGAACGCATCTTCTTGCAGGGAGTCGCGGGATCAAAGGGCGTGAGTCCAAAGTGCTCATCGTTGGACTTCTGATCGCGGACATAGAACCATTTGTCCCTCCATCCCTGGACAGACTTGGTAAGCTTGATGTCGAAGTAGGTGGCGGATGGGTCGACATGGATTCCGCAACCACCTACGTCATAAACTAAAGAGCCAGATACGGACTGACGCTTCAATTTAAAAATGCGCTTGAAAAGACCAAAGTATGGCTCGATTCCGAGCCATCACTCGCAAAGAGTGATGAAGCAGGTGATGTAGAGAATCGAATTTGGGGATAACTGATGAAGCTAGAGCCCGTAGAAACAAAGAAGACCCCTAAGAAAGGGGTGGAGAGGCAAGGAAAGACCACGAATGACGAATGCAAGAAACATCACGTGGAAACCAGCAGGAGGAGCAGGAATGGTCTCACCGCTAGGGACGCGCGCATCGGCGACTGCTGCGGAGATAACTCCGTCTTGGCGAAGAAGACGGAGATCCGACGCCTTGATGATGGAAGGGCGCCACGCACCATTTGTCACGCGGGTGCCCGCGACCTTCTTCTTCCGCCAAGGCGGTGCTGTAGTGCCATGAGCTACCCTTCTTCTTCATCGTGGCGACGGTGGCCGCGGAATCAGCAATAGCGCCTCCTTTCTTCTTCCCCATTGAACGACGACGATGCGAGCGCAGGAAGTAGCTCAGAAACGAGCGGAGGTGGTCCAGCGTTGTGGAGGAAACGAGCGCAAGAAAGAGCAGAAGAGCAGCAGCAATGGTGATGGAAGCAAGGTAGAAAGAACGCAGATGGGAAAATTACCGCCGTAGCATCGCTACTTAACCCCTAGAAGATGCAATCCAACGGCTCAGAAAAACCCTACTTGACGCGTGGCACACATCATGTTGGACACGTGGAGAAGGAGAAGCGCGAACCGTCCCTCCACTACTCCCATTACGCGCGGAAATTGAGGAGGCGCAGTTAAAATAAAGATTACGCGCCCACCAAATCAAAGTCGAAGTGGGATCCATCGTCGTCACGCCCCACAAACTTCGCACGCTGGCAATCGAGGTCATACAAGCGCCAAGATCGACATCATCAAAGCTACGCAGTGGAAAAATTCGACTACTTTAGTCCTTGCTGGAGTCTTCGACTCCACCAAGCACTCGGGGGCTACTCCCATAGGGAGCGCTGGCCGCGCACCCTACAATTTTTTTCTTTTTGTAGTAAGAAGGACAATCAAAGACAAACCCAAACCATTCGAAAATACAATTCGACTGAGGACATGGGTTACTCCCATAGGGAGCGCTGGAAAATTTTGACTGAAACAAGCAACCAAAAGACGACGGCGGTCGCAAACGTTATTTAGTCCCTGCCTGAGTCTTTGACTCAACCAGGCACTCGGCGGCTACTCCCATAGAGAGCGCTGGTCGCGCACCCTATGATTATTTGTACAGAAAATTGTATGTTGATAACGTCCGCACTCGCAGCTCATGGCGACACCGCCTCATGATTTTTCCCTACAAAGAGACTGCGTCTCCTGGGTCACCCGAATCGTCTCCGCGACGATAAAATTCGGATGCCGCACTTACATCGTGAAGGTAAGACCTGAATAAGGCCTCGCAACGCATTAGCTGCGCACTACCAGAAACATATCCATGCCTACAGGTGCGATGAACATGCCTTGACGGACGCGTCGAGTGCTCACACCTATATAACTGGAATTCGACTCCTGTAAGACCTCCGCGGCTTGAGTCGAATTACGCCAGCACTTTTCCGGATTCGAGTCCGGGGACTCGAGTTCGAGTAGATTGCGTTGTCTCACCCTAAGGTGGTTAACTGATACCGATACTTCGGTTACATCGGGCACGTATATCGATAATCCCTATGACACAAATAAAAGCAAATAAATATACTCATTCGTGCACTCAAGACTTCAAAGTCCCCAAATCAATCTACGATTCCACTGGACACTCGGGGGCTACTGACATGGGTATATCCTATAGGTACTCGAGCTTGGTATATACGGTCCAAATACGCACAGGCCCACGGTGTCGCCAAGGTCCGGATGAAAGGACTCGAGTAACCTGCGGACTCTCGATTGCTTGAAGAACAAGAAGAAGCTAAAGATAGAAAGTTTGAAGGGGAAAACCCTAACTTGTAACCGACTCGACCTGCTATCCGAGACCTAGCCTATCTATATAAAGGCTAGGAGGGGGCGGCAAGGAGAACACACGCAACCCTAGTTTCCACAACCCTCGCCAGATTGCATCCGCGCACCATTGTAACTTTCGACTCCCTCGATAATTCCACGAGCAGACAAGCAGGAGTAGGGACCTCTACGAGGCCTGAACCTGGGTAAATCCTTTGTCCCATGTGTGCTTGTTTTCTAGCCGATAGATGTCTCCAGCGCTCCCTCCTTCTCCAAAACCCAAGTCCATAACAATGGGCATTGACGAGTTAAACCCTCGTCGGGTACCGACTCGGTGAAGCAAAAGTCCATGCTATGGAATAACCTAGCTAATCGCCACCGCTCATAGTCTGCTTTGGTCTTTCTCTTGATGGTCTCTACGGAAGGGGGCACGGCGTTGAAGACCACGCCATTCCGATGCCGCCAGATGCACTAGAAGACAAGAATGATGGTGGTCCATAAGTCTCGTCATGTCTCGGGCGGAGCTGTCAGCGAGGTCCACCAAAGCAACAATTCTGTATCTGGAGTCGGCGTCCACAATGGTCTTGCCCAGTGTTGTGTCCATGCCCAGACCTCCCTAACCACCACGCAACCCAACATCAATTGTCGGATAGACTCTTGCTACTGATCGCATAAAGGACATATCGAAGGTCTAGGAAGGTCCCGACGCTACAAACGATCCCATGTCCAGTACTGGTCCCTTCAAGCCAACCAAGCAAAGAACTTGTAGTTGTAGGGAGCCCGCGATCTCCAAATATGCTCAGAGCCAAGAGCTCGTGTCGTCTGAGCGGAGAAGGAGTTGTACGCCGATTTGGCCGAGTATGCCCCTTCTTTCGTCCACCTCCAAGTAAGGACGTCCTCCATGCCCGGGAAAAGATGCACCATGGCCAGGGCGCGCCAAAGAGTGAAGAATTATGCTAAGGATGCATCCCCCAAGTCGGGGCCGCAGTCCAGCAACCATGCTCCAGAGAGGCCATCCTTCACCGTTCAAGCTTAAAGCCATCGTGACGGTACCACCTTCACTAAGTTTGGGACTATCTCATCCACTCGGGCCCTGAACATCCAGCGACCGGACTATAATTGCGCCTGCTCTCCATCTCCCAGCGTGAAGCAGGCAGACGCATCAAAGATCGTCTTGGCATGTTTCAGAATCTATAGGTCAAATTCTAACCACGGTTTTGTATCGTCCATCCTTTGTAGCCACCCCACCAGCATCTCAGAGCAATGTTAAGAAGGTGAAGGTTAGGGATTCCAAGGCTGCTATATTCTTTCGGTGAGGCCACCTTATCCCAAGCCACAAGGTAGTGACCCCATGTGCCCCGCGACTCCACTCCTAGAGGAAAGACCTGCAGATCTTCCGAAAGGCATCCAGGGTCTTTATAGCCACGTCCAGGGGCATAAGCTTGCAAGGTATGACGCTCAGAGTGGTGCGCACGAGGATCGTTCACACCCACGGTTCAGCAGCCTAGTTGACCAGGGTTAAAGTCTGTTGGTTGCATTGTCCACTACATATTGCAACTGGGCTGCAGCGGACTTGCGCAACCCCAGTGGCAAACCTATAAGAGAGATAATTGTTGTATCTTAGCTAAGATGATATGCATACATGACAAACTTTTTAATGATAAAGTTCTACTCTCTTGTAGGCTATCTAAAGTTGTACAAATATGCTCTGTTCATAATTGTCTCTACGTCATGTGCAGTTTCGCAATATGTTTGGAGATATCTACACGACTTGAGAGCACAGTTAGTGACTTTTTAACCTAACATGGATAACATCGTAATCTTCGGATCACCCTCCACCAGCTTACACGTTTTGCAATTTCTAATTTTGATATGTAATTCATCTTTTCCCGTTTATGACATTTGAAACTGTGTAACCTGTGTTAGCTACGTGTCTCTTAGTTATTCAGAGGTTGGGTTTACTGCTAAAAACTGTTTGAATAATAAATTGCATGTTTTATAAAAAATGAGAAAAAACAATAAATTAAGATGCACCTCTAGGATTGAATTGCATTGAAAAGTTTGTCTCTTAGATCAGCATATTTTCTATGATAAGGTGTGAATTATTCTACGTTTTAGAAATCTTATGCAAGATAAGAGGCCCTTTCTCGTGATCTTGTGACAGGATCATTACTGATGGACATCAATACAGCAGCAGAGTACTGCTCCGTCAGACCAAGGAATAAATAAGTGAAATGACACAAAGATTAAGGAAAAAACAAAGACACAGAGCCCAATGGCTACATATGCTAGTACTCCCACCATAAATTACCATCCTCCTAACACAACACTCTTGTGCTTACGCTCTTGTTCCTCTCCCGTCGGCCTCTTCCCCTTTACTCCTCCGCCACCGCATCATCATCGCCTCGGCCTCCTACTCCACCACCACCACCGCCTCTCCCGCGCTTGCGCTCGCCATGCGCACCTCGGCTCCGGCGGCGGCTTCCCTTTGGCGTTTCTAGATGGGCTCCTCATCCCTCCTCCTCTTCCCCTCGTCCTCCTCCTCCGCCCCCAACCACTCCTCTTATTCCCATGCTGCCGCCTCCGCTTCCCACTCCGCCTTGCTCCCACCACTCCCCTCCCCGTCCCCCTCAGACCTCTTCCTCTACCTCCAGCACCTAGATCACCAGGAGGCCGCCGCCGCTGCAGCCATGGTGCGCAAGCGCCCGGCTCCCGACGTCGACCTGCCCCCGCCGCGGCGCCACGTCACGGGGGACCTCTCCGACGTCACCGCCGCTACTGGGGGTGCACCGCCGCTGCAGCCGCCACCCGTGATGCTGTCGTCGGGGAGCGCGCAGCTGCCCGCGCTGCCGATGCAGCTTCCCGCGTTCGGCGGCCACCACCTGCAGGCGCCGGTGGCGATGGAGGTGCCAGCACCTCAGGTCGTGCAAGTACCTCAGGTGGGCGCGGGCCCGGCGGATGGTAACGCGAACAATAACAGCACGGCGTGGGTGGACGGCATCATCCGAGACATCATCGGGAACAGCGGCGCCGCGGTATCCGTCGCGCAGCTAATCCACAACGTCCGGGAGATCATCCACCCTTGCAACCCCGGCCTCGCTTCTCTCCTCGAGCTACGCCTGCGCTCCCTCCTCGCATCCGACCTTGCCCAGCCCACGCCGCAGCCGCCGCCTCCTCCTCCTCCCCATCACCCGCTCGCGCTCGTCTCCGGCGGCAACGCGATACTCTCCGCCCCGCCTGCGCCTTTGCTCGCCCCTCCGCCGCCTCCGGAAAAGCGTCGCCGCGAGGAGGAGCAGCAGAACCCACCGCCGCAGTCGCCCAAGCCGCCCCCTTCTGCCGAGGAAACCGCGGCGGCCACCGCTGCCGCTGCCGCCGCGGCATCCGCCGCCTTGAAGGAGCGGAAGGAGGAGCAGCGCCGGAGGCAGCGCGACGAGGAGGGTCTCCACCTATTGACGCTCCTTCTGCAGTGCGCCGAGTCGGTGAACGCTGACGATCTGGACGAGGCCCAGCGCGCGCTGCTGGAGATCGCTGAGCTGGCCACCCCCTTCGGCACCTCCACGCAGCGCGTCGCCGCCTACTTCGCCGAGGCCATGTCGGCACGCCTCGTCAACTCTTGCCTCGGCCTCTACGCGCCGCTCCCCAACGCAGCGTCCCCCGCCGCCTCCCGCCTCGTCAACTCTCGCATCGCCGCCGCGTTCCAGGTGTTCAACGGCATCAGCCCCTTCGTCAAGTTCTCCCACTTCACAGCGAACCAGGCCATCCAGGAGGCGTTCGAGCGGGAGGACCGCGTCCACATCGTCGACCTCGACATCATGCAGGGGCTCCAGTGGCCGGGCCTCTTCCACATCCTCGCCTCCCGCCCAGGCGGCCCGCCAAGAGTCAGGCTCACCGGGCTGGGCGCGTCCATGGAGGCGCTCGAGGCCACCGGGAAGCGGCTGTCGGATTTCGCGGAAACGCTGGGCCTGCCCTTCGAGTTCTGCCCCGTGGCGGACAAGGCGGGGAACCTTGACCCGGAGAAACTGGGCGTCGACACGCGGCGGCGAGAGGCCGTCGCCGTCCATTGGCTCCACCACTCGCTCTACGACGTCACTGGAAACGACGCCAACACCCTGCGACTCATCCAAAGGTACTGTACTGTGCTATGCTGCTTCCATTGTGAAATGATTCTTCAGACTTTTCACTTCACAAGTGTCAAGTCATCTTGGCGTCAAGCATCAATCACCTATGGTACTATTCCAAGTACGCCATTGATTGATCTAACGACTAACATCAAAAGATGGCGTTAATTTAGGAGCTCTAAAAGTTCGTCATTATGACCAACTTTCTATGTTCTTCCATGATCTTTCGTGATCCCAGAAGAAATATACTTATAAACTACTCTACTGCAAGTATACTCCATTTGATCCGAGAAGAAAGTTACTAGATCAAGCTAAAAGTTCCTATCATCATGACTAGCTTTTCATGCAAAAAAGCTTTTCAACTTTCTTGTTCCAAGTGCCACAAAGGTCGCTTAAACTGAAATGACTATCATCTAGTCTAGCAATCAGTTGACCAGGCTAAGCTCTAAAGTTGATACGGCCCAAGGTACTGTACTTGATTGTATGGGGAGCCAAGTAATCAACCAAAATGTCATTTGCCTTGCAATGCTAAATGTTTGAGTCTGTCCTAGTTCAACAGAATCAGCTTAATTTGATGTACTGATCTTGCTATGTTGACCATGGATCATACATAGGTTGGCACCGAAGGTGGTGACAATGGTGGAACAGGACCTCAGCCACTCTGGCTCCTTCCTTGCCCGCTTCGTGGAGGCCATCCACTACTACTCGGCCCTCTTCGACTCGCTTGACGCGAGCTACGGCGAGGACAGCTCGGAGCGGCACGTCGTGGAGCAGCAGCTGCTAGCACGGGAGATCCGCAATGTGCTGGCAGTGGGCGGCCCTGCGCGCACCGGGGACTTCAAGTTCGGGAGCTGGCGGGAGAAACTCGTGCAGTCGGGATTCGGTTCGGCGTCGCTTGCCGGCAGTGCCGCGGCGCAGGCTTCCCTGCTGCTCGGCATGTTCCCTTCCGATGGGTACACGCTCGTCGAGGAGAACGGCACTCTGAAGCTCGGGTGGAAGGATCTTTGCTTGCTTACTGCATCTGCTTGGCGCCCAATTCAGACTTTGGGTCGTTAGAATTGTTGGCAACTTTATAGAGCTAAATTATCAGTAGATCTCACTTAGATGCAACTGCCTTGTTCTTTTGCCGATTTAGCTGCTCAGTTTGATCAATCATGAGAAAAGGAAACATTCCGATCACTAATTGCTAGATCTCTCCAGACCACAGTGATAGTAGTTACTAAGGTGTTCAGCTTATCAGTAGCTTCTGTTCACTTCATGTTCAGCTTTACCATTCTGGTCAATCTAGTTTACCTTTTTCATGTGTTTTTAATCCTTCTTGATATCAGATGACATTCTCCTTATTACGGTCATGGATCGAATAAATCAAATGCTATGTGGTGCCTTGAAGCCTTGAAGTGATCATCTCTAGATTCTCTTGCCTGCATGACTAAAATTGGGCATACTATGAGAATTTACATGTCCATCTTCTACTGAAATATGGGTTTAATGAAGGTCATCAGCCCCAAACCGGTAGATATGAAGTCTATAATTTGGTCAATGGCATCGTAAAGTAATTCACTCAGTGGTTTAGTTCATGTTTGATGTTTTCTGTTGATCTAAGCATCATGTTTATTCAACATCACTTTTTACACACCTGCATAGTCATCATGGATTATATAATGGAGTTCACCAGTTCTTGTCTCTATCTGGACGTATCCTTCACTTTTAACAGCTTTTTCACTTTTCCCTCCATGAGGTCATTAGCTTGTTGACTTGGCCTTTGTATCAGCTGGTTGGATCCATGTTTGCGTATTTTGATAGTTCACCATCCCTATCAGGCAATATCTCACTCCGTGACTTCAAACAATTGTTTTGTGCTTCTTGGCTAGTAATTGTTTTCCTAGCCAAAGCATGTCTGTTAGGCACTTGTTTTTTTTTCGGGGGAAAAGAATATTTCATGAGTTCATAAGAAGTACAAAGTATCCTAAACATAATAAAAATTCCATCGAGATCTTTAGACCACTTAACGACCACTACTATCGCCAGAGCAAGCCGCTCCATTACTGGAGCCGGCATGCCGTTGTTGATGACAGTCGGGAAGTCTTCGTGCACGTGCCCCTAAGGACCAGCGCCCCGGAGATGAAGTTATCGCCATTGAACCCTTGAATTGATCCGAAACTTGTAACACCAAACCTAAAGCACACGTAGACTGGACGAGATTCACCACTCCATAGAAGCGGCGACCAGACGAATCCTCACCCTCTTCAACACCAGCAGCAGGATCGTCACCGACGAGGTGGAAGAGGAGGTGGGTATACCTTATTCTTGTCCCGCACAACGCCGTCATAGCCATCATAACGATGATACCGGATGACCAAACTCTAACTTTAGGGACCCTTCTACACCGCCGAGCGCAGGTCTGAGGTCCCTACCGCCGCCTTTTTTTTCTCACGGGAACTTGTTAATTTCCTAGGGCATCACTATCTCAGATCTCTCCCCTGTTGCAATTCCATGAACACATTTTATATGATCTCTGTCGTTTTTGGAGGCAATTGCCTGGTGAGTTCTTGGACGTTCACTTTGACACTTGACCACCACAAGTCCACAACAATCTTTTTTAACCCTCTGATTATCAAACTAGCACTTGTGTATTTTTATATCTCACTGTTGTTAACTGTTTATTCACCATCAGACACAAGTAAAGGATCAGAATTCCTCACAACCATAGAGTGCAAATATCAGAATATTAACATTCTCAAAACCTGGTGTTGGCAAGACGAAGGTGTTTTGGTAACTTGATAATCAGTTCAGCCCCTTTTCCACGGATGTGCCTCATTTTCCAACTACTGACATGTCATTGGGATTGTTACTAAGCAGTCCAAGTTTACAAGTTTGGATCTATGTAAATGTTGTGAAAAAGGTAGATATGGAGTATGTTATGCATGAAATATGGATAAGTCTTGCTACAAGGTTGGAATAACATGTCAGCTTTACTTTTTTGGGGAGGTTGGAATGACACGTCAGCTTTACTCTTTTTTTGGGGGGGGGGAGCAGTGCTCCTGTTTTTTAAAAAATGAATTTTAAGTTTTAAAAAAATCAGAAATTTTATTCTGGGAATGCATACACATGCCCTAAATATTCGTGCGAAAACATATTTGTGGCTCTATATATAGGCACAGTAGGCGTATGGAAGTGAGCCTAGCTCGGTGGTTGAGGAAGTGAATATACAAACCTAACACATGAGTTTAAATTCTCACGAACGCGTCCTATTTATATTTAGGACCAGACTCTCCGGATAGTCATGCAATTTATCTTGACTATCATGCTTGGTATTTTTCAAGTTAAATTTTTTGCGAAAACATATTTGTCGCTCTATATTTAGGTACAATAGGCGTAGGGAAGTGAGCCTAGCTCAGGTGGTTGACGGAGTGGATATACATGTTGAAAATATAAGCAATATTCTATATGATTTAATTCGAATAATAAATTGATAAATTATGATCATACAGACAGTATCAAAATTAATCATGCAGATCAACAAAGTAGATGAACAGATTACATCTAAATAAGATAAACCTATTACATCTACACCGAACACTAGAATAAGGAACTCTAGCAGAATCTGGCATAAGAAGTTCAGTGTTACGTACGGTAGAGCAGCGGCAGCAGCGGCCGCGGCGGTAGCAGCAGCAGTAGCTGCAGCGGTGGCAGCGTCGTCGCTCATATTGAGGTTGTCGAGGAGGTCGGTGACGTCCGAAAAGAAGTCGCCGTCCGGAAACTCGTCGTCGGAAGACGTTGTGGAAGCCAGTAGTCGCACAGAAGCGCTTCCCAAAAACCTGATCGCCCCTCACCCGTACAGGTTCACAAGAGGCGGGGTTCCGGAGACCTACTGTCCCGATCTGCGGTGCACGCCGCAAGCTGGGATGGGGAAGACGAAGACGGCGTCGCAATAGACTGGAAGGAGACGCGTATGTAAGTCGTGCCGATTAGGTTAAGCGCATATGTTTATATAGAGCAAGTCAGGGAGACCGTGAGACTCAGCCCACTCCGAGTCGGTAACAGCCCACGTCCCATAAAGATTGGAAACGGCTAACTCATTAACGCGTCCATTAATAACTCGTAATTAATCCAAGATTAATTTTCCTGACTAGCAAAAATAAAGCTCGGCTCGATTCCCGCAACCCACGGCACGAGCGTCGTGACGAGGCGAGGCGGGCGGCGTCGGAGGAGGAGTGCGCGAGAGCTGCTCTTCTTCTCACACCTTAGTGAGTGGTGGAACAGCCTAGTATATAAGGAGGTGTAACTCTCACTCAACTAGCAGTATGGGACTAAACTTTGACACCATTAGCGCAGCCGTAAGCTGCCATGCATAAATGGACCAAAGAGAATTTCAGAATTTGTCTAATGGACCAACAACCCAAAACTCATCAAATTCCAACAGTACAAACCTAACATCTGAGTTCAAATCCTCACGGGCGCGTCCTATTTATATTTGAGGACCAGACTTTCCTAATACTCATGCAATTTATCTTGAGTACCATGCTTGGTATTTTTCAAGTTAAAAAATCATGATGCTCATTCTTAAAAGGTTGTGGGCATCCTTAATTGGTGCAGAGGCCGGGAAGTGAAATTCCTCCCAATTTTAAGATGATGACACATGTGGACGTTGTAGCCCTCGTTGGAGGCGTTGTGGGGCCTCCTGGATAGGATGATGGCGACATCTTCGTCGTCACCCGTGTGGGGGCATCATCTTTGGAGACATTCAACGGCTAGACGAGCATGTGGTCGGCTTGGTGGCTGGGCGTCGGTCTCGCGTGTTTCTCGGGAACAAGGTGGAGCGGATTTGTTTTGCACAGTACTTCGGCGGTGAAGTCAAGTCATGCCTGACTGACAGGTGCTACGCTGAGTCATGACTGTTCGGCAGGTGCTACGCACGACATATTCTCTGGAGATTTCAAGCTGTGTTGGTTGGTGGTACTTGGCGACATGGTGTTGCGGGGTACCGGTGGCGACCGCGACGTGCTTTTGAGATAGTGCGCAGGGAGGTGGTGCTACTTGGCACGAGTAATGCTACAACTACGGACAACTGTTTACAGAAATTTTGTACGGACGAACGTGGCAATCACACAGTGGTCATGGAGAGTTTTCAGGAACTATCACACTTGTTTTCCTCCAATGACGTAATTCCACAACATGTTTGTAACCAGTTTCCGTAACCATGTGTCCGCAAGTGTAGGATTTCCGACTTGGCACCATGGTGGTGTGACGAGAATCGGTGCATCGATCTACATGTTGAGGTTTTGCGGAAGATAGTGGAGGCAACAACATCAGAAACGAGTGCGGGAGCGCGTTTCGTGGATATGTTGGGTGGATCTAGGCTCTTAGCTTGCATTGCGCAGTTGGGTATTTGCTAGGTCTCATCGGGGAGCTGACAATACTGTTATCGTTATGCTCTGTGTTTTATTTTGGCGGTCTTCGTTGTATGATCTTCGTAAATTGTGAGACTTTGTTGTTTTAATAATGAATAAATCCAGTGGGCTCGCTTGATGCAGAGAACAGGGCTTTGCTTCCTATTTAAAAAAAAGGTATAATAGGAGTGGGCACTGGTAGTGGATAATCTGAATTATCTAGCATTCTTATTGAGAAAACTGAAATGGTCTTGGTAATATCCTAATTGGACGAAAATGGTCATTGCAAATACAAATACAAATGGTTTGAAGCAAATGTGAATATGAAAATGGATTTATCCGTATTAGCCAATTTTAGTAATTTTATTTGGATATGACAAATTGACAATTGTGCAAGTTAAAAGACCGAGAAATTGTTTTTATGTGATTGATTTTAAAACTATTGTGTATTATATCAATATGTTTAACTCAATGGTCGTTATACTGACTATAAGAGAGGAGTCTATTATTTTTGTATTCGTATCTGTTCCGAAATAAGAAAACATTCAATTTGTATTCTGGATACGAGTAACATCCGATATGCATTCCTATTCGACAACACCGTATTCACATCCAAATTCGTTTTATAAAAAAACCCTCGATTTTTGTTAGGAATTTGATATTTTTGTGTAGCTTAAAATAAAACGTATTTTCCCCACCATACCTTAATGGTAATCTGCCAACCCTTTCTGACCGAAAGTTTAGCTCAGACGTAATAAGAGCAAGAACATCACATTCAAGCACCGATGAGGAGCCTTGCCCCCACCCACCTCATCCATGCCACCTGCAGCAGCGTTATCCCTCTGATAAAAGGGAAACCTCTACTTTCTTTCCCTGATGAGAAGTCGATGAGTGAGCCGAGCTGGGAGCAGGCAGAGTAGAGAGAGAGAGAGAGAAAGGTCGCTGGCTTTATGGCGTCTGGCACCTCTGCCTGTTCGCCATCAATGGTTCCTCTCTACTCTCTCTCTCCTAATAACTCGCTCATCAAGCCGTCTTCTCCCTTGTGCTGCAGTGAAGGGCCCAACAAATTTCAGTACAGTAGTACCCCATGGGGAAGAAGAGTGGTGGTCCATCTCTGCTGTCTCTCCTTGTTCTCTTGTGGTGTTCGGGGAAGTGGCGAGGACGATGGTTGTTGGCGCGTGCTAAATGCAGCTGGTCTGATGAGACGGTTGCCGGCCTCCCATGCTCTTTGGCTACAGAGGGAAAGAAAGAAACAGTCCAGAGCTGCCATGCACAGTCGATCTGGAGGAGATTATGGCATTGATCGGCTACAGGACGGTGATTGATGCCACTTGTACTCCCAAGATAGATCAATCAAGCTGTTGCTGCGTGTTGATTCAGTGGGCCAACCTGCTGCTGCTGCTTATTCTCGTGTGATTGTTGAGAGTGTCATCACAACATTCTTCAGATTGAGGCGAACCTGTGTTTGTGACCAAGGAAGGAAGGTATGCCTACCTGGCTCTACCTATACAAGCTTCAAGTGTCATCTGAGACCGTGGACCTCGTGGTAGAAGGAGGTGGAAGGAAAATGAAAAGAGCTGGCGTCAAGTGTCATGTTATTTCAAACGGGAAACTGGGAAAGGGCCCCTATCTTTCCTGTACAGGGCAAAGTCACACGAGTTGGTGAAGCCATTGATTCTGGTATTAACTGCCTCTTCAAATCTTATGCCCGGTCGTAAATTTGCCTCAAGCGGGGCCGACGCAACATTCGCCCCGATTCTGTCCGCATGCGGATAGAATTTTTGTCACGGTCCGGTCTGTCCGGACGGGACGCTCAGGGACGCGGCTCATCCTGTCCTCCCGCAGATTTGGCGTGCTCGCCATTTTAGCACGCTGGCCCTTTAGGCAATTCACAACAAATTCACATGCCAATGACAATCAAATTAAGTGGTAAACAATTGTCATTGTCCTATAGGCATCGCCAACAAGTGGCTAGTTCATCCCATATGTGTAAAATGAGGCCAATATCATATAATATGTCCATAAAATGGCAAGTTTTTCCCAAAAGCTTTTCGTCCACGCCATTCCCTTTCGAGCATCGCAAGATCGAATACTCTTTTGCTTCCTCTCAAAACATGCCCGTCGGTCTGGATCGGCGATGCTCTCCAAGTCCGTGAGCATGAGCTTGTTCTCCTCAGCCATGACTAGGGCTTCAGCCTCCAAGATCTTGGTCTTGGCCACTGCCTTCTTGGCCTTGGCCTCGGCCTCCAAAAGCTCGGCGACGATCTCGACCTCCATGGCCTTGGCCTTGGCCTCAACCTCCAAGAGTCTAGCCTTGGCATTGGCCTCATCCACCACAATTGCTCTCGCGTGGAGATCAACAAAGCTCTTGGCGGTGGCCTCTTTATCTTTGCGCCGCCTCTCTTCCCTCTCGGCAATGGTCGATTCCTTCTTCACCTTGATGTCCCTCAAGGTGTCTTGGAATGCCAACGTGCCTGCTTGACTGGCGATCTCAGCCTTGGTTTCCTTGTGGCCGCCTGGCCGGCGGGCACGACCAGCAGTGCTAGGGCCTTCTTCTGTCGGGAGGCCACCGTCTTCAAGGTTGACGACACCGTTCGTTGACGCACTGCCCTTGCCCTTCTTCTTATTGTCCTCAACTTCTTGCCAAAGGGAAAATCTCACTTCCCACTTTTTGGTGTCCTTGATCACACTCCAACAATGGCTCAATGTGAAAGCCTTGTTGTCATTGGTGGCCTTGAAGTGCTCCAAAGATTTCACAATCTACACATATAGATGGCAACAATGTCTCAACGCATACCCATGGTACATGGAGTAGAGAGGAAGAGGTTTTACCATATCCACTGATGATAACCCGCTTATGTGCCTTTTCGACACATTCTCGAACGAGTCTTGGAACTTGCTACACTTAGCATGGATGACACCCTATCTCTTGGCAAGGGAGAGATCACTTCGATCGCTAAAGAAGGCGGTTGGCTTGAACTTCCTATGCTCATGGAAAAACTGGCCCACCTTTCTCCAATAGGCATAGCCCTTCATCTTGGTGTTGTGTATTGGATCTTGTGAAATCTCTATCCAAGTATTGCCTAGTAGCTTGTGCTCTTCGGTGGTGTAGTTAGTCGTCCTTTGTCTATGCTTCTTGCCCTCGGCAATTGGAGAGCCTAGTGTAGCGGCAAGTGTCGCGACTGTGGCTTGGGTGATGGCATCTTGGGTGATGAAGCCATGTGTGGAGGTGCCATCTTTACCAAACAATGACCGATCGTCGATATCGTAGGCTTCTTGTTGAGTCTAGCGTTGAGACTCTTCTCGGGTGAAGTTGGCCTGGCCACTCTCATTGATCATGTCCTCCAAGAGGGCATCGCCATAGTCCTCAATAAATTCCTACACATAAATTGGCAATGATAGTCTGTGAGCATAGCCAAAAGGAAATAGGAAGAAATCGTGGGACCTTACCGTGTTGGTGGCCGATGACGGATCGTAGGCCATTCTGTCGAACAAGTTGGCTACATGCAACATTTGAGCGACAGAGATGTGTTGTGCCTTATTTGACACCGCATGCGCCGAGTCTCCGGCCGTGGAAGTGCGGCTGAGGTTGATGGGAAGCCCTTCCAACCCCAACATCGATGGTCATGGATCGCTGAGATGGGAGAGCGTGCCACCATTCCTCGCGTGGCCGCCCTGCACAGGCGTATGCGGACCAGGCGTCCTGAATTGAACTGGAGGCCGACCGCTCGGTGTTGAAGTGTCCGAGCTGGTCGACAACGCGTCCGTCACCGGCTGGCCAGGTAGAATCATGTTAGGGCCGAATGCGGTGTTGATCGCCTCCTGCTTCAAAATCATGACGGTCTATTCTTCCGCGTCCTTGGTCAGGACGATGGCGTTCACCTTGGCCTGTGATTGGTTGTACATCTCGTTCTCTTTTTGGTGCCCCTCTTCGAGTGTGGCACCACAGTGACTCTTTGGCCTGCACGCTTTTCAGACTAGACCTTTGCTCCTCCGGCGTCATGTACTTGGCCAACTTCTTCGCCTTGGCCGACTTGGTGGGTCGGTTGGAGGTAGGCTGAGCAACGACGGCGGCGGCGGGATCCATCGCTTCCGCTCTCGCCAGTCGAATTTTGGTGGGAGCGCTTTAGGAGAGAGAATGGAGTGGTTTGTGCCACTGGCAGGAGGGACCGCCAAAGATGAGATTGTCTGTCCCAACACATCAGTTGCCCAAATTTGGTGCGTCGATGCGTCGAGCCAGATGCGGCGTACCGCTGGAGAGCGTGCAGCCGACACCCGTGTCTGCACGGACCGGTTTGGACACGGCATGTGACACCCCCGGGATCAGGGATAGACAAATCCTAGACCTTAGTCTGACATAATCCTAACCTAGAGCTTGAGGACATCCAGTGAAGAATCGGTAACACAATAGTGACCCTACGAGACAAAAATTATTACAGCAATCTCATAACTGAGCAGAGAACCAAAATATTACAAGAAGAGGTCACTGACCACAAACATCAAATAATAGAAGGCAAATTATGCTATTAAGTATAGCAAACTTAACAAATAGCCTAAGAGGCCTGAAGCATAACGATGACATCCCAGCCCATAGATTCCAGGCTATTGGCCGGGAATCCCAAGCTACTCATCGGTGTCGATGTCGCACAGAACTCATCTTTAGTGAACACCTACTCTGCTACAAAAGTATCAACAAAGAAAGGGTGAGTACATGGCATACTCAGCAAGACTTATGTCTGGTGGATCTGTTTTGCGTAAAGCTATCTTTGTTTGTACAACAAGAGGGAGTAGAAGCTCGTCTAATCAGAATATTTTAGAAGGGGATAAGGGAGCAACATCTCCAAAGTATTCATCATCATCTTTTGATATCCACCAAAATACTCCTCATCACCTATTGACATGGGTATACCCTACAGGTACTCGAGCTTGGTATATACGGTCCAAATACGTATAGGCCCACGGTGTCGCCAAGGCCCAGATGAAAGGACTCGAGTAACCTGTGGACCCTCGATTGCTTGAAGGACAAGAAGAAGCTAAAGATAGAAAGTTTGAAGGGGAAACCCTAACTTGTAACCGACTCGACCTGTTACCCGAGACCTAGTGTATCTATATAAGGGCTAGGAGGGGGCGGCGAGGAGGACACACGCAACCCTAGATTCCACAAACCCTAGCCAGATTGCATCACAAGACCGTTGTAACTTCGACTCCTCAATAATTCCACGAGCGGACAAGCAGAGTAGGGACCTCACGAGGCCTGAACTGGGTAAATCCTTTGTCCCCGTGTGCTTGTTTGCTAGCCGATAGATGTCTCCAGCCCCTCCTTCTCCAAAACCCAAGTCCATAACAATGGGCATTGACGAGTTAAACCTCGCCAATTGGCGCCTCTGTGGGAATTGGGAGTGCTGATGTTGCGCTTCTTCGCCCCATCAAACGCGATCTACAACTCCGCAACAACGGAGATTCGCCAGCTTTTCAAAGCCTTCGACTTCACCGTCACCACACGCTGCTACTCGCCCGCCTTCGAGTCCGTGGGTGACGGAATCACTGGCGATTGGGAGCTTCCGCCTAAGTTGGTCGATGGGCACGCCAGATGCCCGATCAGCCGACGGCACCGGCGATTGCCCAGCATCATGGTTCCTCCATCGATCGGCACCCTCGGAGCTCAATGCTCCGTGGTAGTTGGGAACATGGTCACGACAATGATCGCGACCGATCTAAGCGACTGCCATCAAGATGGAACCTACGGTTCAATCTGAAAGTTGTGGAAGCAACAGCTTCCCAAATCACTTCATGTGCGCCATCATCAACACGGCGACACCTCCGCCAACCGCGGCAACGGTGGTAACACCGGTAACAGCACCGACCCACCCAATCGCGGCAACGGTGGTAACACCGCAACGGCACCGACTAACGCCGCAACGGCGGTA
This sequence comes from Avena insularis, assembly GCA_023614405.1. Taxonomy (NCBI): domain Eukaryota; kingdom Viridiplantae; phylum Streptophyta; class Magnoliopsida; order Poales; family Poaceae; genus Avena; species Avena insularis. The sequence goes on from CM042696.1 coordinate 162,076,800, forward strand.
ACGGTGGCAACGGAGGAGCAATGAACCTCCTAGCATAATCAACGAGCAAACCGAACGCGTCGTGATCAGGCTCAACGAGCAAGAGTGGAACGCCGCGAAGCCCCACGAGGTGCACCTCTACCCTTCGGGTCCCGCAGGAGCTACCGATGGGCTACCACCGGCTCCTAAAAGAGGAATTCAAGCGCCAAAACAAGCAATCGCGCAACTTGAGGCGCCAGAAAAGGCGGCGACGAGTCAAGCCTTCAAGGCTGGCTCTCCTCCTACGGAGGATCCTCCTCAAGAGGCAACGAGCACCTCGCCAGGAAAAGGCAATCGCGGATGGCTCACCTCACCGAACAAGAACGCATAGACGCTGTGAAAGTCCTCGACTTCGGCTCTATGACAGTCAACACGAGAGGCAATGTGGTTCCCAGGACACCACATGCCGCGGTGATAGTGACCACCATGTACCTTCTCCATAACCAGCCACCAGCTGGAGATCCCCGAACGGCCATGCACCGATCTACGATCGCAGGCCTGGGGCTAATCGAGGCCGCCCTCGACAAGGAACCGGTACCAGACCCAAAAAGGGCAAAGCGTTAGCAAAGCGCTACTCCTCGCCCTGCTGATATGACAGCCACGACTCACCTCGCCGCTCACGGCGACATGATCGCGACTACGATGCACGCGATGAACTCACGCAGCGCAAGATCGACAAGTCAAGGGCACGACATGCTCGGTCGACTGACTCAGAAGAAGAAGATGGGGAGCTCTGCGGCGCCAGATGCTTCAGCAGATCCATCAGGCAAAAGCGAATGCCTAAAGGGTTCAAACTCCCATCGGAGAACCCGAAATTTGACGGTCTGCAGGACCCCAAGATCTGGCTGGAGGATCACATCTCCTCCGTCAGGCTACATGGAGGCAGTCGAAGTACTGTCATGCAATGCTTGCAGCTACAACTGCAGGGCGCCGCCCGGGCATGGCTCAATAACCTAAGGGCACGTACAAATGCCCCGCCTCAATCGAAGAACTGAGATGCTGCCAGCAAAGATCTGGCGAATCGCTGCGCTCTTACATCCAAAGGTGGTTCATCATCAAGAACTCCGCGGAGAACATCTCGTAAGACCGCGCGATTGATGCATTCAACGGTGGTGTCCGCCGCATGGAACTCAGGGAGGAGCTAGGCCGCTCAAAGCCCCAGACCATCAACCTCCTGATGGAGATCGTGAATCGGTGGGCCGATGGAGAAGATTCGGTGAAGAATCACGTCCACTCTGACGAGGAGGCAGAACTCGAACGAAGACGCGACCGCCGGAGTAAGCGTCGCATGCGCGTCTACGATGATCGCGATGACGTCAACATGGTTGCAGCCGGCTACGCCGATAGACGCGACGATAACCGCAACAGCGGATACCGCAGCGGCGGACACCGCGACTCCGGGAAAACCACACCGCACTCGCGATGAAGCACCCGCGACCTCCATCGAGGACAAACTGTCCGGACCATGCACGGTACACTTCTACATCGACAAGCATGATGACAAGAGAAAGTCCAGCCACCTCCTCAAGGACTGCCGCGAGTTCCTCAAGCTACATGAGGGATTGGTTCGGATGAACCGCAATGCAGTCGAAAGAGGCTACGGAGCCGCTCCAGGCGCCGTGGCACATGGCGCACCACCACCACCACCTGGGCCACCCCCGAACGGAGCTGCACCGGACCAACACCACGGAGGCGAACCGTACCCATGGGCCATGGGTACCATGATGATCCAAAAGGGGCGCCCCTCCAATAGGGTGCAGAAGGCCATCACTCACCAAGTCAACTTGGCCACGCACTCGCCACCATCCACCACTGAGTACCTCAGTGGCAGTGAGTCGTGCATTACTTTCGACAAACGCGACCACCCGCCTCAAGTACCTCTCCCAGGTCATTGCCCCCTTGTACTCGAGGCGCAAATTGGAGGCTTCAACATGAGTCGCGTCTTCATGGATGGCGGAAGCGGTATCAACCTCATATTCGCGAGTACCTTGCGAGCAATGAGGATCCCTCTAACCTTCTTGGAGGCATCGGACACAATGTTCCACGACATCGTCCCAGGGAAAGGCGTATACCCCCTAGGAAAAATCAACCTCATCGTCATATTCGGCACGCCGAAGAACTTCTGGCGTGAGCGCATCGACTTTGAAGTTGTCGACTGGCCCTCACAATACCACTGCATCCTCGGACGCGTCCCGTTCGCTAGGTTCATGGCGGTACCCCACTACGCCTACCTGCAGATGAAGATGCCAGGTCCCAACGGCGTCATCACGATCAACGGGAGCTTTGAGCGATCTGACAGTTGCGACAGGGAATTCAACAGAATCTCCCAGTCCTTCGGCATGCAGGAGGAGCTCACGCGATTGAAGGAAACGACAGACAACAGTCTGCCGCCCCTGAGTAGGCCAAGCTCACCTGATCTCACCTTCGACTCATCTGTGCACACAAAGAAGGTGCAAGTCCATCCATCAGATCCCGCCAAAACGACCCTCATCGCCAACAACTTGAGTCCCGCATAGGAACTCGCGCTCGTCGAATTCCTCCATGAGCACTGGAAAGTTTTTGCCTGGTGTCCTGCGGACATGCCAGGAGTTCCCAGGGAATTCGCCGAGCACGCACTCAACGTCAACCCCGACGCAAGGCCAGTCAAGAAAACAATCAGGCGACTGTCTGAGCCACGAGCGCAGACAGTCGGAATGGAGATCAACAGACTCCTCGAGGCCAAATTCATACACGAGATCAAGGAAAGCACTTGGCTCGCCAATACGGTGCTGGTGCCAAAAAAGGACACGGATATCCTACGGATGTGCGTGGACTTCACTTCTTTAAACAAGCACTGCCCAAAAGATCACTTCCTGCTACCACGGATCGACCAAATCATCGACTCCACCGCTGGATGCGAGCGCCTCTGCTTCCTCGATGCCTACTCAGGCTACAACCAAATTCGAATGAAAGAGGAAGACCAGGAGAAGACCGCGTTTACAATGCCCTTCGGTGTGTTCTGCTACAACACAATGCCCTTCGGGCTAAAAAACGCGGGAGCTACCTACCAACGGTGCATGCAGGCTTGCCTCAAGGAGCAGCTGGGTCGCAACATCCCAGTCTATGTCGACGACATAGTAATCAAAACCAAAAAGGAAGCCTCTCTAATCGATGTCTTGCGCGAAACATTCGCCAATCTCGACCGTTAGCGGATCAAGCTCAATCCATACAAATGCGCCTTCGGCGTACCATCTGGGCAGCTGCTCGGGTATCTCATCTCCGCGAGAGGGATTGAGGCAAACCCGAAAAAGATAAAGGCCATACTAGCCATGGAGAAGCCAAAGAACATAAGAGGCGTCCATCAACTAGCCGGACGAATCACGACCCTCATTCGATTCATCAGTCGAATGGGAGAAAAGGCACTACCCTTCTATCAACTCCTCCACAAAGCTGATAAATTCGAGTGGACCAATGAAGCGCAAGAAGCATTCGAAGATCTCAAGCGCATGTTATCCACATCGCCAGTACTGGTGACTCCACGGGAAAGGGAACCACTACTGCTGTACATCTCCGCTACCAACCAAGTGGTTAGTACAGTGCTCATCGTCGAACGGGCAGAGGAAAACAAGGTCCATGGCGTACAACGCCCGGTATACTACCTCAGCAAGGTCCTCACGCCAACAAAACAGCGGTACCCGCACTACCAGAAGCTAGCGTACGTCGTCTTCATGATCGCCCGACGACTGCGCCATTACTTCCAGGAACACCCAATCATGGTAGTCAACGATGCCCCATTGGGACATATCCTCAATAACCCCGACGCCACGGGACGAGTCACGCTTTGGGGAATCAAACTATCTCCACGAGACATCACATACGAAAAGCGCAACGCAATCAAGTCGCAAATTCTCCCTGACTTCCTCGTGCATTGGATGGAAAATCAACTCCCAGACAAGCTAGATATGTCCTACCTCTGGACCATGCACTTCGATGGATCCAAACGGAAAGATGGAGTAGGAGCAGGTGTCATACTGTCATCACCTCAAGGAGACAAGCTGAAATACATCCTGCGAATGCAGTTCACAGCCTCAAACAACGAAGCTGCATACGAGGCCCTGTTGCACGGGATGAGGATGGCAAAAGCCTGCGGCGCAAAAAGGCTCATCATATACGGCGACTCCAAGCTGGTCGTCAACCAAACAATGCACGAGTGCGACGCACTGAACGACAACATGATCGCGTATCGCGACCTCTACGATACACTCGAAGGGGACTTCGATGGTTGCGATCTGTGACACGTAGGTCGCGAAAGCAACGAGGAGGCGGATGCACTCACAAACATAGGCTCTACCTGCGCCCCCATACCACCTGGTGTATTTCTCGAGCGCATCTGTGAATGTTCCATCAAGCCAAAGGCCGCAGAGAAGAAAACAAGCGCAACAATGGACTCGGGGGCTACGCCACCCAATGAGCCAATGGCACTCGACGACTTGGAGCTAGACACAGGACTCGAAGGGCCAATGAGCGTTATGATGATCGATGCAGCCGTACATTACGTACCTCCTCAGTAAGCGCCTACCGGACGACCCGTCAGACGTACGGCACATCGCGCGATGCTCCAAGGCATTCGCCGTTATCAATGACGAACTATACAAACACAGCATCACAGGAGTGCTACAGCAATGTGTCTCCATGGCTGATGGAAGAGCAATTCTCCTCGACATCCATGAAGGGACCTGCAGGCACCACGCAGGCAGTCGCGCCCTCGTCGCCAAAGCTCTACGAGCTGGATTTTACTGGCCCACGACCATGCGCGATGCCAAGGACATTGTCCAAAAATGTAATGCTTGCCAACGATTCGCGGACAAGCCACACGCACCAGGCGCAGAACTACGGCCTATTCCATTGGCCTGGCCCTTCGCCCAGTGGGGACTCGACATGGTTGGCAAACTTCCAAGGTCCTCGCAAGGAGGCTACGTCTACCTCTTGGTCGTAGTCGACAAATTCACCAAGTGGATTGAGGCCATGCTGGTGACCAAGCAATCAGGGCACAGTGCAGTCAAGTTCTTCGAGTCCATTGTCTACCGCTTCGGCGTGCCGCACAACATCATCATCGACAACGGAACGAACTTCACATCCAAGGAGTTCTAAGAATTCTGCGAGAACCTGGGGATCAACATCAGCTATGCCTCAGTAGCACACCCACAGACCAACGGTCAGGTGGAAAAGGCAAACAGGCTCATCTGCAGCGACATCAAGAAGCGACTCCTCCGACCACTCGAACAAGCCGCGGGCTGCTGGCCAGACGAACTGCAATCCGTACTCTGGAGCCTGCGTACAACTCCAAACAATGCCACCGGCTACACGCCATTCTTTATGGTACACGAAGCAGAGGCAGTACTACCCGCCGAGGTACGGTACAAAGCGCCACGCCAGAAGTCGCCACAGCAGCAGAGTCATCCCTCGCACTTGAAGACTCCGTCGACCTCCTTGACGAAGCAAGAGACATCGCCGCAGAAAGATCCATGATCTACCAGCAGAACCTGCGCAACTACCATAGCAGAAGGCTTCACCCTAGATCCTTCGTCGAAGGTGAGTTGGTCCTACGACTGAAGCAGCAAGAGCATCTCAAGCTCGAGTCCCCTTGGGAAGGACCGTACGTGATTACAAAAGTAATCCCAGGGGGCGCCTATCGCCTTAAAGATCTAGAGACAGGAGTCGCATACTCCAACCTTGGAACGTTGCACAACTGCGACGCTTCTACCCCTAGTAGTTTTACTTTTACATCGCAAATAAGGCTACTCAGCCAAGGCTACTTAGCCACACATTGTACTTTGCACTGTTCTTCGAATAAATAAAAGCTAAGTGCTCCAAAACTCCGTGTTCTCCTTTACTTTGTCAATTTTCATACTTGGGGGCTACGCCACCCTATACACATATGTTCTTCGAACAATAACGCGACATCCTGAGTAGCTGGCACATCAATCAACCCCTTAACACAAACTCAACCCAGCTGCAACGCACCTGACAGGTTGACAAGGTAACGATACAAAGATGGCCAGGCTAACGAAAAGGACTCGCATAAGTGCAACGCACCCCCCGCTTAAAGCTATTTGTACACATTCAACAATATATTATCTACAAATGTATATGAGCTTTACAACACTAGTACACTTATGTGCAGGATACATATTTGGCTACCCTTGCAACAGAAGAACATTAGTCTGTTCCTCAAAGAAGTCGACGACCTCCTCGGCTAGACGGTCCACCGCCTGATAGTGCGGCACCATGTTCCAGGAAGATCCTACTGGTGGCACCGGTGGCCCAGAGGCAATGGCGGCGACATCCAGGTTAGGCATGTGCAAACGCACCATGGAGAGGGCAGCCTTGGCACCAGCCACCAACTGCTGCCTCACGCACTCGCGAACCGCGGACATATCTTGAAATTTGGTCAGGAGAGCCAGCAGGCTTGATGGAGTATCATCCAGCGGGAACATCACCTGATAGATGTTCTTCAAACACGACTGCGACTTCTTCAGAAAGAGCAGCACTCGCGAGGCGTGATCCTGCAGGGTCGCCAACGCAGTCGCACGATCATGATCTACCCAGAAGTATCCACTCTCCTGAAGTTGCTCCTGGGTGAGATCATGAAGGCGGATGACAATCCTATCCCTCTCCTCCTGCGGATGGCGTGCGCTAACAACTACACGAAGCAGCATCAACAACATGAGTACAACATACCATTGCGATTAACTACAAAGGAAAAGATGAGAATGAGCAAACTAACACTTAAACTGGTCGCCCAGCTGCGTCACCTCGCCAAGCAGATATTGCTCGCGGGCGGCGGCTTTTTCAGCCTTTGACTTCCACACGTCCGCGCTACCGCGGATCATGGGCAACTCATGCTCCAGTTGCTTAACGCGATCACGAAGTCGCGAAAGCAAGGACAGCTCCTCTATCCTGGAGCGTGGTGGTGCCATTGTTTCCTCAGAAGATGGCGAATCCGGGGTTCCCCCCATAGGACCACTTGATGTACCCTACCAAAAATCAAGCCAGAGGCAAATAAGGCGACCAACTCAAAAGTCAAAAGTAACAGATGCATTCAGGATCACCATAGAAGTATCTACAAACACATTCGCCAATAGACATGTTCTCCAATCAAAAGAGCAATTCATCAACTATTACAAGAAACTAACTACGAAGCAGCTGGCTTCTTCGACTTCGATGACCTCGGGGGCTTCATCAAGTCGGTGGCGTGATCGATGCCATCGACTTTCCGCCGCCCGAGGCGAAGTTTTCGCCGCCTTCTTCGCACGATTGAGCTCCTCCGAATACTTGGCAACAGTGTTTATCAAGGAATGGCCATATTTGGCACATGCAAAGGAGCGGATACCCACGACCATCCACGCCAACAGGAATCGTCTTCGACACCGCAGAAGGATCTACTTCGACTCCGTGGGCTTGCACCATGGCAAGCGACATGGTCGCGCCAGCTGCACGGAGGGAGTTCTTGTATGTGGCAGGCACACCCCCAGTGAGCGACTCCACCAGCTCTTCCACATTGTCGACCAGCTCCGCCTTCGGCATCAACTCCTCCCAGAGGCGACTCGGGGTGGCCTTGGCCTTGGACAACATATTTTGGACAGCAGCGCTACGATCCACGACCGCAGATACCGCGCCCGCCAGAGTGTCATCGCGACAAAGGGCTTGTGGATCAAAACTCAAGACGCCAGCATCTACACCAAAATACACACATGGATCAAACTTCTAGTGCCACCGACACTACAGATGCAGAGAAGAACATCAATAAAATATCTACCAGTAAAGGTACCTGAGAGGGCCTTGGCGACTGAGAACAGTTGCTCTTCGAACAACTTCTTCCTGGCCACAAAGGAGGCGCGCAGATCCTCTTCGCGCTTCTGGGCATCATCACGAGCCGCGATTGCCTCATCGCGCCCCTTCACAGCTGTGGCTAGTGTCTTCTCCAACGTGGCGACATCGCGCAGTAAAGCGTTATGCTCGGCTACATGGCAGTCAATAATTGGCTGTCAGTGGATTATACCAAAACAGAGAGAAGACGAAAAGAATAAGTATAGAACACTCACTCTCGACCACGCGGTGGCGCGTCTCCAACATCGCATGCTGGCGACCCATCGCCATCACCTGCTCTGCCACCTGCATGGCTTCCTTTACAAGGAGCTGTCGCACAAAACAAGGAGTCAGTAGAGGGCAGCATAAGGCGTTGACTACCACATTAAAAAAGAAGGAAAGCTATACTTACATGGTCCTCCAGCGACTCCGAAGAAGTTTGTTGAACCGTCATCCGAGCAAATACTCGATGATCCCCTATGTGAGGAGAGCTCAAAGAATTGTGCCCGGAGTGGGTCGCCGCCGGAGAAGGAGCGCGCTCGACCTCTACCTTGGCCCTTGAAGTCGCGACTCCCGATTCCTTCAAAAATTCGACGTCGCTAGAAGATGATGATGCCTCTTGACTGCAAGACAAAATCCACATTGAGAAAAGGGCAAACTCCAGGGCAAAAACCAACAAGAAGAAAACACAAAAGAATGAATAACCAAGCAAACTTACCAGTTAAAGTTGTCAAGATCAAACGTGGCAGCCGTTGATTCTGACGAAGACTCCTTGGGCAATCACATCTTCTTGCGAGAAGACGGTGCCACAGCCCTCACAGGAACAACTGGAATTGGCGACTCCGCGCCAACAGCCGTGCCTCCTGGAGTTGAAGGAGTCGATGCGTCGGAATCCCCGCTACGCGAACGCTTGCGAGTATCCGGGCTCTCGGACTCGGGGGCTTTCTCTTCCACATCAGAAGGGACAGTCGACTCAGACTCGTCCTCTTCCAAAGCTTCACGAGGAATAATCCCCTCAGGGAGGGGAGGCATACAAGGCGACACCGCCCACTCCTGCATACAAATAGTAAAGATCAGCAAACATAACAGGTAAGCAACAGAAAACGCAATCGAGAAAATAAGCTACTACGTAGCACAACCGCATTCTCAGAGGAGGATTCGAAGCATCGAAAGGAGGAACGACTGGCTCGTTCGGAAGCACATCCTTGAGGGTGTACTTCGTGACCAGTCGCACCCTCTTATCTACCTCACTCGTGGACATGCCATCAGCAGACACGCGAGTGGCATCATCAGCGCCACCCCATTGAAACATGGGATGGACCCTGGCCTGGAGAGGCTGGACGCGACGACGCAGCCAAGTCCTGACAAGGGCGCAGCCTCCCTCTTCTGTGCCTATGCGACTCTCGAGGTCGCAGACGCGCTGATATAGCACGTCTGTCTTCGCGAGTTTGGAAGGCATGATCACGTTCTTCCAAGAACGCATCTTCTTGCAGGGAGTCGCGGGATCGAAAGGCGCGAGTCCAAAGTGCTCGTCCTTGGCCTTCTGGTCACGAACATAGAACCATTTGTCCCTCCATACCTGGACGGACTTGGTAAGCTTGATGTCGAAGTAGGTGGCGGATGGGTCGACGTGGATTCCGCAACCACCTACGTCATAAACTAAAGAGCCAGATGCAGACTGACGCTTCAATTTAAAGATGCGCTTGAAAAGACCAAAGTGTGGCTCGATTCCGAGCCAGCACTCGCAGAGAGTGATGAAACAAGTGATGTGGAGGAGCGAATTTGGGGACTGCTGATGGAGCTGGAGCCCATAGAAACAAAGAAGACCCCTAAGAAAGGGGTGAAGAGGCAAGGAAAGACCGTGAATGATGAATGCAAGAAACATCACTCGAAAACCAGCGGGAGGAGCAGGAATGGTCTCACCGGGGCGTCTTGATCGACGACTGCCGCAGAGATAACTCCATCTTGGCGAAGAAGACGGAGATCCGACGCCTTGATGATAGAGGGGCGCCATGCGCCATTGGTCACGCGGGTGCCCGCGACCTTCTTCTTCCCGCCGGCGGTAGTGCTGGTGCCCACAGCAGCGGAGCCACCTTTCTTCTTTGCCGCAGCGACGGTGGCCACGGAATCAGCGGCAACACCTCCCTTCTTCCCCATTGCGACTTTTCTTTTTCTTGTTGCAGGAACATGGACAATCACAAAAGCAAACCCAACCACTCGAAACACAGTTCGATTATGGACATGGGTTACTCCCATAGGGAGCGCCGGAAACAAATTCGATTGAAATAAGCAGGCAAAAGACGACAGCAATCGCAAAAGTGTTTTAGTACCTGCCTGAGTCATCGACTGAAATAAGCAAGCAAAAGACGATAGCAGTCACAAAAGTTCTTTAGTCCCTGCCTGAGTCTTCGACTCAACCAGGCACTCGGGGGCTACTCCCATAGGGAGCGCTGGTCGCGCACCCTATGATTATTTGTACAAAAAACTGTGTGTTGATAGCATCCACACTCGAAACTCATGGCGACACCGCCTCATAATTTCCCCCTACAAAGAGACTGCGTCTCCTGGGTCACCCGAATCGTCTCCACGATGATAAAATTCGGATGCCGCGCCTACGGCGTGAAGGTAAGACCTGAATAAGGCCTGGCAACGCATTTAACTGCACACTACCAGAAACATATCCGTGCCTACAGGCACGATGAACATGCCTTGACGGACGCGTCAAGTGCTCACACCCATATAACTAGAATTCGACTCCTATAAGACCTCCGCGGCCTGAGTCGAATTACACCAGCACTTTTCCGGATTCAAGTCCGGGGACTCGAATTTGAGTAGATTGCGTTGTTTCACCCTAAGGTGGTTAACTGATACCGATATTTTGGTTATATCAGGCACGTATATCAACAATCCCTATGACACGAATAAAAGCAATCAAAATGTACTCATTTAGGCATTCGAAGGCTTCAAAAGTCCCCAGTCGAATCTGCGATTCCACTGGACACTCGGGGGCTACTGACATGGGTATACCCTACACATACTCGAGCTTGGTATATACGGTCCAAATACGTACAGGCCCACAGTGTCGCCAAGGCCCAGATGAAAGGACTCGAGTAACCTGTGGACTCTCGATTGCTTGAAGGACAAGAAGAAGCTAAAGATAGAAAGTTTGAAGGGGAAAACCCTAACTTGTAACCGACTCAACCTGCTACCCGAGACCTAGCCTATCTATATAAGGGCTAGGAGGGGGCGGCGAGGAGGACACACGCAACCCTAGCTTCCACAAACCCTCGCCAGATTGCATCTGTGCACCGTTGTAACTTTCGACTCCCTCAATAATTCCACGAAAGGCACAAGCAGTAGGGACTTCTACGAGGCCTGAACCTGGGTAATTCCTTTGTCCCCTGTGTGCTTGTTTGCTAGCCGATAGATGTCTCCAGCGCTCCCTCCTTCTCCAAAACCCAAGTCCATAACAATGGGCATTGACGAGTTAAACCCTCGTCACCTATCAACAAGGATAACCCCCTCGTACCCTAAGGAAGCATCCTTAAGAACACATTGATCTGCCAAGTTTTACGATTAGGTTCATGTTCTCTGTGATCTTAGAATTTGGTCACAAAGCGTTCATAACCGTGAACATGGCTTTCGAAAAGATTTAACCCTGCAGGGGTGTACAACTTTACCCACATGTACCAGCCGACTCTTAATGCCAAATATTATTAGCCCTCTTCCTTGGAAGGCCCGCAGAGGGTGATTGACCACGACCTTTACCTTGCTTTCACCGAGACCATGAGTCACTCCCTAAGGAGTGTTCTGCCATAACAGGTCAAATCCCAAAGCAGGTCCCTAGATATGTGAAGCGAGGTTGGTTCACCAGGGGCTCTTTCGACCCCAAGAAACCTCGGCACGCTTCCCTACCTATTCTGATGCACCTCCTTCTCCTCCTCTTTCAAAACATTTTCAATGCATATGCTGAATGGAAAGCCCGAATTATGTGATTCATGGAATATACTAGGCAAGTTAGTTAGTCGAGGGGTTTTCCAGGCCCCGTGTGGTTGTACGCTCATCTCAGTTCCAAAGGCAAGAACTCGGTTCCTAATGGTGGCGAGCATGGGACTATAAAAACCACATCCCACTGTGGCCTCCCATATAAGCCTTAATATGTTTAACCTCCTCTCACCTTCATACCTTGTTCTCCTATCATACTAGCTTACTTGCATTTGATACATCATCTAGATGAACCAACACAACAACTAAGCATGGCTAAGCAGGACACAGATATAAGCTCTAGCATTGCACACAAGACAAACCTAGTTATGCTAGGAGCAGTGTACCAGGTAATATAAGATAAAAGGGAGTAATACAATAGATAGGATACTCTATCTATCGATAAAAGAACACAATGGAATCGTATGCACGATGGCAATAATTGAAATACTTTGAAATCATGGGATTGTATCATGGTGGTACTATGCTTGCCTTTGCCCATTGATAATAGATAAGCAGATCTTCGGACACCTTGTACTTGACTTGCTCATTGTTGGTCAAGTATTGATCCTTGATCTTCGATGGTGTTGATCTATGGCTTTGATATCAATCTCGATATCGTATTCTACCGGGAAGAATGAAAAACACCTGAAAGAAAGGGAAACAACCAAAACATGGCATCGATGCAATGCTCAAGCAAGAATGATGATATGACAAGTTAAATAGTAGTGAAATGCAACCCTAAGGCATGCTTTACAATTTAAACGGGGTCCGACGGATATAAACCCTAGTTCTGGAAAACCCCGGATGCATCTATGAGGGGTCATTTTGTTCCTCTAATTAAAATTGTCATTTAAGTTGCTTAACAATACATGATTTTGATTCTAAAGGATAGATCTCATTTTTCTGAACACTTTGATATATTATACATATTTTTTGATTTAATATGAATTAGTTATGAATTTTCCCAATTTAAATCCATTTTAAATATTTTAAAACAATTAGACATTTTAGGAATATATTAAATATTTATCCACTTGGTCCCACATGTCATAGTTTTATTAATTTCAAAAATTATTAAATATTTGACAGACTGGGCCCATAGGGGTATTTTTATTTCTAGAAATGAAATACAAAACAAATAAAAGAAAAGAAAAGGGATTAATGACGCCAACATGACACCTTGCTGACGTCATCAATGGGGAAGCTCCCATGTCATCGATCGATCTGTCGACTAGGAGCGCACGGGGATGTGCCGAGGGGCGCGCTGGATGCAGGCTTGCTCGGTGAGCATCTTAGTGGCAGCGCCGCTCTCGGATGGTCGTCGGAGCAACGACAACAATGACGAACAGCATCTGCGGCGGAAGGTGGTCGTTGGGGAGGTGAACCAGTGGGTGAGGGAGGAATCGGAGAGGGCCACGAGGACCGCTAGCTCACCATGAGCACGAAGGCGAGGTCGGTGAAGCGAGGGAAGGTCGGGAGCGACGACACGGTCGCCGGTGAGCTTCGGCGGTTGCGGGGAAGAAGTTGATGGCGTCCGTGATTGAGGAGGCACGACTTAGATTGCTTCATGGAGGAGGACCCCCGCTTAGGTAGAGATTCCAGGGATACAAGGATATAGATCAACAAACCAAGCTATTATACTACTTTTGACATAGAAGGGTCGCTCTTTCGTTCAACAGAAGGCTAAGACATAAAGGGGTTTTGTGGAGAGGACTCATAAGAGTTACAAGAAACATGTACAAGAGGAACTACTGATTATCAAAACCATAGTAGATCTTTGAACATGATTGAAAACGAAGGAAACTCTTCATTTATCTAGGTTTATAAAAATATTTTCCAAAGATCGTGATATCACTTTACACCACTTGGATGAGTAAATAACAAGATTCTTGATAACACGAGAAAAAGAAACTTCATTCTCAAACTCTGAATACTTAGCATAACAAGATGCTTGCCAACTTAGAAGGGTCTAGAGGATCGACCGATAGACATATAGAAACTCTACTTTAAATGTTCTCCTTGATGTTCAAGATACTAATAGCAGACTTCTGATAAGCCTTAATCAGTCATTGATGAGTCCAAAATTGAAGCATATTTACCTTTTGTTTTGCATAAAGAGTAGAGATCTTTGTATTTCACTGTGTTTGCACGCACTATTTTGTTCTTGTTTCAACAAGATCCCAAATCATTGGGTCCTATATGAACATATCAATTGAAACTGTCATATTGTGTAACTATATGATATTTCTAAGTGATAAAAGTCATTTTATGGATTTACCTTCGCACCTGGGAAAATACCAAGTGAGGAGGAGCAATCAGTACCGATAATGACAGGTGGTACGGCTAGAGCCCACCCGTACCGTCCGCTCGTACCAAGTGCCATCATGACTGCCTCGTCAAATACTTTCTCCTAGCGAATACGAGAGGGAGATCCGACATTCACAGCCACCAGAAACCACGAAAAACCACATCTAAAAGGGATCTGAAGGAGGAACTTGGCTAGGGCAAAATCCCATCTGCTTCATGGCTCATTGGAGGACAACGCATCATCCCCTTCATCATCAACCTCTGCATCTCCATCACCACCATTACCCCCATCTTTCATCTATTAGATATTGTTGTAATTCCAGATTCAATTGTGGTTTGCATTAGATCTACCACCGTACTTTTATCCATTCATTTAATTATGATGATGTTGTTGATTGCTTCCATGAGTGAGTAGTCACTACAAGAAAAGTTGGCTTTTACAACAGACGATTTTTGTGGTTGAAGGCCCGTTTTTCGTGGCTAAAAAGTCTTCTACGACAGATGCCCTTCGTGGTAAAAGCCCCGTCACAAAAGAATCTACCACGGTTTTTTTCGGACCATGGCGGATCGCAACCTTCAGCCACGAAAACTTGTTCCGTTGTAGATCTGTTCGCCAGCCGTGTTGACTGCTGACGTCATGCAAACTGCCACGTGGTAGCCGTTGTTAGCGGCCAGTTACCGCTGTTAACGGCCATAGAAACCATGGCAGAAGCCAGGCCCAGCCAAGGCATGCTAAATTCTAACTGGGCCGGCCCATTAGGGGAGCCCAATAAAAAGATGGTTCGTTACTGTTTTGTCCTGCACTATTTGAAATGGGCCAAAGTTGCAGCCAGCAACGGCCCTGAACTTTCAGGCCCAATTCCATTTAGGCCTAAAGAAGGCCCATGATGGTCCAACACTCTGTGGCCGATTAGCAGCCTGCGCCAAGTCGCTCCTGTACATTTAATTCCCGTGGGTGGCCCATCACTGTTTATTGCAGCCCATCGTGGGCAGCCTACTGACGGCCCTTGTCTGAGATGGCTCGTTATTGTTTAGGCCTGTTACTGTCCTAGCCTTTCACTGTTCCGGGTTTTACCTGTTCAGGCCCACAAGCGGCCCTTTACTATTCTAGTCTGGTAAAAGTGTCAGCCTGTTACTGCCCTCTCCTGGAAATTTCTCGGGTCGTTACTGTTTTGGCTTATCACTATTCTAGCCTTTCACTGTTGCATCCCTTTACTGTTGAGGACGGCTACTATTTTGGCCTGTTACTGTTCTAGGATTTCACGGTTTCTTGTCTGTTACTGTGATGGGCTGTTTCTATTACGGCATGCTATTGTTAAGGCCTGTTACTATTATGGCTTGTTACAATTATGACTTGTTACTCTTACGGCATGTTACCATTACGTCCTGTTACTGTTACGTCTAGGTCGACCCGTTACGTTTACGGACTTTTATAGTTTCGGCCTTTTCTGAAGCCCATGCCAATATCATAAACGTTTATATAATCTAGCATTTTTTACTGTTTATTGTCGACTGAATACACGACGGGCCAATAACAAAGCATGGTATTATTCCCTAATCGACCTGCCTGGCATAGTTACCGTAACGACTACCGCATATGTGGATGACGTCAACTAAATGCATACATGGCCTACACGAGTTATCTAGATATTACATCAGCTGCAAACTTCTTAAAATTATTACATATTATCAAATCAAGGGAAAGAAAAATCGGCATTTCAGTTGACAATCAAGTTGATAGTAGAGTCCTCAATTGATCACCTGCATCTTCCTTTGGTGTGACAACTACATTGGAGGAGACATGATCTTGCAGCCCCTTCTTTGGTGGCGATAGCAATAATTACACCCTTAAACTAAGTAATAACAAGTTAATACATCAAACAAGACAAACTACTCATTTGACTGATATGACAGGAGCTATGATCTGGAGTTTACAACTGGTCAATGGTTCAATTATTGACCAACACGTCAAACAAACAGGACAAGCAAGCATGCATTAAACAAGTGTGCCTACCGTGAAACGAGCAATCAAAAATGTGTGTGTGTGGCTTAGAATTTCAGCAAAAATAAACTAGCCAGATCATTTCAACAAATATATATGGAAGCAGTTCTATACCCTAAATTGCAAGAGATGTCGGGTGACTCGGAATTTGTGCCGAGACACAAAATGGCATGCAGTTACTTTCATAGCAAAGAATGAATCAAATAGAAATTATAATCATATCATACGAGAACTTGTAGTGCAGGAATGCAAACCACGAATGAACTATATATTGTAGAGGATAGTTATGTCGTGACTTAGGACGAACCAGATCCAGAAACAGATGCAAGATATAATGGTGTCGCTCGTGAACCTATAGAGCAGGATAAACAAGCATTAGACAAGTGTGCCTAGAATGAAATGAGCAATCAAACAAAGTGTTTTTTAGAATTTTAGCAAATATAAACAAGCGAGGTCATTTTAGCAAATATATATGGAACCAGTGGCATCTCCTGGAATGCATAGTCGTTAGGTGACTCAGAATTTGCGATGAGCTACACAATGACATGTAGTTACTATCATAGCTAAGAATCAACTAGATAGAAATTATAATGGCATCATAAGAGAACGTCTAGAGCAGGAATACAAACCACGAGTGAACTACATAGTAGAGAACAGTTATGCCGTTGTCAGGACAAACCAGCACCATATAAGGAATTAATGACATCCCTTGTGAACCTGTAGAATAGGCTATGCAAATTAACATGTTCATTGTTCCATTTTGAGCTATATACAAAAAAAAGAAATAATTAGTGATGCAGCTTTTGAAGAAGCAGATGGCAACAACAAAATTATAATCGAATTGGTATGAAGAGTTTAAACGGCTACTATAGGATAGCAGAACGATGCCAAGGAGGAAATAATAGCAGGAACTTATCTCAGGATGAACCAGATAGATTCAGCAAATGTAGAGCAGGGAATCCACACTAATATTTTTTCGCTGACTTCAGATTTTGCAAGAATTACACGGTAGCAGGCAATTACTGTTGTATGGAGTAGCTAAGAACATGTGTATGACAAAATAACAGACATGTCCATGACTTGAAATTATTAGAGCAGCGCATGCAAACCAACATGTCTAATGACCTTGTATGTACTAGCACGAAGAATAGACATGCCCACTGACTTGTATGTATGAGCAAGATGACAAAAATGCAGTTCACTACAACAAGCTTAAACCTGCTATACTGCTGAAAAAACAAAAACGGGTTGTAGATTTGGTTAACCTTGGTCGGAGAGGCGTCTAAGCATCATCGGTACCATGAGGGTGACGTCTAGGTCATCGAGGGTGCTGCGGTTGCCGTGGCTGTTGCCGTCGGGGAAGCAGATCTTGGGCGGTCAATGCC
Organism: Avena insularis; assembly: GCA_023614405.1. Taxonomy (NCBI): domain Eukaryota; kingdom Viridiplantae; phylum Streptophyta; class Magnoliopsida; order Poales; family Poaceae; genus Avena; species Avena insularis. The sequence continues at coordinate 162,094,347 of CM042696.1, forward strand.
GGCTAGAGCACGGTGGACGAGAGCGTCGCTGAGGCAGATCCAGTGCAGTGAACAACGATGGCTGAGCAGCTGGTCTAGAGCAGTGGACATGGAACTCCCTGAACTAGATCACGTCCGGTGTACACCGGCGAAGCAGATCCGGTACGGTTGGGTAGCTTTCAGTGGCCGGGAAGCAGAGCTTGGGCGGTCGATGATGCCATCAGCGTGGTAAATGACACCGCAGCTCCGGTGTAGTGGCAGAGAGGCCGGTGAACCAGATCCGGTGCGTGAGCATCGGTGAAGCGGCTCCACGGCGGTGCACGAGACCGCCGCTCAAGCGGGTCTGGCCGCCATGGAATTGCCTCCGGCCGGTGTGCGTCATTGTCATGGAGGTGAGGGCATGGGAGAGAGGGGTCGGGATTTTTGGAAGGACCAGCGGGAAAATCTGGGCGAATCCGGACTAAGGAGGTGAACTGAAACATAAATTAGATTCGTGCCCCCAAGCTACCGACTTTAGCTTGCCCATAGGGCATCAGAACAATGGGTAGAATCAGAACTTTGAAGCCAAAAGTTTTTAAAACCGAGGGGCAAGAAATGCTTCAAGATCAGTGTGTGATTTTGCCGCTTGATTGAGATATTGAATTTGGCGACCGTCCATCTAATAATAATCTAAAAATGGTACTGCCTCGGTGGGATATTTTGCCTCAAAGTTTTTGAAATTGAGGAGCGGGAAATGCTTCAAAGTTAGTGTATGGTTTAGCCACTCGATTGAGATTTTGAATTTGACAAGTGCCCATCTTATAATAATACAAAAATGGTACAGCCCCGGTGGGAGATTTTGCCTCAAAGTTTTTGAAACGGAGGGGCAGGAAATGCTTCAAAGTCGGTGTGCGGTTTTGCCGCTCGATTGAGATTTTGAATTTGACAAGCGCCCATTTGATAATAATAATAATATAAAAATGGTACTCCCTAGGTGGGAGATTTTGGCTCAAAGTTTTTGAAATGTTAAGGCGGGAAATGCTTCGAAGTCGGTGTGTGTGATTTTGCCGCTCGATTGAGATTTTGAATTTTGCTAGTGTCCATGTACTACTAGTAGTAATAGTAAAAAAGATGGTAGAACGTACATCTATATGGTCAGGAATTCATGGCCGAGAATCACATCAACTGACCATCCATATAACCACACTTGAGGTACTCCCTGTGTTCGGTATTACTAGGCCGGAGTAGTACTAGTTCGGAGAATTAACTTCACCTACTCGCTTTATAGATAGTTATTGCATGCAGTAGTAATCCTAAAATCCAGCCAATGCACGTGGCCACCATATCTAATTGAAAACATGCAAGCCAATGGATACACTCCCGTTTTAACAACATGATCGTCCAAGAGCATTACACGACGTGGTGGTTCATATTTTACGGTCAACTAAAGGATTAATTGAGCAAAACTAGGAGCATTAATTAGTCCTCCGGCCTAGCAATTGAGGCTATAAAATAATTAAGAGGTATATACACCTTTAGTCCCGCATCTTGCACCGCGAGAGCGTTTTAGTCCCACATATTGAAAAATGAGCAATACTAGTCCCTCAACTTATATCTCGAGAGCATTTTAGTCCAATTTAATGGAATTTCAGTGAATTTGACTTAATTTATTCACAAATGACGTTGATTTTTTTAAAATGACCCCTCTTTATTTTTTATGTCATTTGTGTTCTTATACAGACTAATAAGTGGGCCACTTGTTATTAGACGTATAAATAAAATAGTTAAATCTCTAAGAGGAGAATGGATTCGAACTTAACACTTTTGTACAAGGACACACATACCCACAAGCCACTATGCCGGTAGGTGCCCACGACTACTCATGTGAGATGAGGAGTACTTGAGAGGACGTAATTATGCCAGACAAGGAGTACTTGGGGAGAAGTAATTATTTATATAATAAAAAAGCACATACGAATGCAAAAAATGCTCACTTCTATGTTGGCACGGTCCATAATATCAATTGTATAGCTTTGTCGTTAACCTAGTAGCTAGCTGCAGTGTCTAGAATAAACTTGAGTGTTTTCTTATTCGCAAAAATGAAAAGGAATAAAGTTGAGTTGTTATTGTACCCTATAACACATATTTTTGAATATCCAAAATAAAGAACACATCAGCCAGAGCGCTCTTCAGTTAATCACTTATGTGTGCATGTTGTAGTGGCAAGGTTGATTTCTCCAGTAGCGCAGGTAATCTGTTCGATACCCTACAATGCATTGGTAGTTTTTCTTATTTGTTTTCTTATTCAGATCCTCCTGTCAGGCAGAAAATACACAAGGGTCATTTTGCAAAAAATATGATGCCACATGTCACTTCTAGAATTAGTTACGATGAATTTGGACAAAATCACAGAAATTTGATTGAATTGGACTAAAATATTCCTGGTTACAAGTTCTGGGGCTAGTGTTGCTCACTTTGCAAGATGTGGGACAAAAACGCTCCCGTGGTGCAAGTTGTGGGACTAAAAACGTATATACCTCAATAATTAACGACCGTGTTGTTGAGAGAATATGAGTTTTTTTAGCTACACGGAGAATACACCCCATCCGGCCACATGGTGAGCATCCAAGGGCACAGCCAAAAAGCGAAATTGAAAAATGGAAAATGCCATGCAAAAAATGGAAAATGCCTTGCGTTTGCGTGTGCCCTGAGGGACCAGGGAGCGTAGGTTTTCTTCTTAGATTTTGGGAAAATTAAATATAATGAGGTTATGATACTACTACTACTAGTATCATCCTACACCTACACACTCGCGTGCTCCCAGGAGTCATAAGCTAGTGTGCGCACGACCGTTGTACTGTAATTAGTGCGCGTGCGCATGCGCGTGCCCGTGCCAGTTTGATGAAACGCGCTTGCGGTTGCTGTGTGCATGACATCGTCTCGTTTCCACACGATTCGCTTGGCTTTCCCAGGCCTTTGTTTAAATGTGTGTCTCTGAAACCGCTTCCTGTGCCAGTCGGTGGGACCGAGACCACACGAATGCCATCATCCATGGCCGGCAATAAGCAGGAGGAGTCACCATGGGCTGGTCTCCCTGAGGGACTCGTCCAAAAGATAGGTGACATCTTCCTTTCAACAGACGACTTCGAGTACTACGCCGCCATTTGGGCAGTCTGCAGCGCCTAGCGTGGCTTCACGGAGGAGTGCTTTATGCCAGCCAACTCGATTTTTCTAGAGCACCAGTTGTCAGAGGAGTATCGGGTAGAAGACGCCGCCTTCACGTTGCTGAACGTGAGAACTGGACACCACCTTGAGAAGAAGATTAGCCGGGTTATTCGTAGGTGCTTTCTTTATATTCATTTGTATGTATACGATCCAATTTTGCATTCACATCCTATACTATCTATTTTTCAAGTTATGTTTCTTCGTCCACTTGTTGCCTAGGGTTTTTCTCCATGCTTTACCTTGATTGAATTTCAGTATGTTTACTTTGACTGAATCTCTGTTTCTCCTCCCTCTATCTCTGGAAGGTACTTTTATGTCGGTAGCACAACCGGCGGTCTCCTTGCGCTTGGACAGACGGTGCAGCCGTTCAAGACCCGGTTGTACAACCCCTTCTCGGGCGCTATCAAGCACCTAAGGGCAGAGATACTGACCGAGTAGGTGGCTTCTGTCGCTGTGACGATGTTCCCATCGTTGATGGTATTTACATCAAACCATTAGAACACCACCATTCGGTGGGCGGATGAGAGCACAGAGGAAGGGAGTCGCCCGGTCTTTGGTGAAGGGTGGTACTCGCCGTATGACTTCGCAGAACTCCGGAGCATGACTTCTTACGCCAGTGATGTTTTTGTCGTAGATAGATACGGGTATGTCCTCTTGACTATGTGTGATGCTGCTCATGGAGATGTGCAGCTGCAGCGCTCCGCACGAACCCTGGAAATGCATCCCACCGTTGCAGGCCCTGTTCCGGGCTGCCAGTTCCCAGAGAATCGTTTTTACCTCGTCGAGTCCGACGGGGAGTTGCTGTTTGTTGTGAGTGGACCGGTCTACGGTGGTAGGACGGTTGTTTACCGGGTTGATACCCAGAACCATGTCCTTCAGCCGGTCAGAGGCAGCCAAAGTCGTGCTCTCTTTGTTGCTGACAATCGGTGCGTCTGCATAGACAGCGCCAGGGTACCCACGGTGCAGGCCGGCAGCATATACTATGCGGACCTATCCGAGATTAGATCTTACAACTTTGAGGCTCTTGCGTGGTAAGAGGAGCCAAGCTTTGTATATGGGTATGGAATAGGAGGATTATGGATCAATGACCGTCCTTTAGAACTCAATCGATTGTTGGTGGAGTATTGCAGAATCGTCGAGCATTCTGAGCTACAGATGGTGCCGCCATATGGCGAGGATGGTACCACCCACTACGATTACTACGACGGCTATGCATCAGATTGATGGATTGTGTGGGTCTGCTCCTGATGTGTTCTCTTTAGGTCAGCTCTTTATGTGTTCACTTTGTTGAGTGAGTGTCTATGAATTTTGCAAGTTCTATGGTGCCCATGTAATATAATGGACGTTCTCCCTGTTCCGGTAGATCGTGTGTTGTACCTCTTACAATTTCAGTGTTTTTTCATGCGTGTGTAGTAATTCTGATAGATGCTTAGTTTGTAACAATCCTGAAACAACTTACAACTGCAAATTACAGTAAATTATTACAATCCTCAATAAACTTGATAGTAATAAAATGAAGCATAAAAGTTGCATCAGAGTCCAGGCAACTAAAAAACACCATAGCTGGTGTTACCGAAAAGGCTTGCATCCCAAGACATGTAACAACTGGCTTCCCATGAGAGCTGTAGATGAGATTATTAAGTATGTTCTGCGTTAAAGATTGCCTGTTTTTTAATTCATACAAGTCTTTGCGTGCTATGGTGATTACTGAATCTGTTTTGTTCGCTTCTTGCTCAACAATATCACGGCCATCTTGGAGGGCATCCTCCAATTATCTTTTGGCCGAAAAACGAGGATCAGTCGAAGCGGTGTGCCATGAGCAATAGGTATTGTCACTGCTGCTGTGTGAAACAAAATCTAAACTTGGAGAAGCGGGTCTTTGTTTGGCATTCAGAGGGTAATTTGTAGCCTGAAACAAACAAAAAAAGTTATAACAGCATTACCATGCAATCACGACACCATGAATTTTAAATGTGTCAATGCGGTAATATATAAGGAAGGAAGCAATTAACAGTGGTGGCTCATACATCTATTTCTTCTTGAATAAGTGGACCAGTTGGCGCCATGGAGTGATGCGAGCATGTGCTGCTCTGTGAAATGACTGCTCTACTTGAAGATGGCTGAGACCAAGAAAAAACAAGTTACTTAAACAACAGACTTGGGAAACAAACTACAAGTTCATTTTGAATAACAATGCGAGCAATCAACCAAAGTACCTGATGTAGACTGCTCAAACTAGAATGTGCAGAACATGAATAAAACGAATATTAAAACTAAGCCATTATGTTTCTCATATATAAACTAGCCAGGAACTACACAACGAAATCTGCCACTGATTTAATCATAGACAAAAAAAGAGTAACTCAGCCAATAAAAACACATCAATTGTGAGCCTTGAATATGCTAGCCAGATAATTTTAGACAAACAATGAATCAAGCAATCATACATTGAATTATTCATGAATAGCTAGATAATTTCAATGCTTCGGCGGCCTGAGAACAACAAACTGAACCATCAAGTGCCTCGTATTAAAATAGCCAGTTAATTTAACTATGATACAAAGATACAAGAGTGAGATGAACTACACAGAGTTCCTTTATATACATGTGTGGATCTTATCGCTAGTGTGGCCTTGTTCTTATTATCAGACAACTCAGATGCAATACACCCGACCTCTCCATATCTAGGAAATTGAACTAAGCACATGGAACAAAAGCAGACCATAGTGGGGCTAAAAAATTTGACGCTAATTTTTGGCAAAAAAATATGAAAACAAGAAAGACAAATGGTAAATTTAAGCAAACAAAAATGTGGCAAGGACCAAACTTCGGGCGGGGGGCCTTACGGTAGGTGTTACACGAGATCTACGGTAGCTCGTGTGGACGGGTGGAGTTTGTACTCCATTGTTGCTCCTGTGCATAAAGGTAAGGCCAACTATAAATACAAACAGGTTCCGACATGATATACGTTGGCATGAAGTAAAACAAAAGTGATGGGGTCTTACGAGATTATAGGAGCCATTCACTCTATAATATTGTGTGCAAACGGAGGCTGCTGCTTGCATAATAATAGCAAACAGTTTGAGCCGCAGGTTAAGAGGGATCAAATCGACAGTACATAATAGTCAAATAGTATGACGTGTGTAAATGTGTAGTATAGGATAGCAGGACAATAGCACGATGGAAATACTATAGTTCGTAAATCGGGGAATGAGGGAGATATTATATAATCATATCTCATGTGGACAGGTATAGCAGAGAATGTAAACAAATATGCTAAGTGACTAATAATTCACAAAGAAATAGTACAGTACATAAAAACAGTTCAATGCGTGGAGTTTAAGCGTAACCACAACGGGTTAATTTAGTACTCCCTCTATTTCAAAATATAAGATGTTTTAGCTTTGTGAAAAGAGTGCATTTAGACCTCTTTTAGTGTGTAGGTTCATCTAGGTTTGGAGTGAACCTACACATTAAAATGAGTCTGATACACTTCTTTCACAAAGCTAAAGCATCTTATATTTTGAAATAGAGGGAGTACATAACAGGTGTATATCAAGTAAAGAACTTGTTAGTTAGGAAATTTAGCACGAATACAGTACATTGCCAACAAACAAATCGTGCATGGAGATCTGGTTTTACCTCGGTCAGGGCGGTGTCTAGGCCTCCTCCGCATCCTCACGGGTCACGTTGAGGTCGCCGAAGGTGCTACGGTCGTAGTGGGTGTCGACGACGGGGAAGCAGATCTTGGGCGGGTGAGGATACGAGCAGAACGCTGGATCGCCGAAGAGAGTTCATTCTTCCTCCTCTCTCCAATATAGCTCGAGGAGCACTTGTAATCTGTGAAGGTGAATCGAATATAAAACTTCTGTGTGTGGAATCACCACACTATCCCTCCCTGGATTCCCCTAGTGCAATTAGTCCCCACCTTTAGCCTATCCATGGCATATGTCGTGACACCACCACGACAGTTGGCGCCCACCGTGGGGCTAGCAGCGCTAGCAGGGGTCAAGATCCGGACGGGAAACCTCATCGGCACCGGTGAACGCATCGTCTCCGGGCTCGTTCAGCGCTTTGGAGCGCTGGACTTTGTCAGCGACAATGCTGGCTGCTTCGGCACGCGCCCACTTCCGCACAACGGCCTCTTCGTCAAGCTCGGCGCACACAAGGTCTATGTTGCTGTCGATGTGTCGTGCGTTCATCCGCGGCATGTCGTCGAGGCAGGGGAGCCACCCCTTAGCGCGGTTCATGGGGCGCGTATCACTCGCTCCCTAGACCGTGCTGAGGTGATGATCACTGCGCCTGGTGCAGGCGCAAGCAAGGATCGGGCACCAGATCCGGAGGTAACGCCTAAGGCACCAAGGAAAGGTAGTGGTCCTCCACTAGAGAGGCCTAAGAATGTGCTGCGGGAAGCGATGGATAGCTTGGCAAACCCGGTAGCGGCAGTGGTAGATCCGGCTCAGGCACAGGCCGAGCTAGAGGAAAGTAGGCAAAAAATTATAGAGGGAGCAAAAAAGATAGCCGCGGCTCAGCAGCCGTTGAACATGATGCTGCGTGAGTACGCAAAGGCAAATAAAGTAAATGCTGTAAAAGTGAAGGGGAGAAATCTCATGAGTGAAATGAACAAAGAAGGTGATACTAGGATTGAGGAGTTAGAGAACTATTTATCTGTGGGGCTGCCGAAGTATAGTACCCCGGCAAAAAACCTCAAAGCAGCGGATGCAGTTGCGTCCGAGTTAGAGGGTCTAACGGGTGAGGCCCGTCAGAGACAGCAAGATAGGGTCAATGAGTTGGTCCGGATCGCGAACAGGCAAAATGAGGAATTGCTCAGGGCTAACCCGGAGAGAGATAGGGCCTCCAAGATTGTTCATTCCGTGGTAGGTAACCCGGAGAAATCCGCTGGAGCCGCATCGTCTCCTCATGGTGGTCCTAGGAGGGAAGAGGTAGTAACCTCGGCCAGAAGGAACAAACAGATCGTCCCGTACGACCCGACAAGGGCAGGGAAAGGAAAATAAGTACAGAGAAATGACGATCGACAAAGTGTGAGCCGAGGTGAAGCTGGCCGAGGTAACCGCGACCAAGGCAATGCCGGTCAAGGAAACACTGTAAATGGCAATGCCGGACAGCGCGACTCGGCAAGACAACCGCAGCAGCGGAATATGCCAAGGCAAGAGCAAAGTGCCGGCCGAGGTATGCAATAGAGAGGTGCTCCACGAGAGCAAGACGGGTATAACGATGGAGATTCGGAAATGGTGAACGCAGGATACCCAAGGACGGACTATCATGTGATAGGGTCAAGACTGGGAAGCAGGGACTTGATGCCTGACGATGCCAGGTTAAAACTGGATCGACTGTAAAGGTCGGAACAGATTGAATGTCAAGGTCCACCGGGTCCTGCTTGTTTTGGGCCCCGGATCATGAAGGAGCCACCGGTACCTAACTTCCAGTTACCTAGAGGCACAAAGACGTATGATGGCAGTACTAAGCCAGAGGATTGGTTGATAAACTATGCTACAGCTGTGAAAATTGCTACAGGCAACTTGAGATGGGCTGTGAGATACGTACCCCAGATGTTGGAGGGGCCAGCAAGGGTATGGCTAAACAATTTGCCACCCGGAAGTATTAACTGCTGGATCGATTTTGAAGAAATGTTTATCCGCAATTTCTCAAGTACGTATCAGAGGCCAAATAGGCCACAGACCCTAGCTATGTGTAAGCAGAGACTGAACGAGACGGACCGGGAATTTTTAACCCGGTGGTGTACCGTGAGAAACTCGTGTGAGGGTGTGATAGAGTCACAGGCCATAGCATGGTTTATGCAGGGATGCAGATATGCAAGCGAGCTGTGGCAGAAGTTGTAAAGGAAAATGCCAACCACATTGGCAGAGATGATTCGGATTGCTGATTCGTATGCTTTGGGTGATCCAACTCAACCCAGGCTCGTGTCAAACGAGTCAAATGAGGAGTACTACCAGAGAGATGAAGCTGGATCATCTCGGAGGAATGATTACAGAGGTAAAAGAAGAGATGACAGACCGGATCACCGGTATAGTTCGCAACAAGTTGCAGCTGTGAATCAAGATCAGCCCGGAGCAGGGGGCAATCAACGTCAGAAAACTAGAGGGCAACAATGGACACCGAGAAATGATGGAAAGAAAACTTGGACGCCAGAGCAAAAGAAACAGTGGCAAGAAAAGAAGGATCGTCCGAGGTATACTTATGAGTCAATGTTGGATCAGCCGTGTAAATTTCACACGCCAAATCCAAGTAACCCAGCGGGTCATACCACAAGGCAATGTGAGTGGATGCGTAAAATAGAACAAGGTGGCTCAGGGAATGCTCAGGCACCCCGAAATGATCAACCTCGGCAGGAGTTACCCCTACAACAATTGCTCTCCGGAGCGAACACGCAACAACTAATGTTGCCTCCCCCTCCGCCGAGGTATGATAACCATGAGAGAAGGGATATAGTGCATCAAGTAGAAAACCAGCATCAGCCGGATCAGAGGTACCCCGGAAGTGAGGGGAGGAATGAGTACAGGGAGCATCATCAGAGTTACTGTGTGTTTACCACTGAGGAAACAGATAGAAAGAGCTTGCAGCGCCGACATATGGAGGTGAATGCGGTAATGCCAGCAGTAACAAGGTATATGCCTTGGTCGGACCAGGAAATTACCTGGAACATCAAAGATCATCCCAAGCTTATGCCAAGTCCCGGTTCGTATGCACTAGTGCTGGATCCGACATTCATTGGGCCAAAGATCAATGTGAGGTTCTCCAAGGTACTGATTGACAATGGCAGTAGCATTAACATCATGTACGCAGATACAATGTGCAAGTTGGGTATCTCGGAGAACATGCTCCAAGCTACAAGGACAACTTTCCATGGCATTGTGCCAGGCATCTCTTGGGAGCCCATAGGCAAGGTCCGGGTCGACGTATTGTTCGGTACGAGAGATAATTGCTGAACTGAGAATTTGGAGTTTGAAGTGGTGAACTTAGAAAGTGCGTATCACGCGTTACTTGGAAGACCAGCACTGAACAAGTTCATGGCAAGCTGCCACATCAGTTATCTGAAGATGAAGTTACCCGGGCCAAATGGAGTGATTACCATTGCTGGAGATTTCCGACGTTCCATTGAGTGTGCGTCAGCCGGGTCTAACCTAGCCGAGTCACTCATGATTGCGCAAGAGAAAAGAAAAATCCAGGAGGTGGCAGCATTGGCTCAGTCCGCGCAGCAATATATGCCGGCGTTGAGTAATCCGCATGGTAGCGTTTCGTTCCAAGCCACAAAGGATACCAAGAAAGTGCCCGTTGATGATATGTTCCCAGAGCGCACCGTAACAATTGGTGCCGGGTTAAATGATAAATAGGAAAGCGAGCTCGTCAACTTCCTCCGTGAGAATCGGGATATTTTTGCTTGGTCCACATAGGACTTGCAAGGTGTTCCGAGGGAGTTGGCCGAGCACTCTTTGAACGTGAGACCCAGAGCAAGGCCGGTGAAGCAACCTCTCTGCCGCTTCGCCGAGGATAGGATAAAAGTCATTGGAGATGAGATAGCTCGGTTACTAGCAGCAGGATTTATCATGGAAGTTCTTTACCCGGATTGGCTATCTAATCTGGTGCTGGTGGAGAAGAAGAAGGATGATTCGAATGTGGCAGTGGTTTGGCGTATGTGTATCGATTACACGAACCTGAACAAGGTGTGTCCAACAGATCCATTTCCATTGCCAAGGATAGATCAGGTCATAGACTCAACTGTTGGATGTGAACTGTTGTCATTGATTGATGCATATTCTAGTTTCCACCAGATACCTCTGAATCCAGATGATCAAATAAAGACTGCATTTATCACCCCGTATGGGGCTTATTGCTATCCCACCATGCCGTTTGGTTTATGTAATGCAGGGGCTACGTACCAAAGATGTATGCAGAAATGTTTGCACGACCAAATTGGTCAAAATGTACAGGTGTATGTGGATGATGTGGTTATCAAGACCAAGGAAAGCAAAACGCTCCTTGACGATATCAGGCAGACATTCGTGAACCTAAGAAGGTTCCGGATGAAGCTTAACCCGGAAAAATGTACCCCGGTGTGCCGGCTAGAAAATTACTCGGTTTTCTTGTATCCAGCCGAGGTATCGAAGTTAATCCAACTAAAATCCGGGCCATTGAATGAATGGAACTGCCGAAGTGTCTTAACAATGTCCAGAAGTTCACTGGTTGCCTGGCATCGTTAAGTCGGTTTGTATGTCGGTTGGGAGAAAAGGCATTGCCTCTCCATCAACTCATGAAAAAGTCGGACAAGTTCATTTGGACGCCGCAGGCCAATGAAGCCTTTATACAATTAAATAAAATGTTAGCCACTACACCGGTGTTAGCCTCCCCACTATCAAAGGAGACAATGTTGCTCTATATAGCCGCAACCAACCGAGTTGTAAGTGCAGTAATTGTGGTAGAGCGCGACGAAGAGGGTAGTCAGTGCAAAGGCCAGTGTATTATCTGAGCGAGGTATTATCAGCATCAAAGCAAAATTATCCGCACTATCAGAAAGTGGCATATGGTGTGTATATGTCGGCAAAGAAGCTAAAACATTATTTTGAAGAGCACCCCATCAAATTAATATGTGAAGCTCCCATATCCGAGATAATGAGTAACAAAGATGCAAGTGGCAGGATTGCAAAATGGGCAATTGAACTAGCTCCCTATGCGCCACAATATGACAGAAGAGAAGTAATCAAGTCTCAGGCTGTGGACGACTTTTTTGTGGACTGGGCCGAGGTACAATATGAACCACCGCTACCAGATCCGAACTACTGGAGGATGCACTTTGACGGGTCAAAAACAAAAACCGGGTTAGGCGCCGGAGTTGTGCTTACCTCGCCAAAGAATGACCAGTTGAAGTATGTGCTACAGATCCATTTCGTAGCGTCGAACAATGTCACCGAATATGAAGCACTTGTGCATGGGATCAAAGTGGCAAAAGAAATTGGGATACGTCGGATCCAATTCTTTGGCGACTCGGATTTGGTAGTTCAGCAAGTGTCGGGGCTGTGGGACGCTCTTGATCCAAACATGGCATTATACAGATTCCATGCGCAGAAAATATCTGGTTACTTTGAGGGATGCGAATTTCGCCATGTACCCCGGGTGGAGAATGAGGCTGCCGACGTATTGTCGAAGCTCGGATCAACCTGACAAGCAATTCCACCGGGTGTAGCATTAGAGCACCTCAGAAAACCATCTATCGGACCATCCCCAGAAACCGACTCAATCTACGTCCCGGAGGATCCGGAGTACGAAGCTGTGCCCATGGGAATTGACATGGGAGGTGGTGCACGAGACCCGGGGACTGCCTCAGCAAACCCGGGGACTGCCTCAGCGAATCCGGGGACTGCCTCGCAGGACCCGGGGACTGCTCAGTGTGATCCGGTTGAAGTTATGCCGGTGGATCAGATGGAAATTGATGAGGATGTGTTCCCTGTGCGAGCAATACCAGCTTGGGCACTTCCTATATTTCAATTCCTGAAAGATGGAACTTTACCCACTGAGGAGGTGCTATCCAGGTAAACTCAGAGGAGAGCAAAGGCATACATGATCATCAATTCCGAGCTATACAAAAGGAGTGTGACCAATGTCCTCCAGCGATGTGTTGACCCGGAAGAAGGGCTTGACATCCTCCGAGATATACATCAAGGGGAGTGCGGGCATCATGCCTCGTCCCGAGCCTTGGTGGCAAAAGCTTTCCGACATGGATTCTACTGGCCAAGTGCCTTAGAACAAGCAGAAGACCTGGTGAGAAAATGCAATGGTTGTCAGAGGTATGCTACCAAGACACATATGCCAATGTCAGAACTCAAGACCATACCAATCACATGGCCATTTGCCGTATGGTATTTGGATATGGTTGGCCCGTTCAAACCAGCAAGGGGAAATATGACTCACATTTTGGTCATGGTGGATAAGTTTACAAAATGGATCGAAGTGAAGCCAATAAGAAAATGTGATGGAGCTACGGCCGTGACATTTCTCAAAGACATCATCTTGAGATACGGTTATCCTCACAGTATCATAACTGATAATGGCACAAATTTTGCCGAAGGAGCATTTGCGCGATTCTGCCGGGATAAGAAGATCCGCTGGGCGTTCTCGGTAGCTCATCCCGCATCGAAGCGGACAAGTGGAAAGATCCAAAGGATTAGTACCGTCGGGATAAAACCCGGCTCATTGAGCCGCTGCAAAGATCAGCGGGTGCTGGATAGAAGAACTACTAGCGATCGTGGAGTTTAAGAACAACTCGAATCGATCAACAGGCTATACGCCATTTTTTCTGGTATATGGGGCAGAAGCTGTATTACCAGCCGACATAGAGCATGATTCGCCTAGGGTCACCCAATACACAGAAGCCGAAGTGCAAGAAGCCCGGCAAAATGATGTTGATCTGCTGGAAGAAGCGAGAGAATTGGCATTGTCCAGATCCGCCATATATCAGCAAAATCTCCGATGCTATCATAGCCGGAAAGTAAGCCCCTGAGTTTTCCGGGAAGGCGATCTGGTACTCCAGTTGGTACAACATACTGCTGGCATGCACAAGTTATCCCCCCCATAGGAAGGGCCATTCATTGTGAGCAAAGCATTGCACAATGATTCTTATTATATTATCGATGCAAAGCCACAGGAAAAGGACAAGGCGGACAGGTCCGGCGAGGAATCTAAGCGTCCATGGAATGTAGCTCTACTTCGTCCTTTCTACACTTAGCAAAGAAGTGTATGTATCTGAGTCTTCTCATATGTCGGTATGTATGCCGACAATGAGCTTATCAATGAAGTGTTCGCGCCTCGAGCAGTAACTCGGGGACTGCCTTAATAATATTTGTTGTCTTCTATTATTTATACGTTAGCTAGAGTAAGTTGTTCTACTTAACTCGGATTAGTAGTGTGTGAGCACCAAAAACCCAACTCTTCAACTTGCTGCTGTCCAACAAGAATTGGCTTCATGGCAAGCAAGAGAACAAGTTTGGAATTGCCTAGCACATGAAAAATGACTAAGGAAAAGAACTTAATCGATCCGACGTTTGCTTTTTCGGACTAACCTTGCGTTTACTTTTAAATTTATTATGCTGAATTATTTTGAGCTAATCCTAAAGTTTCCAAGTATTGTTGAGACAATTTTTGAAACTCGGACTCGTAAGTCATCAAACCAAACCAAGGTAGACGCGAGCCGAGCCAAAAGATTGGAAGAACGAGAAAACAAAACTTGGGGACTACGCCCAAGGCAATCCATCATAGAAACTTAGTAGCAAAATATCACATGTGTACTGGATACAATTCCACCCGGCATACCGGGGATCTGATAAACTTTAAAGTTTTTTCACTTAAGGAGCACCAGGAGGAGGAAGTACGACGTCATCTTCGCTGTCTTCAATGTCCGAGGCATCGCCGTCTTCGTCCTCATTCGAGCCATCTTCAATGTTTTCAGGTTTTTATCACCGGCGGCTTCCAGGAAGCTCGGTCCCTCAGTCCATTCATGAATGGGAGCATATTCGATGAGGCTATGGGCGCAAGCCTTGCGCCGAGCTACCCACTCTGGGTCACTGGTCCATTTGGATCCGGTGCGCATGCACGCTAAGAGGTTGAGGTCGATCTTCTCGTACCACGTAAGTACGTAGTGGAGAACGGTCTCAGCTGCGGCGCGTCCAGCGGATTCCCTCCAAAGGTCGAGTTGGGTCTCGCATTCCATCAAGTTTTCAACATGAACTGCGGTTCTCTCCGGAGTGTCTTCTGCAGGCCAAAACGTGTTGAAGATTCGGACTGCAACGTCAAGGATATCCTTGCCATAGTTCTTGATGATTTCCAAGCGAGATGACAGGCTGACCAACAGGTCCTCCATGTCATAGGGAATCTCTTCAGCGTTAGGAGCAACGGGAGTACCCCTCTCTTGGTGGAAATTAGCAACAACGGCGCTCACAATGGCAGTGCCCTCTAGAAATTTGCCTAAAAACGGGATAAGAGAAGTAGGTAAAGAAAAGACATGTGAAGTAACCCGGAGAAATATGCCAGATAAGGGAAAGGAACTTACGTAAAATATGGCTGTGGATCCGAGTCAACTCCCTGGTACATTCATCACGTCTTTTGCGAAGCTGCACAAGTTCAGTGTTCGCCGACTCAAGCTGGACATCGGCCTCCTGGAGAAGTTCTCGGTCCTTGGCAATTTGGAGGTTGAGGCGCTCGCGCTCCTCGGTGAAGTCTTGGCCAGCCTTTTGAAGCTCGGATTGGTGCCGCGCTTTCAATTTCTTCATCTCGGCTTTGAGCTTGGCAATCTCATCATCCTTGGTTCGAAGGAGGGCAAGCTCATCGTCTTTCTTTTTGAGCTCGGCCTGATGCTGCCCTGCTTGTTCGAGAAAATGCAGCATCATATCAGACACGGGCACACTATCTTCCAGCGATACTAAAATAGTTTGTTAACCCGGCAAAGCCGAGGTATGAATGTTTGCCGAGCCAAGGAGAAAAGGAGATAGAAAGCAAAGCAAGGTCGCACAAAAGTAACTTACCCTTGATCTGGTCAAGCTTCTTCCTCATTATGGTATTCTCAGCTTCCACCCCAGCTGCGAAAACCGAATGATGGGTTAGTTCAGCAGAAAAAGATGAAGGAAAACAGAAAAATGTCAAGAAGAGAACTTACCCCTTTTCTCGTGCTCAGCGAGAAATGCATTATGCTTTGCGAGCAACATTTTGTGAGTGTCCAGGAGACGCTGAAACTCAGCGCTCCGGCGGTTGGTGGTCACCTGAAAAGAGTACAAAAATATAGCTTAAGCCTTGTGCATATTTGAAGTGTACAAGCTCCGGGCCAAGTGGAACTTAACCCGGCTCTAGGTGTGTGCATATTCGAAGTGTACAAAATCCAGGCCAAGTGGAACTTAACCTGGCTCTAGGTGTGTGCATATTCGAAGTGTACAAAATCCGGGTCAAGTGGAACCTAACCCGGCTCTAGGTGTGTGCATATTCGAAGTGTACAAAATCCGGGCCAAGTGGAACTTAACCCGGCTCTAGTTGTGTGCATATTCGAAGTGTACAAAATCCGGGCCAAGTGGAACTTAACCCGGCTCTAGGTGTGTGCATATTCGAAGTGTACAAAATCTGGGCCAAGTGGAACTTAACCTGGCTCTAGGTGTGTGCATATTCGAAGTGTACAAAATCCGGGCCAAGTGGAACTTAACCCGGCTCTAGGTGTGTGCATATTCGAAGTGTACAAAATCCGGGCCAAGTGGAACTTAACCCGGCTCTAGGTGTGTGCATATTCGAAGTGTACAAAATCCGGGTCAAGTGGAACCTAACCCGGCTGTAGGTGTGTGCATATTCGAAGTGTACAAGATCCGGGCTAAGTGGAACTTAACCCGGCTCTAGATGTGTGCATATTTGAAGTTATCAAGGAGCTACGTTAGTTTTCTAAGGAGCATCCGTCCGAGTAACAAGTTACTCCCCCGGAGGCTCGGGGACTAATGGTTATATCACTAATATCTACAGCATGCTAAGGAAAAGGTGAAGTAACGTACCTTCATCATCTGACCCGCAAGGTTAATCGCCTTAGCGGCTGTGTTCATTTGAGCAGAAAACTCGGCGGGACCGAACTTCTCTAGGAGATCGTCGTTGTGGACGAACTCCGCCTTGTTCCAGTTGTTCATGAACTCGATCAAGGTCAGAGGATATCGTTCACCGCTGAGCATGTGAGGCCCCACTAAACCCTTCGCATGCGCCTCCCTCCTCTCAACCAGGGAAAGGGCCGGGCTGGTGTGCAAAACAAGTTGTTGTGCATCAGCTGGCTCGGCAGGGGTGTCTTTTGGTGCTGGAGGCTTCTTGGAAAGCATGGATGCGAGAGTGCGCTGTCCAGCCTCGACGGATGCTGCCCTAGTGGCGTCAGGGGCCTTTTTGCCCTTGGGCTGCTGAGAGGAGGAAGTGGTTGTAGCAGATTTACCCTTGGGAGCTGCCTAGGTACTTTCTCGCCGAGACTGAGATGACTCGGACGAGGCGAAGGGGCTTGGCGCTGCTGCTGTTGCTTTTGCTGCTGGTGCTAGAGGTTGTGCTAGGGTTGATGCTGGTGTTGGTGCTAGTTTCTTCTTTGGTGGAGGTGCTGAGGCAACCTCGGTGGTAGCTGGTTGCGGTGGAGCCGAAGTGGTGGTGGCCGTTGCCTCAGCAGAGCCAGTCTCCCCCACTCCAAAGTTGCCCTCCTCTTGACGAGGTGAGCTGGAACCCGGAGCAGCCGCTGAACCCTCCGGGATTGGGCTCAGCGGGCGTGAATCGTCGCCGCGAGGGGGAGAAGGGCTATGTCGGAGCGGGGAGGCAATGCCGGATCCACTCTGTGGGACCTCCACCGCGGCCCTGCCGAATCAAACAGTGTCAGATGAGAAACTATAACAATAGAAGAGAGAGTAAATGGCAGAGGGAAAAGAGGTTTACTCATCCGAGGTCAGGGGATCCTTGGGCTTCCGAGCTCTTCGTGCTGGGGCCTTGGTTACGGGCTTGGAGGCAGTTTTGTCCCCGGACTTCTTTCGCCTTTTGGTTGGCTGAGAAGGTCCGGAGGAAGAAGTGGATGCGGCTTCCCTTTTCTTCTTCGGTGCAACCGGAACAGGGTCACCCACAACAAGGGGAGGGTCCTCATGGATCTGCCCATCGGGGTTAGCTGATGCCGGAAAAGCATAAGAAAGGGGAACAGTGTCAAATGCTTCCATCACCTCAACATTCGAGTCATCTTCATTGTCGGGCCAATCTCTAATGGAAGAGAGTTTACCGGTGGGTCGCTTGGTCGCGTCGGCCATTGGGAGGAACATCTCCTGATCCGGTTCTTCCTCGTCCGAGGTCTCCCAGTCAGGCGCACATTTGAGGGTGGGATCGGTGCCATCCTCGATAGTTTGCTGAAGGAATTGCTAAGGGAGAGAAAAGACGACAGAGTTAAAAATACAACAAATGACATATAAGATTTAATTCGGAGAAAGTTTGCGGCATGAAGCTTACCACGGGAGGAAGCCTATCTCGGCAATAGTGCTCAATTCCCCACGTCCACTCAGAGGAGAAGTCCTTGTGGGTGGTGAAGAGGGCCTTGACCCGGCGATAGATCTCTGTGTTGCTCAACTCGAAAGACGAGGTCCGGTTGGGGTCACAGCCCCAGCTCATATGGCACACTTTATGAGTGCGTTTCTGGAGAGGGGAGATCCGGTTGCGGACGAATGTGATCATGGCGTCCTCGTTGCGCAACCCGAGCTCCTTCAGCTCCGCGAACCTTTTGTTGACCTAGTTGGCCAAGACTGTGGGCTTCTTCGGGATAATGTCCCACAACTCCGGGTTAGGAGGACCCGGAGCATAGAGGGGAAGCCGGATCAGGTCTTCGGTACCGTCATTCCGAACATAAAAGAAAGTCCGGGCCCATCCCTTGCAGGAGTCCAGCCCGATAACCCGGGGAAAGACGGAGAACCTCCGGGGAGAAATGGACGCAGTGCCGAACTGCGTAAGTTGTTTGTTCTCCGGCTCTAGATCAACATTCGGAATTACGTTCCGACGAAGGCCAAAGAACCGGATCCATAGCTCCTTTGTGGGCCATAATCCGGCATAGCCTTCGATCGTGGAGGCGAAAGCAGAGAGAGATGTGATGGCATTGGCAGGAAGGTGGTGCGGCTGGAGTTCGTAGGTATTCAACCAGTCATGGAAAAAATCGCTAACGGGAAAACCGAATCCCCGATGGAAATGCGACAGGAGCACCACATACTCACCTAGATTGGGTGAGGGGGCAAGTTCGGCGGAGGCGAGGCGTGCAGTGACGCCTGCGGGGATGCGCCTGGTGCGGTAGAGCCAATCCAGGTCATCCTGGCAGACCCAGGATCCAGCCCACGCACCGCGGTCCGTCGTCGCAGCGTCTTCCTCCATCTCCTGCTCGGCGATGGCGAGTTCCTCCTCAGTCATCTCGAGTTCGCTGCCCTCACTATAGCTAGCGGCGGTGGGGGGCAGCGGCCTAGACTGACAGCGACCCGTCGCGGAGGAGGTGCGCAGCAGCGGCAGCGACGCAAATGCATGTGGAAGCAGTGCGGCGGCGGTGCTGCTACTCAGATGTGGTGGCGGCGGCGCTGTCGCGGGAGAAGACGAGGAAGAATAAAGGGCAGAGGGGCACGAAAATGGGGAAAGGACCCAAGGGGCGCTCCCCTCCCCTATTTAACCGCTCCCTCAGCAAGGAAGTGGGATCGCGTTTGCGGGCGGGCCACATCGTGTGGCCGTGTACAAACCAGATTGACCAATCAGCATCAAGCCACACGGAAGGCCACAGGGTGCAGCGGATCCCATGACACGACGCATTGATGCAGTTAACGAGGAGGCAGGCGTGACGTGGCGGCGCCTGATAACTCCCGGCGATAATCGCGGCGATCATTGTTGGCCCTTAAAATGAGGCAACCTAATGATTAGCCTCCACATGGGGAAGCGTACGAGAGAAGGAAGAATGACCCGGATGAGATTGTGGTAACCCGGCCAGCAAGTGAAAACTTGGAATGTGCAAAGGGAAAGTAAACCCATGGAATCCGAAATGAGGAGATAACTCAGAAATGAAACTCAATACACGGTGAAATTGAACCTGCTATGGCCTTAACGGCTAAGGCAACTAAGACCGCACTAGCTTCGGGGACTAATGTTGGGGGGATACCCCTGGATAGGGTCACGCCGGGGTATAAAGGCCGAGTTAGCCGAGGTACGGCAAGGTCAAAGCGAATGCTGGCCGAGTCACCTCAAGGCAGGCCGAATCTCGGAGTAACCCGGACCAGGGGATGTCCACCTAACTGGGTCTCAACCGACTTAAGCCGTAAGTCGGATGGATGAATCTAGCTTGTATGTAGGAACGGGTGTGGCCGGATCAACTACGATCCGGGTCATGTCAGGCTTCTAGGAGAAGGAAGGTATCTCGCTGGTCAAAAGTAACCCCGGTACGCACGGCATGAGCGGAGCGGACAGAGGCAGGACCACCGAGGCATGGCCAACAGAGGTGACGACGCCAATGTCGGCTGACGCAGGCGCCGCAGAGGCTCAAGTAGCCTCTGCATGGGTGACGCGGGGAAAAGCGACCCGGTCAGCTTACTATTTTGGGAGGAGGCATATTCCCTGGAATATGCCTCCACGTATGCCCTAAGTGGAGACCTAGCCACCCCTATATAAGGAGGGCTAGGGCCTCTGTAGAACGGGTTGGTCTTTGACTGGTTGATCTCTATTGGCTAGATTTTACTTGGTTCCTGAGGGCTAGCTAGCGGTGAGAGTAAGAGAGTTCATTCTTCCTCCTCTCTCCAATACAGCTCGAGGAGCACTTGTAATCTGTGAAGGTGAATCGAATATAAAACTTCTGTGTGTGGAATCACCACACTATCCCTCCCTGGATTCCCCTAGTGCAATTAGTCCCCACCTTTAGCCTATCCATGGCATCTGCCGTGACACCACCACGACAATTCATAACTTTGATATTGCTTGTTCTTAAACTATTTGTATCTAGTCACCCTTATGAACTTTGATATTGCTTGTTCTTAGACTATTTGTAGCTAGCTCAAGTTTGACCTAATTTCGTTAAATTACCAATATGCAAAGTCTTAGCAAGAAGTTGAACCTATTGTCAAAACTCTCGCTGGTTTCTGGTATATTAAGTTTGAACCCTCGATGGGCACGTCCAAAAGCTTTTTCGTAAATCAATCAAAGCAAAACCTACAATTTACTTGTAGTTTCAAATTTGACCTAATTCCGAGATATTGACATAAAATTATTCAAATATGCGGCGTTAGCTATAGGAAGCTTCAAAACCCATAAAACATGGGAATCACAAGTACAACATGTTGTCGATCCACTATATATATGTCTGTCAACTTGGCTTGTGGCATCCACATCCAGTATTCTTTGGACTTCTCTTTACGGAAAAGAACAACTAACCTTGTTCGTCTTCACTTGGAAAATGTAGAATTCAATGTTCTTTCCTGGTAGTTGGACACTCACACCCATGGCACTGCTTACTACTAGAAAATGCACCCATCTACCTCTAAAATGACATTTAATTCAAGAGTTATCTATCGCGCTTACTTGTAGCTCAAGTTTGACCTAATTAATTTCATTAAATTTTCAAGATGCAAAATCTTAGCAAGAAGTTGAACCTATCGTCAAAACTCTCGTTGTTTTCAGATATATTAATTGTGAACCTCGATGGGTACCTCCAAAAGATTTTTCTTAAAACTTTCAAAGCAACCTACAATTTACTTGTAGTTTCAAATTTGACCTAATTTCGATAAATCGACATATAGTCATTCGGTCAAATGGGCAGAGTTAGCTAGGAAGTTTGTAAACTCATAAATAAAACATGGGAATCGTTGGTACAAAATGTTGGTCCACTATATATGTCTATAAACTTGACGTGGCATTCACATCCAATATTCTCTGGACTTCTTACGAAAAAGAACAACCTCGCTCGTCTTCACTTGGAAAATGTAGAATTGAATGTTCTTTCCTGATAGTTGGAAACTCACATTGACGACATTGTTTACTACAACAAGATGCACCGATCTACCTCTAAAAATACATTTAATTTCAAGAGAAATATATCACGCTTAATTACTTATAGATCAGGTTGGACCTAATTTCGTTAAATTGTCAAGATGCAAAATCTTAGCAAGAAGTTGAACCTATCATCAAAACTCTCGGTGTTTTATGATATATTAATTATGACCCATCGATGGGTACCTCCAAAAGTTTTTTTGTAAAACTACCAAAGTAACCTATAATGTACTTGAAGTTTCAAATTTGACCTAATTTTGATAAATTGACATAAAGTCATTCGGTCAAATGGGTAGAGTTAGATAGGCATTTTGAAAACTCATAAAACATGGGAATCGTTGGTACAACATGTTGGTACACTATATATGTCGGTAACTTGGCTTATGGTATTCAGATCCAATATTCTTTGGACATTTCTTTACGGAAAAGAACAACCTTGCTCGTCATCACTAGAAAAATTGAGAATTGAATGTTCTTTCCTGATAGTTGGAAATCACACCGACGACATTATTTACTATAGGAAAATACACCCTTCTACCTCTGAAAATTCATATATTTCAAGAGCAATCTATCGCGCTTACTTTGTAGCTCAAGTTTGAACCAATTTCATTAAATAGTGTCATGATGCGAAATCTTAGCATAAAGTCAAACCAGTTGTCAAAACTCTTGGTTGTTTCTCATATATTGATTGTGACCACCTGATGGGTACCTCCAAAAGCTTTTTCGTATAACTTTCAGAGCAACCTACAAAACTTGTAGTATATAGTTCAAATTTGACCTAATTTTGATTAATCGACATATAAAGTCATTCAAGTGGGCAGAGCGATAAGCTATAGGAAGTTTGAAAACTCATAAAAGACAGGAAATCATAAGTACAATATGTTGGTCCTCAAAAGTTGAAACTATCGTCAAAACTCTCGGTGGTTTCTGACTTATTGATTGTGACCCCTCTATGGGTGCCCCCCAAAAGCTTTTTCATAGAACTTTCAAAGCAAGCTACAATTTACTTGTAGTTTCAAATTTGACCTAATTTCGATAAATCGACATAAAGTCATTCAAATAGGTAGAGTTAGCTAGGAAGTCATTCAAATATCGACAAACATTTAATTCAAGAGGGATCTTTCGCGCTTACTTGTAGCTCAACTTTGACCTAATTTTGTTAAACTATCAAGATGCAAAGTCTTAGCATGAAGTTGAACGTGTCGTCAAAACTCTCGGTGGTTATGATATATTAATTGTCCCCTGAATAGGTACCTCTAGAAGAGTTTTCATAAAACTTTCGAAGCAACCTACAATTTACTTGTAGTTCAAATTTGACCTAAATTCGATAAATAATTGGCATAAAGTAATTCAAGTTGGCAGAGTTAGCTTGGAAGTTTGAAAGCTCATAAAACATGGGTATCGTCAGCACAACATGTTGGTCCACTCTTTATGTCTAAAAACTTGTCTTGTGGTATTCAGATCATATTCTTCAGAGTTTCTTTATGTAAAAGAACAATCTCGTCATCACTCGAAAAATTGAGAATTAAATGTTCTTTCATGATAGTTGGAAACTAACACCGACGACATTGTTTACTACATCACCCATCTACCTCTAAAAATACATTTAATTCAATAGCAATCAATTGCCCTTACTTGTGTAGCAAATATTTGACCTAATTTCGTTAAATCGGCAAAAAGTCACTAAAGTGTGCAAAGTTAGCTGGGAAGCTTGAAACATCCTATTTCTAAAAACTTTGGAATTATAAGAAACCATGTTCCACTTTATCTGATAATCAGGGCAGTGTAATTATTTTTTAATTGTGGTAGGTCTCGTGGAGAGAGGTGCTTTATTAGTTAACACGCGGTCGGTGGAAGTACAAGTTACATCAAGGACCTCATAAAAATGAAAATTACATCCAAGTCCATGCATTTAGCACAAGATCCCTGAAACTAAGAAATGAAGTGTCTTTTGAGGTTTGCGCGTATGCTAGATATTGTAGAGCCAAAATTTGTTCTGAAACAATCTACATTCTAACTTTTACTACTTGTACGTATAGTAAACAAGAATCCATAAAACAAAGTGATTGTACTCTCTATTGGAGTAGTAACTTGGATTGGTTTTTCACATATCTAAGTACTACTACTAATTATAATTTCTCAAAAAAGTACCACTAATAAATGCAGTACTAGTTTGTCTGATTTGTTCTAAGATGTAGTACTACTACTATTACTAGTACTCCCTCTGTCTGAGATTATTAAGGCCATTTAAATTTGATAAGACCAAAAAAGTTAATTACAGGTTGGTGTCGAAGACATGCATGCAGTCCTCGGTCTCTCCCCTACAACACTGTACATCCTGCAGCAGGCCGTAGGCTTTTCGTCTCTCTTCAGGAGTAGATCTTCTTGCCTCTCACTCACCTGGATCTTCTTGCCTCGGTCTCTCCCTCTGTTTGTACTGTACTGTCTAGTACAGTATAGCGTGAAACCTGCTTTATTACTCACCTGTCAACTTTCTGTAGCCTTTTTGTTTTAATGAAGCATGTACATCGTGTGAACATTGTCTAAGAAAAAAGTGGCCAAGTGCAGCTGCCGCCGATGCACCCATACCTAGCGTATTCCTGTACAATTGTACCAGTACAGTACGAAACTCAATCAGTATACTCTTCAGTATACCCACCCAACCCGAGTTTCTGGCCGGTGGGCACTATGTCGGCGAGTCGATCTTCCCTCTGTTACAACTCCCACAAGTTCGTGTACTGCGTCGGCGGATTCGACCGTGAGCCGGCTGCTATGGACGCCATCCAGTTCGAGGCGATGATTGAGTGCCCCTACGACGGCTGCTTTAGCTTGGTCACCTTCAACAAGCTCGACGAGCACAAGATCACGTGCTCGCACGGCCTGTGATCCTGCATTGATTCCGCCTATGATTTCATTGCCTCGCCGGTAGAGCTCCTTCCCCACATGAAGGAGGCCCACAGAGTCATAGTAACCAGGGCCATCTACGGCAACGCCTTATTTTGCATCATCTTGACTCCACCACCAACAAGCACGAGGGGATTCAAGTGCTTCCTCTTCTGGATAGTACGTGTTTAGCGACCATCGACGCTTCGGCTGCCGTCGTGTCCTTGTTGTGCATCAGGCAGGACAGGTGCTTGTGGCCGCGGTACACGATGAAACTGTGTGCGCCTGGCCCGCCGAGGTCGGAGGACTTATGGATGGTCTAGAGCCTTAATGCGGTAATCGAGCTGACGAGCAGCTCGTCGCCGTCCAACTTCCCGTCCGACAAGCTCAGGACGTACCTCGGGGTGCCGCCGTGGTTCCTGATGAAGCTTGGACAGTCCACCCATGTATCTTTCTGGATTTGCATCGACAGGAAAAAATAATCTTAAACTACGGCTAATGATCAAGACTATAATGGTGTATTAGCAGATAAATAGTACTACTGGTAGTACTATTTTACTACTCCAGTTTACTAGTAGTAGTCGCATGTAGGTTCTCTTTTGGTACTAGGAAGGATGCATTTTGGATGTAAACTAAGTTTGCTGCTAATGTTATTACGAGGTATTTAGGGGTTCAGTATGACTTTTATGTAATTGTTCACTTCTACGACATGGACCAGAGATAAACACACTAACCGTTCTTACGATGCTTCGATTTTAGTCATCTAACTCAGTGATTACGGAAGTTTATACCCAAACTTGTCAATTCGACTTGATTTAAGTCTTGAACCAAGATTGCCGTCGAAATTGCGCTGGTGTGGACGACGCATCGACGTGGGTCCAGCGTGCAGGATAGGCTGCCCTGGAATTTAGCCTAAATATCTAGAAAATAATATGAAGATCTACGACATCAACTCAATGTTATCAGAATCATCACGAACCATGTTTTCATATTATATGCGTTTGACATTATGTAAGTTAGTATGTTTGTACATATAGTTGGTCAAACTTTATAAATATTGACTTCGACAAAACCTAGTATGCTTTCTAATTTGGATATGAGGGAGCATCTAAGTACTAAAATGCGTCGAAATACATGCGTATCTAGACAAAACCAAGTCAGTAGCTACTATTTTAGGATGGAGGGAGTAATTATTTATGAGTAATCTATTTTTCATAAATTTTTACTGCTACGGCACGTGCCCACGACTAGAGCATGGACCAATGCATAATAATCACGTGACCATGCGGTGGTGTTGGGGATATACTTTCTAGGTATCCTCACTGTGCCTCACTGACCAGGGTGGCCCCCTTTGGGTTAGAGCATTGCTTCACGAGCGGCTCAGTCAGGGAGAAGAGACGGAGTCCAGTCCGGCTACGGGAAGGCCCAGATAACTTACTGACATAGGCCCATAGTGTTACTTGTAGTTCAAGATGTAATCTATAACCGACTCTTAGTCGCAGCCGGATAGGTCTCTCCTGTAAACCCTAGGTCAGATATCTATATAAGCCGTCGTAGGGAGAGCCTTTTGGGCACCTACACAATAGTCTACAATCTCAACTCGCACAGGAGAAACACTTGTAACCCATATTTCGGCTCTGCCATATTACTAGATTGCTAGCAGGAGTAGGATCCGTCCAAAGCCAGCGGATTCGAACCTAGGTAAACTTGTGTGCTCACTGTCCCGGAATACCGTACGTCTCACACCCCTCTCTTCTGCACTCCTAGAGGACCCCCTAATGGCGTACTTGTCATCAATCCAACGATAGTTGATGCCCACCATGGGGCAAGTGAGCTTCGGATCTGCGTTCCGGGCGGAATCTACAAGAATTAGAATCAGCGAGACCGTCGCTGTCTATCGCATCCTCTATGACAGTGACGTCCCTCTCATCGTTCTCGACGAGACTTGGATTCCAGCTAGGGAGGCTGTAACCGCCTACACCATTATGTCTTTCGGTGAGATCGATGTTTACATCGGCTTTGCTGAACCTGCCCCACCCACCCCAGCGGTGATGATAAAGGCAGACGAAGTTTTTGGCTCCCATCTGTCCATGGAGGCGGCGGAGTTCCGGATCCCAGAAAACCCTAATCCCACCCAGCCCACACCCGTGGCGGAGATAGTGGAGAAAGCTGAGCCTGAAGCAGATGTTGCGGCACAGGTTGAATCTGGAGTGGATCTCCCTAGAGAGGCCGAATCCCAAATCGACCCACCCTTTCGAGATCAAAATCCAGGAGGAACAAGTCAACAACGCTGGTTCATAATATTCTAACGCCAGAACAGATCAACCCTTCCCGAGGCATACGTTGAGGCGCATGATAATGAAAGACGCAAGCATGGATGAGGTTCTCGAAACCATCAGAATTTTTGAGGAGGCCCACGAGGAACGCTGCAACTACCTCAGGAAGCACACATCGCACTTTGTCAGATATGTTGGATCCGGATCCGGCTCTGCCAATGCTGGAGACAACGAGGACTCGGTGCTAGAGGCGATCGGAACAAACACCGACTTACCGTCATCTTCGGATGACTCCATGACATCGGCAGATTTCTGAAAATTCTCCACGGAATATGAAGAGGAGTTCAACTCCAAAGCTGCAGAAGAAGGAGAAGCCATGGATGAAGGATCCGGAGAAAACTCTCCCAAAGCGCAGGATGACATGGAACTCGGAGTTAACCCCAATGTCCAGATGTTCGAAAGTATCGATCAGAGCTTAACTCCTGGAAATAGACCCAAAGCCGTCTTTGCTACCGGTGCTGCCAAGAAGTCAAAGAAGAAGAACAAGAAAAACAAGACCCCGACAAAAGATCCTCCAGAGGAGGAAGTGGTTGCCGAGGATTACGAAGAAGACTCAGATGGAGCCTTAATCCCAGACGAGCCCAAAGAAGCTTCGGTGGATGGACACGTGGTCACCGCTGGTGCCCGTAAGCTTATCGATGCTGCATTAACTACACCTATCCCTACAGCGGCAGAACTTACTGCTGCAGAATTGGAGGAAAGGGCCCAGGCCCTAGAAGCGCACCGCCAAGTACTCCTAGATGAAGCCAAAAACATCGAGGAAGAGAAGAAGAGCATAGCTACTACGGAGAATCTCATCTCTCTACAACACCTAAAGACCCGGAAATGCTTCGTACGGGTCGATAAATTCCTGAAGTCCGCAAAGTCCTCATTGAGGGAGATCCGGGGATGCCACGTACCGACAACAATGGAGATCTGGTGTACCCAACACCAGTACAAAACACCGCCGTGGCTCGTGACATCCTGGCAAATAATCTAGGCCCGGAGGAGGTTCAACTTGGCATTTAGCTACTCACCAAGGCTCTGGAGCAACAGAAGGTCGCGAAATCCGGAAGCGGAAAACTGGTCTCTCGATCTGACCAATGCCGCACGGATCTGGCCTGGGATGATATCAGGCCCCAATGGATGCCAGAACAACATCACCATTCCGACCGTCGAGAAGACAACTACTCAAGAACCGGATCTTCAGGCCAACAGCACAGAACCGCGCGTGACTGGAGCAATGTGGCCCCAGTCGCAGGGCGAGATGTAGTTGCAACACGGTATCCGAGACATCCTCCTCGGCGAGAGTCAGACAATCACAGAGAAGAAGACAAAGAGAAACGTCAGGAGGAGGACCTTCAAAGAATGCCACCTCCTAGACATACAAAGCATCAGCCAGAACCTCACCAAACTGCAGGAAACGACGGACGAAGGAACGACGAACACCGCGCCAAGTCAAGCCGGTAGTGGGCTCGTTGTAATGAAGACCCTCCCCGGAACCAGAATAATGACGCTCCGGATGGAGGCCGGTGATCAACCGGAAACAATCACCCTGATCCACCCTCTCCACCAAGTAGCCACCACAACGGCTCTCAAGGAGGGCGCCGTGGCGGAGAAGGTGGTGGCAGAAGTAGAAGTCCGGTTCCAAGGCACTGCAGCCACAACCATCAACCAGGATGGTGATCTCTGTCACCAAGTGACGCGAGACATCGGATCAATTCTAACATAGAGGCGCGGTGCTACGAGAATGACAAAATCTACGTGGGTCCAAAATGCTTCGGACCACGCATACGGCAAACACACTTCCCGGAAGGATTTGCTATCTCAAGGCACATTCAAGCCTACGACGGTGTAGCTCGTCCAAATACTTGGCTCTAGGATTTTTTCCAGGCTTCCTGCATCACCAAAGGCGGAAATAGCTTGGTCACGACCAGATATCTCCCACTTATGCTGTGGAAGATGGCATGATCCTAGCTCAATGATCTTACAGAAAACACCATCCACAACTGGTATGACATGCAAAGCGCGTTCTTTCAGAATTTCGAAGGCACAAATCGGAGGCCCTGTACGGTAGGAGACCTGCAGCGTTGCACCCAGAAGGCTGGAGAAACTTGCCGAGATTACCTCGGATGATGGATCGACACTAAGAACTCCTGCGAGGGAGTAAACGACCAAACTGCGATTGAAGCTTTCATCGTAGGACTCCCAATTGGTTTACTACGTCATCGCTTGGAGTGTGACAAAGTCACTGATTTGGGAGAGATGATAGAAACAACGAGCAAGTATGCAGATGCTGACAACAATGCAGAAGGACTACTCAACGTCCTAGCCATGCCACAGTCGGCAAAACAACCAAAGCAACAAGCTAAGAAGCGCAAGAACACCTCGGAAGAAAAGCCCAACGCGGAAACAACAGTTGTTACTGCTACTTTCATGTCTAGAGGACGAGGAGGGCGCAGAGGTGGCCGTGGACGCGGTCGTGGGTCATCAAGGGTCTAGGGTAGAGGAGACCAGCAACCTGGCAAAACCTACTCGTGGGCCGACATTGCCAATAACCCGTGTGTGCATCATTTAGATCCCAATGGGGGATCGTCCCACACGAACGCAGAGTGTCGTTTCAATGATGACATCAAAAAGGACGATACCGCTGGCTACAGGGCTAAGCGGAAGAAGGGAAAAAATAATCCCAAAAAAGAGAAAGAGGCCAAGGAAGATTCCGACATGGAGGAAGCTGATGCTTCAAATCCCAAGTCGGATGGAAAGAAGAACTTCGCAACAAAGAAAGACACTTACGTCACCTTGCTTGGGTCTCAACCAGCTAAGGTCAAGAAAGCAGTACTGCATGAACTCAACGAGACTGTTTCGGCTGTTCCAGAATACTTGGACTAGTCGGAAGTGGCAATCACCTTTGACCGTGCTAATCATCCGCCTAAGTTGCACAGGCGAGGAAAATACGCCTTAATCGTCAATCCACTTATTGACGGCTATGGGTTCTCCAAGACCCTCATGGACGGCGGCAGCAGTATCAATATTCTGTATGTCGAAACGCTACGCTGGATGCGGATCTCGGAGATACAGCTGAATCACAGCTCTGTGATCTTTCACGGAATTGTCCTAGGAAGACAAGCAAATTCCCTGGGAGAGATCACTTTGGATGTCACATTTGGTACTCCAAAGAATTATCGGACGGAAGCAATTTCCTTCTAAGTGGTCCTGTTCAAGAGCGCCTACCACGCTATATTCAGACAGCCGACTTACTAAGCTTTTAGGGCTCGTTCGGGTTACATTTACAATATGATGAAAATTCTAGGTCCCAACGACGTGATCACCATCAGGGGAGACCCGAAGAAAGCACGAGAGTGCGAGGATGGAAATGTCGCCTTTGCTAAAGCCGTGATGCATGCCCAGGAGTACCAGTGTAACATCCCAAAACTTTAATCCAAGCTTATCAAGATCCAAATCATCAAATTTAGGGTTAACAAAAACTTTTCCAAATTAAAAATGAAAGCATTCATGTGTATGTGCATTTAAATTAGGAATTGATTTGAATTGCCATGGTTCTATGATTCTTTGGTTGTAAAATGTTTCTTAGGTGATTTAAACATCATCTACCTCATTCCCAAACTTTTCCCAAAGAAATTCAAATCAAAAACAATTAAAAAGGAGGAATGGTCATTTGGCCATTTTAATCAACTACACTACTTTGAGTGTTCCTAGCACTCATTTCTCAACAGATATAATTCTAGATCTTTACACCCCTTGCTAGTACACATAATGAGGTACCAAGGCCCACCTTTTGATCTGCTAAAAACATTCAAACACTATATTTAAAAGGCATTGGAAAATTGAATCTATTTCATATGGGAAGATCCCACTATTTCAAAAACCATCAATTTGATCTCCACTTTCAAAACCCTTATAACTAGAGACTACCTAGTACCAGTGGAGAACACTCAAAAATTTTGAAACCAAAATTCGAAACTTGAATTCTTTCGGCCATTTTGTCAAACACCTTGTGTGCAAAAATCTGGAATAATCACAAACACTATTGTGAGCAGTGTTTGGACCAATGTGGTCTCCCATTTTGCAATCAGAGCCACCCCAGTGCACCCCTACCCTTTGCTAGCCCGGCCAAGCCATGTGCACACGACCAAATGGTCATGGCCATTAAGGCCGAGCACCTTGAGCACCCTCACCGGCGACAGCGCGCCACAGCAGCCGCCAGCCTCGCCCACCATGTCCAGCACGTCGCCCGTGGTCCACCTCCACCGTCCAACCAGCCCCAGCCCAAGGACAGCGACCAGAACAGCCAGGAATCGCCGCGCCCGAAGCCTGTGGACCATGCCGACGCCGCCTGTAGAGAGTGCCCGGTCCCCGTGTAGCCAGACCTCGCCTAGCTCCAGCCGCCCATCTACACGATCCCCACCGGCCTAGCAAGCTAACAGACATGCCCAATCCCCTGACCATACGCCGTAGTCGCCGGCCACCGTGAAACTTACCGTCGGCAGAGACTTAGTGCGCGCTGCGCTCTTCACTTTCCCCGATCGCAAACCACTACACCAGAACCACCATGACACTCGCCAGGGCACCGCCCACGTCTTAGCACACCGCCCACGCCTCTAGCTCGTTGTGCCGTCGTCACCGGCGAGCACCGCCCATGCTTCTCTGCCGCTCAGTCGACCCTATATAAAGCGGCCACCCCAGCACCATTTCTCCACACTCCCACACTCCCCACCTCTCACTGAACCTCACCCACCTCTAGCCGACGCTGCTCGAGCTTTGCCTCGCTGGAATTTGAGCCGAAGCTGCTGCAACAGGAGGAGAAGGGCGCTTACGATTTAGGGCACCCCAAGCTCCGCCGCAACCGCGCCTCGCCTCGCCATCGTCTACCAGCCCGTTTGCCCGCCTCACCGACCTTTCTGGAGCCCTGGTACGCCCCCAATCGACCCCCACCACTGCGTCTAGGTCAGACTCTCGCCAGAGTAATCCGTCGTCGACGATGACTCTCCACCGTTAAATCCCCTTTTAATCGTGCGGCCTAGGATGCTAGATACCGTTTTGGTGTTTTTGTGCCGCTGACTG
Source organism: Avena insularis (assembly GCA_023614405.1). Lineage (NCBI taxonomy): Eukaryota > Viridiplantae > Streptophyta > Magnoliopsida > Poales > Poaceae > Avena > Avena insularis. Next base: position 162,126,371 of record CM042696.1, read on the forward strand.
GTGGAGCCCGCATGTTAGGCAGCCTGTTGCATGCACTGTGCGTAGCTGGGCCGGCCTAGTTAGTTCCCATGCGAGTTAGAAATTAAAATGGAGTTTTTTCTATTTAGAGTTAATCTAGTTTCTGTCCACTAGTTTAAAAATCAATTCTGGGAGTTTGACAAATCCATTTTGCATGAAACCAATTTTGCCTGAAAGGTATTGAAATGATATATCCAAGCCCGTTGGATTTAATTCAATTAGAGTTATAGAGCTCTCCTAATAAAAATAACAAACCAGAAGCTTTTGCACCTTGCAACATTTTTATAAAATCAACCAAGATAGATTTTGAGTTGATTCCAACTCTCAAAAATCACATTTCACCATACCTATATGAATATGTAATAATATTAAGGTTTACATGCAGTGACTTTGGACTAGTACCAAAATAATGCTATATAGGCATTTCTAGTCACTTTAAATCATGAAATAATAAACTTAAACCAAAGTAATTATGATCCAACCCTTAAATCTCATTCCCACATGTTGGAATATGTGGTGATGACATGTGTCCACATGATCCCATATTTTAAGTGGTGAATATTAAATCTTAGTTAATTTTTCAATGAGTAGAAATTACTTTTCTAAATTAAAAAGAATGAAACTAGTGAATTAAACTTGTGATGCTTGTGATGATAATAGATCATCAAATGTGTGTCTTAGAATGCTAATTAGACTAGTTAAGTATTGTTTGGTGATTGTGTACTCCGTATGTATTTATAGACGATAGTACCGACCAAGTCTACGAGGAGGAGGAGTTCTACCAAGAAGAAGAAGAAAACTTCAACCATTGCACCAACCAAGGCAAGCCACCATTAACAATGCAAGCTAACACTTGCAAGTATACCGCTTAGCAAGCTAGGATTAAACTAGATGGTTTAGCAAGATGCTATAGGCATGCTTGAGTCATATCACTTTGACTATTAGTTACCCCAAGTCTTATTCCTAAGCTTTACTTCCTTTACTTTACCCAAAGTTCCCTATTTTTTTGAAGGTAGCATAAAGAGTATAAAACTTGACCTATTTTAGAACCCTTTAGATGTCATTCTATGGCATGAGATTGAACCTATCACTTCCACCTTAGTGAACACTCTTAACTTAGTGGTTTAGAGTAGATAAAAACTTGAGTCACTTTAGATGGGAGCACTTGGTGAAAATAAATTATGAAAACCTTGGAATGATGAGTCATTCTATTGAGATGTTTTGACATGTGTTGAGAAACACCAATGGTTTATGATGATGAAAATGTTGAGGCATGAGCCTTAACCCTTTTATAAAACTGATGGTTGGATTCGGATGCGATACCATTCCAAATTTACCGTACAACCACACTACCTGAATTGGGTAAGGCTTAGCTAGAAATTTATATGCATTAGTATTAGTTCCCTCGCGGGAGAGGTTTGAGCTGAGGCTACCTCTCATGATGTCCACCTATGCAGTGCCCAAGATGACTGATGGTCATGGTTGGGAGGCCATGCTTATAGGAGAGGTGCTTATACTAGGGTGTGTAAAGGGAAGGTTATGTTTGATTATCTGCATACTAAAGTATGATGATTCAGGGTTATCCCTGACAGATGTATCGAATCTTGTGGTGAAAGTGTACCACCTCTGCAGAGTGTCAAACTATTCGAATATCCGCGTCCGCGTTTATGGATAGTTGGAATGGCCATACTGTTTCGTTGTCAGATGTTTTCCAAATAACTTGAGAGGAATGATGAATATTGACTTGACCACAACAGGGTTGTGTTTATGAAACTAGCTTCCCAACTTAAGTGATTCTAGAACTTTACTTTATCTTTCTTTGCTTCTGAACTCAGCTTAGGTTTTAAACTTAACCTTGTAGTTAAACATAGATTTAGCACTTTGACTTAGAACTATTTTACTTGTTAGTGGTAGTTTGCGAGTACTTAAAGAGTACTCATGGCTTTTGTCCCTGGCTATTCTCATGGCCAGACTATGAAGGAGACTATCAAGATGATGGGCAACAGGATGGCTATGATAACTAGGACTATCTCACAAGATTGCATTACTGTGCCCTGAAGATGGACCCCACCGCTACGCTTATCTTTTATTTCTGCTGCTTGTTGTATTAAAGACCGGATCATGAGATCCTTATTTGTGTAAGACCTTATGTATGGTTTGTAATGGATGATGTACTGTGATATCCAATCCGTTATGTCTCGCAAAAATGGTAATCCTGGGATTGCGAGGTATGGCATAACGGGCATCTGGGATTAAAAATACGGGTGTTGACAACCAGGAGATCAAGAAGACCATCGACCCATCCAAGATGCCCGCGACGAAGAAGGAGCTGACAAAGCCGACTCTGGAGTTCAAGGCATCAGAAGAGACGAAGACGACACCGTTGAAGGATGATGACCCCTCCAAGGTGACCCAGATAGGTGTAGGTTTAGACCACGTATAGGAAAGCGCGCTTGTCAAGTTCCTCAAAGCAAATCAAGATATCTTCGCATGGCAGCCATCTGACATGACCAGAGTACCTAGGGAACTTGCCGATCACTCTCTAAATGTACACCCAAACACTAAACTCGTCAAATAGTCCTTACAATGTTTCGGTGATGAAAAGCGAAAAGCAATAGCTAAGGAACTAGCTCGGCTCGAGTTAGCCGGATTCATAGAAGAGGTCATCCACACTGAGTGGTCGGCCAATCCTGTAATGGTCCCTAAAAAGGACACTACTAATTTAAGGATGTGTGTTGATTATACCGCCTTGAACAAGGCTTGCCCCAAAGATCCGTTCACTCTGACTAGGATTGATCAAGTTATCGATTCTACGGCAGGCTCAAAACTCCTATGCTTTCTCGACGCATATTCTGGATATCATCAAATTTGGATGAAGGAATCAGACAAAGTCAAAACTTCATTCATAATCCCTTTTGGAACCTTCTGTTTCGTTACGATGCCCTTCAGGCTCAAAAACGTAGGAGCTACTGATACGTTGCTAACGTATCTATAATTTTTGATGTTCCATGCTTGTTTTATATCTACTTTCTTATGTTTTGTCCACACTTTGGAGTATTTCTGTACACTTTCTTGGACTAACCTATTAACAAGATGCCACAGTGCCAGTTGCCTGTTTTCTGCTGTTTTTTGGTTCTAGGAAAGTCAGAAAATCAATATTCTCGGAATTGGACCGGATAAAAGCCAAAGTCGATATTTAACCGGAAGACTCACGGAGCCAGAAGACGAGACGGAGAGGGGCCACAGGGTGGCCACACCATGTGGTGGTGCAGGCTAGCCCTGGCCGCGCCACCAGGTGGTGTGGGCCCCCTGGCCACCCACTGACCTTGCCTCTTCTCCTATAAGATGCCTCCCGATGCAAAAACCCTAAGTCATCAAGCCTCCAGCCATTCCGCAGCGCCACCGCAACCGAAGGGGAGATTTGGGGGACAGAAAGTCTCTGTTCCGGCACCCTGCCGGGACGGGGAAGTGCCCCTGGAGCCATCTCCATCGATCTCCACCACCATCTCCATCGCCATTGCTGATTCACATGGTGAGGAGGGAGTAGTTCTCTCTCGAGGCTAAGGGTTCTACCGGTAGCTATGTGTTCATCTTTCTCTCTATGCATGATCTTATTGAGATCATGAGCTTGTAATCTATAGATCTACCTTGCTACTCAAGTGCTTTAATAGATCTCTGCTCTCCCCATGTGTGTGAAGTTGACAGTGTGCACACCATGGTGGCACTTAGGCTAGAGATTACAAATACTTGTTATGAGTTATATTTGGAGTTGGATGTCTCTGAAATTGTGGTGTTTGTTTGAACCATCTAGTGCTCAAGGTGACAGTGTGGGGTTTTCTAGATGGGAAAGATGAACTTTGAGGTGTGTTGTTATAGCCCTACCATCGATTAGAGTGTTCAACCAAAGAGTAGTTAAGAGTAGTATCATAAAGAGAAGATATTTATATGAGAGTGTTCACTAGTGAAAGTATGATCCCTAGGCCTTGTTTCTTAGCATTGAAACACCGTTTGCAACTAGATCTATTACATGTTTGCTTGCTTCCTTCTTTATTTCAGTTTTACTTTAGTCTGTTCCACGCCATCAAGCTATATTCTATCATCGTTACCACTTATAATTATCTATACCACTTGTATTTAACTATCTCTTCGCTGAACTAGTGCACCTATACGACAAGTGTATTGGGTGTGTTGGGGACACAAGAGACTTCTTGTATCTTGATTGCAGGGTTGCTTGAGAGGGAATACCTTTGACCACTTCCTCCCTGAGTTCGATAAACCTTGGGTGATCCACTTAAGGGAAAACTTGCTGCTGTTCTACAAACCTCTGCACTTGGAGGCCCAACAACTGTCTACAAGAATAGAAGTGCATAGACATCAAGCTATTTTCTGGCGCCGTTGCCGGGGAGGTAAGGTAAAAGGTACTCACATCCTCCGGTGTGAGTGCTCGAAGTTATTTCCTTTAGATTCTGCAATCATATCTTTTTGTTTCTTGTTTTCACTAGTTAGGCTTGATGGAAAACAACAACAAAAATTAGAGAGCTTTATAGTATTTATCTTGAGTTAGGACATGAAGTGTTTGAGGAGAAAATTAAAAAACCTATGGAACTTTATTTGCATGCTAATAGCAATGTTGTTAGTATGAATTCTTTGGACACCATTATTGCTAATGCTATGGCAAAGTCTAAGCTTGGGGAAGCTAGTTTGTATGAAAATGATCTTTTTAGTTCCCCAACTTTGGAAGATAGTTATTCTATTGCTTATGATGATACCAAACCTCCAATATATGATGATTATAATGATGAATATGATATTTTCAGTCCACATACTATTAAGGAGAAAATTAATTATGATTACAATATGCCTCCTATATTTGATGATTATGGTGATGAGAATAATAATGATAGCTATTTTGTTGAATTTGCTCCCACTACAATTAATAAGAATGGCTATGTTTATGTGGGGAGTATTAATTCCTTTATGCATGTGGCTCATGATAAGAATGATTCTTGTGATAGTTATATTGTTAATTTTATTCATGATGCTACTGAAAGTTATTATGAGAGAGGGAAATATGGTTTTATGCATCTCAATAATATTAAGTTTCCCCTCTTTATGTTGAAAGTGTTGAAGTTGCACTTGTTTTGCTTTACTATGCTTGTTGCTTTGAGCTTTCATGACTTGTTTATTTACAAGATTCCTATGCATAGGAAGTGTGTTAGACTTAAATGTGTTTTGAATTTGTTTCTTGATGCTCTCTTTTACTTCAATTCATATTTCTTATGTGAGCATCTTCTCAAACTATCATGCCTAACTTAAAGGCGTTAAAAAAAGTACTTATTGGGAGATAACCCAAAAGTTTTAGATGAGTCTTGGAAGTTATTACTTCAATAATAAACGCTCCTTATCCTTTTTATTTGCTTTTTGTGCCAAGAGTAACCTCTAATGAGAGAGAAGTAATGATTGGGAAAGTTGCTGTCCCGAAACAGATTTCTGCGCTTCACCGTAAAAATTCGTGTAAAATCTCTGTACGTCCTTTTGAGGCGTGAATATTTTATTCTTCTGCCCCAGTTTGTTATCTAACTTTCGTTAGTTCAACACTTTTCGATTCGAGCAACATAAGGTCTTCGAAAAAATTCGTCTTTACCTGCTGGTCTGTTTTGACAGATTTCTGCCTTTATTTGTATTTGCTTCTTGTTGGTTCCTTTTTTAGTTCTTTTGGGGAATTGAGCTTTTTGAGGGATGTGCTAAAGTAGCTTGTGTTTTAATGGAAGTTTTATTGGTGTTAGAACTGAAGCTAAAGACTTATTATCTTGAGTGCACTAATGTTGCTAATAAAGATTGTGTGAAGTTTTGTATGAAGGAAAAATTTCAGGTGTATGGAAGGAATGAGTAATAAGATGAAGGATAGACTAAAGCTCAAGATTGGGGATGCCATGCGTGTCACCCCAAGAAATATCCAAGAAGTACAAGCGTCAAAGCTTGGGGATGCCCAAGGCATCCCCCTCTTCATCAATAAAAATCTCAGGTTTTCTTCCAAACACTTCATTTCTATTGTTTCATGCACATTTGTGTTGTTCTTGGAGCATTTTAGTTTTTGGTTTTAGTTTGCTTAGTTTGCTTGAATAAATTGGTTAGACCCCCTCATTCATATTTTGGTTTTCAAATAGTTTGGTTTGGATTGGAAAAAGAGTAGGAAAGTTCATGCTTAAGTGGTAAAAAGAGCTTGTTTTTGACTGTGGCCTATGCTTTGTCATGCCATGCTCGATATTGTTTTGGATTTATGCTTAGTATTCTTTGCTGTATCATGACTTGTTATAAAAAATTGAGATTGCTTAATGTGCCTTTGAAGAATCATGCGTTGTTTTAGCATATTAAAGCATCGTATCATGGTATTCTCCTTTGATGCTTTATTTCGGTTGACTTGGCGCATGCTCACACCATGTTATGACTATACCAAGTCACCATAGCCTTTATAATCCTTTAGTTTTCGACTTGTAGTATCACTTTATGCTTTAATTAATGATGTTTTGCCGCTTTGCATGATTATGGCCATTATTGCTCTCTTAGTTTGTCGCTCCCAGTCTTTTGCTAGCCTCCACAACCAAGTATGAGTTCCACTCATGAATCCAAACTTCCTACACCAAGTTATTCCAAAGAGTCCACCATACCTACCTACTAGTATATGCTATTCCAAGTATATTCATGTTTTTATCTACCTTCCGAATTAAACTTGCTATGAGAAAACTAGTGATTAAAGCTCTCACAAACTTGATGGCACACTTTACTTTTCTTGCCCTTAATAAACTTGAACCATTGTGTCGTCTATGTTGTATATGCTTGCACTTACTTGTTGGGGATTAGCAGAACCATGCTGTCATGGGGAACGCTTTCAACATTGCACTTGTACTTTGTACCTAGTTGATATCATGCTATTTTGTCTATGGATGTCGTCGGTGTGAAATGAAAGGGGAGCTTGTAAGTCCATGGAGTTATGTATATGTGTTAGAGAAACGCCTGGGCCGCTGGTCTAATCCATGCTGTCATGGTGGAAACCTGCAGCGTAACCATAATGAGCTGTCTACGAAGCATTCTTCTTATAAAAAAAAGAGTCAGATATTGAGAAAAAAGAGATATGAGAAAAGAGGAAAGAGAGAAAAAAGCACCATATTCCCATGGTAAATAAGAAGATTGCTAAGATGCTCGTTGCCTGCTTGCCTTGTTATTTTGATATGGGGATTCTTCCGTATCATCGGGCAAGGGGTACCCCATTGGCGGTTCTCTATGATATACATGTACTTACGATGACAAGAACTTACCGGTGACTAAACTTGAGTAGCATGAGGATCGGCCCTCGTATTCAAGGGACATGAGATTTCCAACTTATACTTCGTCAAGCATATACACCATAGTTTGTTCACTTTAACCTTAATCACTTCAAGATGCTTATGATAGGGGCAATGAGAGCTGAAAGCTAATAAGTACCATAATTTTTGGAAGCTCTTTATGAAACTTGAATCCCTACTTCCTTCTATGAAGGCCTTTCTTTTACTTTTATGTTGAGTCTCCACCTTCTATATTTATGCACCTACTTTGAGAGCATAGTGGCCATTCTTAGTTCTATGTGCATTGTCCGAAGACTTGTTGATTGATGCATAGCTTCGATATTGCTTGTTTTAAACTATTTGTATCTAGTCACTCTTATGAACTTTGAAGGTGTCCTATGCATTTATGTTTGCTACTCTATGAGGGACAAGCTGAATGCCACTATGCTATGTTTTCTTTATGTGAAACAAACAAACGTCTTGCAAAGCATTGCTATTCATTAATCTTTTGTTTGTGCCTTTTCATGTTGCAACATAGTTTCTTTGTCTTATTGCTAGAACTTTGTCTTTCATGTTATGATTGAAGTACTATGATCCCAGCTTTCAATGTTTTACAAATACTTTGATCAAGTTTATGATGGTGCATGTCACCTTAAAAATTATTCTTTCTTTTTATCACTTACCTACTCAAGGATGAGCAGGAGTTAAGCTTGGGGATGTTGATACGCTGCTAACGTATCTATAATTTTTTATGTTCCATGTTTGTTTTATATCTACTTTCTTATGTTTTGTCCACACTTTGGAGTATTTCTATACACTTTATTGGACTAACCTATAAACAAGATGCCACAATGTCAGTTGCATGTTTTCTGCTGTTTTTGGTTCTAGGAAAGTCAGAAAATCAATATTCTCGGAATTGGACCGGACAAAAGCCAAAGTCGATATTTTACCGGAAGACTCACGGAGCCAGAAGACGAGACGGAGAGGCGCCACAGGGTGGCCACACCATGTGGTGGTGCTGGCTAGCCCTGGCCGCGCCACCAGGTGGTGTGGGCCCCCTGGCCGCCCACCGACCTTGCCTCTTCGTGTATAAGATGCCTCCCGATGCAAAAACTCTAAGTCATCAAGCCTCCAACCACGAAAAGTTCCGCAGCACCGCCGCCACCGAAGGGGAGATTCGGGGGACAGAAAGTCTCTGTTCCGGCACCCTGCCGGGATGGGGAAGTGCCCCCGGAGCCATCTCCATCGATCTCCACCACCATCTCCATTGTCGTTGCTGATTCCCATGATGAGGAGGGAGTAGTTCTCTCTCGAGGCTAAGGGTTCTACCGGTAGCCATGTGTTCATCTCTCTCTCTCTATGCATGATCTTATTGAGATCATGAGCTTGTAATCTATAGATCTACCTTGCTACTCAAGTGCTTTAATAGATCTCTGCTCTCCCCATGTGTGTGAAGTTGACAGTGTGCACACCATGGTGGCACTTAGGCTAGAGTTTACAAATAATTGTTATGAGTTATATTTGGAGTTGGATGTTTCTATGAAATTGTGGTGTTTGTTTGAACCATCTAGTGCTCAAGGTGACAGTGTGGGGTTTTCTAGATGGGAAAGATGAAATTTGAGGTGTGCTGTTATAGCCCTACCATGGATTAGAGTGTCCAACCGGAGAGTAGTTCAGCGTTGTATCATAAAGAGAAGATATTTATATGAGAGTGTTCACTAGTGAAAGTATGATCCCTAGGCCTTGTTTCTAAGCATTGAAACACCGTTTGCAATTAGATCTGTTACATGTTTGCTTGCTTCCTTCTTTATTTCAGTTTTACTTTAGTCTGTTCCACGCCATCAAGCTATATTCTATCATCGTTACCACTTATAATTATCTATACCACTTGTATTTAACTATCTCTTCCCTGAACTAGTGCACCTATACGACAAGTGTATTGGGTGTGTTGGGGACACAAGAGACTTCTTGTATCTTGATTGCAGGGTTGCTTGAGAGGGGATACCTTTGACCACTTCCTCCCTGAGTTCGATAAACCTTGGGTGATCCACTTAAGGGAAAACTTGCTGCTATTCTACAAACCTCTGCACTTGGAGGCCCAACAACTGTCTACAAGAATAGAAGTGCGTAGACATCAACTACCTACCAGCACACTATGCAGCGTTGTCTCCACGACCAAATCGGACGCAATGTACATGCATATGTGGATGACATTGCGGTGATGTCTAAAAAGAAGGAAACCCTAATTTCTGACTTGGAGGAAACATTCGCCAATCTACACAAATACAATATAATGCTTAATCCGAAGAAGTGTTTCTTTAGAATACCAGCCGGAAAATTGTTAGGTTTCATCGTGTCTCAAAGGGGCATAGAGGTGAAGCGCGACAAGATCAAGGCTATACTCAATATTTCTAGGCCTACTCGCCTGAAGGACGTTCGAAGACTAACTTGGTTCATTGCTACAGTCAGTCGATTTGTGAGTCGGCTCACTGAAAGAGCCACACCACTTTACAAGCTCCTGAAAAAGACCAAGAAATTCGTTTGGACTGATGAAGCTGAAGCTGCACTACAAGACCTAAAAACGGTACTCTCGTCTGCTCCTATCCTCGCAGCACCGGAACCCCAAGAATCGATGTTGCTCTATATCGTTGCGACAAACAGGGTCGTCAGTGTCATCATGGTGGTGGAGAGACCAGAGGAAAAACAGGAACACCCGGTGTAGTGTCCGACTTATTACCTCAGTGAAGTCCTAACTGAATCTAAGCAGCGGTATCCGCACTATCAAAAGCTGGCTTACGGTGTGTTCTTCACATCTCGGAAGTTACGACATTATTTCTAGGAACATCAAATTACCGTGGTGAGCAAAGCTCCCATGAGAGATGTTATCAACAACAGCGATGCTACAGGACGTGTCGCAAAATGGGGCATAGAGCTTTGAGCTTCGACATTGAGTATAAACCTCGTACATCAATAAAGTCCTAAATCCTCGCTGACTTTGTCACTGATTGGACAGAGACCAGCGAATATGACCCTCCTAGAGTCGGAATACTGGACCTTGCATTTTGACAGGTCTAAGGCGCTCGGGGGCTCGGGGGCTAGCGTGGTGCTCAAGTCACCCCAAGGTGATAAACTTTTCTATGTGTTGCAAATTCATTTTATTACAACAAATAACATTGCCGAGTATGAAGCGCTGCTACATGGAATCCGGATTGCTAAGGATATCGACATCCGATGATTAATGTGTTATGGAGATTCGGATCTTGTTGCTCAACAAGTGTCGGATATCTGTAATCCAAATAAACACATGGCAGCATATAGAGCTGTCGTGGATGAATTATCAAAATCGTTCGAAGGGTTTGAGGTTCAACACATCCCTCGAACAGAAAACGAGGAAGGAGATGCATTATCTCGAATAGGCTCTACGAGGAAAAAGGTCCCGGATGGCACTTTGTTGGAGCACCTCAAAGTTCCTTCAATAAAAGGAGTTGATGAGGAATATCCGACCAAATCCGACTCACTTTTAATAGTAGTCCTGGCTATGATTCCTAGCTGGACTCAACCCTACCTTGATTATTTGGTAGACAGAAAATTACCCGAAGATGAGGTTCTGAGCCGGCAGATTGTCCAACGAGCAAAAACCTATACTATTATAAGTGGTGAGCTCTGTAAACAGAGTGTGTCTGGGGTTTTTCAGCGCTGTGTATCTCCAGAAGAAGGAGTGGAAATCCTAAGGAAAATCCACAAAGGCGAATACGGTCATCATGTTGCAGCCAAATCTTTAGTGGCAAAAGCTTCCAGGCACGGTTTTTTCTAGCTTATAGCTAAGGCGAATGCCGAACGGCTGGTCAAGATGTGCAAAGGTTGCCAAAAGTACACCAAACAATCTCATGTTCCAGCTGATCAGCTGAGGACAATACCCATAACATGGCCTTTTGCGGTCTAGGGGCTTGATATGGTAGGACCCTTTAAATGAGCTCCAAGTGGATTTACTCACCTCTTAGTGATGGTGGATAAATTCACGAAATGGATTGAGGCTAAACCCATCACAAGTTGTGATGGAGCAATAGCCAAAACATTTGTTGAGGATGTTATAATCCGATACAGTTATCCGCATAGCATTATTACAGACAACGGGAGTAATTTTCTATGGGGGAGCTTGCCGAATTCTGTGATGAACAAAATATCTGGCTTGACATTGCGTCAGTCGCACATCCACAGGCTAACGGACAAGTCAAAGGAGCAAATGGTATAATCCTGCAAGGCCTAAAACCAAGACTCGAAGCACCACTACATCGTGCTGTGGGGGCTTGGGCAGAGGAATTACCCTCTGTGATATGGAGTTTGAGAACAACTCCAAACAGGTAAACTGGATACACACATTTCTTCTTAGTCTATGGTGTAGAAGCAATTCTTCCTAGTGATTTGATTCACACTTCTCCTCGCGTTGCTGCGTATATTGAAGAGGATGCCGAAATTTCTTGACAAAATGATCTCGATTTAATCGAATAAGTGTGCGTCGTTGCTAAGATGAGATCAACAGCCTATCAGCAGAAGTTACGCAAGTATCATAGCCAGAGAGTCAGAAATCGGTCTTTCAACAAGGGCAACTTGGTTCTCCGGCTTGTGCAGAAAAGAAAGCACAAACTTTCCCCAGTATGGGAAGGGCCCTTTTTAGTTAGCCGAGTATGACATAACGGTTCTTACTATCTAACTGATATGTGGCCAGTCAAAGAAAGACCTGCTACTAAGAAGAGAAAGAGAGCTGGAGGTAGTACATACCCGGAAGAATTAGACAGACCGTGGAATATTTGTCAGCTACGTCCCTTTTATTCTTAAATTATCCTTCATTTTAATCATATATGTGTACATGTTCAATGAGAAATAAAGTATTGGTTGCCTCAAATTTTTCCTGAGAAGTTTTTTACCATCTTATTTCTGAATGATCATGTCACAGTCGAAAATCCCAGAATACTTGAAAGTACTTTATGCTCATGTTTATTCTGATTCTGATTTTCGATTCTAAAAATGCTACCTTCAGGTATAACTCTAAATTTTTTAGTTTGTACTTTGGTTATTTATCTGATTACTGGATGCGGGTATTTTCCGATTAGTAAATTCTTGGTACTGAAAGCCGGCTCTGTTTCCGAGTTTAAACTGGTTTAGCAATTGAGCTCCGTTGCTCGGTAGAGATTCCGCGTGGAAGGTTGGTCGGCTCACGAAAGGGACGAGGCGGAAAGCCAGATAAACGGTAAGTGCAAGCAAAACAAAAAAGTGCTTATGTAAACATTTCAAGCACGATAAATATAAAGACAAAAGTGCTAAATAGAAGTAGCAAATCTTAGCACTAGCAAAAGTATTATACTACTTATTTACAACCCGAATTGTTTTCAGAATAACACAAAGTTTTTTGATGATCTATGATGCAGGTGGAGAGGAAGGAGCAGCCGACTCACTAGATACATCACCCTCGCCCCGATATCTTTCCGCGTTCAAATCCGATATGGTTTGTTCGTCGTCGGAAACTTCACCAGTTTCTTTAGCGGGCAGAGATGGAGTTTCTACGCGAGTGAAGAAAGGAGTGTCGTAGTTGGTCAGATCATCTACGTGACATCCATATCCGACGCAGGAGTCCATCATAGCCTTGATATCTTGCTCCTGACTATCTTCATCCACAGTCGAATACCCTCTGGTCACTTGCCAGATCTCCATGTTTCCATGGTGGCTCATGACCATGGTGAGAGCGTTCTGTGCTGCGATACGCGCATAGGACATGTTCCAGTCCTGGATGAGCTAGGGCATCTCCTTAGCCCTATCTCGCAGCTCAAATCCAAACATTTTGTCCATGTCTGGAACCTTGAGTACTTCGCCAATATCCTCCAAAGATTGGCGGAAATCGTGAAGTAAATCATCGACTTGTGTAAGCCAGCTAATGTGAGGATCGGTGGAGGAGGAATCCAGTAAGTTCAGAGGACCTGCGCATAAATGCAAAGGTTAGGAAACATATCCAAATTCAAAGAATCAGAAAAACAGAAAGTCAGAAAGTAGGAAACATACCAAAGATGGCATCGTCAAGTTTGGTCTTCTCTTCCCTAAGGCTCCGGAGTTCAGCCCGGAGTGCCTCGGTGATGACCTTCTCTCTGAATGGCTCATTACTGAGATCCGAGATTTTCTTATCCTGGAGCAGGATCTTACGATCGCGCTCTTCGGTGGCCATGGAGGTGGATTCAAGAACTTGAGCAATGCTCTTCTCATGATCTGCTTTGAGCTTATTCAGCTCTCGGCGTAAGTCGGCATTTTCCACCTCCAGGGTCTTCAGATTCTCGGCCTCTTCAATCATGGCACAGGATTGTTTGACCAGTGTTGTAAGTAACAGACAACAGTTGGGTATGAAATTCGACTATGAAAGCAAAAAAGAGCAAGGGTAAGGCCTGAAATGTTTACCTTCAGCCTTATCCCTTGACACCTTTAACTGAGCATTTTCAAGCCAGAGAGCTCTGATCTCTCTTCGCTTGTTGTAGATATTCCTCAACAATTCTTGGTTATATAAATTAACTTTCTGTAAGTCAGAATACACAGGGTCAGAAGTCTACTAAAGACTCAGGCTAATATTTTTACTAATAGCAGCATGAGCCTTGGGGGCTACACTAGTTCGTTCTTTGGCATCCTATGAAAGCATAAATCCAGATCATCTAACCAACTTCATGCTTGGGGGCTAGAGGATATGACATAAAGTAAAGTAAAAAAGTTGAGCTGGAATTCCGACTTACATGTTGTTCATGAGTGAGTTTGCTCAAACTCATGTTCACCTCAGTGGTAACCTTCTCGGCGAGGGTTAGCGGGATCACTAGTGGTGGCAGAAGCTCGCCGGTTATCAGTCTCTCGTCGCGAAGACGGACTTGTTCAAGAAGTTCGGAGTACTTGACATTCTCTGCTTCTTGTGCTTCTTTTTCGGTAATAATAGTCTGGCTTTCCAGGCATTGCTGGGCCAGCCGTTGGATCTCTTCTGCAGATTTCCGAGAAAGGCCAAGTTTGGTAAGACCCGGATTGCTGAGAAGGTTTCAATGAAGGTTTCTGCCGAGGGATCATTACCCGTAGAGGGTTCACCCTTATTAAAACCTGAGTCACCCATGGTGACACTAGTTTGCGACCCAAGGATCACTAGCTCTGATAGTTGAGCTAGATCTTCCGCAACGGGTGGAGATGGAGTAATCTCCAGCGCCGCGGAAGGCTGTGGGGCAGGAGTCGGAGGCGCTGCGGCAGGAGAAGTCAAATTCAGCTTTGACTAGCGTAGGGGATTTGACGAGTCTCCCTTTCCCTTGCCCTTGGTGAGCTGTCTAGCTCTGAAGAGGTAATAGAATGAAAATCGTTACACTTCAGAAAGAATAAGAGACAAAATACAAAGACCTTGTGTGAAAAGTTACCTCTTCACAACGGGCACCTCCTTTGTGCCGATAGACACTGTCGGAGCCTTACGCTTCCGAGTAATTGTTTCTGGCAGTGGCACCAACTCTCCAACATCCTGAGATAACTCAGGAGGATATCCCTCGATAGGAGCAAGCTCCGACTCGGGAAGGTCGGCAAGCTGAAAAGGGAAAAGATATTTCAGTGTTGAAAAAAGACATAACAATGTAAATATGAACACATACTTCGAGTTACTGCTAGAAAACTTACGGGTATCACTGGATTTGTAGCCATATGCATGTCCAAGGACAACTCCAGAATTTTCCTCTCGATCCGCTCCCTTATTAACCATTTGATTTGGGATTCATAGTCCTTTTCTGAGTAAGGACAGAGAAGATTCTGAGAGGGTCCTTCTTGGATGCCGTGATGGAATGCATAAGCCGGTCACCATGATGTTGGTGAAGGAAATATGCCCTGAGAGGCAATAATAAAGTTGTTATTATGTATTCCTTGTATATGATAGATGTTTATTTTGCATGCTATAATTGTATTGATAGGAAACATCAATACATGTGTGTTTAATAAACAAAAAGGGTTCCTAGTTATGCCTCTCTTATAGACTAGCTTGTTGATTAACAAGATGATCAAGGTTTCCTGATCATGGACATTGGATGTTGTTAATAACAAGGTCACAACATTTGTGAAATGATGTGATGAACATTCATCCGAAGTATAGCATTACGATCAAGTCATTATGTTTATATTGCTATAACATCATACGAAGTAATCTTTATCCTTAGACCATGAGATCATGTTAATTGCTAACACCGGAAGAGTATCTTGATAACATCAAACGTCACACCGTAACAGGGTGACTATAAAGATGGGTTCAGTACTACGAAGGTGTTATGTTGAGGCTCATGGATCAAGAGTGTAATTTGTCAATCCAGATGACGGATAGATATACTCTGGGCCCTCTCAGTGATATCACATTAGGATAGCTTGCAAGCAAGTGATGTGATCACTAGAATGTTATATCACGGGAATGAGAAAATAGTGCATGTCAGTAACAAGATCAAACTAGGTATGGATATACCGATGATCGAATCTCGGACATGTAATATATCGAGAGACAAAGGGATTTAGTTACAGCGTTAAAGGTTCTCACGATCACATGAGTCATCGTTGAATGTGTAGGAGTCGATCTGATCTCCGTGTCCTGGCTGATTATTGATCGGAGAAGGGTCTCGATCATGTCTGCATTATTTGCGAACCATAGGGTGGCACACTTAAGAGTTAACGGACACCATTTTGGAGCACATATGTTTCAGACGAAAGAATTGCAAAGCGCAGGAATTGTTTCAATAGAACCGGAAATTGTTTCGGGTAAAATTGCAGAAGGTGTTTCTGCATGTGATATTGAAATATTGCAAGGGGCTATATGTGAATGTTTGTTAATTAAAGTAATTAACAAAATTCTGAATAAATTTAATAAAAAGAGTTTTATTAAATGAGAGAGCATTAAATTTGGAGAAATTTAATGCATTTAAAGTGGAGACTTTAAAAGGGAATGTGAAGAGGCATTTTAATGTGGAGGGGTTACCACCACATGAATGGGGGAGGTGAGGTCACCCCCATGCGCCTGACCATGGAGAGAGGGGGCACCCTCCTCCTATAAAAGGACACCCATTCCTCCTTCATCCACACACCTCCTTGTGAAGGATCTCTCTCCCTCTAGAATTATTCCCCATGGTCTTGGATTAGCGAGATACATGTTCCGGTGGCATTTAAATGCGGAAGGAGTTGTTGCTTCACTGGATCGCTGGAGCGAGTAGGTGGAGGTTGTCCGTGGCTTCAACGTGTGCGAGTGCGGATGCGCTTATCGAGTTGCGGCGCTCGGACTTCCTCACGATCTTGAGATCGGCAAGTGTACGACTACATCAACCACGAGTTCCTACTCATTAACAAAGCTCGTTGTCTTCGAGGGTAAGTTCTCCATGGATGTATGTCCACCCTTTGCTCTGTATCTAGTAGATAGATCTTGGCGTATAGTTCTCATCGTAGGAAAAATTTTGTTTTATATGCTGCGGACCCAACAGTGGTATCAGAGCCTGATCTATGCGTAGGTGCTTTGCACGGGTAGTACACATATGTTTATATGTGGGCGATGATGATCATGTTATTGCATCTTCTATGTACTTTGGATATTGGTGGCATAGTGGGATGAAGCGGCCCGGACCAACCTTACATGTCATCATACATGAGACCGGTTCCACGACTGACATGCAACTAGTTTTGCATAAGTGGCTAGCGGGTGTCTGTCTCTCCTACTATAGTCAATATCTGATTTACAACGAGTTGCTAATAACTTGGTTATCCTCGTTGTGGTTCATGTTCGTAGGTTAGACCGGTTCTATCTCCGAAAGCCCTAAGCCACGTAAAACTTGCAATTGATAAATTAGAGGCGTCTAGTTTAGATCGTTGCTGGGCTAGTGTTTTGATATGGTATTGTTGTAAGTAGATGTATGATAGATACTCTTACAACTCACTTAACGTGTAAGTTCCATAGACCTTGGCCTTACACACAAAGGAATGATAGAGATCATACCACGATGCAAATGATAGAGATCAAATGCATGGACCATATCACCTCACTTCACACATTAGCATCTTATATTGCTAGTTTGGCGCTTTTGGTAGCATTATAATATGATCCCTCATTTAGATATCAAGATAAAATGTGTTCTTCCTTAAGTATGCACCGTTTTGTGGATCGTGTTTTGAGGAATCACGTGATGATCGGGTGTTCTCGGCTCTACGCTTTCATACAACGGGTGTAAGATAGTTTTACACACGCAAATACTAAGGTTCTTACTTGACGAGCCTAGCATGTACAGACATGGCCTCGAAACATAGACCGAAAGGTTAAGCATGAGTCATATAGTTGATATGATGCCCATATAGATGCTCGCCTTTGAAGCTACACCGACTCACGTGATGATCGGACTTGGTGTAGTGGATTTGGTTCATGTAATCACCAAAAGGACACGAGGGATGTCGTTTTTGAGTGGGAGTTCATTAGTAATTTGGATTAGTTGAACTCAATCTATCATAAACTTAGTCTAAATATACTTTACAAATTCTGTTGTAGATGGCGCCACCTGCTTTTAATTTCAATGTGTTCATGGAGAAAGAGAAACGTGCTGCGAATGGTAGCAACTTCACCAACTGGGCTATGAATTTGAGGATTCTCCTCACTGCTGCACAAAAGCAATATGTGCTAGATGCGCGCTAGGCCCCCACCAGCTCTGATGCCCCTGACGAGGAAAAGAATGTCTATATAACTCGTCAGGAGGACCACAACTTAGTTCATTGCGGCATACTGTATGGGCTAGAGCCAAAACTTCGAAAGCGTTTCGAAAATGGTAATGCCTTTGATACCATGGGAGAATTGAAAATGATTTTCGATACCCATGCTGCCGTAGAGAGTTATAATGCTACAGAAAAGTTCTTTAGCTGCATGATGGAGGAAAACAGCTCCGTTAGTGAGCACGTACTCAAAATGTCCGCATGCGCCGATAAGCTTGTGTCCTTGGGAATAACGATTCCCATTGACTTAGGCATACATCGTGTTCTCCAATCTCGCCACCTAGCTACAAGAGCTTCGTGATGAACTATAATATGCAGGGCATGAAGAAGTCTCTTCCGAGCTTCACAATGCTTAAGACCGAAGTGGAGATTAGGAAAGAACATCAAGTGTTGATGATCAATAAGACCACCGGTTTCAAGAAGGACAAGAAAGGCAAGAAGAAGGGAAAGAAGGGCGGCAAATCATTTGCCACGCTGAAAAGAAACCCGAGCTGGCCCTAAGTCGACACCAAAAGCTACTATTGCAAGGGACTAGCCATTGGAAGAATCGCCCCAAGTATTTGGCAGACAAGATGGCCGACAAGGCAAACAAAGGTATATGTGATATACATGTTATTGATGTGTACTTGACTAGTACTCGTAGTAGCACCTGGGTATTTGATACGGGATCGGTTGCTAATATATGTAACTCGGTTCAGGGGCTGCGGAACAAGCGACAACTAGCAAGGGATGAGGTCACGATGCGGGTCGGCAATGGATCAAGAGTTGATGTGATCGCCGTCGAAACGCTGACTCTCCATATGCCGTCGGGATTAGTTATAAACTTGAATAATTGTTATTTGGTGCCTGCACTGAGCATGAACATTGTATCCGGATTGTGTTTGATGCAAAGTGGTTATTCGTTTAAGTCTGAAAACAATGGTTGTTCGATTTATATGAATAATATCTTTTATGGTCATGCACCTGTGTTGAATGGTTTATTTCTGTTGGATCTCGATAGTAGTATTACGCATATTCATAATGTTGATGCTAAAAGGATTAAACTTGATAATGATATATCTACATATATGTGGCACTGCCGTCTAGGTCATATTGGCGTTAAACGCATGAAGAAACTCCATTCTGATGGACTTTTGAAATCACTTGATTTTGAATCATTTGATACATGTGAGCCATGCCTTATGGGCAAGATGACTAGAACGCCGTTTTCCGGTTCAATGGAACGGGCGACAGATTTATTGGAAATCATACATACTAATGTGTGTGGACAATGAGTGTGTCGGCGCGAGGTGGATATCATTATTTTGTTACTTTCACGGATGATTTGAGTAGATACAGGTATATCTATTTGATGAAACATAAGTCTGAAACCTTTGAATGGTTTAAAGATTTTCAGAATGAAGTGGAAAATCATCATAACAGAAAGATCAAATTTCTACGGTCCGACCGTGGAGGAGAGTATCTTAGTTACGAGTTTAGCACACATATGAAAGACTGTGGAATAGTTTCACAACTCACGCCTGCCGGAACACAACAACGTAATGGTGTGTCAGAACATCGTAATCGTACTTTATTGGATATGGTTCGATCTATGATGTCTCTGACTGACTTGCCACTATCATTTTGGGTTATGCACTGGAAACCGCTGCATTCACTTTAAATAGGGCACCATCTAAATCCATTGAAAAGACACCGTATGAATTATGGTTTGGAAACAAACCTAAGCTGTCATTTCTTAAAGTTTGGGGATGCGATGTTTATGTGAAGAAACTTCAACTGGATAAACTCGAACCCAAAGCGGAAAAATGCGTCTTCATAGGATACCCTAAGGAAACGATTGGGTATACCTTCTATCACAGATCCGAGGGCAAGGTCTTTGTTGCCAAGAATGGATCCTTTCTTGAGAAGGAGTTTCTCGCGATAGGTGTGAGTAGTCGGAAGGTAGAACTCGAAGAGGTTATTGAACCTTCTCTTCATGAAATGGCGAGTAGCGCAGCTCCAGAAGTTGTTTCGGAGTTGACTTAACCTAATGAAGAGAGAGCTAATGATATTGATCATGAAACTCCGAAAGAGGACACTACCGAACCTCGCAGGTCAAGCAGGACACGTGCAGCTCCTGAACTGTACGGCAATCCTGTTATGAATTTCATGATTGATGAAATAGATGACCCTGGGATGTATGAAGAAGCGATGATGAGCCCTGATTCCAACAAATGGCTAGAAGCCATGAAATCCGAGATGGAATCCATGTATGAAAACCAGGTTTGGACCTTGGTGGACTTACCTCACGATCGAAAGGCTGTTGAGAATAAATGGATTTTCAAAAGAAAAAACTGATGCTGATGGTAATGTAACCATCTATAAGGCTCGACTTGTCGCAAAGGGGTTTCGACAAATTCAAGGAGTTGACTACGATGAGACATTCTCTCCCATAGCGATGCTTAAGTCGGTTAGAATTATGTTAGCAATTGCTGCATATTTCGATTATGAAATATGGCAGATGGATGTCAAAACTGCGTTCCTCAATGGTAATATTGAAGAAGAGTTGTATATGATACAACCTAAGGGTTTTGTCGATCCTAAGGATGCTGATAAGGTGTGCAAACTTCAGCGATCCATCTATGGACTGAAGCAAGCATCCCGGAGTTGGAATCTCCGCTTTGATGAGGTGATCAAAGAGTTTGGATTTGTCCAAACTTATGGAGAGGCTTGTATTTACAAGAAAGTGAGTGAGAGCAATGTGGCATTTCTGATATTATATGTGGATGACATATTATTGATTGGAAATGATATAGATCTTTTAAACAGTGTTAAAAGTTATCTAAACAGCAAATTTTTGATGAAGGACCTTGGTGAAGCTTCATATATATTAGGCATTAAAATCTATAGAGATAGATCAAGACGCCTAATTGGGCTATCGCAGAGTACATACCTTGATAAGATATTAAAGAAGTTTAATATGGACGGAAGTAAGAAGGGGTACCTACCTATGTTGCAAGGCAAGACATTGAGTAAGACTCAAAGTCCGGCTACGGCGGAAGAAAGAGAGATAATGTATAAGATCCCCTATGCCTCAGCCATAGGCTCTATAATGTATTCCATGCTATGTACAAGACCGGATGTGGCACATGCTATTAGTTTGACTAGTAGGTACCAATCTGATCCAGGTTCGGAACACTGGATAGTGGTCAAGAATATCCTTAAGTACTTGAGAAGAACTAAGGATATGTTTCTTATATACGGAGGTGAAGAAGAGCTAGTCGCTAAGTGTTATGTCGATGCTAGCTTTGACACTGATCCGGATGACTCTAAGTCTCAATCCGGATACGTATTTCTCTTGAACGGAGCAGCAGTTAGTTGGAGGAGCTCCAAACAACCTGTGGTGGCTGGAGGCGGAATATGTTGCTGCTTCAGAAGCGGCACAGGAAGCGGTTTGGATGAAGGAGTTCATAACGGAACTAGGTGTGGTTCCTAGTGCGTTGGACCCAATGGTGATCTATTGTGACAATAATGGAGCCATAGCCAACGCCAAGGAACCAAGGTCTCACAAGAATTCCAAGCATATTAAGCGCCGGTTTTATCACTATCTAAACTAGATTATTGTCTCTAGTGCAAGTGGGAGACTGAAGGAAATATACCCTGAGAGGCAATAATAAAGTTGTTATTATGTATTCCTTGTATATGATAGATGTTTATTTTGCATGCTATAATTGTATTGATAGGAAACATCAATACATGTGTGTTTAATAAACAAAAAGGGTTCCTAGTTATGCCTCTCTTATAGACTAGCTTGTTGATTAACAAGATGATCAAGGTTTCCTGATCATGGACATTGGATGTTGTTAATAACAAGGTTACAACATTTGTGAAATGATGTGATGAACATTCATCCGAAGTATAGCATTACGATCAAGTCATTATGTTTATATTGCTATAACATCATACGAAGTAATTTTTATCCTTAGACCATGAGATCATGTTAATTGCTAACACCGGAAGAGTATCTTGATAACATCAAACGTCACACCGTAACAGGGTGACTATAAAGATGGGTTCAGTACAACGAAGGTGTTATGTTGAGGCTCATGGATCAAGAGTGGAATTTGTCAATCCAGATGACGGATAGATATACTCTGGGCCCTCTCAGTGATATCACATTAGGATAGCTTGCAAGCAAGTGATGTGATCACTAGAATGTTATATCACGGGAACGAGAAAAAAATGCATGTCGGTAACGAGATCAAACTAGGTATGGAGATACCGATGATCGAATCTCGGACATGTAATATATCGAGAGACAAAGGGATTTAGTTACAAGCGTTAAAGGTTCTCACGATCACATGAGTCATCGTTGAATGTGTAGGGGTCAGTACGGATCTCCAGGTCCCGCTGTTGATTATTGATCGGAGAAGGGTCTCGATCATGTCTGCATTATTTGCGAACCATATGGTGGCACACTTAAGAGTTAACGGACACCATTTTGGAGCACATATGTTTCAGACGACAGAATTGCAAAGCGCAGGAATTGTTTCAATAGAAACCGGAAATTGTTTCGGGTGAAATTGCAGAAGGTGTTTCTGCATGTGATATTGAAATATTGCAAGGGGCTATATGTGAATGTTTGTTAATTAAAGTAATTAACAAAATTCTGAATAAATTTAATAAAAAGAGTTTTATTAAATGAGAGAGCATTAAATTTGGAGAAATTTAATGCATTTAAAGTGGAGACTTTAAAAGGGAATGTGAAGAGGCATTTTAATGTGGAGGGGTTACCACCACATGAATGGGAGAGGTGAGGGGTCACCCCCCCATGCGCCGGCCATGGAGAGAGGGGGCACCCCCCTCATCCTATAAAAGGCCACCCATTCCCTCCTTCATCCACATACCTCCTTGTGAAGGATCTCTCTCCCCCTCTAGAATTATTCCCCATGGTCTCGGATTAGCGAGATACATGTTCCCGGTGGCATTTCGTCTGGAAGGAGTTGCTTCTTCCGATGGATCGCTGGAGCGAGGAGGTGGAGGTTTTCCATTGGCTTGAACGTGTGTGCGAGTGCGGATGCGCTGCTGAGTTGTGGCGCTCGGACTTCCTCACGATCTTGAGATCGGCAAGTGTACGACTACATCAACCACGAGTTCCTACTCGTTAACAAAGCTCGTTGTCTTCGAGGGTAAGTTCTCCATGGATGTATGTCCACCCGTTGCTCTGTATCTAGTAGATAGATCTTGGCGTATAGTTCTCATCGTAGGAAATTTTTTGTTTTCTATGCTACGGACCCAACAGTTGGAGAGGCTGGATCCGGCGTGCCAACCAGCAGTGGACCAAGTCGGACCCTTTAAGGCCCTTGTTCTTCATAAGATATTTGATCCGCCTCTTAGCAAGAAGCAGATCATCAGTGAGAGCCGGTGGGTCTGCGTCCTAGGAAACTGGGGGCGTGGCGGCACCATCGATAAAAGCCGGCAAAAAGTTGCTTTGTCGGGAGCAGGTCTGTCCTTATGATAGAAAAAGGTGGATGGCCATTGTTTCACCGACTCACTAGCCTTAATTCTAGGGTAGACTCGTTCTCTCCTCACAGAAAAGCTAAGAGTTCCGGTAATGTAAGGATTACCGGCGATGATAGAGTTTCTCCGGGTATGAAAGTAGTACCGGAAGACTATGAGACTCGGCCTAATACCGAGATACCCCTCGCACAGAGAGGCATAAGCACTCATCTCTAAGAGAGAGTTCGGGGGGAGATGGTGGAGTTGAACTCCGTAGTGATCTATGACCTCAGAAAAGAAATCTGAGGGTGGAAAGCTCAAACCTTTGTCGAGGTGGGTGCCGAAACGCACCCGCTCGTCGGTGTTGGGTTGGGGGATGGTTTGTCCAAAGCCACTCTGCCAGTTGCCAGTGCGGAGGAGCCCTTCTTCCTCGACAACACAGAGCTTTGCATCATCAAGGACGCACGGGATCCACACCCCGCGAAAGCTTTCCTTCTCCACCATCACCACTGCTGCCGCCGCCGCTGCAGAAGATGAGGCTTCAACCATCTTTTGGGCTCCGGTGACCTGGGAGGGGTGGCGCTGTGGGAGTTGGGGAGGCAGAAGAAACTTTGTTTTTGTGGGAAGCGTCGGGACGAAGGAAGAGGCGCAAGTGTTTGTGAAGAAGATGGAAAGGAATCCTAACCGCTTATATCCTCCAGCTGCGCCAAGATTCGTGTAAAGGCAACAGCAAAACATGCCACGCATTGTGGAAGGAGCTGGGTAACCTCCTCGCGAGGATTACGCCGCCTCGATCTCCACGCATGCATTAAAACGACGCCTCGATTCCGCGCGAAGCGGACCCACCAACGTCATGGTGTCAGGAATGTCTGGCAGTGACGTGACTTGACCTTGACTGGTGTTAGGTTACGTCAGATACCAAGTTCCGTCTTAGTTTGAATTTCAAGCTAGAAACCCGAATAATGTATTAACGGGCCCGACTCGTTTTGAGACTCGGATCCTATCCTTTCTTTTGAAGTTTCAGGAAACCTTCAAGACTCTACAAGCCGAAGATCAAGCTAGGCGATGATGAAATCTGACTCTAGATCTTGTAGGCTTCCGGGGGCTGCTGTTGGGGATATACTTTCTGGGTATCCTCATTGTGCCTCACTGACCAGGTGGCCCACTTTGGGTTACAACATTGCTTCACGGGTGGCCCAGTCAGGGAGAAGAGACAGAGTCCAATCCAGCTACAGGAAGGCCCAAATGACTTACCGACATAGGCCCATAGTGTTACTTGTAGTTCAAGATGTACTCTATAACCGACTCTTAGTCGTAGCCAGATAGGTCTCTCCTGTAAACCCTAGGCCGGATATCTATATAAGCCGTCCTAGGGGGAGCCTTTAGGGCACCTACACAATAGTCTACAATCTCAACTCGCACAGGCGAAACCCTTATAACCCATATTTCGGCTCTGCCGTATTACTGGATTGCTAGCAGGAGTAGGATCCGTCCAAAGCCAGCGGATTCGAACCTGGGTAAACTTGTGTGCTCACCGTCCCGGAATACCGTACATCTGACACCCCTCTCTTCCGCATGCCTCGAGGACCCCCTCATGGCGTACTTGTCATCAATCGAACGACAGGTGGCGATCTACTCCATACTGGATTACCCTACGTGCGGAGGCACACTAGTGGAGCACACGCTCATTCCATTCCTGAGTACGTAGTAGTACTACTAGTATACACAAATAGGAGTATAAAAATAGATAGATCTTATTGCTCATCGTACTATATTTTTTTCCTGTAAGGCAACCTAGACGAGACTACTATAGTACTATATTGGCACAACTTCTGCTTTTGGCACTACAAGATGAATGTGGAACTCTCTGTGTCCGTTCAAAAAAACGCTTTGTGTAACATTAGTGTACTAGTACTTCATACTCCCTAGTTTTTCGGACGTGCAGTAAAGTAGTGTAGTAAGTCTGTTTGGTCAAGCTGCATGCAACGAGCATTGGTTTGACGGGATAATTCAGGTTTTTAGATATCCAAATTTCTACTCCAGCTCGATGGCTCAAGACATGAAGAAGCTTGTACTCCTCTATCATCCGGATGTCGCCCAGATCAAAATGAACAAGCAAAAGATTGTGTATCTTGGAAATTGCCATGGCCATTTATTACCTGCAGAGCTTTATTTTGTTTCCTTCGAGGCACATGCAAAGACTGATATTGTACTGCACTAGTAGTACTACTTGTAAATAACGTGCTACGTTTGGCCCTACAGCTAGTACTAGACATAGACTTTAGTAGCTAGTCTCATCACAGTGAATTGTCCAATAGGTGGAGTTCCTTTTTTCTCCAAGAGGTGGAGTTCCTTTTTTTCTCCAAGTGGTGGAGTTCCTTTTTTTCCTGAGGGGGGAAACCTTTTTTATTCCTTCTTTGATTCAAAGAAAATTCAAAGGTTTTGTGAAGGATCTTGTCCCTTAGGAAATAATCCTACACTATTTTGTTTGATTCATAGGATTCCAATATGTAGGAATTATGTCCCGTTTGGAACGCATGATAGGAAAAATATAGGAATAGGAAAAACACGGGAATTGAGATTCCTTCAAAGTATTCCTTTTCCCTCTATTTTTAGGAAAATTTCCATCCACTCCAACCTCATGGTATAATTGCTTTGCTTTCCCTGTGATTCAAACACATACTTGATCCAAATTCTTGTAGTTTCCTCTTCTTATGTTTTGAGAATCTTGCAAATCAAACGAGCCTTGAGAGATGGTCTTTCTTTTTTTGTTTGTCTTTGATCTTTTTTTGTTTGAACATAGGGTCATAGAGCTTCCTCGGAACACGAGGAGGGTGGAAATTGCACAAACCTCCAACAATTGGATTCGAATTGCAGGGAACTCTAGATAATCAAGATAGTCTAGTTGCAAGGAACTACTGTACTACAATTACTTTTGGGTACAAATGCTGCACATAGCACAAAATTCTCGATTAGCCCTCTTAGCATTATTTCTTACATACCCGGGGCTCAACAGTTGGATCTCTTTGCAACTATGGCGCTAATTGTTGGAGGTTTGTGCAATTAGCCTCAATTGGAGCCCCACCCCCCACTCGTGTACCTTCTGCAGTACTACTAGTAGTAGAGTACTAGTACTACGCACCATCAGCCTTTGTCTTCTCCATCGCACCCCAGCGACCAGCTCACGCCAACGATCTTCCCTCTCTCCCCCACCCCATCCCACCCCAAAGAAACCCCCAAAACACCATCTGCAGGCTCCTTCCATGGTGAGATCGAGCAAGGTCTATAAAGATCCTGAGCAGTTTCTGAAGGTGTTCACTGAAGGCCCTCTTCAAGTACTCATCAACCATTGCGACGCCACCACCACCGCGAGCCTCGTCGGTTCGTCCAAACATATTCTTCAATTAGCAAAAGATAGCAGAACTATGCCTTCTACTCATCTATTTGGCCTCCCATGTGTTCTTCATTCTCACCTGACGGTGAGACCGTGGGAATCCAAAGACTGCTTCGAAGTGGCGGGCAGCCCGTGCAAGCTGACGCCGCTGGACAGGTTCTCCTCTGATGCTATGATGCCAAATGGTTTTGATGAGCATCGAGCAGGTGGCAATGGAGATTGGATCGTCACAGTTGGGACCGATTTCATGTGGGACCTTGTCAACGTGTACACTTGTCGCAAGATTGTTATTTCATGAGTGTCGGGGTTTGAACCGACCGAAGGTTCTGCACTTACATTTCAGGATGATGCTGATGAAGGTCGACGTACTAAACTGCAAAAGATAGTCATTTGCCAATTTCCCACATCTGCTGGGGGATACAAAGATTTCTCTCTAGTCACCATTTTTGAATTCAAGATTGCTATCATCAACGGGAATGATAGTCATGGATGGTCAGTTTGTGTGAACGAGTTCTAGGCCTACTTCAGATACTACGATGCTATTATCCAACACAATCGTGTGTTCGTCGTGACCGAGAACGGCTGTGTTTATGCATGGATGTCTCTGGAACTTGGTAAATTCTCCTCCCTACGTATTTTATTAGCTTTGTTTCTGAATCGACGCAAGCTATTTTTTCTAAACTTTCATTGGTTAGTAGGAATTCCATTAAAAATTTAGTTTCTTTGATTCGAAGGAATTCCCTAGGAATTTCAGAGGGATGCAATCTTTAGGAGGTTTTCTTACATATAAGTAGTTTGTTTCATATGATTGAGTTCTACTAATAGTATTACTTCGTCTCCTAGTACATCCCATGGAAAATATGGTATCTACTACGTAGTAGTAAGTACTTATGTCAGACCCAGATATTATTCCTGAATCAATGTAAGTTATTTTTTCTGAAGTTTCTTTGGTTAGTAGGAATTTTATCCTCTTTGATTCGTACGAATTCCCTAGGATCAGAGGAATGCAATCATTACTAAGTTTTCTTACATATAAGTAATTTGATTCATAGGATTGAGTTCTGCTGATAGTATTGCCTTGTCTCCTAGTACTAGTACATCCATGGCAAATATGGTATCTACTAGTAGTATTTACGTGAGACTCAGATACTAGACATATGACATATCATAACTATATAGAATTATAATACTAGGTAAAGCTCAAAGTATGGGCGCATATTTAGTTCTTGTATTTTCTATCATGTAGAAGTCGATTTTTATTAGGTAAATTTAGTACTTGTAAATTTTGTTAACATGGTCTTGAGAAATGAAGGAGAAGATTCTAGAATGATGGAGAAGTGTGTTTTGAGGATTGTGCATAGCGTTCATTGTGCTAAAGACTATCAATAGAATCTTCAAGTAGATGCTAGAATAGAAAAGAAGATCCAACTGTTGGCAATGTTGGGATTCGCAAGTCCTGATCCAACAGTGAATATTCAAAGTTATTCATACTACACGACATAGTGGTAAGATTAGATAAGATCAGATAAGATATTAAACCTCCTAGAAATAATCCTTGTTGGTTTTCCTTTGGTATATAAGACACCAAAATCTTGTAGGATCCAACCTGTCTTTTTCCCTATGAACTTTACATTCAAGATCCTATAGGATTATTTCCTATTTCATTTGATCCCATGAATCAAACCGTGTCTCTAGGAGAATTTCCATAGCATATCCCCATTTTGAAAAGAATTAGAATTTCCATAGCATCTCCCTAGGTTGGCATTTTTTTACACAATCAAACATCTTAAGTATAATCAAGATTTTTGAAAATAGTATTGTATATTAACTTCTACAATGTCAAATCAATATCAATATTATTTCCATGTTACATTTCCTTTCCCTTTGAAGGTCCTATTCTTATCCTGTCTCCACGCAATGTGTTGTACCTGACACATTGGTTTCTTGAGGATGATGAGGAGAATGATCCTGGTAGGTGGTGGTTAGCAAGATCTGCTAGTGGTTCAAGACTTCTTCTAGTCTATACATATGGTATCTTAGGCAATGCAATTGCTGATGATACTAGTGTTGTTCACTATGGTCGCACTGTTCACACCTATCCTTCTGGGTTTGAGTGCATGGTGTTCTCGATGGACACAAGCCAGTTAACTGCAGCTAACCGATGGAAAAGGGTTACTGACCTTGGATCATATTCCCTTTTCCTTGGCGTTAACTATCTGATTATCATTGCAGTAGGTAATGCAAATGATCTGCCAGGACATCTGACGAGAAGGAACTGTGTTTACACATCACACCAAGAAATTGGCTACGAGTACAGGCCGCGTCCTGAAATTTGCCGCTTCAGTCTGAATGGTGACGCAGCTGTTGGTTTCCACACCAACACTCGCTGGACATGGTCGGAGACTCCATTTTGGTTCATCCCAAGCTTCTCAAACGCCTTGGAGTGGAACGAGCCTGTTCAAGGATAGCTCATTTGGTCTCGGCCTTCTGTTGAACTCTTTCTTTTGGCTGGTTTTAACTGATGTACGAGTACTCAACATTTAGTTTTGCACCTGGTCCGGCTTGTAAAATACTCTGTATGACCAAAAACGCTTCTGTACATTTGGTAGTTTCTCCAGTATGTATATTTCACCAAGCTTGTAAAAGAACCTTATTAGGAGTACAGTTGTACTCTACTATTACTATTCCGTACATAATTTCTTCCAGAATATTGTATAATAGTAGTACTATTAGTATTACTCCTTGCAGGTCTATAGTTTTGTTTCTTTTTCACTGCAGTTTTGGTCCTGTAAGCCTAAGTTGGACGTGTTGGTAAGTACTTCTCTCAGAAACTGCACGCGGTGGAAGGAACACGATGTTTCCAGGTTTACCAGGAAAAACATGTCGCTCATCATGGCATCACTAGTGATTTGACAAGGCAATACTGTACGACGGTGTGCTAGTCTAGTTTTTTTCTTCTTCTGAACAAGTAATCCTTGTCTACCTAGTAGTAGTAGTAAAGGTCTACTAGTAGGAGTACCATAGAACTCGATGAAGCTAGCTGGAGTACTACTGTCAGTAGCTGCCGTAGAAGAGAGAGGGAGGGAGTTTTGCACACGCCGGTGCACGTGGCAGCACGTTCCTTCCGAGACAAGCTAGATTTAACTCCCTCACCGGCCTCCCCCCATGCACACACAACCTCTTTTACTCAGTCCCTTCTTCCCATCCACTACCACCCCTGGCCTCTCACTCCATATTGTTGCCGACCAGCTCCTCGGCCCCGTCCTCTACAGGTGGCGGCGAGATCAGAGCAGCAACCTTCTGTAAGGCGGTGGAGCATCCGTCATGTCTACCCCGCGGCAGCAACGACGGTTTGTGAAATACTAGAACACTAGTACCTATTCCCTCTGTTTCATAATATAAGATGTTTTAGCTTATGTGAAACGAGTGTATCTAGATTCACTCTGAACTTACATGATAGAGTTGATGATGCAGTTAAATTTTTATTGTCGATTGCGTGGCATTGTCATGTGTAGAGTAGTTCTTATCCCGGGTATGCATCCTTTTTTGTAGACTAGGATTCCATAGAAGCTTGTTTTCTAGGCTAGATCCCATAACTAAGAATAGTGGGGATCCATTCGAAGTTGGTAGTTCGACAGCGCAAACTTTTGAACATTTGCATATATTTGTCAATCAACATCATGTAATCAATATTACAACTTGCTGCAGAAGGAGATAGGGGAAGGAGCAAAAAAGAGGATTCTCGATGAAATAGGTTCCAATCCTGTGACTTCTGCTATCCCAGATGACAAGGTAAATCAATAGAATGACAAATGTTCTTGTCATTGCGTGTAGATGCTTTCGCTGTAATCTATGTTTATCTTGTAACCGCAGAAGCACAAAGTTGAAGAAAACTCTCAGTTTCCTGATGATGGAGTAGAAAATGGATGTTAGATCGCTACACCTAAGACGCCTCCTTGTTTACCTTCTGTGGAGACTGATGCAGTTGCAGTGCCGCAATGTATCGATGAGAGCACTGCCATCGTCATGCCAGATGATGGAGGTGGTGGATTGGTTTTACCATCCGCGGAGACTTGTGTGGCTGGAGCTGGCAGTGAAGAGCCTTCAGAGGACATTGTGGTGCTCGATAGTGGTGACTCATGCTACCAGTGCTAGCGCTATTGTTGGTGTTGCTGATCCCGCTCCCGAAATTATCGTGCCATCTGAAGGAGGTGGTGATTTGGGTTTACAATCTGTAGAAACTATTGCACCTGAAGGTGGTGAACTGTGATGCGGAGCTTTATTTCTTATGATTTGTATGCTTTTCTCTGGAACCTATATTATGGAGCTACCTTACGCATTTCTTACACTTTTGCCTATTGAACTGTAGTGTCAAACTGGAACTACTCCTAGTATGTAATCATAATATTAGGATGCTTGAGTATTATCGATGATAAACCAATGCTAGCTGAGATGCACGAGAATTGGCCTCTTCCACTTGCAGGCGTGGTTCCTGGCTCATCTCCTTTTCACAAGCACGGTGAAAAGATGGTTCTATTCCTTTCCTTGCAATGCCATTATGCTTGTGTTATTGATCTGGCAATTTTATGCTGATTTTGTCACCCAATCCGCATTTATGTCTCTACATACAAACATATTTGTTCACATGACTTGAACAGAAAATAATATTGGTGGAACGAGATTTGCTGGTACTTTTATTTCTGCAAAGAACCTACAAAACATAGCCAAGTCAGACATCTGAACATATCTAACTTTTCTACAGTCTTATATGTGAAGATATCTTTGCATAACACTCACTTATCAAACTATCTACGGATATCTTCCCGCTCCTTGGAAATGCGAAGTCGATGTTCTATAGGGTACATCCATCTATACTGTACTGCACCTCTAAGTACTTCCTCGTCAGGTACATCAATAGCCAAATGCTCCATCGTATCAAAGAAGGATGCAGAATATATTAGGTCAAAAGCTTGCACAGGATCTCTGCCAAGTCCTTTTTAAGATGTTTTCGAACTCTTCTGTCCAGAGCTTTACTATAGATTTACCTAAAGAACATACCTACCCAAATCTGCAAGCACCTTGTAAATCTAGATGGTCACAAGCTTTAACTATATCTAGGAGAGGTGGAGAACAAACCAAAGCCAAGAAGAATGTCCAGTGCCTGAATCTAGTAGGCGAAGCGTGGGGATCGCCCAACTGACCGCCAGCCGGTGCGTCTCATGAAGAACGATGCGGCCAATGGTGGTAGGCCGGCACTGTTGATAGAAAGGCGTGGAGAAGTTTTTTTTAAGGCGTGGAGAAGTTTGCAGCCTGGTTCTAATCCAGTGGATCTCCCATAAGAATGGCACAAAATTTGAATAGACAAGGACCGGTCGCTCGATTGAGGGCGGGCTTAGGAAAGTTTCGGGTCTCGGTGGAAAGTTTTGGCGTGTGCGAGGTGTTTGTCCACAATTTTCACAGAAATATCTGTGAATATTTTATCGGATTTTCTAGTTCTCAAGAGTCACCTCTCTCGCCATTGGATTTACCTCGCGATTGGTGCAACGTGGGGGTTACACATTTGTTGCAACAGCTTGTAACTGGGAATTTAATGAGTCGCAACTACTAGGTTACAACTGAGTATTAGCACAATTATTAGGGTGACGTCAGCTCCTTAACATAACAAGTTCTCAGGCGCCTGGGATCTAGGTGCTCATATTTTATACCTTTTTCCCCTTGTTGACGGCTTTGTTTCAAATCTGGCGGAGCCCTAGCACGTACCTTGGGATTTTAACTATCGAGCCCAAGAAATTAGCCCATCCGGCCTCATTATAGACCAAGACCTTCTAACTCGGCCATGTTTTGGGTCATTTGGCCGCGCAAATAGTCCAGTTAGATTGAGCGAGAGCCCATGAAAAATAGCCCATCAATCCTTGCTTGGCCCATTTTTCTTCAATTTAGCCTTTTTTGGGCACCCTCCACCCACCCCTAAAAAAACTCTGCTTATCCATGTTTTTAAGTACTACCTACTACATTATTTATATTTAACATTTTTAGTTGAGTTGCTAGCAATCACGCGTAGCAGATGGACAAGCAATTTTTTAAGAATAAAAAGAAATAAGTTATATACGATGTTAGTATATATTTTTTATGTTTTATAAAAGGATAACAATTTTCTTGTGTAGTGGCAAGGCATGCAGTTTATCTATAGCAATATTTTTGTACTGAGAGGCTGACATGGCCGACCCATCTGCCTGCAGCTAGCACCCATCAACCTTAGCATACAAGAGATCAAGTTTAACAAGCGCGTTTAAAAAGTACTTGTACAACAGTCTCGACCGGAAAAAAGAAGACCAAGATCGACATGTTTCTTGTCGAGAAAGGCTGACATGTGGGCCCCACCAGCAAGACCATACATGCCTGTTGCATGGAACAATGGTAGCAAGGTCAAACCGGCGGATGCGACCAAAAAAATTGTCCAACATACACACGTTTCCTCTACATAGGCGGCTGACATGTGGACCCAGCAGGGAGACATTATACGGGTGCTGTATCGAGCAACGTTGCCAAGTTCCAAATGGGGAGGCGCGAGAGAAGAAAAAAGTCTAGCATGCACACATTTCCTGCACAGAGGACACTGACATGTCAGGCCCACCAGCCTATATAAACAACTGAAGCAGCGAGCAACGCTATCAGGTTCGGAACACGAAGGCGCTTTAGAGGGTAAAAAATCCATCATACATATGTTTCTTCTAATGAGAGGATGACATGTGGGGCCCAGCATCGTGATTAAACGGTAGATGCATCGAACAACGCTATCAAGTTCGAAACAGCGTAACGCGAGCGAAGGAAAAAATCCATCATACACATGTTTCTTCTAATGAGAGGATGACATGTGGGGCTCATGAGGTTGGTTAACGGTATATGCATCAAGTAGCGCTATCAACTTCGGAACATGGTAGCTCCAGCGAAGGAAAAAATCCATCATACACATGTTTCTTCTAATGAGAGGATGACATGTGGGTCCCAGGGGGTTGATTAAATGGTAGATGCATGGAGCAGCGCTATCAACTTCGGAACAGGGTAGCGCGAGCGAAGGAAAAAAATTCCATCATACACACGATCCTTCTAATGAGAGGCAGACATGTGGGACCTAGCATCCTGACTAAACGGCAGA
The DNA here is from genome assembly GCA_023614405.1 of Avena insularis. NCBI lineage: Eukaryota > Viridiplantae > Streptophyta > Magnoliopsida > Poales > Poaceae > Avena > Avena insularis. The sequence goes on from CM042696.1 coordinate 162,160,509, forward strand.
CGCCTCGAGCAACGTTATCGAGTTCAAATTAGGGAGGCGCTACCGAAAAGTATGGTCTGCTTGAGACACTGACGTCCGGGACCCACATGCCTCAAAAGACTTCGGCGAGTCAACATCGCGCGAGGAAACGAAATCATGCTTCTGCCACATGCTGGCCGAGCTTCCTCCATGTTTTTAGCAGATCCGTCATAGTAGAGTGCCGCGAAACCGGAAAAAAAGTTTTCCATCGGCCACGGTCGAGCCGAGAATTTCGTCGTGGAAGACATGCCTTCTATGATGACCGTAGGGCCAATTCGTTGCGGAAGGAAACTTTTCTTGTAGTGAGTCCCCTTGTTCTTGGGGAGATGGAGAAATCCTAGCACCATTATGAATTCTTAATAAAGATGATCTATTCTTGTGTCCATGTGACTTGCCCGTCTATGATATAATTATGATTTGTGTTTGATCTCTCTCTTTAGATGGTATGTGTAGTCGACCACATATCATTTTCCCTCGGGACTAAAGGGAGGGAGAAATCCTTTGGACGTGTCTTGGAAGCGTACCCGGAATGGCCCCGTGACAGATTGGTGCCGGCTCGTAATCTACACGGTCAAAGGAGGATTAAAGAGGGACTCCCTAAGCTAATTACGATATCCACAGGGAAACCCTTAATTGTGGTGGTTTGTATGGGTGACTTCTCTTAGACCTCGCAGTGGTTATTTGAGGTGACCTCACTCTTGGCTCAACAAAGTGGCTTCCTACGAGCCTTGTAGTGAGCATCTTATTATGGATCTATCTCCACACATATCATGACACAAGGAGTATGTTATCTTGATTACATATAAAAATAATACTATGCTAGTGGTTTATCCTACATGACCGAGAACATTCTAGCCCTATTGAGTTCAACCACGCTTTCATATAAACTTGTTACTTGTTTTAATTACTTTTCTGCAAACAACCATAAACCTTTCAAACACCCTTTACTTGAGATCAAAGGCAGCTTATAAGTATCCTTTGGTAGAGAGTAACGAGGGGCATAAAGACCTTTACCAATATCTCTCTGTGGTTCGATATCTTTACTTCGAAACTACCTACAATTGATTTGTGCACTTGAAGTCATCAAGCTATTTTCTGGCGCTGTTGCCGAGGAGCTAAGCGCTTTTGGTATTTGTTCTTAGTTACTTATTTTACTAATTGTTTTACTAAAGTTGTTTACTAGTTTTAGGTAAGAACCATGACTGCACTCAGACTGATTAATCAACTCAATGCTACTGATGACCCACAAGTATAGGGGGTGTATCGCAGTATTTTCGTAAGTAAGAGTGTCAAACCCAACGAGGAGTAGAAGGTGCTGGCTAGTGGTATGGATCAGGAATTCTCTGCAAATACTTAGCAAACGGATTTTTAAGGGTTTTTGATTAAGCAAGTAAACGAAGTACGAGTAAATAAAAGACAATAAGAATAAATGCATCAAGTGGCCCAATCCTTTATGTAGCAAAGGACAAGCCGGTTGTATTACTTAAGATGACCAAACGTTCTCGAGGACACACGGGAAGACTGTCAAGTGCTTTCGCTTCATATAATTGATTAATCTTATTTAGCTTTCTAAGTGTTGTGTGGGTGAACCTGTGCTAATGTACCGACATTCCTAGGACTAATACATACTTGTGATTATACCCCTTGCAAACATCCGTAAGTACAAGAAAGTAATTAAGGTAGAAACCTAACCACAGCTTTAAACTCTCAGACCCTTACGTCCCTTGTGCAATGGTTTCCTAACGGGGGTTCAGGATTCTGTCACTCCGGCAACCCCTACGATTAGTAGCAAAATACGTAATGCATTCCCCTAGGCCCATATATGTGAAGTGTCATGTAGTCGATGTTCACATGACACCACTAGAAGAAGTACACCACAACTTAAATATCAAACTATTGAATCTTTCTCAACACAACTCCACTACTAACAACATGACTTCTCCCATGTCCTCAAGAACAAAACGAACTACTCACAAGAAATAATATGGATCATGATCAGAGATGGAATAATGATGTATAACAATCTGAACATAAACAATAATTCAATGGTTCACTCAATAGCATCAACTAGAAAGAGTAATCAACACCGGGAAAGTTTCCCCTAAGAACTATGCAAGATTCAACCCAATTGTTACAGCAATATGGAGATGGTGATGATGGTGGTGATGATGATGATGATGATGATGATCCCGATGAAGTCTAGCTTGATGGTGGTGTTGATCGCGATGATCTCCCCTCTCCGGGAAGGAATTCCCCTGGCAGAAATCTGTCTGCCGGAGAGATCTTTCTCTCTCGGTGTTTTCTGCCCCACAGAGGTGGCAGAATCTTTCTGTGGTCGCTCCCCGAGTCTTAGGGTTTCGGGAGGAATATATACTGAGGGAGAGCTGAGGTGGGCCAGGTGGCCACACACCGGTGGCGCGTCCTAGGGTGGCCCGCTAGGGTGGTGTGCCCCATGGCCCATCTCCACTCCTCTTCCGCTTCGCCTTTCCTGGAAAAATAGGATTTTCCATATATTTTCCCGGATTTTCTGATCTTCGCGAATTTTGCCTACAAACAGCACCTTTTCCATCCGAATCCTGACTGCAGCGGTCCATGCTCCAAAAGTCATCAACCATGCAAAAACAGATGAAATAACATAAGTATCATCTCTTAATATGAAATATATCAATGAATAACAGTAAACTATGACATAGAATAGTGATGCAAAATGGACATTTCAGCTACTAAATACCTCGGGAAGGTCAATAGAGGACTCGTCAAGGAATTACCGAGTGGGAGCAAACCATAATACGAGGTCAACCCTCATTTAATCGCTATTATTAAAGAAAAAATTTTTGAAGGAGATGATCCAGATGAGGATCCTTACACTCAGTTAATGCATTTTATCAAGCTATGTTGGATCCTTAAATTGAGAGGCTATTCTGATGAAGAATTAAAACTTAAACTATTTAGCCAATCTCTAACCAACATTGCTTTGGATTGGTATAGAATTTGCCTTGTAGAGAATATTGATACTTGGGAAAAACTTAAAGGAGAATTTGAATTTTGATTCTTTCCCAAGGTAAAAGCTGCTGAAGTAAGAAGGGAAATTACCAACTTCAAGAATCGCCCAGGTGAAGGTCTAGTAAGGGCCTACAAAAGGTACGAGTCTCTACTTAATAAATGTCCCCATCATGATTTACCTGAATGGTATGTTTTGCCTACAAAAGAATATGCCCGCTCCCAAAGTAGTAACCCGACAGGGGTGCTTTTCCCCCGCGTCACACTTGCTTTACCGACGTAGCCTCTGCGGCGCCTGCGTCAGCCGACGTGAGCGTCGTCACCCTTGTCGGCCACGATCTGGTGGTCCTGCCCTTGCTTTATTCGCTCATCTAGTACGCACCGGGCCTTCTTTTTGACCAGAGAGATTCCTTCCTTCTCCTAGAAGCCAAACGAGGATTCGGATCACAGTTGATCCGGCCACACCTGTTCCTGCATATAGGTTAGACAAGCATTTCCGACTTACTCCTTGAGTCGGACATGACAATGTTAGGCGACCCCCCTGGTCCGGGTTACTCCGTGATTCGGCCTGCCTTGAGGTGACTCGGCCAGCAACCGCTTTGACCTTGCCGAACCTCGGCTAACTCGGCCCTTATACCCCGGAGTGACCCTACCCGGGGTTATCCCCCCCAACGTTAGTCCCCGAAGCTGGTGCAGCCTTAGCGGCCCCGGTCACTAAGGCCACATCAGGTTCATTCGTATCTAAGCTTTGGACGTTTTAGTTCCGGGTTGACTTCTTGTCTCGGATTATATGGATTTACGTTCCCTTCGCACGTTCCGAGTTTTCACTTGCCGGCCGGGTCACCCTTTTGGCTCGAATCCTATGGTTTTACTTTCCCTCTGCACATTTCAAGTTTTCAGTTGCCGGCCGGGTTACCACCGTGGCTCGGATCCGGGCCTTGCTTCCTTCTCTCATACGCCAACCCACATAAAGGTTAATCATTATGTTGCCTCATTTTAAGGGCCAGCACAGTAACCGCCGCAGTAAATGTCAGTGATTACTGTGCGAGGGTTACGTCACGTCTGTCTCCTCATTTACCGCAACTACACGTCGCGTCATGGGATCAGATTTACTTTGCGGCCCCCGGTGTGGCTTCTCTCTGATTGGTCGATGCTGGTGATACACGGCCACACCGTGGTTTTCCAAGCAAAGATGATCCCACTGCTGATGATCTGGGGCGGTTAAATAGGGAGGGCACGCCTTAGCACTTTTCCATCTCCGTGCTCCTCGCCTGCTCTCTTCTTCTTCTCGCGATCGGCGCCGCGCCGCTTGTTTCAAGACTCCGCAGCCGCGCATATGTGCCACCGCCGCACCACTGCTAGCCACGGTCCTCGTCAATCTAGACCGCAGAGCCCGCCGCCGCCAGCTCCAGCGAGGACAATGGAATCAAAATGACGGAGGAGGAGCTCATCGTCGCCGAAAGGTGAGATGGAGGAGGACGCCGTGGCGGATCATGCGCGGCGGCTCGTGGGTCTGCGAGGACGACATCGACTGGCTCTACCGGACCCAGCGTATTCCCCTCCTCGGAATTGGCCCCCTCACCCAATCCAGGTGAGTTCGTTGTTTTCCTTTCCCATTTCCAACGGGGATTTGGCCTTCCGGTGAGTGACTTCTTCCGGGACTGGGTCCGGACCTATCACCTGCAACCACATCATCTCCCGGCGAACGCCATCACCTCTCTGTCCGCCTTTGTTTCCTCGATCGAAGGCTACACCGGACTATGGCCCATGAAGGAGCTGTGGATCCGGTTCTTCGGCCTCCGTCGCAACGTCGTCCCCAACATCCACGTTGAGTCGGAGGACAAGCAGCTCACTCAGTTCGGAGCTACCTCGATCTCGCCCCGGAGGTTTTCGATCTTTCCCTGGGTCACCGGGCTTGACTCCTGCAAAGGATGGGCCCGGACCTTCTTCTACGTCCGGAACAAGGGCACCGAAGACTTGATCCGGTTGCTGCCCTATGCTCCGGGTCCCCCGGACACGAATATCTGGGAAGAGGTCGACAGAAAACCTATAGCTCTGGCGAACCAAGTAAACAAAAGGTTTGCGGAGCTGAAGAAGCTCGGATTGCGCAACGAGGATGCCATGATCACATTTGTGCGCAACCGAATCTCTCCCCTCCAGCGGCGCACTCACAAGTTGTGCCACATGAGCTTCAGCCGCGACCCCAACCGAACCTCCTCGTTCGAGTTGAGCAATACGGAGATCTTCCGCCGGGTCAAGGCTCTTTTCACCACCCATAAGGACTTCTCCACCAAACGGACGTGGGGAATCGAGCATTACTGCCGTGACAGGCTCCCTCTCGCGGTAAGCTTCGTGGGGTAAATTTATTTCGGATCAATTTCACGTCGGCTCTTATCATATTTTTGACTTTGCTCCTTGTACTTTTTCCCAGCTGTTTCTCCAGCAAACCCTCGAGGATGGCCCGGATCTGACCCTTAAGTGGGCCCCGGACCGAGAAATCCCGGATGAGGAGGAGCCGGACCAGGAGATGTTCCTCCCCACAACCGATGCCACCAAACGACCCGGCGGTAAATTCTCTTCTCTTAGAGATTGGCCCGACGATGAGGATGACTCGGATATCGATGTGATTGAACCCGTTGAGGCTATCCCTCTTTCTTTTGCCTTCCCGGCATCAGCTAACCCCGGTGGGCACATCCACGAGGATTCTCCACTTGCCACGGGTGAGCCTGTTCCGGTGGCGTCAAAGAAGAAGCGTGGATCCGCGTCGAGTTCTTCTTCCGAACCTTCTCAGCCTTCTAAAAGGCAAAAGAAGGCCGGAGACAAGACTGCCTCTAAACGGGCAGGCAAAGCCCCGGCACGGAGGGCCCGGAAACCTAAGGAGGCCGAGACCTCGGATGCGTAAGTTCTCTTTCACTGTGCAACACACTTCTCCCTGCATCGGGGTAATTTCACTCCTGACATTATTTTCTCTTGCAGGGCTCCTGTGGAGGTCCCTCAGAGCGGATCGAGCATCTCCTCTCCTCTTCGGTCTAGTCCTTCCCCTCCCCGTGACGACGAGTCACGCCCGCTGAGCCCTATTCCGGAGGGCTCAGGCCCTCCGTTCCGCAGTACCTCCTTCAGAGGGACGCGACCTCGGATCGGGAGGGGTCGGATCGGCCGAGGCAACGGCGTCCGGCACTTCGGCATTGCCGCAACCAGCAACTACCAAGTCTACCGCAACTCCAGCACCAGCAGCAGCTCCAGCACCAGCCACCGAACCAGCACCTGTCCCGGCTCCGAAGAAACCAACAACAGCTCCAGCGCTAGCCATCAAAGCTCCTGTGCTAAGTTCATCTGCCTCGTCCGAGTCATCTCAAGCTCGGCGAGGACCCACTCCAGCGGCTTCCAAGGGGATATCGACCGTGGTCACATCATCCTAGCAAGCCAAAGGCAGGTCTACCTCCGTCGAGGCTGGGCAGCGAACTTTGTCGTCAATGCTTCCAAAGAAGTCACCAGCAGCGACGGATCCTCCTGCCGAGCCAGCCGAATCGCAGCAGATGGTTCTTCACACTAGCCCAGCTCTTGCCCTGATCGAAAGGAAAGAAGCTCATGCAAAGGGCTTGGTGGCGCCCCACATGCCCACTAGCGAACGGTACCCTCCGAGCCTCATTGAGTTCGTCATGAACTGGAACAAGGCGGAGTTCATCTACAATGACGATCTCCCGGAAATGTTCGGCCTAGCTGAATTTTCCGCTCAGATGAATACCGCCGCCAAGGTGATCAACCTCGCTGGGCGACATGGAGGTACGCTGCTTCTTCTTCTTTACATGTCAGATAATAACCATTAGTCCCCGAGCCTCCGGCGGAGTAACTTGTTACTCGGCTGGATGCTCCTTAGAAGATCAACATAGCTGCATGTAAACTTCGAATATGCACACACCTAGAGCCAGGTTAAGTTCCGCTTGGCCCAGATATTGTACACTCCGAATATGCACACACCTAGAGTCGGGTTAAGTTCCGCTTGGCCCGGATCTTGTACACTTCGAATATGCACACACCTAGAGCCGGGTTAAGTTCCACTTGGCCCGGATCTTGTACACTTCGAATATGCACACACCTAGAGCCGGGTTAAGTTCCGCTTGGCCCGGATCTTGTACACTTCGAATATGCACACACCTAGAGCCGGGTTAAGTTCTGCTTGGCCTGGATCTTGTACACTTCGAATATGCACATACCTAGAGCCGGGTTAAGTTTCGCTTGGCCCGGATCTTGTACACTTCGAATATGCACACACCTAGAGCCGGGTTAAGTTCCGCTTGGCCCGGATCTTGTACACTTCAAATATTCACCGAACTAATTTTACACGCCTGTGCCTTTGTCAGGTAACCACCAATCGTTGGAGCGCCGAGTTTCAGCGCCTGCTTGATACCCACAAGATCTTGCGCGCAAAACATGTTGCACTTGGTGAGGAGCATGAAAAGAGGGGTAATTTCCTCTCTTAACACCTCACCGTTTTGTGTGTTTCTGCCGGACTAACCTCCTTATTCGGTTTTTTGCAGCTGGGGTGGAGGCTGAAAACAAGATTATGCGGAAGAACTTGGAGGAAATCCGAGGTATGTCCTCTTTCGGCCAACGTCGTTGTGTTTTCCATTCTTTATTCTCCTTGGCTCGGCAAACATTCACTCCTCGGCTTTGCCGGGTCAATACACTATTTCAGCATCGCTTGAGGATAGTGTGCATGTGCCTGATATGATGCTGCATTTTCTCGAACAAGCAGGACAGCATCAAGCCGAGCTGAAGAAGAAGAACGATGAGCTTGCCCTCCTCTGGACCAAAGACGATGAAATAGCCAAACTCAAGGCCGAGATGGAGAAGATGAAAGCCCAACACAAAACCGAGCTCCAGAAAGTTGGCCAGAACTTCACCAAAGAGCGTGAGCGCTTTACCCTCCAGATCTCCAAGGATCAGGACCTGCTCAAGGAATCCGAGGTCCGGCTTGGGTCGGCGCTTGCCGAGCTTGAACAACTTCGCCAGAGACGCGATAGTTGTATCAAGGAGTTGACCCGGATCCATCGCCATATCTTGCGTAAGTTTCTTCTCCTTGCCCGACCTAGTTTTCCGGGTTAGCTCATATGCCTTTGCTTCAGCATCTTTCCTTTCCTTATTTTCAGATAACTTTCCAGAGGGTACTGCCATCGCCCGGTCTTGCTGCCAAATTCCGCCAAGAGAGGGGTACTCCCATCGCTCCTGATGGTGAGAGCATCCCTCTAGACATGGAGGACCTGTTGGTTAGCGTGTCAGCTCGGGTGGAAACTATTAAGAACTATGGGAAAGATCTCCTCGACATTGCGGTCCGGATCTTCAACACATTCTGGCCAAGCGAGGACGCTCCGGAAAGAATCACGCTCCTTGCCGACAAACCGATGGAGATTGAGACTCAACTTGACCTCTAGAGGGAATCCGCCGGGCGTGCCATAGCAGATACCCTTCTCCATCATATCCTTTCATGGTACGAGAAAATTGATCTGAGCCTCCTCACCCGTCGGCGCACCAGATCCAAATGGACCGATGATCCAGAGTGGGTAGCTCGGCGCCAGGCTTGCGCCTACAGCCTCGTCGAATATTCTCCAGTCCATGACTGGGTTGAGGGGCCGAGCTTTCTGGAATCCGGCAAGGAGGAGCAAATGGAAAACATGGAGGATGGGTCGGGCGATGATGGAGAAGATGTTGCTTCAGATATTGAAGACAGTGATGATGACGCCGAACTTCCTCCTCCTGCCGCTCCTTAGTTGAAAAAACTTCAGAATTTATCAGATCCCCGGTATGCCGGGTGCAATTGTATGCGAAATACATGATATTTTGCTACTATGCTTATATGACGGATTAACTTGGGCGTAGTCCCCGAGTTTCATTTTCTTGTTCGTCCAATTCTTCGGCTCGATCCGTATCTACCTTGATTCGGTTTTACGACTTACGAATCCGAGCCTCAAGAATCGTGTTAACAATACTAAGAAACTTTGAGGATTGGCTCAAAATAATTCAACATAATAGCTTGAAAGTAAATACGGGGTTAGTCCGAAAAACAAACGGTAGCTGGAATAGGATCGTTTCCTTAGTAGTTTTTCATGTGCTACGCAATTCCAAACTTGTTCCCTTGCTCGCCATGAAGCCAATTCTTGTTGGACAGCAGCAAGTCGAAGGGTTGGGTTTTTGGTGCTCACACATTACTAATCCAGGTTAAGCGAAACGAGTCATTCCAGCTAACGCATAAAAAGTAACAACAATCATTCATTAAGGCAGTCCCCGAGTTACTGCTCGAGGCTCCGTTTTTTCATTGATAAGCTCATTGCCGACATACATACCGACATATAAGATGACTCGGATACATACACTTCTTAGCTAAGTGTAGAAGGGACGAAGTAGTGCTACATTCCACGGTCGCTTGGATTCCTCTCCAGACCTATCCGCCTTGTTCTTTTCCTGTGGCTTTGCATCTATGAGATAGTAAGAATCATTGTGCAATGCTTTGCTCACAATGAATGGTCCTTCCCATGGGGGGATAATTTATGCATGCCAGTGGTACGCTGTACCAACCGGAGCACCAGATCGCCTTCCCGGAAGACTCGGGGGCAGACTTTCCAGCTATGATAGCGTCGGAGATTTTGCTGATATATGGCGGATCTGGATGCGCCTTCTCGCTTCTTCCAGCAAATCAACATCATTTTGCCGGGCTTCTTGCACTTCGGCTTCTGTGTATTGGGTGACCCTAGGCGAATCATGCTCTATGTCGGCTGGTAACACAGCTTCTGCCCCATATACCAGAAAGAACGGCGTGTAGCCTGTTGATCGATTCGGAGTTGTTCTTAAACTCCACAATACCGCTGGTAGTTCTTCTATCCAGCATCCCGCTGATCTTTGCAGCGGCTCAATGAGCCGGGGTTTTATCCCGGACAATACTAATCCGTTGGATCTTTCCACTTGTCCGTTCGATGCGGGGTGGGCTACCGAGGCTACGTCGAGTCGGATTTTCTTATCTCGGCAGAATTGTGCAAGTGCTCCTTCAGCAAAATTTGTGCCGTTATCAGTTATAATGTTGTGAGGATAACCGTATCTCAAGATGATGTCTTTGAGAAATGTCACAGCCGTAGCTCCATCACATTTTCTTATAGGTTTCACTTCGATCCATTTTGTAAACTTGTCCACCATGACCAGAATGTGTGTCATGTTTCCTCTTGCCGGTTTGAACGGGCCAACCATATCCAAGCACCACACAGCAAATGGCCATGTAATTGGTATGGTTTTAAGTTCCGACATAGGCATATGTGTCTTGGTGGCGTATCTTTGGCAACCATTGCATTTTCTCACCAGATCTTCTGCTTGCTCCAAGGCGCTTGGCCAGTAGAATCCATGTCGGAATGCCTTTGCCACTAAGGCCCGGGATGAGGCATGATGCCCGCATTCTCCTTGGTGTATATCTCGGAGGATGTCAAGTCCTTCTTCCGGATCAACACACCGCTGGAGGACATTGGTTACACTCCATTTGTACAGCTCGGAATTGATGATTGTGTAAGCTTTGGCTCTCCTCTGAGTTTGCCTGGCTAGCACTTCCTCAGTGGGTAACGTTCCATCTTTCAAGAACTGGTATATAGGCAGTGCCCAAGCTGGTATTGCTCGCGCAGGGAACATCTCCTCATCAATTTCCATCCGATCGACCGGCATAACTTCAGTCGGATCACGCTGAACAGTCCCCGGGTCTAGCGAGGTAGTCCCCGGGTTCGCCGAGGTAGTTCCCGGGTTCTGCGTGCTACCTCCCGTGTCAATGTCCATGGGCTCAACTCCGGATTCCGCGTTTTCCGGGACATAGATCGAGTCGGTTCCTAGGGACGGCCTGATAGATGGTTTTCTGAGGTGCTCCAATGCTACGCCCGGTGGAATTGCCTGTCGGGTCGATCCGAGCTTCAATAGCATGTCGGCAGCTTCATTTTCCACGCGAGGGACATGATGAAATTCGCATCCCTCAAAGTAACCCGAGATTTTCTGCACATGAAATCTGTATAGTGCCATGTTTGGATCCAAGGCGTCCCACACTCCGGATACTTGATGTATTACTAGATCCGAGTAGCCAAAGCAAATTATCCGACGTATGCCAATCTCCTTTGCCACTTTGAGACCATGCACAAGAGCCTCGTACTCAGCGACATTGTTCGATGCCGCGAAATGGATCTGCAATACGTACTTGAGCTGATCCTTCTTTGGCGAGGTAAGCACAACCCCGGCACCTAATCCGGTTTTGGTTTTCGATCCGTCAAAGTGCATCCTCCAGTAGTTCGGATCCGGTGGCGGTGGTTCGTATTGTACCTCGGCCCAATCCACGAAAAAATCTGCCACAGCCTGGGACTTGATCGCTTCTCTCCTATCATACTGGGGCGCGTATGGTGCTAGCTCAATTGCCCATTTCACAATTCTGCCATTCGCATCTTTGTTACCTATTGTCTCGGATATGGGGGCTTCGCATATCACTTTGATGGGATGCTCCTCAAAGTAGTGCTTTAACTTCTTTGCCGCCATATAAACTCTGTATGCTACCTTTTGAAAATGCGGGTAGTTCTGTTTTGAGGCAAACAATACCTTGCTCAAGTAATATACTGGCCTCTGCACCGACTTACCCTCTTCATCTCGCTCCACTACAATCACTGCACTTACAACTCGGTTGGTTGCGGCTATGTAGAGCAACATTGGCTCCTTCGACAGTGGGGAGTCTAACACTGGTGCAGTGGCCAACATTTTTTTCAAGTGGGCAAAAGCTTCATCGGCCTGCGGCGTCCCAACGAATTTATCTGATTTTTTCATGAGTTGGTAGTGAGGCAGTGCCTTTTCCCCTAACCGACATACAAACCGACTCAACGACGCCAGGCATCTAGTGAACTTATGGACGTCGTTGAGACACTTCGGCAGCTCCATTCGTTCGATGGATCGGATCTTAGTTGGATTAACCTCGATACCTCAGCTAGAGACGAGAAATCCGAGTAATTTTCCAGCCAGGACACCGAAGGTGCATTTCTTCGGGTTAAGCTTCATCCGGAATCTCCTCAAGTTCGCGAATGTTTGCCTTATGTCGTCAAGGAGCGTTGCGCTTTCCTTGGTCTTAATAACCACATCATCCACGTAGACTTGTACGTTTTGACCTATTTGATCGTGCAAACATTTTTGCATACATCTTTGGTACATTGCTCCTGCATTTCATAAACCAAACGGCATAGTGCGATAGCAATAAGCCCCGTACGGGGTAATAAAGGCAGTTTTTATTTGATCATCCAGGTTCAGAGGTATCTGGTGGAAACCAGAATAAGCGTCAATAAACGACAACAGTTCACATCCCGCGGTAGAGTCGATGATCTGATCTATCCTCGGCAGTGGAAATGGATCTTTTGGACACGCCTTGTTCAGGTTCGTGTAATCGATACACATACGCCAAACCACTGCCACGTTCAGATCATCCTTCTTCTTTTCTACCAGCACCGGATTAGAGAGCCAATCCGGATACAGCACTTCCATGATAAATCCTGCTGCTAGCAACCGAGCTATCTCGTCACCAATGACCTTTCTCCTATCCTCCACGAAACATCGGAGAGGCTGCTTCACCGGCCTTGCTCCGGGTCTTACATTCAAAGAGTGCTCGGCCAACTCCCTCGGAACACCTTGCAAGTCCTGTGTGGACCAAGCAAAAATATCCCGATTCTCACGGAGGAAGTTGACGAGTTCGCTTTCCTATTTGTCAGTTAACCCGGCCCCAATTGTCACGGTACGCTCCGGAAACATGTTATCCACTGAAATTTTCTTGGTGTCCTTCGCGGCTTGAAACGAAACACTTCCATGCGGGTTACTTAACACCGGCATATACTGCTGCGCAAACTGAGCTAAAGCCGCCACCTCTTGAATTTTTCTTTTCTCTTGGGCAATTACGAGTGACTCGGCTAGGTTAGACCCGGATGAAGCGCACTCAATAGAACGTCGGAAATCCCCAGCGATAGTAATTGCTCCATTTGGCCCGGGCAACTTCATCTTCAGATAACTAACGTGGCAACTTGCCATGAATTTGCTCAGTGCTGGTCTCCCGAGTAATGCATGATACGCGCTCTCCAAGTTTACCACCTCAAACTCTAGATTTTCAGTTCGGCAGTTATCCCTCGTACCGAATAACACGTCGACCCGGACTTTGCCTATGGGCTCACAGGATATGCCTGGTACGATACCATGGAAAGTTGTTCTTGTAGCCTGGAGCATGTTCTCCGAGATGCCCAATTTGCGCATCGTATCCGCATACATGATGTTAATGCTATTGCCATTGTCGATTAGTACCTTGGAGAACCTCACATTAATGTTTGGTCCAATGAACGTCGGATCCAACACTAACGCATACGAGCCCGGACTTGGCATAAGCTTGGGGTGATCTTTGACGCTCCAGGTAATTTCCTGGTCCGACCAAGACATGTACCTCGTCACTGCAGGCATAACCGTGTTAACCTCCATATGTCGGCGCTGCAAGCTCTTCCTATCTGCTTCTCCGCTAGAACACACAATAGCTCTGGTGATGTTCCCTGTACTCATTTCTTCCCTCGTTTCCGGAGTACCTCTGATCCTGTTGTTGCTGGTTTTCCACCTGATGCACTGCATCCCTTCTCTCACTGTTGTCATACCTCGGTGGAGGGGGAGGCAACATCAGTTGCTGCGTGTTTGCTCCGAAAAGCAGTTGCTGCCGAGGTAACTCCTGCCGAGGTTGTTCATAACAGGGTGCCTGAGCATTCCCCGAACCACCTTGTTCTATCTTGCGCATCCACTCACATTGCCTCGTCGTGTGACTCGCCGGGCTGTTCGGATTTGGCGTGTGAAACTTACAAGGCTGGTCCAACATTGACTCATAGTTATATCTCGGACGATCTTTCTTTTCCTGCCATTGCTTCTTCTGCTCCGGAGTCCATGTCTTCTTGCTATCGTTTCGAGGAGTCCATTGCCCTCCCGTTTTCTGGCGTTGGTTGCTCCCTGCTCCAGGCTGATCTTGATTCACGGCCGCAACTTGTTGCGAACCATATCGATGGTCCGGTCTATCGTCTCTCCTTTTTCCCTCAGAATCGTTCCTCGGGATGACCGGACCCGCCCCTCGGATAGTACTCCTCATTTGACTCGCTCGACGATCCTAGGTTGAGTCGGATCACCCAAAGCATAAGAATCATGATCCGGATCATCTCTGCCAATGTGACTGGCATTTTCCTTTGCAATTTCATCCACAACTCGCTGCCATATCTGCACCCTTGTGCGAACCATGCTATAGCCTGTGACTCTATGACTCCCTCACACGAGTTTCTCACGGTACACCACCGGGTCAAGAATTCACAGTCCGTTTCATTAGATCTCTGCTTGCACATTGCTAGGGTTTGCGGTCTATTCGGTCTCTAATATGTACTTGAGAAGTTGCTGATAAACATTTCTTCAAAATCTATCCAACAATTGATGCTTCTGGGTGGCAAGCTATTCAGCCAAACCCTAGCTGGACCTTCCAACATTTGGGGTACATATCGTACATCCCATCTCAAGTTGCCAGTTGCAATTTTCACAGCTGTTGCGTAGTTTATCAGCCAATCCTTCGGCTTTGTACTGCGGTCATACGTCTTCGTGCCCCTGGGTAATTGGAAATTGGGTACTGGCGGTTCCTTCATGATCCGGGGTCCAAAGCACGCTGGACCCGGAGGACCTTGACATTCGATCTGTTCCGACCTATACAGGCGATCCAGTTTTAGCTCAAGGCCATCCGGCATCAAATCTCTGCTTCCCAATCTCGACCCTATCACGTGATAGTCCGGTCTTGCGTATCCCGCATTCATCATCTCCGAGTCTCCGTCATTGTATCGGTCTTGCTCTCGTTGTGCTCCTCTCTGTTGCATACCACGGCCGGCACTTTGCTCTTGCCTTGGTGCATTCCGCTGCTGCGGTTGACCCGCTCCTGCCGAGTTTCGCTGTCCGGCATTGCCGTTGGCAGCATTGCCTTGGTCATGGTTACCTCGGCCAGCTTCACCTCAGCTCATACTTCGTTGATCGTCGTTTTTTCGCACCTCTTTTTCTTTTCCCGCACGCGTTGGGTCGTACGGAACGATCTGCTTGTTCCGTCTGGCCGAGGTTACTACCTCCTCTCTTCTAGGGCCACCATGAGGTGATGATGCGGCTCCAGCGGATTTCTCCAGGTTACCCATCACCGAATGGACGATCTTAGAAGCTCCAACTCTCTCCGGGTTACCTCTCAACAGCTCCTCGTTCTGCCTGTTCGCAATCCGAACCAACTCGTTAACCCGGTCTTGCTGTCTTTGACAGGCGTCACCCGTCAGACCCTCTAGCTCGGATGCCGCGGCATCTGCTGCTCTAAGGTTCTTCGCCGGGTATCAGTACCGCAACGCCACGCATAAATAGTTTTCCACCCTTCCGTCCATCATCACCTTCTGCTCATCTCACTTATGAGATTTTTCCTTTGACCTCATCGATCAACCTTGTTTGCCTTGGCAGATTACAGCGTCATGTTCAACGATCGCTGAGCTGCGCTATTTTCTTTGCGCCTCCAGATCTTTCGGGTCTCCTCTAGCTCGGCCTGTGCTCGAGCCGGATCTACCACTGCTGCCACCGGTTAGCCAAGCTATCCATAGCTTCCTCAAGACGTTCTCAGGCCTCTAGCGGAGGACCCCTCGCTTTCCTCGGTGCCTTGGGTGTTACCTCCGGGTCCGCATCGATCCTTGTTCACGCCCGCTGGCGCAGCTATCATCACCTACGCACGGTCCGGGAGCGAGCGATCGCTACCATGAGCCACAAAGTGAGGGTGGTTCTCCCGCATCAACGACGCGGCGCGGATAAACGCAAGACACGTCCACAGCAACATAGACCTTGTGCGTGCCGAGCTTGACGAAGATGCCGTTGCGCGGAAGGGGGCGCGTGCCGAAGCAGCCAGCGTTGTCGCTGACGTAGTCCAGCACTCCAAAGCGCTGAACGAGCCCGGAGACGATTCGTTCGCCGGTGCCGATGAAGTTTCCCGTCCGGATCTTCACCCCTGCTAGCGCAGCTAGCCCCACGATGGGCGCCAACTGTCGTGGTGGTGTCACGGCAGATGCCATGGATAGGATAAAGGTGGGGACTAGTATACGCTAGGGGAATCCAGGGAGGGATAGTAGAGTGATTCTCTACACAGAAGCTTTGTATTGATGTTCAATCTCCAAGATTACAAGTGCTCTTCGAGCTGTATTGACAAGAGGAGGAAGAAGAAACTCTCTTACTCTTGCCTACTAACTAGCCCAAGAACCCTAGATCCACTAGTGTTCTCCTTGCTATGTATCTGAAAAGACCCAACCCCCTTACCAGAACCCCAACCGCCCCTTATATAGGGGTGGTTCGGTCCTGGTCTAGGGCATACGTGGAGGCATATTCCTAAGAATATGCCCCCTCCCAAAGTAGTAACCCGACAGGGGTGCTTTTCCCCCGCGTCACACTTGCTTTACCGACATAGCCTCTGCGGCGCCTGCGTCAGCCGACGTGAGCGTCGTCACCCTTGTCGGCCACGATCCGGTGGTCCTGCCCTTGCTTTATTCACTCATCTAGTACGCACCGGGCCTTCTTTTTGACCAGAGAGATTCCTTCCTTCTCCTAGAAGCCAAACGAGGATCCGGATCACAGTTGATCCGGCCACACCTGTTCCTGAATATAGGTTAGACAAGCATTTCCGACTTACTCCTTGAGTCGGACGTGGCAATGTTAGGCGACCCCCCTGGTCCGGGTTACTCCGTGATCCGGCCTTCCTTGAGGTGACTCGGCCAGCAACCGCTTTGACCTTGCCGAACCTCGGCTAACTCGGCCCTTATACCCCGGAGTGACCCTACCCGGGGTTATCCCCCCAACACCACCAACAGGGTACCCCTTGCACATGATACATGAGTTATCCCATAATCAAAATGACAAGGCAAGCAGACAATGAGCATCTCAACGATCTTTTTATTTGCTATTTGCATAGGTTTTTATTGAGGATGCTTCATAGAGTGCTCATTATGGTGATGCTGCAAGTTTCCACCATGATTAAGAATGGCTTAGCGCTAGCGGCCCAGGCGTTTCTCTAACACACATACAAACTCCATGATCTTACAAGTTCCACTTTTATTTCACATCGCTAGGATCCGTAAGAAAAATAACATGATATCAACGGGGTACAAAGTACAAGTGCAATGTTGAATGCGTTCCCTATGATACATGGTTCTGCTAATTTCAACTTATAAAGCGCAAGCATATACGCAACAAAGAAGGACCCAATGGTTCAAGTTTATTAGATGCAAAAAAGTAAAGTGTGTCGTCAAGTTCATGAGAGCTTTAATCACTAGTTTTCTCATAACAAGTTTAATTTGGAAGGTAAACAAAAACATGCATATACTTGGAATAGCATAAGCTAGTAGGTAGGTATGGTGGAATCTTTGGAATAACTTGGTTTAGGGATTTGGATGCATGAGTGGAACTCATACTTGGTTGTGGAGGCTAGCAAAAGACTGGGAGCGACAAACTAAGAAAGGAATAATGGTCATAATCATGCAGAGCGACAAAACATCATTGATCAAAGCATAAAGTGATACTACGAGTTGAAAACTAAAGGATCATAAAGGCTATGGTGACTTGAGATAGTCATAACATGGTGTGAGCATGCGCCAAGTCAACCCAAATAAAGCATCAAAGGAGAATACCACTATACTATGCTTTAATATGCTAAAACAACGCATGATTCATCCAAGGCACATTAAGCAATCTCAATTTTTTATAACAAGTCATGATACAGCAAAGAATACTAAGCATAAAGCCAAAAAAATATCAAGCATGCCATGACAGAGCATAGGCCACAGTTAAAAACGAGCTCTTTTTACCACATAAGTATGAACTTTCCTACTCTTTTCCAAACCAAACCAAACTATTTGCAAACCAAAGTATGAAAGAGGGGGTCCAACTAATTTATTCAGAAAACTAAGCAAACCAAGCAAACGAAAAACCAAAACGAAAACGAAAAAGGAGACGCTCCAAGAACAACACAACTGTGCATGAAACAATAAAAATGAAGCGTTTGGAAGAAACCTAGGATTTTTATTGATGAAGAAGGGGATACCTTGGGCATCCCCAAGCTTTGACGGTTGTAGGATATTTCTTGGGGTGACACGCGTGGCATCCCCAAGCTTGAGCTTTAGTCCATCCTTCATCTCATTACTCATTCCTTCCATACACCTGAAATTTTTCCTTCATACAAAACTTCACACAATCTTTATTAGCAACATTAGTGCACTCAAGATAATAGGTCTTAAGGTTCAGTTATAACACCAAATAAACTTCCATTAGAACACTAGCTACTGTAGCACTTCTCTCAAAAAGCTCAATTCCTCAAAATAACTCAAAAAAGAACCAACAAGAAGCAAATGCAAAAAATGGTAGAAATCTGTCAAAACAGACCAGCAGGTAAATACGAATTTTTTCGAAGACCTTCTGTTGCTCAAATAAAAAAGTGTTGAACTAATGAAAGTTAGATAACAACATGGGGAAGAAGCACAAAAATTCACGCTTCAAAAAGACGTTCAGAGATTTTACACGACTTTTTACGGTGAAGCACAGAAATCTGTTTCGGGACAGCAACTTTCCCAATCATTACTTCTCTCTCATTAGAGGTTACTCTTGGCACAAAAAGCAAATAAAAAGGATAAGGAGTGGTTATTACTGAAGTAATAACTTCCAAGACTCATCTAAAACTTTTGGGTTATCTCCCAATAAGTACTTTTCTTTAACGCCTTTAAGTTAGGCATAAGAACCAAAAAAAAAGAATCAAGTGTTCTCAAATGAAGAAGCATTAAGATCAATACCAGAAATATCTTCAACAAGGCAAGGTATATCATCCAAATAAGTTCTAGAGGATCCTCTCTCAATGCTCTTAGGTTCACTATTTTCATCAAAAGGGTTTTCAGGAACAATCCAATCATGATTCTTTTCTGTGGCTTCATGTATTGCTGCTAGTTTAAAGGGTATTGGTATCTTAGGTTCCTCCCCATTAGGTTTGGTTTTGTTCATCTTTTCTCGTGTACCAACAACATCTACACATGAGCCTAGCATATTGAAACGTTCAAATACTTTCCTAGCTTCTTTGGCAACATCATAGAATTCCTTAAACAAAGTTTCTAGAATAAAATCCCTCTTTTCAGGATCCTCAATTTCTTTAAGTTTAAGAAACATTACTTGCATTAAGGGGTTGAGGTTAACAAACCTAGCTTCTAACATGTGAATTAAAGAAGCTGCAGCAATCTCATAGTTTGGAGCAAGTTCTGCAAGTGATCTATCCTCAGTATCTTCATGCTTACTAACATGATTAAAGAATTCTTCAACATTATCTTTCCCAATTATAGAACCACTACCAATTGAAAGGTCTTTCAAGGTGAATTTAGGGATCAACATGCTGATCTAAGGAAGAGGTGACAACTAAAGGAGACTTAATTTTTTTGTGTTTTTGATAAAGAAAACAAACTAGTAAAACTATTTTTTTGTGTTTTTGATAAAGAAACAAGTAAACAAAACAAAAAAAAGAAACTAAGCAAAACAAAAATAACAAAAGTAAAGAGATTGGTTATGAGGGACTCCCCTTGTGAAGATGTCCTTGACTCCCCGGCAACAGCGCCAGAAAAATGCTTGATGGCTCGGTGTTGATGTACAGCTCGTTGGGAACCCCAAGAGAAAGGTATGATGAGCACAGCAGCAAGTTTCCCTCAGTTATGAAACCAAGGTTTAATCGAACCAGTAGGAGCAAGGAAACACCCCAAAGGTGTTGCGAGCTGAGCCTTGGCAGGGCGCACTACCGGTGCTAGTAGCAACATGGAGATCTGCACAACACAACCACAGAACTCTGTCCCCAACTTGCGATGAGGTTGCCAATCTCACCGTGTTTTGCTGAAAACAAAGGATTACACGTATCAAATGGAAAGAAGTAATAGTTTGCAGAAAGTAAACACAAAGCAGTAAACAGTTTGTAGATTGTATGTAAAGAAAAGGACCAGGATCCATAGTTCACTAGAGGTGGCTCTCCTTAAGATAGATAACATGCTGGGTGAACAAATTACAGCGGGGCAATTGAAAAACATCGAGAAAGCAATACATGCATATACCAATCATCTTGACTCCTTTGGGACTTGATTGGGCATTACAACATTATACATAGACCGCCATCCAACTACATCTATGACTAATAATCCACCTTCAGGTTATCATCTGAACCCCCTCCAGTATTAAGTTGCAAGCAACAGATTATTGCTTTACGAATTGCGTGTAAAGTAAACAATACGATTGTTCTATGAACAAAGGATTGTTGTTTTCTCCCTAGTAGCAACAGCACATCTAGTACCTTAGAGATTTCTATCACTTCCCCAGATTACCAGAGGCATGAACCCACTATCGAGCATAAATACTAACCCTTGGAGTTGCTAGCATCTACTTGGCCAAGATAGCTACTAACAACGGAAAGCATGCAAGATCACGAATAACAAAGACATGATAGAATCAATAATCAATCTGAAATAGCATCTCAATATCCATCAGATCCCCGCAAACACACATGTGGAAATACAAATAGATGATCTTGATCATGAACGGAGCTCACAAGATCTAGACATGAAAGTACAAAGGAGGAGAACCAGCCATCTAGCTACTACATGGACCCGTAGTCCAGAGATGAACTACTCACGCATCACACCAGAGGCTTGCATGATGATGAAGAAGGCCTCCAGGGTGAATTGCCCTCTCCAGCAGGGTGCCGGGAAGAGCTTCAGATCCCTCCCGGTCTAGGGATGGAGATGAAGGAGGCTACAGACTCTTTCATGGATTTTTGATCGGGTACTTAGGGTTTTCGTCCCGAGGGCATCTTATAGGCGGAAGGAGAGGCCGAGGGGGTGCCTGGGCTGGCCACACCACCACCTAGCGCGGCCAGGCCTGGCCCAAGGCCGTGGTGTGGTGGCCTCGGCTCTCCGCCTCGTGATTCGCATCTGATGACTTCCAGAAAATAGGCACTTTGGATTTTGTCCCGTCCAATTCCGAGAATATTCATTTTCTGACTTTCCTGGAACCAAAAACAGCAGAAAACAGGCAACTGGCACTGTGGCTCGTGTTAATAGGTTAGGCCAAGAAATCATATGAAAAGTACTCCAAAGTGTGGACAAAACACAAGAAAGTGGATAAAACCAAGCATGGAACATCTAAAATTATAGATAGATTTGCAATGTATCACATTACCAAATAAGAAAATCAGCGAATTATCCATAACGAAAATAAAGCAACTAATAGAAGTAAACAATACTCACAGTAGAAGTTTCCTTTACCAGTTCCACTCTCCAATAGCGCTTCACTCCCCGGCAACGGCGCCAGAAAATAGTCTTGATGACCCACAAGTATAGGGGGTGTATCGTAGTATTTTTGATAAGAAGAGTGTCGAACCCAATGAGGAGCAGAAGGTGCTGGCTAGTGGTATGGATCAGGAATTCTCTGCAGATAATTAGCAAACGGATTTTTAGGGGTTTTTGATTAAGCAAGTAAATGAAGTACGAGTAAATAAAATATAATAAGAATAAATGCAGCAAGTGGCCCAATCCTTTATGCAGCAAAGGACAAGCCAAATACACAATGCATTCCCCTAGGCCCATATAGGTGAAGTGTCATGTAGTCGATGTTCACATGACACCACTAGAAGAAGTACACCACAACTTAAATATCAAACTATTGAATCTTTCTCAACACAACTCCACTACTAACAACATGACTTCTCCCATGTCCTCAAGAACAAAACGAACTACTCACAATACATCATATGGATCATGATCAGAGATGGAATAATGATGTATAACGATCTGAACATAAACAATAATTCAATGGTTCACTCAATAGCATCAACTACAAAGAGTAATCAACACCGGGAAAGTTTCCCCTAAGAACTATGCAAGATTCAACCCAATTGTTATAGCAATATGGAGATGGTGATGAGGATGCTGATGGTGATGATGGTGGTGATGATGATGATCCTGATGAAGTCCAGCTTGATGGTGGTGTTGATGGCGATGATCTCCCCTCTCCGGGAAGGAATTCCCCTAGCGGAAATCTGTCTGCCGGAGAGTTCTTTATCTCTCGGTGTTTTCCGCCTCGCAGAGGCGGCGGAATCTTTCTATGGTTGCTCCCCGAGTCTTAGGGTTTCGAGAGGAATATATATGCCAGAGGAGAGAGCTAGAGGTGGGCCAGGGCGGCCACACCACCTGGTGGCATGGCCTAGGGTGGCCCGCGCTAGGGGTGGTGTGGGCCCCCTGTGGCCCATCTCCACTCCCTCTTCTGGCAGCCTTCGTCTTCTGGAAAAATAGGATTTTCCATATATTTTCCCGGATTTTCTGATCTTCGCGAATTTTGCCTCCAAACAGCACCTTTTCCATCAGAATCCTGACTGCAACGGTCCATGCTCCAAAAGTCATCAACCATGCAAAAACAGATGAAATAACATAAGTATCATCTCTTAATATGAAATATATCAATGAATAATAGTAAACTATGACATAGAATAGTGATGCAAAATGGACGTATCAGCTACTAAATACCTCGGGAAGGTCAATAGAGGACTCGTCAAGGAATTACCGAGTGGGAGCAAACCATAATACGAGGTCAACCCTCATTTTATCGCTATTATTAAAGAAAAAACTTTTGAAGGAGATGATCCAGATGAGGATCCTTACACTCATTTAATGCATTTTATCAAGCTATGTTGGATCCTTAAATTGAGAGGCTATTCTGATGAAGAATTAAAACTTAAATTGTTTAGCCAAACTCTAACCAACATTGCTTTGGATTGGTATAGAATTTGCCTTGCAGAGAATATTGATACTTGGGAAAAACTTAAAGGAGAATTTGAATTTTGATTCTTTCCCAAGGTAAAAGCTACTGAAGTAAGAAGGGAAATTACCAACTTCAAGAATCGCCCAAGTGAAGGTCTAGTAAGGGCCTACAAAAGGTACAAGTCTCTACTTAATAAATGTCCCCATCATGATTTACCTGAATGGTATGTTTTGCATATTTTCTATGGAGGATTTAATCAAGAAATTAAGCATGATCTTGACACGAATTCAGGAGGCCTTTCATGGAGTTAACTATAATTAAAGCTTGGGAACTTTTAGAACGAATTCACCATAATAGAGAAACATGGGGATTTGATTTAGGAGGTGAAGGAGGTCTAGAAATTGAATATGTTTGTGTAAATGCTTATAAAGACTCCGGTAAAGTAAAAGAAACTGCTAATGAACTACAACTTGATGATGATATTATTTTGCAAATCCTTCAGTCTTTTACAGAACATATTGAAGCTCCTAAGAAAGACTGGCTTCATTATACTCTGCCACCCAAGCCAGTTGGATAAGAAGATCCAATAATCACGGCCCCTATCGATTCATTAAAGAAGGTATCCCCATATATTGAACCCTTTCCTTTCCCAAGGACGGTGAGAAAACATATGATGGCTCAGCAACTAGAGGATCAATGCAAAGAAGAAGAACTATTTCTCAAGGAGCTGGAAGAGGATACACAAAGAAGGAAAACTGAAGAAGAACATGTACAAGAGGCAGAGGCATCAATGAAGGAAGATATTTTAACCATGTTTGGACACTTCAATGTAATTGAGCTAGATACTGAAGCTTCTCAATTCGTCGAAGGAAAGGTGAAAGCCAAAGAAGTTGGTAAGCCTATTCTCCCTTGCACTTTCGAAGGAACTTCCTATTATGGCATTTGTGACATCGATACTGCTGTTAGCATTATCCCTTTTAATTTCTATTTAAAGATTCAAAATGAATTAACTCTAGCCAAACTGGAAGATACATATATGACTATAATGCTTGCAGATAAAACACTCAGAGTCCCCATGGGAATAATTAGGAATGTTCCAATTTATTTTGGACCATACAAATATCCCATTGATTTTGTGCTTATTGATATGCCCACTGATGTTTATTGTCCCAACATTTTTGGAAGAACTTTTATAAAGAGAACAAGAGCAAACATAGATTGCCAGAGACAAACTATGTCCCTCAAGTTTGGTGAAGAGAAAATGGATTTTCATTTCTCCAAATTTGACCATAAGCCGCCTATTGAAAAATTGGATGATGATGAGTACGAATGTGAGGAAGAAGGTAACCTCGTAAATTTAGCCTCAATATTCATCGAGACTCATGGCGATGATTTAGCAAGAAGTTTAGTCAATAATAATATCCTCCAGGACATAGAAAAAGCAGAAATGAATGATTATCTTGACTCCACACCTGAGGTAGACACCGAGATTAACCAAAAATATGAAGAACCCATAAGGAAAGGAGACGAGGCTCTTCCTCCAATTCTTAAAACTCTACCAAAGGAACTAAAATATAGGTTTCTTGATGAGACCAATAAGTTTCCTGTTATTATAAGTGCTAACCTTGTAGAGAAAGAGGAGGAAAGTTTAATGAAGGTTCTCTGCATGCATCTAAATTCCCTTGGGTATTCGATGAGTGACTTGAAGGGGATTAGTCCTTCAATAGCCACCCATATAATATTCATGGAAGAAGGAGCTCAGCCAGTTGCAGACTATCAGCGACGTCTTAAACCTCACATGAAAGAGGAGGTAAGAAAAGAAATAATAAGTTTGTTGGATGCAGGCGTCATCTTTCATGTAGAAGAGAGTGAATGGGTAAGTCCTGTTCATTGTGTTCCTAAGAAAGGTGGGTTTACGGTTGTCGAAAATGAACATAATGAAATGCTACCTACTAGAACTGTTGTTGGTCACAGTATGAGCATTGACTATAGAAAACTTAATAAGGAAACTCGGAAGGATCACTACCCTTTACCGTTTATAGATCAAACTTTAGAAAGGCTTGCTATGCACTCTCATTTTTGTTACTTAGACGGCTGTTCCGTTTTTTCCCAAATTGCTATTCACCTTGATGACCAACTTAAGACTACTTTTATTTGTCCTTATGGCCTTTATGCTTATCGCCGCATGCCTTTTGGTCTTTGCAATGCTCCTGCCAATTTTCAAAGATGTATGACTGCCATATTTTCTGATTATATTGAAAGTATTATGGAAGTATTCATGGATGACTTCTTTTTTTATGGAACTTGCTTTAATCATTGTGTCCATAATCTTCATAAATTTTTATAGAGATGTGAAGACACTAACTTAGTCTTGAACTGGAAAAAATGCCATTTTATGGTTCAAGACGGCATAGTGCTTGGTCACAAAGTCTCAGCTAAAGGCATAGAAGTCGATAAAGCAAAGATTGAAGCAATAGAAAGGTTACCCCTTCCCTGAGACATAAAAGGTATAAGAAGCTTTTTAGGTCATGTAGGATTTTATAGAAGGTTCATTAAGAATTTTTCAAAAACTGCTAGACCTTTAACTATCCTTCTTCAAAAGGATTTTCATTTTAATTTTGATGAAAAGTGCCTTACTTCTTTCAACATATTAAAACAAGCTCTGCTTGAAGCTTCGGTTATAAAACCACCTAATTGTAAGAAACCTTTTGAGCTATTTTGCGAGGCTAGTCATGAAGCTGTAGGAGCAATTCTTTGTCAGTATGATGGTGATGATCTTAATATCATTCATCATGCTAGTTGCGCCTTAAACGGGGCCCAAAAGAACTACCCTATGGCAGAAAAAGAATTCTTCGTAGTGGTTTTCTCCTGTGATAAGTTTAGATCTTATATCATGGACTCTAAAGTAAGAGTACACACTGATCATGTAGGCTTAAAGGAAATCCTAGAAAGGACTGGTGTTAAGCCAAGAATGATCTGTTGGACTTTACTTTTGCAAGAATTTGATTTATAGATCCTACAAAGAAAGGAAGAGATGGAGGAAACATTCATGGACACTCAAGAAATTGCTCATCCTAAGGAGGTATCATCCGTGTATATACCTGTGTGAAGCACACTACCGAAAAGGAAGTTCTCTATTTCTTCTTGCAATGGTTTTGGTGATTTTCTATAACCAACTTTACTTGAAGAGAGGAAGAAAAAGATACTCACATGAATTCATGTCCCCTCAATGATCAAAGCTTATGAAATCCTGAACACATATTTCTTTTGGATGATTTTCTGCTATTTCTTTTCGCATATTTGAATTCCTTTTGTTTTTCTGAGTTCATTGCCGGTCTAATGAGGTCGGTACGGGCGAGCAGTATTGCTATATCCGCCTGTACCGCTGGTCGTTAAGCCTACTGATGTCCTTGTTTCACTTTCGCAAAAGTGGTACGACCGCGTCGTACGGGTGTAGCCCCCCGTACGGCTGGTTGTTATCAGTTTTGTGCCCTTCTTCTGCTTTTTGTTTGTGTCATAAAAAAAGGAAATTGAAGCCGCAAAGTCAGTACGGATGGGCAGTATAGGCGGAACCCGCCCGTACCACTTAGTCGGTTTATTATTTACCGAATTTGGCACGTTGTATTTTTGGAAACGACATGGTACAGGCGTGCGTTGTATGGGCATCTGCCTGTACCAGCTGGTCGTTGCGATCAGCTAGTCCTTCTTTTGCACTTATTTTGTTTCCATACTTGTTAGAATTCTTTTCTTGGGCGACCCTTTTTCTCTCAGTACGAATTCTACCCTGTTTTTAACCCTTTATAAGCCTTCCAGAAGGGCTCTATCCTTGTATTCACAATACAGATCTTCTCCATATTGCTTCTTCTTCATGAGAGCCTTGAAACCATGTCCTTCACATGGGGTATCCTTCAAGAGAAGGAAGATCCATATGGATCATCCTCGAGGGTTACAGATGAAGACAAAATTGTTGTGCCAGAAGAGAAAGAGTTAGAAGACAAGGATGGATTCAAGCTAATGGAAACGGTAAAGGATAGGCATAAGGTGTTCAGCCTTGGCATAGGAAAATAAGGTGACTACGACGAGGTTCTACTTGATCTAGAAGGTGATGGGGAACTGTTCTTGAAGAAAGTGAAGAAACAAGGGGAGGAGATCCAAGCCTCCATGGACAAGCTTGACCATCGCATTAGGAAGATCGAGATAAAATCTCCGAGATCTTCAAAACATATTGAACTTTTGCGTCGTTACCTGGACCAGATGGATCTGAATATAATGAAAGGACTAGAAGGAAATCTCAACATCAGCCTATAGGGGTTCCACGCATGAAAACAATAAATGTTTACCTTACGCCCCTGAACCCCTGATGTTGCCAGGACCTATCTATTAGTAATACATTAACGGGAGGGGATTTTCGTGAACTTACCCTTGAAGACCGAAAAGCATTGTCAACGCTTAGGAGAGCGTGGTTGATGTAGACAAGCCTAAGCCGGCCTCAAGGTCGTGATGAAGTCCTTAAGCTCCCTTGGCTCCAACGACATGAGTGCCTCGAGTGCGACACCTTGCGGGGAGTTACACACGTCCGGTGCCTGACGATGACTCCGCTTCGATCCAAAGCGATTCTGCGAAGTAGAGCTCCTGGATCCAAATCCCACAGCGTGACGGCGCTCCGTGGTGAAGATGTCTCTCGTTCACGCAGTCCGAACATGGGACCATGGTCATGAGAGAGAGAGAATATCAATTGGAGGTCTTCCCAAAAGTGAGAATACCTTTATTGAATATTGTGTGTATTTATCTGGCCAAATACCCCCACTAATATAGGGGGAGGGGAGGTACTACCTCCCTCAAAGTCCCGAGGTGGGACTAAAGGAGAGGGAGAGGGGGAGGGGTGGTGCCACCGGCCACCCCCATGGGCCCCACGTGGGGGGGGGGCTGGCCCACTAGGGCGGCGACCACCCCCTCTGGCCCTTTTCCCTCTCACCTTTCCCTAATGGGCCCTCTTCCCTCCGGAATTGGCCCATTAAGCCTTTTGACCTTTAAATTGATTTTCTCTTTATTAAATAATTATGAATAAATGATTAAATCAATATTTAACATTCATTCACATATTATTCAATCTCCGTGGCTATGGAACACCTTCCACCTTCACTCCGGACATCCTCCGGACTTACCGAAACCCTTCCGGTTTTCTCTCTACTATTCTTCGGCGATTCTTCTAATCCTATAAATACTCTCTAAGCATCATAAAACCCTTAAGCATGATACCCTACGGTTCGGGAACACTCCAGACATGGTCGGGACTTTCCCAGACCAATGATCGACATAGGGACCTGGATGGCCATGCGACCCCTGTGCGTTCCACGAAGATCTTTCGTCTTTGAACCGGGACGTGTCTTATTTCCTTTGTCTCTCGATACTTGCATTGCCCGAGATCTGATCAATGACATCACCATGTCGTGTTCAATCTCGTTACCGAACAATGCTACTTGACTCGTTCGGACAAGTGATATCCTTGTGATCAAATCACACGCTGCACAACTATTGCATATAACTTCTCCGAGTAGGCCCTTGAGTATCTTTCCGTCTCGTGGACAGTCAAATCCTGCTCTTGACATATATTGCCTCTACGGTTTCCTCCAAGTACCTGAACACACCTTTATAACCACTTTATTACCAAGTGGCGCTTGATGCTATCTAAGCACTCTCGGGAGACAGTGATTGATATAGCCTTACGGTCTAAGGAATAGTCTACGAGGATCCATTTCTAAACATCGTAACTTGAACTTCGTGACATGATTGGGTCACGATGTTTAGGTTGGGTATTGGTTCATCATCTAATTCTCAGAATGAGTTGACTCCATTTCCAACTGGCATAAATGCCACATGATCAGGAAACTTGATCATCTGTTGACCAATGAACTAGTGACTAGAGTTTCACTAGGAACCCCTGGTTGTTTATATATCACACGTGTATTGATGTTTCCACTCAATATAGTTATAGCATGATATAAAACTTAATCATAAACTTTATGAAATATGATAATAGTCCTTATTACTATTTATCTCTAGGGCATATTTCCAACAGTCTCCCACTTGCACTAGAGTACAAATAAACTAGCTGCATTTGTTCTTAATCATTCGCACCATATATCCAGTAGCCTGAACATGCTTGCTCATGGAAGAGGTTGAGTCTTGGGTGTGTACTTTACAGTCCCAAATCATTTACAACTTACTAACGTCACCTTGATTGACATTAATACTTTATCATCACATGATAACATCTATGTGTATGCATCGTTGCTATGGCAGCAGAACGAGGCCTGATTCCAGGAGCCTACAGTGACTTTAGATCAACCTCGAGGCTTTCTCATGGGCACTGTGCCCTGGGACACATCATTCTACGTTAAAAGCGAACTAGCCCCGCTATAACATTATACAACACTTTAGATGGTACCCTTATCTATTATTATAAATGTATTCATCGAAACACTAGTACACTTTGTGCAACTTTTGATGTTTTTGTTCACCTCGCTTCCTACTTGACTTTAATCGGTATTTACAGGAGTTTCCAACATATTCCCTTATAACGTAACCCTTTATGTTTTAAGATATGTCATCCTTTATGGATTTGGAAAATATGTCTGCAGTTCTCTATTAGACACTGCGGACAAACTCAGCTCATCGTTTCGTGATTCAAACTTAATCACTTTTAAACATTCCTTATTGGATCATATATTATGTTAAGTTACCATCATGGTTTTCTAAGATAGAACCTATGTCTTAACATAGTGGATGATGATCATCCTTTTCTTTCTTTCAACCATTGACATTAAACTTAATACTATTCCTAACTTGGGTTATTAAGGACTAGTTCCTCAATTAACTTCTATTTTGAAACCCTTTTCAGAATCCCTTAAAGAATACTACATAATATCATAATACACTTATTATTAACTTCTACACCTTATAAATTATTATTTATCGGTATTTGCGCTTTTATTCTTAACACACTTAAGAATCATTCTATAAGCTCCCACTCAAAATATGTTCCTAACATATCTGGGTATGAGTCACTACTCTTACTCAAACTATGTTCCTACATATTTGAATTTGAGACTTATATTGCTCCCACTCAAAAATATGTCAATCACATATTGTTTTAGGAAGACTTTTATAGCTCCCACTCAATTTTATGCAAATTTCATATCCACTCACTATTTTGAACAACTTCAAAATCCTTTGATCAAATATCAAACTTGGAGATTTACTATGAGATATTAGTACTTTTACTAGTTTTAAATCGACTAGACATTTAGCACACTTGAATCAAATTCATTTGAATTCGTCCAATACTTGACAAATTGTGCTTTTATCATTCACCCTTTTCCACTATGGCTTTGCAATCATTTGGGAAAATTCCAAGTAACCCCTTTTAGTTGTGAGATTCAACAACAAATTGCTTTCTAATCTCAAGGGAATTTTGCTTCTAGGATTTCTCATAACTTTAGCTTACCATTATTTCGTTAGTAGTTCGTAGGTATGTCATATTCCAAGAATCATGACAAATGATTCACAAATGTCTCCATACAAGATATGGGCTACATTTTGAATCCTACTTTATGTAGTGAAAACACAAGTGGGGAAAACACAATGATCAATATCATTGATTGTTTCCTTCGTGAAGAGAATCGTTTAGGAATGTTGTCCGTTGCGCTTCTCAACACTCTGATGTAGGGTTTTGAATCCTTATCGTGTTTCACACTATCTTCCATTTGCTCCATAATCGAGAAATATCACTAAAAGTGAACTTTCTCAAGAATGCACCAAAATTCAAGCAATACGAATTTTGCTTCCCTATTGGTTTCAGCTATGGATTTCGTATTCAAAGTTTCCAATGAATACTCTACAAGGACTTATTCGCTATTGTTTTGGTTATATCAAATAACCCCAAAACTTTTACGACAATCCATACCAGATATGGAGCCGCTTTCACGAATCCAGATGGTTCACTATATATTCTAATTGAGTTCTTACTATTTCTAACTAATGGTCTCTACATCTACACTACAATGATTTATTTGGCGCCATCTATTCACCCATTTTGATATCTAATATCACATTGTGATGCTTTGCATTTTGACATTTCAAAACACTTTGCATTTCACAATTTCTTTTATGCCATTCTTATAAAGTTGAATTTCATTACTATTGATCAAATTATAGTAACTAGATTGTCTTTTATATTTATACCCTTTGTTGATGAAACACTTTGATCATATCAAATAATTTCATACTTATGTTTCCTTTGGTAAACTACTTTACACTTTTAAACAATCATATAATGATAATTACCATTTTTGTTAAAACACAATACATCGAATATTTATTTACTTTTAACAATTCATTAAACACTTTGTATTCAAGTAATACATGGTGTTCAAGTTATTTTGCCAAACTTAGGCATGATTTATATGTGATAAGAAATCGAATGTCTTTCACATAGTATCACATAACTTTGAATTTAAACAATGGTTTCATTCATTAATGAACATATCATTAAGTTGGGCATTTTAAGGCATTTCAATATTTTACAAATGTTCAAGTATTATCTATTAGTTTCAAACAACAAGGATAATTCACATATAATCAAACAAGATATGAACATGAATAGAAATCATTCATAAAAGTGGAACAACTGTTTATTACAAACTGATATGAATAACCGTCTCACAAAGTGTGAGACACACTAAAGAAGTTCACAATCTTTTGATTACAATAATCATCCTAAAACATAAACTAAGTGATAAATGTTGAGGGAGAGTGTCGTTGGCCATCATCATCATGCTCGCCATCAACACGCAACGTCACCTCCTCTCCAGCAAGCACCTCTATGCGTATGACATGTTTTCAAAAATGTAACAAGTATCAAATATACTTAACACTTCAAATGTGTTTGCAAGATTATAACATTTATAAAATTGTATATCAAATATATACCTTTGTCATTGATGACCTCAGTGACATCGGGTTCAACCATCACATTCCTGAGATGTGATACGAACCTGTGGAATTCCATTGATTCTGCGTCGCCTCTCATAATGCAAGTCCGGACTTGTGCTTGGTAGCTTGGTGGCAGCGACTGCAACATAGCGCCATTTGGAAAAGAGCCCGTCATCCAGCTATCCAGGAAGTATGCAGGCCTCATGTACGCATCATGCATGCGCTCCAAGTGGTCGTCAAGTGATGAGTTATCCTCCATCTTAATGGAGAGGAAGTCTCCCATCAGCTCATGCTCCCATATGCGTGCTTGTTCCACGAAATGTGTCCTAAGTTGTACCATGGTCGCCCGAGGGTCAAGATTGCCCACGACTGGCCACAGCTCATCCACAATCCCGTAACACATTGTAACTGATATGAAGGTGGACATCTCACGACGATAATAGCGGTCTTCCCGCTGCTCTGGGGTCTCTAGGTCAATGGGCTGATCTAAATCCATCTCGTCGAGTATGTAGTCGACCACGTCATTCTTGCTAAGGAGAACGTGTAGACACACAACCCATATAGAGAAGTTTGATCCGTCTAACTTGAGTTTTTCTCCTTCTAACCAATTGTCAATAGGGAAGGTAATCTCGGGGAGAACCATTTCTACATTTATAATTGCAAAAGGAATTTAGACTAAGTTTATAACTAAATGAGTTAATAATAACTCCACTCAGAAACACCTATGCACAGAAGGGTTCCTAGTGATAACACGACCCCTTTCAACCACATCTCCTCTGATAATCACGGCCATCAATGTGGGTCAAGGGTGGACGCTAAACGTCGGTCACATCATTTATGCGACTCATGCTCGATCTTTCAACCATCCGCGTTCTGAGGCCACGTCTCTATAATGTGTTAGGCTCGCCAACTCAACCTTAGTGTATTCACTGTGCAACATGGCTTACACCCACTGTATGCGAACGTAGATATGTCTGACACCCATGCCTGTACTGTGGATCGCCTCATACCGAAGAACTTTCTTGGTGGTGCACACTAAGGGGGAACACAATCGTTCATAATTTTAACAGGGATCATCTTATTAGGATACCGTCGAGTATCTAATACTAGCACACAATAATATATATAAACAATAACATTGAATGTAAATGCGATGTGATATGGTCCTTCATGTCGTGATCTCCATCCGTCGTCACTGGATTCCGGCGCCAGGGTTCCGGCGCCATAGACACCAGGGTACTGGGGTCTTTCCGGCGTGGTAGTCCGTCACCTCCGTGACTATCTACTAATACGTAACATAAGGTAATCACTTTACCTTTGCCACAACCATATCACAAAGCAACGCCCCCTGCAAACAAAGTTAGATGCCTCTAATTTATCTTTGCATGTTTTACGTGGCTGAATGGGCTTTCGCACAAAAACCGTTCTTACCTACGAACTTTCAGCACAAAGCTGATCAAGTAGTTGTCTCTACTACACCCCTTTCAGGGCCCTCCATTGTAAATGGCATACCAACTAATGCGACAGAGACAGACACCCCCCTAAGCCACTTTATACGGTACAAGCCGTATGTCAAGCGTGGACTAGTCTCGTGAATGAACGCGTAAAGTCGGTTGGGGGCCGCTTCATCAAGCATTACTTCGGTATACACAAGTACACGTGGGAGGGTAACAACTAAAAGATCAACACCCACACGCTACATCTCGTGTGTTCTACCCGTACTAGCATTACTACGCATAGATCTAGCTCTGATGCCACTGTAGGGGTTCCACGCATGAAAACAATAAATGTTTACCCTACGCCCCTGAACCCCTGATGTTGCCAGGACCTATCTATTAGTAATACAGTAACAGGAGGGGATTTTCGCGAACTTACCCTTGAAGACCGAAAAGTGTTGTCAACGCTCAGGAGAGCGTGGTTGATGTAGATGAGCCGAAGCTGACCTCAAGGTCGTGATGAAGTCCTTGTGCTCCTATGGCTCCAACGACTTGAGTGCCTCAAGTGTGACACCTCACGGGGAGTTACACACATCCGATGTCTGACGATGACTCCCGCTTCCCCGATCCAGCAGCAGTTGCAGAAGTAGAGCTCCTGGATCCGAATCTCGCAACACGACAGCGCTCCGCGGTGAAGATGTCTCTTGTTCGCGCAGTCCAAACTTGGGACCATGGTCATGAGAGAGAGAGAGATAAAGAAAGAGAGAATATCAATTGGAGGTCTTCCCAAAAGTGAGGAGACCTTTATTGAATATTGTGTGTATTTATCTGGCCAAATACCCCCACTATATATAGGGGGAGGGGAGGTACTACCTCCCTCAAAGTCCTTGGGTGGGACTAAAGGAGAGGGAGAGGGGGAGGGGTGGCGCCGCGGACCACCCCCATGGGCCTCGCGTGGGGGGGGGGGGTAGCCCACTAGGGCGCCGGCCACCCCCTCTAGCCCTTTTCCCTCTCACCTTTCCCTAATGGGCCCTCTTCCCTCCGGAATTGTCCCATTAAGCCTTTTAACCTTTAAATTGATTTTCTCTTTATTAAATAATTATGAATAAATGATTAAATCAATATTTAACATTCATTCACATATTATTCAATCTCCATGGCTATGGAACACCTTCCACCTCCACTCCGGACATCCTCCGGACTTATCGAAACCCTTCCGGTTTTCTCTCTACTATTCTTTGGCGATTCTTCTGATCCTATAAACACTCTATAAGCATCATCAAACCCTTAAGCGTGATACCCTATGGTTCGGGAACACTCTAGACATGGTCGGGACACTCCCGGACCAATGATCTACAGAGGGACCTGGATGGCCATGTGACCCATGTGCGTTCCACGAAGATCTTTCGTTGTTTGAACCGAGACGGGCGTGTCTTATTCCCTTTGTCTCTCAATACTTGCATTGCCCGAGATCTAATCAATGACATCACCATGTCGTGTTAAATATCGTTACCGAACAATGCTACTTCACTCGTTCTGACAAGTGATATCCATGTGATCAAATCACACGCTGCACAGCTATTGGATATAACTTCTCCGAGTGGGCCCTTGAGTATCTTTCCATCACGTGGACGGACAAATCCCGCTCTTGACATATATTTCCTCTATGGTTTCCTCCGAGTACCTGAACACACCTTTATAACCACTGTATTACCAAGTGGCACTTGATGTTATCTAAGCACTCTCGGGAGACAGTGATTGATATAGCCTCACGGTCTAAGGAATAGTCTACATGGATCCATTTCTAATCATCGTAACTTGAACTTCGTCACATGATCGGGTCATGATGTTTAGGTTGGGTATTGGTTCATCATCTAATTCTCAGAATGAGTGGACTCCATTTCCAACTGGCATAAATGCCACATGATCAGGAAACTTGATCATCTGTTGACCAATGAACCAGTGACTAGAGTTTCACTGGGAACCACTGGTTGTTTATATATCACACGTGTATTAATGTTTCAACTCAATACAGTTATAGCATGATATAAAACTTAATCATAAACTTTATGAAATATGATAATAGTCCTTATTACTATTTGTCTCTAGGGCATATTTCCAACACAGCCTTCGATCCATCGACACATAGAAGCAAACAATAGAGATGTACAAGGCTCTTGTTGAGCAGTTGGAGAAAGTTAGCGAGCAACGCTGGATCCGTATCTTGATCTTGGAGACATCAAACAAGATTCTCCATGCAAGTCTTCATGATTCCAGAGTTTCTCCCCCGCAAACTAGAAGGGCACGCCACAATATCAATTAATCGCAAGGGATTATTTGATCCACCTGGCTTGATTCCAAGCTTGGGGGGATCTGTGAGAACGTTGTAATCTATCTTACAGTTTTGGCATGTTTAATTTTTTGTATGCATGATTAGACTTTAATTTATGAATTTGCATTAGTTGCATCAACTTCGAGCTCCCTTTGTTCAAGAGAAGATTTATATCCTTTGAGTTGTGAGACTTTATGATAATTGAAGTTGTGTTTGATTCATGATTATTATATTAGATGATTGCACTAGGTCGAGTGTTACAATACTTGTACAACTGTCATGATTTTAGTGACTTCCACACCAATGAAAGTATTGATTAAGTTACGAGAAGAAGAATTCTGGTAGCATATTATAATTAAGAGTTTTTGAAAGCCATTGAAGTAGTGAGCATGATCAAATATCCATACTGAAAGAAAAAGAGGAAGGGGAGCAAGTAAAAATATAGACATACAGTTACTGGAAGAAAAAAAGAGAAGAGAGAGCAGCTATCAAAAGAATCAAACAAAGAAGAAAAAGAATGATCATGAATCTTCATTACTAAACTTAGTGCCCTATATATCTAAACTTTGTGGTTATATGATATGTTAAATCACTAGCAGCTTCTTGTGATTTCATTAATACTATAAAAGGTGTGGAAGCCTCTAAGTTATGTAATGTGTAAGGGTATGGTAATACCCCTGAAATATCTCTACATCCTATGTTGTATTCCTGTTTCAATTCCTGTTTCAACATGATGATCTTGTCCATAAGCCACCATCTTTCTCAGGGACGAGCAAGAGCCTAGCTTGGGGGAGTGATGACCCACAAGTATAGGGGGTGTATCGCAGTATTTTCGAGAGAAGTGAAACCCAATTTATTGATTCGACATAAGGGGAGCCAAAGAATATTTATAAGCCTTAACAACTGAGTTGTCAATTCAGCTGCACCTGGAAACAATCTTGCTCATAGCGGTTTATCAGTAGCAATAGTTTTGTAGTAGCAATAGCAAAGTAATAGCAGTAGTAAAAGTAACGACAGTAGTAACAATTGCAGTAAACAGTAGGATTAAAGCGTGGTAGGCATAGGGATGGATGGACGGGCGTTGCATGGATAAGACAATTCATATAGCAATCAAAACATAGGGCATTTGCAGATAAATAAGATAAAGCATCCAAGTACTAAATAATCATAGGCATGTGTTCCATATATAGTCATACGTACTCGCAATGAGAACTTTCACAACATCTTTTGTCCTGCCGGCTCGTTTGCAGCGGGGCCTCAAGGGAACTACTGGCAATTAAGGTGCTCCTTTTAATATAGCACCGGAGCAAAGCATTAACACTATTAACACATGTGACCCTCACATCAAAGCCATCCCCTCCGGTTATCCCGATTATTGTCACTTCGGGGCCTTTGGTTCCGGGCAACAATATGTGTATACAACTTACAGGTAAGACCATAAAAAATACTATCATAATGAATCAATAACATGTTCAGATCTGAAATCATGGCACTCGGGCCCTAGTGACAAGCATTAAGCATAACAAGTTGCAACAAAGTCAAAAGGCACTAATAATAGATACTAGGCACCATGCCCTAACAATCTGTTGCCATTACATGAATGATCTCATCCAATCCCTACCATCCCCATAGCCTACAGCGGGGGATTACTCACTCATGGATGGGGGAAACATGGATGGTCGATGGAGAAGCGATGGTGATGATGATGGCGATGATATCCTCCAATTCCCCATCTAGCAGGGTACCAGAACAGAGTTTCTGGTTCTGAATCACGGAATCTGGTGGTGGCGGTATAGTGGAACTCTTTCTAGAAAAACATCGAACCCCCCTTGGTTTTTAGGTCAAGAGGCAACTTATAGGCAAAGAGGGAGGCCGAGGGCCACACCACCACCCAGTGCGGCTGGCCTGGCCAGCGGCCAAGTGGTGTGGTGGGCCCCTCCTCCTGCCTCTCCTTCTGGCTCCGTGAGTCTTCTGGTGAAATAGGATTTTTGGCATATTTTCTGGGATTTTTCCTGCTGGTTGATTTTCTGCACAAAAACTAGACACTAAGGTAATTCTGCTGAAAACAGCGTCAGTATGTGTTAGTTCTATGCAAATCACACAAGTTTAAAGGAGAAACAATAGCAAAAGTGTTCGAGAAAGTAGATATGTTTTGGACGTATCAACTCCCCCCAAGCTTAGCTTATTGCTTGTCCTCAAGCAGTTCAGTTGAAAACTGAGTGCGATAAAACAAACTTTCACGAACACATTTGCTTCATAAGATGTATATATTCTTAGCATATGATCAACTACTTAGGCAATTCACAATAAAGAGTATGCAACTAAGTTTACTTAATAGTCATTGCAAGCTATGAAGAGATCCCAACTCAAAAATGGTAAGTAGCATGAAACATAAATATAAGCTACATTGCAATGCTCATAAAAAGGTATGATAGAGTGGTATCTCGCTTGCCTTTGTTTGTAGAGCAAACATAAATGCCAAGGCACCTCTGAAGTTCAAGTGAAGACTAGAAGTAAAGATATCAAAGATATAAGCATCAAAGTCATGACACAATTAATCAAGTTTTGAGACAAGCACATTACACTAAGAATGACAACTATGCTCTCAAGAAAGTGCTCATAGAATATGTGATGACTCAAAAAGGAAATGAAAAGGTTTTGAAAAGTTTGAAAGTCTTCCAAATGCTGAAAGTATGGTACTCATTAGCTTTGAGCTCTCATTGCCCCTATCATAAGCATCTTTAAATGGTTAAGGTGAAAGTAAGGTCCAATCTGAGTTATATGCTTGACAGACCATAAACTGGAAATCTCATGTCCCTTGAGTACGAGGGTCGCTCCTCATGCTACTCAACTTTAGTTACCGGTAAGTTCTTGTCATCGTAAATACATGTGTATCATAGAGAACCGCCAATGGGGTACCCCTTGCCCGATGATACAGAAGAATCCCCATATCAAAATGACAAGGCAAGAAGACAACGAGCATCTCAGCAATCTTCTTATTTACCATGGGAAAATGGTACTTTTTTCTCTCCTTCCTCTTTTCTCATCATTTTTTTCTCAATAGCTATCTCTCTTTTTTATAAGAAGAATGCTTCATAGACAGCTCATTATGGTTACGCTGCAGGTTTCCACCATGATTAGGCATGGATTAGACTAGCCGCCCAGGTGTTTCTCTAACACACATACATAACTCCATGGAATTACAAGCTCCCCTTTTATTTCACACCGACGACATCCGTAAACAAAAGAGCATGATATCAATGGGGTATATATTTACAGGTGTTGAAAGCGTTCCCCGTGACAGCACGGTTCTGCTAATCCCCAGCCTATAGTTTGCAAGCATATAACTTTCATGGACAGTCACAATGGTTCAGGTTTCTTAAGTGCAAGAAATAAAATGTGCCATCAAGTTCGTGAGAGCTTACTAACTAACTTTCTCATAACAAGCAAACATTTTATTTGGAAGAAAACTAGGCATATTGAATATGCACGGAATAGCAAATGATGCTAATAGGTAGGTATGGTGGACACTTTTGGCAATATTGGTTTTGGGGAGTTGGAAACACGAGTAAATCTTATACTCAGTGCAAGTGAAGGCTATCAATAGTAAGGGAGCGACAAATGAGAGAGAAATAACTGTCATAATCATACTTGCAACAAAACAGGACTAATCATGGCATGAAAGTGATTCTAGACCCCTGAGGCAAAATAATTCATCGAGGCTTAACTGTTTATTGTTTCAGTCATATGCATGCGTGAGCATTTGCCAAGTTAATTCAGGTGAAACATTCAGAGGAGGTACCACAGTGTCATACCAAGATATGAATAGAACAATGCAAGCAAACATTCATATGACATGCTACAAACCATTAGCAAGCTGGAGCTAATCATAGGAAAGTAAGAACTAGTAAGCATCCATAAATAACATACACCTTACATGAATAGACTAAGCATGCCCACAATGATGAGTATATGTACAAAAATGAAAACAAATAGAGTTCGTTACCAGCCTCTTACCACACCTCAAGTTGTCATTAATCCTCATTATTGCCCTTCACTTGTGTGGCTTGAATAATAACATGAAACCAAATTCCACTGAGGACTGCTGAACCCTGCAATGAACTTCACAAAACCAAAGAAGAACAACAAACATTTTTGGTGTTTTTTAATTTTTAAAGGCAAGAACCAAAAAGGAAGAACAAGCAAAGCAAAATCTTTTTGGGTTTTTCGAATAATTAAGACAAAGCCAAAAGGAAGAAGCAAACCAAGGCAAAAAGAAAAAGAAGCAAACAAAGAGAAACAACGAAAATATTTTTGGTCTTTTTGTGTTTTGGAAAGCAAAAGAAAGCGAAACATGGATATACAAAGTACCGACTAAGCATGATATGTAGATGAGTGTGATGTCGATGTACCTCCCCCCCAAGCTTAGGCTTTTGGCCTAAGTGGGTATCAACCCCAATGCGGGTAAGGGTTCCAAGCAGGCGGGTCATCATAAGAATGATCGTGGTTAGGCCCTTGGGAAGAAGAGGAAGCTCCCCAATCATAGGTAGGCTGCTGATATGAAGACTCCGCCTCATTCGAGGGATGGAACGAATCATCCGTAACCTCCCTTCCAGTATCCTGCTCCTGTTGGGAGAGCTCTCCCAAGTATGCGTCGATTTCTTCCTCGGTGAGTGACCATCCTGCCCTGGTATCAAGGTTAAACAAAACAGGTGCAGGCAAAATAACAACTCGCTCGGACTTACTCCTTTCCAACCAGCGTTGAGAAAGGTTATTTCATAAGACAAATCACTCAAATTATCCCAAGAAGAAACAAATTTATGTTGTATCATTGAATTAAGGCCAAGCCTCTCTATGGGAAACTGTAGGTCTAGATGATGAGACACTACACCATGCAAAGCTAATAAGCGAGAGGCGATGAGGCCTCCACAAATTCCACCTTTCTCGCGGTTAGCAGCAAGACGCAAAGCTATCAAGGCACCCAAATTGTAAGTCCTATCTCGTTTTAAAGCAGCTGAGATGAATGCTAGATCATATGAGGATAACTTATTAGCAGTTTTCCTAGCGAGAACACACTTGGCAATAAACTAAGCAAAGTAGCGAATAGACGGGAGATGAATGTTACAAATTTTCCCACTCTCCTTTGAGAAGCTGCTCCCTTGGAAAATCTCTGCATACAAGTCCATGAGT
Source organism: Avena insularis (assembly GCA_023614405.1). Classification (NCBI taxonomy): domain Eukaryota; kingdom Viridiplantae; phylum Streptophyta; class Magnoliopsida; order Poales; family Poaceae; genus Avena; species Avena insularis. The sequence continues at coordinate 162,201,357 of CM042696.1, forward strand.
GGTGCAAGTCGCTCTTTAATCCTCTCACATGATCCCCATTGGGGTACTTTAATAGCTCCACAAAAGTCATCAAAAGGAAGGTTGACATCTATATTGTAAATTTTGTAATGAACCATGGGGTTAGGCAAAGAGCAACTAAATCGAAAGTCCTGCACCACAGACATAGTTAGTTTCACAAATTGGTAAGGTTCATCTCCCACAAAATGCTCCAATCCTGCATTAGCAATTAAAGTATGGAAGTCCTGATAAATCCTTGCAGCCCTCATGAATTCGGGGCATGGATAGATGGAAGGAAAAACTTCCTCCTCACAATGAACCTTCATAACCTCAGTCACTCTTAGTTCATGTTAGTTGAGTTGGTGTTCATTCATCTTCTTTTCTGAAATTTAGGACAACCATCATACAAGTGATTGCAAAGTGAATACATAATGAAGGGAACTACTCATAGGGACTTGTAAGAGGCCTAAATATGCATCAAGACAATATCTCTAAGCATTGAACAAGCTTATAAGCTCTCATAACCTATCACCTACAGCAGCGAAATACTCAAGGTAAAAACCACTAAACACAAATCTACTTGGACAAGCGGAGGAGTCACATACCGGAGAACAAATGCTCCAAATTTCAGCAGCAAAGATGGGTTGAGCAAGGAGATCGAAAAATCATGGACAAGAACAACAAGAACGCGATTTCGAGCAAAGAGCTGGTGTTTTCTCGGGAGAGAGAAGGAAGTGGCAAGTGAGAGAGTGAGTGGAGGGCCAGGGTGGCCCACACCATGGCTAGGCGTTCCCCTGGGGTGGCCGCGCCACCAGGTGGTGTGCCTGCCTGGTGGGCCCCCCTAGGTCACTCCAGGCACTCTTCTGCCCCTTTATTCACGTAAAAATTTAATATGAATTTTCTAGAATTTTTCGAGACACTTTATTTTTGAGCAATTTTTAGGTATAGATGAATGATTTTCTGACAGAAAGATGTTTTTGGAATGATGCAATGACAAAATAAAACTAAAACTTCAGAAGTTCTAAGACACTCTAATATGCAAGAAACTAGCAAAAGAAAAGTAAACTAAATGAAAGCAAAAACTAAAATGGGTAAAATAAAGTAAGCAAAAATAATCATGGTGAAAACATTGTTTTGTTCATTAAAATCCCTTTGTTAACAAGGTTGATCAGGTCTTGTTACCAAAACAATTTATATGAAACAAAACTTTGTATTCCACTAATGATTATGTTGCCTCAACCTTGATAGCAATGGTCCCAATCATAATAGTTTCATATTTTTCTCGTGGTATGGAACAATATATTTCTCCAACTTGAATGCCCTCAACATGTTCAATTGAGTTTAAACCATAAGTCCTATCAATCTTCTTTGGGAAATAGACAGTATGCTCCTTGTCATTAACATTAAAAGACACCTTTCCTTGATTACAATTAATAACAGCTCCTGCAGTATTAAGAAAAGGTCTCCCAAGAATAATAGACATATTGTCATCCTCAGACATTTCAAGCACAACAAAATCAGTTAATATCAAGCAATTATGAGCCACTTGAACAGGTACATCCTCACATATACCAACAGGAATAGTAGTAGATTTATCAGCCATTTGCAAATATATATTCAGTTGGTATTAGTTTCCAGTTGAAGTCTCTTATAGAGAGAAAAAGGCATAACACTAACTCCTATTCCCAAATCACACAAAGCAGTTCTAACATAATTATTTTTAATAGATCAAGGAATATTTGGAATCCCTGGGTCTCCAAGTTTCTTTGGAACCTTACCATTAAAGGAATAATTAGCAAGCCAAGTAGAAATTTCTTCATTAGGGATCTTCCTTTTATTTGAGACAATATCCTTCATATACTTTGAATAAGGAGGCAATTTAATAGCATCAATCAAAGGAATTTGCAAGAATAAAGGTTTCATCCACTCACAAAACTTATTATAGTGTTCATCTTCCTTTGACTTGTGTTTCTTATCAGGGAAAGGCATAGGTTTTTGGACCCAAGGCTCTCTTCACTACCATGTTTCTTTGCAACAAAATCTTCTTTAGTGTATTTAGTATTCTTAGTGTGCCTTTCAGGTTCTTCTTCAACTTTTTCTTTATCAGGAACATCATTTTCCTCATTACCACTTTCAGTTTCAGCATCAGAGACATATATACGATTAGGATCTTTAGCAGGTTCAGAGGATTCTACAATAGTTTTATGTTTCTTTTTCCTTTTCTTAGGAGTATTACCACTACTTTCAATTTGTTGAGAATCCTGCTCAATTCTTTTAGGATGCCCCTTAGGATATAGAGGATCCTGGGTGGCAGCACCACTTCTAGTTCTAATTTCATAAGCATGTTTTTCTTTAGCAGCATTAACTAGCAAATCTTTTTGTACTTTAATAAGCTAATCAATTTGAGTTTGAACCATTTGGAAATGTTTAACAAGCATTTTAACATCATTAGAGGTTCTTTCCACAATATCCTTCAACTCAACAATAGCTCTAGAGTTTTCCATTAGATGATTTTGCACCCTTTTATTAAAATTATCTTGCTTAATAATAAAAATATCAAATTCTTCTAAGCATTGATCAGGAGGTTTAGAGTAAGGAATATCACCTTCATCAAAATGTTGGAGAGAGTGTACCTCAATAGTGGATGAGTGGGAGATTGGCTTACATAATTCTTCTATAGGAGGTAAATTCTTCACATCTTCAGCTTTAATACCCTTCTCCTTAAGACATTTCTTGGCTTCCTTCATCACTTCATCATTTAGTTCAATAACTCCCCTCTTCTTTGATGTTCGTATAGGCGCAGGCACAGTTAACTCAGGTGTAGTTGTCTCAGGTATAATCGGTTCAGATGAAGTTCAGTCTTCATAATTCTTTCTTATTTTAGCCATTAATTCCTAAGCTTCTTTGGGAGTTCTATTCCTGAAAACACAATCAGCACAACTATCCAGGTATGCCATAGATTCTTCAGTTAGTCCATTATAATATATATCAAGAAGCTCATTTTTAGGTAATGGACATCTAGCTTGTGCATGAATCAAAGCACAAAACCTTGCCCATGATTCAGGCAATATCTCTTTTTCTCCCTGTTTAAAATCAAAAAGTTCCTGCAAAATAGCATGTCTAGCACTAGGAGGGAAATATTTCTGAAGGAAGGTACAAATCAAGCAATCAGCGCTATCAATAGATCCAGGAGGTAAATTATTAAACCAAGTTTTTTAGCTTCACCTTTCAGTGAAAAAGGGAAAATTTTAGCAACAAAGTAGGTGCGCATCTTAGTATCATCTTAAAATAGACCACTCATGGTAGAAAGCTCAGTCATATGTGCTACAGCACTTTCATTCTTAGTCCCACAAAAAGGTTCTTTCTCAACAATGGTTATGTAAGATAAATCTAGAGAGAAACCATAATCCTTATCTTTAATGTTTATGGGAGATGTAGCAAACCTAGCATTAGGAGATAATTTAGGTCTAACAGTATGTTTCTCAAGAAGACTCTTAATAGCACTTCTGTCACGGGTGTTTTGGCATTCTTTAATAAATTCATCAGTCATTTCTATATATCTGTCTTCAATATCATAGCTCTCTCTAGACTCAGGTGAACTGGCAGGTGTAGTAGTGTCTTCATTAGGAGTTTTAGTATTTCCAGCTATAGTTCTAGCAATCTTAGCATCTAGGAAAGGACCTAATGAACCACTTTTATCAAGCACAGTAGAAGCAGCATCATAAGTATCAGAAGTTTCAGATTCAGCAGTAGTAGCAGTGTGTGTAGCATGTGTATGTGGTGGTGTAAGGAGCTTACTCATAACAGATGGTGAATCAAGAGCAACAGAGGTGTTCAGAATCGTACCTATTCTTGTAGTGGATGGTAAAATAGGAACCTTGCCATCACGAGACTTACCCATGATGGATGGATGGCAGCGAACAATAGTGATTCCAAGTGAACTTAATAAATAAAGCTATGCTCCCCGGCAACGGTGCCAGAAAATAGTCTTGATGACTCACAAGTATAGGGGGTGTATCGTAGTATTTTCGAGGGAAGTGAAACCCAATTTATTGATTTGACACAAGGGGAGCCAAAGAATATTTATAAGCCTTAATAACTGAGTTGTCAATTCAGCTGCACCTGGAAACAATCTTGCTCACAGCGGTTTATCAGTAGCAACAGTTTTGTAGTAGCAATAACAAAGTAATAGCAGTAGTAAAAGTAAAGACAATAGTAACAACTGCAGTAAACAGTAGAATTAAAGCGCGGTAGGCATAGGGATGGATGGACGGGCGTTGCATGGACAAGACAATTCATATAGCAATCAAAACATAGGGCATTTGCAGATAAATAAGATAAAGCATCCAAGTACTAAATAATCATAGGCATGTGTTCCATATATAGTCATACGTGCTCTCAATGAGAACTTGCACAACATCTTTTGTCTTGCCAGCCCGTTTGCAGCGGGGCCTCAAAGGAACTACTGGCAATTAAGGTGCTCCTTTTAATAGAGCACCGAAGCAAAGCATTAACACTCCGTGAACACATGTGATCCTCACATCAAAACCACCCCCTCCGGTTATCCCGATTATTGTCACTTCGGGGCCTTTGGTTCTAGGCAACAATATGTGTATACAACTTGCAGGTAAGACCATAAACAGTACTATCATAATGAATCAATAACATGTTCAGATCTGAAATCATGGCACTCGGGCCCTAGTGACAAGCATTAAGCATAACAAGTTGCAACAAAGTCAAAAAGCACTAATAATAGATACTAGGCACCGTGCCCTAACAATCTGATGCCATTACATGAACGATCTCATCCAATCCCTACCATCCCCATAGCCTACAGCGGGGGATTACTCACTCATGGATGGGGGAAACATGGATGGTCAATGGAGAAGCGATGGTGAGGATGATGACGATGATCTCCTCCAATTCCCCATCCGGCAGGGTGCCAGAACAGAGTTTCTTGTTCTGAATCGCGGAATCTAATAGTGGCAGCATAGCAGAACTCTTTCTATAAAAACGTCGAACCCCCCTTGGTTTTTAGGTCAAGAGGCAACTTATAGGCAAAGAGGGAGGCCGAGGGGGTGACCGAGGCGGCCACTCCACCCCCAGGCGCGGCCTGGCCTAGCCCACGCAGCCAGGTGGTGTGGGACCCTCGTGGCCCTCCTCCGTCTCGTCTTCTGGCTCCGTGAGTGTTCTGGTGAAATAGGATTTTTGGCATATTTCCCTGATAGTTGATTTTCTGCACAAAAACTAGACACCAAGGTAATTCTGCTGAAAACAACATCAGTCTATGTTAGTTCTATCCAAATCACACAAGTTTAAAGGAGAAACAATAGCAAAAGTGTTCAAGAAAGTAGATACGTTTTGGACGTATCAGGGAGTTGATGAGTCCAAAACTAAAGCATATTTACCTTTTGTTTTTGCATAAGTAGAGTAGGGATCTTTGTATTTCACTATGTTTGCATGCATTATTTTGTTATTGTTTCAACAGGATCCCAAATCATTGAGTCCTATATGATCATATCAATTTGAACTGTCATATTGTGTAATTATATGATATTTCTAAGTGATAGAAGTCATTTTATGGATTTACCTTCGCACCTAGGAGAATACCGAGCGAGGAGGAGCAATCAGTACCGATAACGACCGGTGGTACGGGTGGAGCCCGCCCATACCATCCGCCCGTACCAAGTGCCATCGTGACCGTCTCTGAAAGGGATCTGAAGGAGGAACTTGGCTAGGGAAAAATCCCAACCGCTTCATGGATCATTGGAGGACAACACATCATCCCCTTCATCATCAACCTCTGCATCTCCATCACCACCATTACCCCCATCTTTCATCTATTAGATCTCGTTGTAATTCCAGATTCAATTGTGGTTTGCATTAGATCTACCTATGTACTTTTATCCATTCATTTGATTATGATGATGTTGTTGATTGCTTCCATAAGTGAGTAGTTCCCTTGTTCTTGGGGAGATGGAGAAACCCTAGAACCATATGAATTCATAATAAGGATGATCTATTCTTGTGTCCATATGACTTGCCCATCTATGATATAATTATGATTTGTGTTTGATCTCTCTCTTTATATGGTATGTGTTTGATCAATATATGGAGGTAAATAAGTTTTTCCTGCTCGAGTGGGACCTCTATCTTCAGCGAAGATCATGAATGGTGTCAACAATTGATGTTGCCAAGAAACAACACTTAGCGCTTAGCTCCCTAGCAATGGTGCCAGAAAATATCTTGATGGCCTGCAAGTGCACATGTTTGTTAGAGAATGTTTTTGCGGAAGTATTAATTCCATTTTTTATAACGATCCCAACAAGGAGTGTTTTTATGCGATGTTTCTGTCACACCCAAGGTGCCATAGGTCTTGAGTGAATTGACTGCAAAGGTTGACGGTGGAAGTGGTAAGTAAAAGATAAAGGATCTTGCTTAGGAAATAAGTAAATTGCATAAAAGTAAAGATGAGAAAGGTGTGTAAAGGTCCTGCAGATGAGAAGTTAGGCGCGGAGAGAAACAGTTCATGGTGATAGTGAAAGTGCCAAATGGAATAAGTGGAATAAGTGATAGTGATATTTCTTATTTATAAGTGAGTAGGCAAGCAACCCATATACCGACTAGGAGTCCTCATGGCCAATTCTTCCCAGTCCCAATGATCCATTTGTCTGTTACCATGGCCATGGTTAGTGCATTAATTAAGGTCTTGCGACCTGATCAAGGCTTTAATCTTGATGGTTCCTTGTTGTCCTCGAGTAGTACTAGCTCTTTATTGATATCGGCTGTGTCACTCGGGGGTCACCGAATTACTAGCATACAAGTTCATACCTATGAGATCTTTGGATCATGTTACCTAGGACCTTAAATTGGATAACATAGATAATCATTCTCACTATTAAATAAAACACTACAACGATAACAAATGGATGGCTTTAAAGGAGGCACAACACATGTCACCAATCCCCTACATCTCCCATGCCTATGGGGATTTACTCAGACATGAGAGGAAGACAAATCAAAGGCATAAGTGTATTGCAAGTAAAAATCATCTCAAAGTTATTGTAGCAAACCACAATAGCGATTAAAGATCAAATCAAATACAAACTGAAGGTAGATCAAAGTATCAAACCCTAATCCTACAAGTGACAATCTATCTCTCTCTAAGTAATGATGGGAACGATGGTGGAGTGTGTGGTTTATAGGTTGGAGATCGTCGAGGAATGAGCCGAAGTTCTTCTCCTCTTCCATATCTGATCTCTCCCTCTAGATGGCTTGCGGCGGCTATATCTTTTGTTCTGTGGTTCTTCTCATCTCTCCCTCTTCACAGAAGTTGCTTGTATTGATATAAGGAAGGCATCGGCGTGTAGTATGGGCGGGTGGTACGGGTGCGCCCTGATAGTACCAGTGGTCGTTATGCATACAGGACGCCTCCAATGAAAGTGTCTCCAATTGGGGATTGATTTATTTTGGTAAATTTAGTCCATAAATGCTATTAGATTTCCAATAAATGTTCATTACCTGAAAACTATCACAAGAAAACAAGGATTCGCTAATTGCGATGTTAACATTAGTAGAAAAGGGTTATCTTGGGTGAAATCCGGCAATAAACAAGAGGGAAAACAATAGTTAAAAGTGATAAAATTTGGAGCAACATCCCCAAGATTAGTGGTTACTCGCCCTTGAGAGACAAAGCTATAATGAGTAATAGCGAAGAATTGAATCAAGATGAAAACTTACAAGTTCGAGGTTGTATCGTATTCCATCATCTCAAATCATGCAACCTTGAACACGAGCATAATATATCTGAACAGTTGCACTTAAGCTTGATTCCTAAACGCAAGTAACTCGCTAGCAAATAGTTCTTATAACTCAAATGAGATTGTTAAAAGTTTGGCAAGGCTTTGCAAATCAATTTCTTTCAGCGCATCTCTTGTTATGAGAGTGAAAATGTTTTTAAGCAAGGTCGCTTGAGTCAAAATTAAGGGTGCACATGTAGGTGTAAAAAGAAGGATAAACTTAGAGATTTTTCATTAATCACCCACTTTGATAATCACGGCTATCAAATACCTCTTCCTTTCCTTGCCCATCAAGAACTCTAATTGTATATTTTAGGTGGTGAGGTGATGCCAAAGATCATGTATCGAAAGTTTTCAGCTCATATTTTGATGATAAAATTTTCCTTCTTTCTCAAGGATCAACGAATTTCTTTTGTAAATGCCTACACAACCGTTTGAGAATACCAATAATTTTGCCCATATATCGACACGTATGCCACTCATGCCATCAACTCATAGCCAAAATCCGGGGTTATACCATAGATCGTTTAGAAGCTAGCGGAGTTGTTGGCATCCCAAAGGTGTGTATTTGAAACAAAGTATGTTTACTTCCTTCTTCTCTCTTTTCTCTTCTCCTTTTATCTTTTTTTACAGCAGGTCAATAAAGGTTTTGGCATCTCCCTCTCCCACTCTAAAAATTTCGTTCTATCAAACAAATCTTTTTAAGAAGGTATCATCAAGTCAATGATCAGTATGTGGGGTTGATCACTACTAAGATTAAGCCTTTAAGACAAAAACATGGCACCAAAGTTATCGATAGACACTTTCTCTTATTCTTAAAAGTTTGGAGTTAAATCCAAAAGGTAGTTTTTCAAACTGATATTAATTGTCGAAAGTCTTAACCAAAGAGGTGACAATAACCTTTGAGATCAAGTCCTAAAAGATAACGAATTAAGCATGGAGTCGAAATCAAGTGCAACCGAAATGACATAAAATGTTCATGAATAAGCTTACAGGTGAAAGAACATTTCATGTTTTCCTATGTTTTGCGTGTTAGATAACAATACTATGGAGACTTTTCATGTGTGCTAAGTGTGCAGGAAGTTTTGAGGGGGGCCGGATAATCCGCCCCTCCAAGGGCCGGATAATCCGGCCTACCTCATCTCTCAAGGAAGCCAAGGCGCGTCGCTCAGGTCCGGATTTTCTCCGAAAATCCGAATCGGGCGTTTTTCTCCCCAGCCGGATAATCCGGGTTTCGCAAGGCCGGATAATCCGCCCCCGCCGAGCAAAGGAACCAAGGCGCCGCTCGGTATCCGGTCAGATTTTCTACCGTAAAATCCGAATCGGGCGGTTTTTTTCCCTAGGCCGGATAATCCGCCTTGATAGGCCGGATAATCCGCCCCGGTTGATCAAGGGCAAGCTCGGCGCGACGCTCAGAGATGGGGCGGATTTTCTGTCGGATATTCCGAGTCTGGGACGGAGTTTCCTCAGACCGGATAATCCGGCCCTCACTTGGGCCATATAATCCGGCCCCCAAAGTGTGCAACGGCTGGTTTTTGGAAGGGGGTATAAGTACCCCTTCTTCCCCAACGTCCAGAACTCTTGATTCATTTGAATTTGACCAGACCCTGTGCAAGAGCTCTAAATATCGATCTCCCACTTCAACCACCCTAAGGTCTTGATCTTTGGTGGAATTGAAGGAGGAGAAGTTCATCATCAACATCAAGAATCAAGCGCTTCAACTCCTCTCCATTCACTTGGAGAAATCCCTGATCTAGTATTCTCGTTAATACCTAGATCGTGTTATTGTATTTGACAACTTTGTTCTTGTGGCAGCTTGTTGTCATTTCGGGAGCCTCCAAGTTGTTGTGGAGTTGTTGCCCTGCTAGTTGTGTAAAGGCGCCGGTGCCCGCCTAGAAGGGTACCTATAGTGGAAGGTGGATCAGGTCGGAGAACAGGGTGAGGCCTTTTGTGGCGTGGTGGTCTTAGTACAGCCCACCCCTCCAACGCAGACGTACTTCCCTTAACAAGGAAGGAACTGCGGTCAAAAAAATCCTGTGTCTCCGTGTGCTTCACTTCGGTTCACTTGTTCCTCTTCCACTCGCTCCTTACTCGCTAGTAGATAGGTTTGCATATAGGGAAATTCCACACATTAGTTTATCTAGAGAATTTACCTTTGTGCTAAGCCTAAAATTGAAAAGAATTAAAAATTGGTGTAGCACCTATTCACCCCCCCCTCTAGGTGCCCATATGATCCATTTCAATTGGTATCAGAGCCCCGTCTCTTAATTCGGGCTTAACCGCCTAAGAGTAGTATGGGTACCAGGGATGAGGGAAATGAGGCTGTGGATAAGGTCACAATGGATGATCTCAAGTGGTTGGAAACAACCTTGTTGAAATCCTTTGAGCCCAAGATGGAGGATATGAATCAAATGATTGCTCGCCTTACATCATCCATAGCCCCATCTCCATCCTCCTCTGAGGCTCCCTCACCATCATCTAAGGAAAAGGGTAACACCGGATCTAAGGATGATGATGTGGAAGGTGAAAAACTAAATGGTTCCACCTCCAAAAAGGGAAGTGGTAAGGAGGAATATAGTGAGGTTCGCGATGTATATTCCCCCGACCCACCTATCCCTCATCCTCATATAAACAATAGGGGTGATCCACCCAAGCTCACTGCATCTTCTTTTAACCAATGGCAATTTCTAATGAAATCTCATGTTTGCAGCTCCTTTATTGAATTATGGAGGATCATTGAAGAAGGTCTTCATGTTGGAGATCAAACCAATCTAACAAGAAGGGAAGTTGTGGATAGCCAGTTGAATGCCACTGCTCTCCACATGATACAGCTGGGTGTGGGTCCCAAGGACATGCCACACATTGAACATCTCAACACGGCTAAAGAGGTGTGGGATGCTCTACGACCTTTTGTTGGAAATGAAAGCATGAGAAGAAACCGTATGATGCCCTTAGTAACAAGGAGGGATTCTACATGTTGGATGGTGAAAACCATGAGGACATGTATAGAAGACTCAAGGGCATCGCAACAACATTTAGGAAGCATGGGGCCACTCACATTGATGATGCATGGATAAAAAGGAAGTATGTGAGTGCCTTAATGCCTTTCGAACCGATGGATTTGAAGAGCTTGCAAGGTAGACACAACTATCATCAAATGACATCCAATGAAGTCATGCAAGAAATGGCGTCATTCAAAGTGGCGGCAAAGAATGCTGAAGATGCCCGTGCTCGGGCCATTGGAATGCAAAAGGGTGTCAATGTGGCTCTCAAAGCCAATATTGCTGAGCAAGAGGATGATGAAGGAGCATTTGAGAGGATATCCATGGACTGCCCCGATGAGGTCAAACGTGCTCATGGTGAGTACATGGCATTCTATGCAAGGAACTTTTGGAAGGACCCTGCCAAAGCCAAGTCTAAACTTGAGCGCAAGAACGGGTCAAATGGAAGAAGGGAAAGTGGCCCAAGATTGAGAACTTGCTTCAACTGTGGAGATAGACTACACTTTGTATCCGAGTGTCCTTATGAAAATAGAGAAGACAATGGTGGTAGGCTCATTCTCAAAGAGAATCCAAAGTTCCTAAGAAGAAGCCATTTGCTAAGAAGAATGGTCCTTTCAAGAAGCAACCCAAGATGGTCCTTATATCTCAAGAGGAATACTCCTCCGCAAGTGAAGATGAAGAGGATGATGATAGTTCCCGCGAAGTGGCTGCTATAGCCACCACATTGACTCCCTCCTCTCTCTTCGACTCGCCGAACAAGAACGCCATCAACAACAACGCCACTTGCCTAATGGCAAAAGGATCTGAGGTATCGACTTCTAACTCCTCATTTTCTAAGACTAACATAATTTTGGATATGGATGATCATGAAAGTCTTGAAATGAAAGAAGAAGTTATTGCCTTGGATACTTTTTTCACTAACCTACAAGGTGAGCACAAACTCCATTTTGATACTCTTATGAGTCAACTTGCTCGATCCGAAGATCTCCTTGAAGAAAAGGGCAGAATTGAAAGAAAAGGTGCCTTGGAGATAGCCTCTTTGAAGAATGCCTTGGAAGAGGAAGAGGAAACTCGAGTTTCTTTGGAAGAAAGACTCGAATTCCTAGAGGAGTCACAAGAAGAAGCTGTAGCTCAGTTCATTAAAGAACGTGACCATGCCCTTGCCAAGGTAAAGAAACTAAAGAAAGAAAAGATTGATTTTGGGGCTATTCATGCTAGACTTTTGGAGAAGTTTGATGATCTTGAAAGTGCTCACAAGGCATTGAAGAGTGATCATTCTACTCTAAATTAGTCTCATGACCAGCTCCAAACTCAATTGAAATGGTATAGTATACCAAGTACCTCATATCCATCCTTTGGAAAAGAAGATCTTGCAAGGAGTTCTCAACACAAAGGTAAAGGGGTTATTGATGAGATACTGAGCAGGCAAAGGACAAACAACAGTAAAGAAGGTCTTGGTTACATACCCAAGATAAAGAGCAAGAAAAACAAGAAGAAGAAGAAGAATAAGAAGAACAACAAGACTGCTCAATCGAAGACTAGCAACATTACCAATGACAAGACTAATTATGATGGTTTTGCAGGGATCAACAATCCTAACTTCGAACTATATTGTGATGCTTATGGTGATGTTTATGCTAGTTATGTAGGGCCTTATGATTATTACATTCCTTGGTCTATTTGGGTTCCCAAGACCCTTGTTACTAACATGAGAGGACCCATTGAAAAATGGGTACCTAAAACCAAGAAGTAATTTTCTTGCAGGGCTATGCTTCCGGTGGTTCTAAATGGGTACTGAGAAGCGGTTGTCGAGTCATATGACCGAAGCAAGGAGATCATCATGGAGATGCGCCAAACCTTGAACACATTACCGTCTCCTACGGTGACAAGTCAAAATCTGAGGTATTGGGTCTCGCAAAGTTGTGGTGGCTCACGATATCTCCTCGTGGACGCTATGCTTGTTGAGACCCTGTATAACTTACTTTCAGTTCGTGCCCTTGGTAAGATGGGCTTTGCAGTTTACATTGATGCTGATTTGGTGGTACTCTTGTGGAGCAAGTCTCTAAAAGTCGCTTTCGTGGATATGTAAAACGACCAGACGTGGTAGACTTTTCGTGGAAAACCACTACAGTTCGATGTGTCTTTTTCGGAAAGGTCGACGCTGGGTTGGCTATGGCATCACCGACTAGCCCACGTCAATATGAGAACTTTGCAAAGTCTCCACAAGGGTGGCCACATTCTTGGACTAAAAGAAAATGTCTCTTTTGCCAAAGATCGTGTCTGCAGGGCATGTGTTGAAGGGAAAATGCATGATTCTCTTCATCGAAGGAAAACTATTATCTCTTCAAAAATGATCTTGGAGCTTCTTCATGTGGATCTTTTCGGACCTCCATATCATGCAAGCCTCGGTGGGAAGAAGTATTGTCTAGTGATTGTTGATGATTACTCAAGATACACTTGGGTTTATTTCTTCAAGTTGAAGAGTGAAACTCGACAAACTGTCATCGACTTCGCCAACGAGGTTCAACGTCAACACAATGTCCCCATTCCGGCTATAAGGAGTGATAACGGCTCGGAGTTCAAGAACTACACCTTAAATGAGTTCCTAAGTGAAGAGGGGATAAGACATCAATATTCCGCTGCGTACACCCCTCAACAAAATGGTGTAGCCAAGAGGAAGAATCAAACTCTAATGGACATGGCAAGATCAATGTTGGCCGAATTCAAATCTCCATATAACTTCTGGGCTGAAGCAATCTCTACTGCTTGTCATTCATCCAATCATTTATACCTCTGCAAGATTTTGGACAAGACTCCGTATGAAATACTTACCGTTAACAAGCCAAACATCTCATACTTTCGGGTATTCGGGTGTAAGTGTTTCTTTCTTATTCAAGGAGTTCGTTTATCTAAGTTTGAATCTAAGGCTCTAGAAGGTATTTTTGTTGGTTATGGTGCCGAATCCCACACTTATAGAGTCTACAATAAGCTCTCCGGAACTGTTGTAGAATCTTGTAGTGTGGTGTTCGAGGAAAATGACGGTTCCCTGTATGAGCAAGTTGGTGTTTGTGATGCAGATGTTGAAATACCCCAAGATGCCATAAGAAGAATGGGCGTGGGATTCTTCCGCCCCATTGAGGAACCCCTTGTGGCGGACCGGTAAGGACAATGCTCTACTCATATAGAGCCCTCATCTACACATACGCAACATGCTCCAACCACGGGGACAACTTCTACACCATCTCCATCAACTGCTGAAGGTCAAGTTGCTCCAGAAAGCTCCATGCCTGATTTTCCGGTGGATACCTGATTATCCGGCCACCCCGCTCCAGCTGTCCATGCAGCTCCTGGTGGTGAAGATATCAACACAAGCTCCAGGCCGGATTTTCCGGCTGACCCCGGATTATCCGGCTCCTCGCCAGTTCAAGCGAGTCCCAGGCTTCCTGATGATGCTGCTGCAAGTCCTCCCAGGCCGGATTATCTGGTCTCTTCATCGGCCGGATTATCCGGCCCTGACTCTCCAGTTCTGCAGCCTCCTGTTATGGCTACGGACTCACCTCAAGGGCATGCATCTCCACCACCTACTACTGATGTTCCAGCTACTGATCAAGGCGGAGAAAATGCCTCCAATGAAGACTCAAGTGATGAATCTCCTCCACCAAGAGACAACAAACTTATTGAACTTCGTCGCAAGGCCCGGGCTGATCGTAACCTTGAGTTGAGGGGTCACACTCTCGACAAGGTTGTTGGTGATCTTCGACGAAGGGTGTCTACTAGAAGAGAATTGGCCAGTTTTGGTGAGCATCAAGCTCATATCTCCATGGTGGAACCTAAGAAGGTCTGTGAAGCTCTTGAAGACCCAGACTGGGTTATTGCTATGCATAAAGAATTGAACAATTTCGAGCGCAACAAAGTCTAGAAAGTAGTGGAGAAACCCAAAGAGTGTCGCAATGTTATCGGCACCAAGTGGATTTTCAAGAACAAGCAAGATGAGAATGGCATTGTTGTGAGGAACAAGGCAAGACTTGTGGAACAAGGTTACTCTCAAGTTGAGGGCATCGACTTTGGTGAGACCTATGCTCCTGTGGCTTGTCTTGAGTCCATCCGTATCCTACTTGCTTATGCTGCTCATAACAATTTTAAGTTGCAGCAAATGGACGTCAAGAGTGCCTTCCTTAACAGTCCTCTACATGGGTTGGTATACGTAAAGCAACCCCCGGGGTTTGAGGATTCTAACTTCCCGAACCATGTCTACAAACTCGATAAGGCACTCTATGGCCTTAAACAAGCCCCACGTGCGTGGTATGAGCACCTTAAAGAGCTTTTGTTAGATCGTGGCTTCGAAGTTGGGCAAATCGACCCCACTCTTTTTACTAAGAAGGTTAAGGGGATCTTCAGATGCCAACTATATGTAGACGATATCATTTTTGGTTCTACTAACAAAGCTTTTAACGATGAATTTTCAAAGCTTATGACCCATGGTTTGAGATGTCTATGATGGGGGAATTACGGTTCTTTCTTGGATTCGAGATCAAGCAACTAAGAGAAGGAACCTTTATTAATCAAGCAAAGTACATCCAAGACATGCTCAAGAGATCCAAGATGACGGATCTAAATGGTGTCGCTACTCCGATGCAAACAAAGTGTCATCTCGAACTCAACCCTCATGGTAAAGATGTGGACCAAAAGGTATACCGGTCCATGATCGGCTCTCTTCTTTACCTCTGCACATCTAGATCCGATATTGTGTTGAGTGTGGGAGTGTGTGCAAGGTATCAAGCAGCTCCTAAAGAAAGCCACTTAGTGGCGATCAAGAGGATCTTTCGATATTTAGTTCATTCCCCCAACTTTGGTCTCTGGTATCCCAAGGGCTCCAATTTCTCTTTATGTGGTTATACTGACTCAGATTGGGCTGGTGATAAGGATGATCAGAAGTCAACTTCTAGAGCTTGTCAATTCTTGGGAAGATCTCTTGTATGTTGGTCCTCCAAAAAGCAGAATTGTATATCTCTCTCCACCGCCGAAGCTGAATATGTTGCTGCTGCCAGCGCTTGTACTCAATTATTGTGGATGAGGCAAACTTTAAAGGAATACGGTGTCAATTGTGACAAAGTGCCTCTTTTATGTGATAATGAAAGTGCTATCAAAATTATGCATAATCCAGTTCAGCACACAAGGACGAAGCATATTGAGATTCAGAATCATTTTATTCGTGACCATGTTGCTCGAGGTGATATTGATCTATCTTTTGTGAGCACGAAGAACCAACTGGCGAATATTTTTACAAAGCCACTTGATGAAGCAAGATTCTGCTATTTGAGGAATGAGCTAAATATCATTGATTCCGGGAGCTTGTCTTGATTACCCATGCACCCACTCGTGCATCTTAATCCTTGTTTGGTCTAGGTGTGGGCATGGATATAGGGGGAGTGTGGTCCTAACTTATTGGGCTAACCCTCCCCCCATAATGCCAATAGCAAGTTATATCATTTCTCTTAATATCATGTTGTGATATGTGAGCTTATTGATGAGTATTGGTCGTGAACCCAAGATATATCTTCGCGGTGTCACACCATACACTCCAATAAGGTGGCTTCGGCCACCGCCCTCTCCTTTGTGGAGAATTGGATCTTTTTGGATGTTATTTGCTCTCTCTTGTTCTTATGGGAATCACACTCAATCTTGGCTTTTATTTGATTTGTTTTTCTGCAATTTTGAGTGTGAAGATGAGGATGAGGAAGAGCATGAGGACAAGGACGAGGACGAGGACTATGATGAGTGATCCCATGGGGCGCTAGCATTGCTCTTCTCCCTTTTTGGTGTCTCGATGCCAAAGGGGGAGAAGTAGTTCTATTAGGTTGTCCGTGGATTTGCATGGGTCGGGCATAAGCACTTGCACTTTTTATTCGTTATTTCTTGCTTATGCCCATTTAGCGTTGAACTTTTATATTCGTGGTTTGTGATTTGTGGTTGACACTTTATGTGGTTGTCTAGATGATACCTATGGACTTCATATCATGGATTATGCTCATGGTTATATTTATTCATATCCTATTGCTGGTGGTTTATCATGGAAGGCGCGCGCTCATAATGGTTATCCAATAATAATTGTGATTTATATCAAGGATGCCTATTCTCTACTTCGGTGGTATGTGTTTTTGCCCTTTTGTCTATAGAATAGATTCACCTATTTGTGTGCATTTGTATTCCAATGCAAAACTCTATTATGCAACATTGAGGGGGAGTCCATTCCATAGTTATCTCTGTTTGTCTTGTGTCTTTCTCCTGCAAATCCTGATATTGTCATCTCACACCAAAAAGGGGGAGATTGAAAGAACATTTCATGTTTTCCTATGTTTTGTGTGTTAGATAACAATACTATGGAGACTTTTCATGTGTGCTAAGTGTGCAGGAAGTTTTGAGGGGGGCCGGATAATCCGCCCCTCCAAGGGCCGGATAATCCGGCCTACCTCATCTCTCAAGGAAGCCAAGGCGCGTCGCTCTATGTCCAGTCGGATTTTCTCCCAGAAAATCTGAATTGGGGCGGTTTTTCCTCCCCGGGCCGGATAATTCAGGTTTCGCAAGGGCCGGATAATCCGGCCCCTAGTTTTCAAGCAAAAGGAGCCAAGGCGTGTCGCTCGGTATCCGGTCGGATTTTCTACCGGAAAATCCGAACTGGGGCGGTTTTTTCCCCAGCGATAATCCGGCCAGATAGGGCCGAATAATCCGGCCCCCAGAAGTTAATCAAGGGCAAGCTCGGCGCGACGCTCAGAGAGGGGGCGGATTTTCTATCGGATATTCCGAGTCTAGGGCGGAGTTTCCTCAGACCGGATAATCCGGCCCTCACTTGGGCCGGATAATCCGGCCCCCAAAGTGTGCAATGGCTGGTTTTTGGAAGGGGGTATAAGTACCCCTTCTTCCCCAACGTCCAGAACTCTTGATTCATTGGAATTCGACCAGACCCTGTGCAAGAGCTCTAAATCTCGATCTCCCACTTCAACCATCCTAAGGTCTTTATCTTTGGTGGAATTGAAGGAGGAGAAATTCATCATCAACATCAAGAATCAAGCACTTCAACTCCTCTCCATTCACTTGGAGAAATCCCTGATCTACTATTCTCGTTAATACCTAGATCGTGTTATTGTATTTGACAACTTTGTTCTTGTGGCAGCTTGTTGTCATTTCGGGAGCCTCCAAGTTGTTGTGGAGTTGTTGCCCCGCTAGTTGTGTAAAGGCGCCGGTGCCCGCCTCGAAGGGTACCTATAGTGGAAGGTGGAGCAGGCCTGTTGTGGTGAGATCCATCGGAGAACAGGGTGAGGCCTTTTGTGGTGTGGTGGTCTTAGTACCGCCCACCCCTCCAACGCAGACGTACTTCCCTTAACAAGGAAGGAACTGCGGTCAAACAAATCCTGTGTCTCCGCGTGCTTCACTTCGGTTCACTCGTTCCTCTTCCACTCGCTCCTTACTCGCTAGTAGATAGGTTTACATATAGGGAAATTCCACACATTAGTTTATCTAGAGAATTTACCTTTGTGCTAAGCCTAAAATTGAAAAAGGATTAAAAATTGGTGTAGCACATATTCACCCCCCCTCTAGGTGCCCATACGATCCATTTCAACAGGAAGAAGGAAAATAGGAATGTGGTACCTCCTCTTGCTTGCTCGTTTCCTACTTGAGCCAACTCTTTGCGTTCATCTCCATAGCTCGATCGCTAGAAGTGAGCAACCGGCAGAAAGAATCAACAAGGGCCGAGAGAAATTTGCACAAATAAAATTAGAAGATAGTCTAATGTTTTTGGGTTTTTCTTTTATCAAATGAAAAACTAAAAGTAAACATGCATTGAAACAAAAACAAATAAAGAGAAGAAAGAAAAATATGAATGCAAAAAAGGTGGGAGGAGTTTAACCTCCCCAAGCTTAGGCTTTTTGCCTAACTAGAATCAGTTGTCGCTACCATCAGGTGGCGGGTGCTGATATGGGAAGTTCGAGTAGCGGTTTGGAAAGTAGGTCATGAAAGATGTGAAGTCTTGAGTGAGATTTACTATGTTGGTGTTCACATCATACAACATGTTTTTTATGTTGTCAATGCGATGCACCACGTGGTGAAAATCACTCCTCGGGACATAGTTGAATCCCGGTTTTGGTGGAGGCATACCTTGTTGGTGTTGGTGAAAAGGCTGTTGGTGATGGTGTTGTTGACCGTAGTCGTCCAATCCTGCACCATGCCAATCTTCTTCTCCTTGATCTTCCTGTTGTTGGCCAGCTGTTGTGTTTTCCCAGTTGGGGTGGCCACCTTGTGGTGCAGTCCTTCCTGAGAGGATCAGTGCCTACTGGAACTCCTCCTCAGTGAGGACCCAACTTTGTCTACCTGGCAAACCAAAAGCTTGGACAAAAGGAAGCAAGATTTGATGGAGATCACTGTTAGGTTCAAAATAAATCTGGTAAGCACGTAGGGCATGTTCTGGTCTATAGACCCCCATGAACTTAGTGCTATCCATATGAACATCATCCAGGGCCTTACTGCCAGCGAAAACTCTTTCCTATGGTATGACAAATTCGTTCGTGTAGGCGATCTGTGTGATCAACCCACCACAACGGATGTCCCCCGCAAAAGCTGACCTTTGGCAGTGAAAGTGCTAGATGAGCAAAGCACCAAAGTTCACTTTGCGCACCATTTCTAGATGCAAGGCCATATGAGTCACACTCATTTTGGGGCCTGCCATTGCCCCGATATCACCTTTACCAAAAATAGAATTAACAAGGAAGGTATGAAAATAACGAATAGTAGGATTCTAGATGGTGGCACCCTTTTTGCGCAAGTAATCATTGTTCCTGTGGATAGAAATTTGGCCCCCAAGATTGCATTGCCTCTATGTGCACATTCTCATTAATATCGAGTTCTCCCTCATGGGAGAATCCGAAACTATCACAAAATTCATAGAAGGTTAGGTTGTGGAGTTGCCCATTGAGTACAAAACTTAAAGTGCAGTTACGCTCCTGGGCCTCGAGATCATCATGGAACGATGAAAGGAACTCGAACGTGGCGAGCTTGTAGGTGTCGATGGAGAGGTAGGAGAAGTCAACCATGCCAGCTTGTAGTCATCAGCTCGAAGTCCTCCAAAAGACCCTGGCGGGATAGGAAGTCATGGTCTACCCACTTGGTGGGTAAAACCTTGCGGTTGCTCACCCTCTCATAGTCTCGACTCATGGCAGCCCTCAAGCTGTCCACTTCCGAGTGCCTCTTCTTCGAACCCGGTGGCTTGGCAGAGCCCGACGCTCCCGCCGTGCCCGAGGTGAAAATCCTTCCAATGTTATGCATTGTGCTTCAAAATTTTTGAAGAAAAATATAGGCATCAAGTTTTTATCACATGGATAAACGATTACAGGTAGAAGTTACAAATCCTAACGTGAGAAATCAACAATAATCTCAAAATATGATGAACTCATCTAAATAGCCAATGTGATGAATTCAACCATGGATTTCAGAAAATAGAGTATGGATCAGATGAGAAACTTACTGATGTGAAGATTCCCCAACTCAAAACACGAAATCAATTAAGAATCAAGGGTTCTAGGAGGCTAGAGTTTGAGGTGGAGAGAGAAAGAACAAGGAAGAAAGAGGAGGAAGAAGAAGGAGGCTGGCTAGAAGCCAGCCACCGTCGGCCTTTACCTGGCAACGCACGTGGTACGGGCGGGCGGTACGGGCGCAGCACGCCCGTACCGGTGGTCGTCACCGTTGGATTAACATTAGGGTACGAGATCAAACCTGGTCGACCTGGTACGGGTGCATGGTATGGGTGTACCCCGGCGTTGTTCGTTATCCATATGGGGAACCTTGGTCGATTTCGTCGAAGTTCAGTATGGGTGTTGGATATGGTCGTACCCTGGCCGTACCATTGGTTGTTACCGGCACTATTCCTCTTGCTGGTTTCGTCGAGACTCGGTACGGGCGTACCGCGGCCGTACCACTGCTCGTTATTAGTGCTGAGCCCTTTTATTTTCTTCATTTTTCCCTTGCTTCTCAACTTCGCTAAGGTAAATTCTCTGAATGAACTCAAAACTCGAAACCAATTTATTAGTGCATACTAATAATAAAGTAGTAATCATAAATAAAATTTAAAGTTAATTTATTAAGAATGTGTTAACTCCCATTATGTATTTTATTTTAGAGTTTTGACTAATCAAACTCCATATCATTGGCGTTTATCTCAAGCTTCTCTTTTTCTTTAGTTCTTGATGCTTGATCATGCTTAGGTGGCGGAACATGTTTCCATTGTGTTCTTGTTTCTTTGAAAATATCGAACAATCTGATCATCATATATATTAAAGACAATCTTACCGCTATAGCAATCTATGTTAGCTCCAGTTGTTCTAAGAAAAGGTCTTCCAAGGATGTTAGATAGTTTGTCACCCTAAGGAACATCAAATATAATAAAATTAGTGGGTATAACATGTTGATCTATTCTAAGTAAAACATCTTCGATCATCCTGATAGGTTGTTTAGTTGTCTTATCCGCCATCTTTAAATTTATTAATGTAGGAGAACATTCCCCAAGATTCAATTTCTTAAATAGGGAATAAGGCATAACACTAACACCTGCTCCTAAATCACAAAGAGCATTGAATATCTCAGTTTTCCCTATTGCATAGGAGATGGTTGTTATCCCTGGGTCCCCAAGCTTAGCAGGCAGCTTATCACCAAAGCTTGTTGAAAGGATCGTATGGGAACCTAGAGGGGGGTGAATAGGTGCTACTTCAAATTTTACTCCTTTTCAAATTAGGGTTTGACAAGAAAGGTAAATTATCTAGATTATGCAACTAAGGTGAATTTACCTATATGACAAGCAAGCACTAACTAAACAATAACTAGATAAGTAAAGTGCAGTAAAGGGTAGAAGGAACCAAAGTGGAGCACACGGAGACACAAGGATTTGTTTCCCATAGTTCCTTCCTTTTGAGGGGAAGTACGTCTACGTTTGGAGAGGGGGTGGTTTCAAACCACCAACGCCACGAGAGGCCTCCCTTGTTCTCCGATGAACCTCACCCCAACGGGTTCGATTCACCTCTTCCACTATACAGCAACCTTCGAGGTGGAAGCCGACACCTTTACAACGAGTTCGGGGCACACATCCACAACTTAATTGGAGGCTCCCAAATACAAGCAAGCTGTCAAACAATCAAAGACAAGCTTGTAAGAACCAAATCAAAACCTAGGGTTTCCAATGAAACACTAGAGCATGGGGGCCCTCAAGTGAACGAGGGGGAAATGAAGATCTCTCTTGGTGAAGCTGTAGATCAAGGCCTCCTCCTTCGATTCTCCAAAGATCAAAGACTTTGGATGGTTGGATGAAGATATCTTGTTGATTTGGTGGCTCAAATGGACATGGTGTTCTTGAGGTGGACAAGCAGCTTCCAAGGTAGAAGAAGGGGCCTTTATATAGGCCCCCTGGAAATGGAGCCGTTGGGATCCACTTGACCCGGACAGTCCGGCCAACGTCAACCGGACAGTCCGGCCCAGCCGGACACTCCGGGCGAGACCAGCCGGACACTCCGGCCTGGCCAAGTTTCCGGCCAGAATCCGGAAAGTGTCCGGAGAGTGTCCGAAAACCTGTTCTGAGTGTCCAGAGAAGTTTCCCACTTCTACTGGGCGGATAGTCCGGCAGAATCCCTCCGGACAGTCCAGCCAAGCCGGACACTCCGGCCAGGATCAGCCGGACAGTCCGGCTGGGAATAGTCACTTGCAAAAACCTGACCCAGGGAAGCTCTTTTTCCCTTGATGCACCATACATGGGACAGTTGGACTCTCCTGAAACATTTAACAGATGATTAAACTAATCCAAGTGTTGTCATCAAACATCAAAATAATAGTAAGGGCATAAATGCCCTTTCAATCTCCCCCTTTTTAATGTTTGATGACAACCCAAGGATTTGCAAAAGGAATAGCTATAAATGTTCACAAGTGGAGAAATACAACATATAGCGAGGCTCCCCCTAGATGTGTGACCACTTCTTGCTTTGCATTTGAATGCATGATCACACACCATAGGATTACATCCTCACAAGATTTTGTAGCTAGCAATAAGTGACATGATATATGATATATAAACACAACTAGATCAATAAGCTAGACATAGATATAACATAGTTACTTAACACAACCGGGTAGGCAAATCTCAACACACAACACAGAGTTCAACACAACAAAGTACTCAAAGAGTAGGATAAAGACACGAAGCTTCAAAGAGGCAAATCGAAATAACGTGAAGCTCGTGTACCCATGCAAATCCCCGGTAGCAACCTAATAAAGGGGCTACTTCTCCCCTTTGGCATCGAGACGCCAAAAAGGGAAAGAGCACATCTAAAGTGCCCCAAAGCCAACACTAGCCATTGTAGTCGTCATCGTCATCCTCCTCCTCATCCTCGTCCTCGTCCTCGTCCTCACCATCCTGATCCTCCTGAGTAGAGCTCAGGCCGTGAGGGCGAGAAGAAGAAGATACATCCTCAAACATGGACCAATCCACACGACCCTGACTCTAGTGACCATATGAGAGTGTGCCATCAGACGACTGTTGCTGAGAAGGATCAACATCCATAGGTTGGTTGATCCGCTTGAGTTCCTTCATCACGTTCCTGTTCGCCTTATATGCATCGTACTGACCATGGTGAATGTCAATGTTCTGGCATAGAAGAAGCTTCTTCCACCAGGAGTCCTTCTTCACCTTCTTGTGCACTTCCTCCTTGGAGGTGGTGAAGCGGAATGCTTTGCTGGCATGCTTCATGCGTGGACCACGGGTCACAGCCCCCGAAACCTCCTCAGAAGCATCATCACTGTCAGAGGCATCTATCTCATCATCCTCAAAAATATCCTGAGCAGGGGTATAGCCACGAGGTGCCTTGGAGGTAGGAGCACCCTTCCTCTGTAACTTGGCAGGGAGATGAGCCACAAGCTCAGTGTACAGCAGTGGGGTGTCTGGAGCCTGAGCAACAATGAGCTTCACCACATATGGAGCAAACAGAGGGCACTTCTTGTCAGTGATGCACTTGTACGTATGCTGATAGATGAAGTCCATGACATCTATGGTGCCACCTGGGTGGGCTGGACCGCGAACATACACGAAGTGGGCATGGGCCATAAGATTGATCTCAGCACCCCGCATCTCATCCTTGTTGCCCGCCTTGGGAGTGAGAGTGTGGCGGAACATGCGGAGCAGAATGTTGTAAATGATCTTGATATTGATGGTTTGGCCAACCACACCATTCTGAGAGTAGATAGGAGCCAAAAGTTGTTTGTCATATGCCTGACCGTGCACATGCATCCGGTGACCGCTGTGAGCATTGGGGTTGAAAGGCACACCAAGAAGATGGGCAAACTGAGCCATGCTAGAGCGACATCTTGTAGTGCCAGAAATCCACTCAAGGGGAATATCAGGAGTGTCCCCAAACACCACTGTGGCATAAAACTGCTGGATCAACTCAATGTTGTAATCTTCTCTTGTTTGAAAGATGGTGTGCAGTCCCATCTTCTCCGTTACCCAGAGGGCGTCCTCAAAGTACCTGTGTGCCTGGAGCTTTGGAATATCCAACCAATGCATAGGGCACACCGGAGTCCTGAAAGCAGAAAATACCTCAGAGAAGAGCAAGGCCTGCTCATTCCTCTAGAAGCGAGGATCCTCAGAAGTGCACTGCAAAGAATAGAATGGCTAGACACGCATCTCCACAAACTCTTCTGTGCCCAAATCAGCCAAGATGGTCAAAGACTCAAATTTCATGCGCTTGGCTTCATCCCTCTTTAGTTTTCTAACTTTCTCCTGCTTTGTTGCAACACGGTCACGAGCATCCTGCCTGACCATGGAAGGATCCACATGAACCTCATTTGCTTCGTCACGGTACCGGCTAGCACGGGCTTTCTGAGCGGCTCTAGAGCGACGAGGACGAGAGCTACCTGTGAATTCAGAGTAAAGAGATAGCAGGAGGGTAAGCACATTTGTCCAGGAGGAGAAAGCACATAGCAGTAGTGGTAGGAATACTAGATCAAAAACCGACCGAGGAAACTCGGACTGTCCGGAAGAATTGGGCCGGAGACTCCGCTAGGGGTGGACAGTCCGGTGCATACACGCCGGACAGTCCGGCCGGGCCGGAGTGTCCGCCTTGTACCCACCGGACTGTCTAGCGGGAGATCTGGTGATTTTTCCGGGCAGTGTGACTTGACTCAATCGGAGTGGATCGGGATTGCTAGGACTACTACTAAGACGCCATATGCATGCAGTGATGAATCCATGGATCAAAATAGGTCATTACCTCCAAAAAAACATCTAGAGGGAACCCTAGAGATGTAGAAGAGGGGGAGGCAAGTACCAGCATCCATGGGGGCCTTCACCGGAGGGGAACGAGTCCCAGCGGCAAAGGGATGACAATGGCCGGCAGCAACAGTCGAATCTGGGGTGGAGGAGCCCTCCCGGTGAAGATCCTGGTCGGGAGTAGCAGGGAGTGGAGAGAAGAGAGTTGGGGGAAGTAGGAGGACTGAACCGTCTACTTTCCCCCGACCCCTTTTACCGGACTGAAACTGCTGGGGCCGGAGTGTCCGGGCGAAAATAGCCGGAGTGTCCGGCCCGGCCGGAGTGTCCGGTCTATATCAAGCGGAGTGCCCGGCCGTGCCGGACTCTCCGGTCGGTACAGGGCAGACATTCCGGTCCCCACGACCAAAAAACTCCAAGTACAATATTTGGACAAATGTGTGGCAAGAGGAGCATGTTTAAGGATGAGTATAGGCCTGGGATTCAGAAGATGTACTGTGAAAAACCAAACAACCATAGATAGTCAAAAGATGGAAAATTAAGGTTCAAACCATACAAGTCAAAAACCACCTCTTCACATATGAAGAGGGCGTTGGCCAAGGCCACCATGTAAGAGATTGTGGTATGACACCGCGAAGAAATATCATTGGGTTCATTACCACTACTCATCAATGAAGCCCACATATCACTAAACGATATAAAGAGGATTGAATTTCTTAATGTTGGCATTATGGGGGGAGGGATAGTCCAATGTATTAGAACCACACTCCCCCTATCTCCATGCATGCACCTACACCAAATATGAGTCAAGACATAGGTGAGTATGCAAGGTAATCAAGTCAAGCTCCTAGAATCCACGATATTTAGTTCATTCCTCAAATAACAAAACCTTGCTTCATCAAGTGGCTTCGTGAAAATATCGGCAAGTTGGTCTTTGGTTGACACATATGAAAGTTCAATATCACCTCGGGCAACATGATCTCTAATGAAGTGATGACGAATCTCAATATGCTTTGTTCTAGTATGGTCCACTGGGTTATATGCAATCTTGATGGCACTTTCGTTGTCACATAGAAGAGGCACTTTGTCACAATGGACACCGTATTCCTTTAAAGTTTCCCTCATCCATAGCAATTGTGTACAAGCACTAGCAGCTGCCACATACTCGGCTTCGGCGGTGGAAAGAGATATACAATTTTGCATCTTAGAAGACCAACACACCAAGGATCTCCCGAGGAATTGGCAAGCCCCGGAGGTAGATTTTCTATCATCCTTGTCACCATCCCAATCCGAATCCGTGTACCCACAAAGAGAGAAAGTTGAGCCCCTAGGATACCAAATACCATAGTTTGGGGTATGAACCAAATATCGAAAGATTCTCTTAACTGCCATCAAATGGCTTTCTTTAGGAGTCGCTTGATATCTTGCACACACTCCTACACTCAACACAATATCGGGTCTAGATGCACAAAGGTAAAGCAAAGAGCCAATCATGGACCGGTATACCTTTTGGTCCACATCTTTACCATTTGGGTTTAGTTCAAGATGAGTCTTTGTTGCCATGGGAGTAGGGGCTCCTTTGAGATCTTTCATGTTAAATCTTTTGAGCATATCTTGAGTATACTTGGCTTGGTTGAAGAATGTACCACCTCTCACTTGCTTAATCTCAAAACCAAGAAATACTCTCAATTCTCCCATCATAGACATCCTGAACCTGTCAGTCATAAGCTTTGAGAATTCATCATTAAAAGCTTTGTTAGATGAGCCAAAGATAATATCATCTACATAAATTAGGCATACAAAAAGTTCCCCATTGACCCTCTTGGTAAAAAGAGTGGGATCGATTTTCCCAACCTCAAACCCACGATCTAACAACAACTCTCTAAGGTGCTCATACCACGTGCGTGGGGCTTGCTTGATCCCATAGAGTGCCTTATAGAGTTTGTAGACATGGTTTGGAAAGTTGGGATCCTCAAATCCCGGGTGTTGCTTCACATATACCAACTCATGCAATGGACCATTAAGGAATGCACTTTCTACATCCATTTGTTGTAGTTTAAATTTATGATGTGTCGCATAGGCAAGAAGGATACGGATGGACTCAAGACGAGCCACGGGTGCATAAGTCTCTCCATAATCAATGCCTTCAATTTGAGAGAACCCTTGTGCAACCAATCTTGCCTTGTTCCTTATCACAATTCCATGCTCATCTTGCTTGTTCTTGAAAATCCACTTGGTGCCTATAACATTGCAGCAATCTTTAGGCTTTTCAACTAACTTCCATACTTTGTTTCTCTCAAAGTTGTTGAGCTCTTTGTGCATTGCATCCAATCAATCCAAATCTTCAAGAGCTTCCCATACTTTCCTTGGTTCCACCATGGAAATGTGTGCTTGGTGCTCACCAAAGTTCTTCAATTGAGCTCGAGTAGATATCCCTCTTCTTAAATCTCCAACCACATTCTCAAGAGTGTGGTCTCTTAATTCCAATATTCTATCCATTCTAGCTTGGCGACGAGTTTCGATCTCCTTGTTGTTTCTTGGTGGGATCACTTCATCATTTTGGTCCTCGTCTTGACCATCAACATGACCTTGATCATCATTGGAAATATTCTCTTCTAGAGAAGGAGAGGATTGACCTTGGTCATGATCAGTCCCACACCTGGCCAGGTATTCAACTGTACTTATGGCAGTTTGTATAGATCTTGCTTGTGTAATGGCCTTAGCACCCCTGGACATCCTGGCAAACGGAGACTCAAACACCTCTTGGCTGGAGGCATCTTCTTGATCAGTAGGTTGAGGGTCCACAACTTATCTTTGGCATGGGTCGCCGTCCACCTCGACAGTAGCTTGTTGAAGTTGTGAAGATGAGGGATCCACGTGAGTAGAGAATAGTTCTTCTTGATCCACCATAAGGGGTTCCTCAACAGGGCGGATGAAACCCGCACCCATTCTTCCTATGGCATCCTGAGGCATTTCATCATCTACATCACAAACATCAACACGCCCCACTTGGGGACCATCATATTCTTCAAACACCACACTACAAGATTCTATGACAATTCCTGAGAGCTTTCCATAGATTCTATAAGTGTGGGATTCGAGACCATAACCAACAAAAATACCCTCTAATGATTTGGAATCAAACTTGGATAAACGAATGCCCTTAATGCGTTAGAAGCACTTACAACCGAATACTCGGAAGTAAGAAACATTAGGCTTGTTACCGGTAAGGATCTCATATGGAGTCTTGATCAATTCTTTGCGGAGGTAGAGATGGTTTGATGCATGGCATGTGGTGGAGATAGCTTCAGCCCAAAAATTGTATGGAGATTTGAATTCCGCCAACATAGTCCTAGCCATATCAATGAGAGGACGGTTCTTCCTCTCGGCCACACCATTTTGTTGAGGGATATATGCAGCGGAATATTGATGTTTTATTCCCTCATCACTAAGAAATCCATTTAATGTGTAGTTCTTGAAATCGGTACCATTGTCACTTCTTATTGTTAATACTAGGACATTGTGTTGACGTTGGGCCATGTTGATGAAGTCGATGAACCTCTCTTGGGTCTCACTTTTTAACTTGAAGAAATATACCCAAGTGTATCTAGAGTAACCATCAACAATCACCAAACAATATTTCTTCCCACCTAGACTTGCATGAGACGGGGGACCAAAGAGATCCACATGAAGAAGCTCCAAGATCCTCTTGGACTTGATGTAGTTCTTTGGCTTGTGGGGAGAATCATGCATCTTTCCTTCAACACATGCCCTGCATACACGATCTTTGGCAAAGCAAACATTTTCTTTTAGTCCAACAATATGACCATCCTTGTGGAGGCTTTGCAAAGTTCTCATGTTGACATGGGCTAAATGGCGGTGCCATAGCCAACCCACATCGGCCTTTCCGAATAGGCACATCGGACCTGTAGTGGTTTTCCTAGAGAAGTCCACCACATACAAGTCATCCTCGACGTACCCAATGAAAGCAATCTTTAGAGTCTTGCTCCACAAGAGGATCACAATATCAACATCAATGAAGACAGCAAAACCCATCTTTCCTAGAGCACGGACTGAAAGTAAATTATAGCCAAGGGTCTCAACAAGCATGACGTCCACGAGAGTAATATCGTGTGCCACCACAACTTTGCCGAAACCCATTACCTTAGACTTTGATTTGTCAGCATATGTCACAGATATTTGATCAACATTTGGTCTCAATTCCTTGACACTAGAAGCGCTTCCGGTCATATGACTTGTGCATCCACTATCGAGCACCCATTTTGAACCTCCGGAAGCATAGGTCTACAAAAGATCAAACTAGTTTTTAGGTGCCCATTTCTCAATGGGTCCTCTTTTGCTAGCAACAAGGGTCTTGGGAACCCAAATCGAACATGCAATATAACCATCAAAAGGGCCAACATATTGTGCATACACATCACCATAGTAATCACGCATTAAGACATAGTGAGGGTTAGCACAACCCGCAAAATCATCATGAGATATAGTTTTGCCACTTGTGGTCTTACTTCCAACAATGGCCTTGTTCTTTTCTTGAGTGGGCTTGGCCTTCTTCTTCTTGTTATTCTTTTTCTTCTTGGCTTTAGATACAAAGCCTAAGCCCCTTTTCACCATTTGACCTTTGCTTGTTTAAGAGGTCATCAATAGACTTGTTTCCTTTGGGAAAGGAAGTCTTAGCTAGCTCCCCCTTCAAGCTAGCATGTTCTTCAAGAGTATTTGTATGTAACACCCTCGAATCGACCCTATGCAAGTTTTAGCCCTTTCCGCCAAACCCACATAGAAACGATTCAAGGACGGCCACAAGGCACTTTCGTGCGGGTGGAAAACGAAGTAATACCATTACACAACAGTCCTCGATGGGACCCATGTAGCAGATATATAATACAACAAATGACTCAACGAGTCAAGAATACAGATATACAATACAAAGATCCAAACCACCTTGAAAACGTTACAACGTCCGACTATGGACAAGATGCAAATGGGGCTAAGAGCCCTGAAGAATAGCCAATGGCGTCCATAACCCTGCCTAGGCCAAGCCAGAAGGGTAACCCTGCTAACGACATCGAACTCGTACCTGCTAAACAAAAGGGGTGCCGATAAAGGGCGAAGGGAAAAAGAGGAGCGTCAGTACTGAGGCCAGTACACGGCGAGGCTAGAATTCGGCGGCTCTCGCCTACATAGGTATGGTGGACTGTAGCGGCAGCGCAGCATGCAATAAACAACCTATAGAGTCTCGATTAACTGTCGGCTATTAAAGAGAGATAAGAAAGACATATTCGGTACCAACCTTATACTAACACCAATCATACCCATCCTGGTATTCCTCCTCGAGACCAAACGAGGAAGACAAACCAAGGAACTCACACAGTTGGCAGTTTCATTCATTCCATTATAGTTGAAGCACTTACTAGTCAGATATAGATAGCATGGGTCATCCTGATAGCATAAGTAGTGGGCAGTTTTAGTTAACCATTCAGTTGTAATTACAGTACTTACTAGTCAGATACAATCAGCATGTGACATCCCAAACCCAGCAGTTGTTGGCACTTTTATTTCATTCCATTGGAGTTGCGATACTTACTAGGCAGGTATAACATGACACGATACACCCCAGTTCCACTAGTTGTTGGCACTTTTATTATCCATTCCATTGTAGTGAAGCTGATTACTAGTCACATATTAAGTCAAATTTATAGCACTACTTTAGTTATGCTTGTCTATGATTGAGATACTGTGCTCCAAGTCGTCCATAACCGTGGACACGGCTTTCAGAAAGATTTACCCTGCAGGGGTGCACAAATAGCAACACACGCACAATCAACCTCGGAAAAACCAACTCAAAACCCAACGAGGCTTTCACGACAAAGCAATCACAGGATTCATAAAATATTTCAGGGGGCCACCCCACTAAGCTACCCGCAACGAAGTTGGACGGCTCCGGAACGGACCCAGGGTTTGTGACGACGGCTGTAAATGACTGGGAACCCGAAAGTGTGACTGGGCTTGTCGATACCGCGAAAACGTGGCACGATCCAAAATAGTATAGGTGCTCCACGCACAATCTTAAATAAAGCAGTAAAGCATGGCATAAGTACATGATAGTAATAAAGCCCCAAACTAGTTTGTGGCCCCAAGAAATAAGGAATGAATCAAGCTCTGGCTAAGGGGGATTCATAGAGTCTCCCGTATGTGGATAGTGCGAATAGTCAAGGAACAGGTATCAAGTACTCGGGGCCTACGGGACACAAGTGGACATGAAAAACCAAATAGCATATATTACCCACTGGTGCCTCTTTCATTAGTTGTCCCAACAATTTAATAGTTGTATTTAAAGTCATGATCATCTCCACCATAAAGCACATGACAACATTCCAACAACTGTGTGGTACTTCACGACAGACTTTTGAAGCAAGCGACTACGACTCGCAAGGCCATCTATCTACCAAACAACAGGTAATAGGAGGTGTCCAAGGCAATATAAAGGTTGCACGGAATATATCTGGTACGGAACACTAAAGCATCGCGACACGGATAGCAATAGATCAACAGGAGGAAATAAAGACTATAAATGCAAAATAGGTAGAAAGGGGGAGAATGCTCGCCTGGGAAACACTGTCGAAGATTCATCGGAGAACTTGTCGATACTCGCATCAACTCATCGGCCTAATCCGCGAAGAAGCAAACACTAGAAGAAACACCGGATGTAATATTTAATACTATGGAAGAAGACCGGGCATGATGCATGTATGATGCATGACATGGCAAAGATGCGATGCGCCTAGGCAATATTAAGCGGAACCGGGGTCATGTTATTTAACTACCCTGCAATTTAAATGTTGTCTTAACAAGGCAAAACATGGCATCGGTTCACTACACAAATTTAAATGGAGTCCGGAATAAGACTAGAATAGCCCGCATATAGATTCCATATTTAATTTAGGTGAATCGACTATTTAACCCAACCCACCAGATGACATGTATGCAAGCATGATGATTTAATGATGCGACAGGTATATGCCATATTATAAAAGTAGAGGCTTAGGGCACACATCTGGGTTCGGAAGATCTTGGGTTCCAGGGTTTCGGGGTTCGGTCTCAGGGTTCGCCGAGGATCAGGTTCGGAAACCGGGAAGAAGGACTTGGTTTGGCGATAGGGGCGCATCGGACTCGCCCTGGTCGGTGTCGATCTTGTCGTCGCGAAGATCTTGTCAGGTCGGCATATCGGGTCGGTCTTGGCACCCGGGGTGAAGTACTTGTCGTCATCGAAGAAGTTCATCGTGTTCCGAGAAGTCGACCTTGGTGTTCCACGTCGGAAGCCTTCGGGTACGGGGGTCTCGGTCATTGGATCCATGTCGACGATCTTGAGTTGGCACGGTTCCGGACTTCGAATGGCGCGGGTTCTCGGAACGGCCTCGTGGCGAACTTGGATAGGCTTCGGCACATGGCAGAAGATCTTGGCGCTACACGATACACACGGTTGACGAAGATCTTGCGTAGAACTCCAGTGTCGCAAGAGAACCTCTCCACATCGCTACACCTGGCCGCGTCAGACTATCTAGACAAGAGATGAACGAAACAACAGAGGGAACACGTCTTGGTCATAGACACATGCAGAAAAACCACCAAAGCGTGACAGCCTGTTATCCTTGACCAAAACAGAGGCAACGCTCAGTGGAGACGTGCTCGAGGAGGACGGAGGACGGCTCCACGGCGAGGAACTCGGGCCCTAGGGAGGGAAGCGTCAGCGCCGGGAGGAAGGGGCAGCAGGGCAGGGGCCCACGGCGCGCGGGACTCGACATGGGATGGAGGGCGAAGGAAGCCCTGGCGGCGTCCTTGACACGGAGACCTGGAGGCGCGCGGTCAGGCCCGGAACTCCGACGGCGGGGTCAGGGCATGGCGGCGTGCCGGTCGAAGAGACGCGAGGACGGACCGCGGCGGCGGTCAAGGGCGGTGGCGGATGGGAGGTTGCAGGGAAGTTGGCAGCGACGGACCCCGGGCTGACGGTGGCTCGAGGGGCGAAGCTGCCGGGGCAAGGGGGCCAGGCGGACGGGGCCGAGCACATGGTGGTGGGGATCGAGGCTAGATGGGGGTGCGGGGTTGGTGGCTCGCGGAAAACAGAGGGAGTCAGGCGGGAGGAGAGAGAGGGGCGGACGGGAGGAGTGGGCCTGGCTCGCGGGGGCGTGTCGGCCAGCCAGGTAGGGCGCAGGGGGCGCGGTTGACGGGAGGTGGAATGGGGTGGCGTGTCCAGGTGGTTGAGGTGGCGGGCTGAGAGCGTGTGGTGGAGGGAAAAAGGGAGGGGCTGGTGAGGTGGCGAGCTGTGATACGACGGGGTGAGGTGGAGGGGTGGAGGAAGTGGCTGGGTAGATTAGGGTTGGGTAGATTAGGGATTTGGTTTTTCCTGGGTTTTTTTATTGGGGGTGGTCGGCTGGGTCGGTTTGGCCCGGTTCGGCTGCCCCCTAAAAATAAAATAGAAATTTTGTTTATTAAAACGGGGCTTTTGAAATTCGATTGTATACGAAACAAAATATTCCGGAGACCCGGGTTTTAATTTGAAATAAAGACGGCCGTTTAGAAAACAAAACCAGGCTTTTCGAAAATAGTTTCAGACAAACAGGTGCATGATGATGACGATGCTCAAATGCAATGTGGCATCATGACATGAGCATGCGGTCATGATGATGCAATGCAAAAAAACATAGCAATTTTCTAGTAGTGGTTTTAGCGGGATGCCACATTGTACAACTAGAAGGAATGAATGTACTAGGTGAGGGAGTATTGATCAATTGAGTTTGAAGCTTTTCACAAGACTTTGTGAGGTGCAGGAGTTCACTTTCCAAGGCCTTGTGAGCCTTGTAAAGTGTCCTAAGGTCCTCGGTAGGTTTTTTATGAACAACATCAAACTCAATCTTATCCTTTTTAGCCTTTTTGTGTTTAGCAATAGCATGATCACGTTCCTTGATGAGTTTATTAATAATGAGGACATTAGCTTCATCAAGGCCCTCTAGTTTAGTTTCAAGAGATATTCTAGTTTCTTGTTCTTCTTCTAGAGCATTACTAAGAGCTTCTACCTCAATCATGTGCTCTCTTCCTAATTGGCATCTCTCATCTAGAAGTTCTTGTGTGTGTGAAAGTTGATTTAGGAGGTCCACAACATGTTTCTTATGTTCCCCTTGCAAGTTATTCATAAACACATCAAAAGCAACTAGTTCCTTTTTGACCTCAAGAGATAACTCATCATCAAAATCATCATTGATTAAGGAAGTGGAGTGTGATGATGATAATACCTCTGTTCCTCTTGCCATAAGGCAAGTGACGTTCTTGTTGGAGATATTCTCATTTGGAGAGGCGAAGAGTGAGAATGAAGGAGTAGAGGTAGTGGCAAGAGCCGCCACACCACTTGGTGTATCCTCTTCTTCCTCCTCCTCCTCATCATCATCAGAGGAGTACTCTTCATGTGTGATCAAGACAATTTCTCCCGGCTTCTTGTTGGTTGGGTTTCTTTTGATGAAGGGTTTCTTGTATGGAACTTTGGAGGTCTTCTTCAACACAAGTTTTCCCCCATTATCTTCGCTTTTCTCATAGGGACAAGCTGCAACGAAGTGATAATGGTCACCACAACTGAAACAAGTTCTCAACTTGGACCCATTATCTCTTCTCCCATTGGGGTTGCTTCTTCGTTGCATTTCCATCTTGGCCTTGGCGGGGTCTTTCCAAAAGTTTCTTGCATAGAAGGCCATGTATTCACCATGAGCAGTCTTGACATCGTCAAGGTGGCTCATTGAAGGTCCCTCGTCACTTCCTTCATCTTCATCATACTCCACAACCTTGGCCTTCAAGGCAAGATTGACACCACTACTCATTCCAATGGCACGAGCACGGGCATCTTTTGCATTCTTGGCAGCAACCTTGAAGGTTGCCATCTCTTGCATCACTTCATTGGAGGTCATGAGATGGTAGTTGTGTCTTCCTTGGAGACTCTTCAAGTCAGTAGGCTCGAAGGGCATGAGAGCACTCACATACTTCCTTTTGATCCAAGCGTCATCAATGTGAGAGACGCTAACATTCCTGAAAGCGGTGGCTGTGGATTTGAGTCTTCGATACATGTCTTCATGATCCTCACCATCCTTCATGAAGAAACCTTCGGCCTCATTGCTTAAGGCATCATATCTGTTTCTCCTCATACTCTCATTGCCAACAAACAAGTTAATGAGAGCATCCCAAGCTTCCTTGGCGGTGTTGTAGTGCTTAATGTGGGGGAAATCCTTTGGCCCCACCCAAGTTGGATCATGTGCAAGGCAGTCGCATTGAGTTGGCTATTGACCACTTCTCTTCTCGTCAAGTTGGTTGGATCCTCAATTTTGAGTCCATCTTCAATAATATTCCATAAATCAATGCAAGAGCTACGCACATGAGATTTCATTAACACTTGCCATTGAGCAAAATTATGTGCAGCTAACTTAGGTGTGTCTCCTCTATTGTTTATATGTGGATGAGGGATAGGAGGGTCGGGAGAGTACCATCCGAGAACCGTATGGAACTCTTCCTTCCCATCACCCTTTTTGGTGGCGGAGTTAGTGGAATTATGTTCATCCCCTACCACTTCCTCCAAAGGCTTTGCCAGAGCATTAGCCTTTGGGTTTGGTGGTGTTTCCACTGGAGAGGGAGGAGGTGAGGTTTTCTTATCCTTAACAAGTTGTTCAACGAGTTGACGCAATTGTAGGATTTCGTTGCCCAAGGTAGAGCTGAAGCTTGTTTCCAAATTCTTGAGATCTACCATGGTCACCGAATGACTAGCCTCACTTTCTCCCTCCTCTGGGTTGCCCATAATCTCTTAGGCGGTTAAGCCCGAATAAAGAGCCGAGGCTCTGATACCAATTGAAAGGATCGTATGGGCACCTAGAGGGGGGGGTGAATAGGTGCTACTTCAAATTTTACTCCTTTTCAAATTAGGGTTTGACAAGAAAGGTAAATTCTCTAGATTATGCAACTAAGGTGAATTTACCTATATGACAAGCAAGCACTAACTAAACAATAACGAGATAAGTAAAGTGCAGTAAAGGGTAGATGGAACCAAAGTGGAGCACACGGAGACACAAGGATTTGTTTCCCGTAGTTCCTTCCTTTTGAGGGGAAGTACGTCTACGTTTGGAGAGGGGGTGGTTTCAAACCACCAACGCCACGAGAGGCCTCCCTTGTTCTCTGATGAACCTCACCCCAACGGGTTCGATTCACCTCTTCCACTATACGGCAACCTTCGAGGTGGAAGCTGGCACCTTTACAACGAGTTCGGGGCACACATCCACAACTTAATTGGAGGCTCCCAAATACAAGCAAGCTGTCAAACAATCAAAGACAAGCTTGCAAGAACCAAATCAAAACCTAGGGTTTCCAATGAAACACTAGAGCATGGGGGCCCTCAAGTGAATGAGGGGGAAATGAAGATCTCTCTTGGTGAAGCTGTAGATCAAGGCCTCCTCCTTCGATTCTCCAAAGATCAAAGACTTTGGATGGTTGGATGAAGAGATCTTGTTGATTTGGTGGCTCAAATGGACATGGTGTTCTTGAGGTGGACGAGCAGCTTCCAAGTTAGAAGAAGGGGCCTTTATATAGGCCCCCTGGAAATGGAGCCGTTGGGAGCCACTTGACCCGGACAGTCCGGCCAATGTCAACCGGACAGTTCGGCCCAGCCGGACACTTCGAGCGAGACTAGACGGACACTCCGGCCTGGCCAAGTTTCCGGCCAGAATCCGGAAAGTGTCCGGAGAGTGTACGAAAACCTGTTCTGAGTGTCCAGAGAAGTTGCCCGCTTCTCTTGGGCGGACAATTCGGCTGAATCCCTCCGGACAGTTCGGCCAGGCCGGATAGTCCGGCCAGGATCAGCCGGACAGTCCGGCTGGGAATAGTCACTTGCAAAAACCTGACCCAGGGAAGCTCTTTTTCCCTTGATGCACCATACATGGGACAGTTGGAATCTCCTAAAACATTTAACAGATGATTAAACTAATCCAAGTGTTGTCACCAAACATCAAAATAATAGTAAGGGCATAAATGCCCTTTTACTTGTCATTACTGCTACAGTCTTAGTTACCTTCTTCTTTCTATTAAGGATGTCTCGCATAAACTTTTTATAAGTAGGAACTTGAATATCATCAGTTAAAGGAAGTTCTAAACGCAAGCTGCCAAGTGCCTCGGCAAAAGAGTCATAAATAGCTTTGAACTCGATTATGATAAGGAATTTTCTTTTTAGTAGGTATTACCTTCTCTTTTACCTTTGTCATTGGTTCAACATTCTTTTTATTTTTCCTTGAAGCTGATTTTTGCTTATCGGCGTGTTCCTCATGCGGGATGATAACTTTCTCTTCTTATTCCTTTCCGAGGTCGTCTTCTTCCCTTGAATCGATTGTCTCAGCGTCTGAATTGTATGGTTTATGCTTGTCCCCTGCTTCCTCTTCTTCTTGAGTTTTGGAAGCTTCATTCTCCCTTTTCTGGGCCTCATAATCAATGTCATCCTGGGGATCGACTAAATCCTCTTCTTCTTGACTCATCTCCTGAGTCTCTCTTGCTTTTCGAGCTTGTTCTTCTTGACACCAAGGTGGCCCTTGTGGTTCCTGAGTTTCTGTACACGCCTAGTAACAATGTTAGTAGAAACAGTATTGAAATTTCCTTGGTTCAAAATAAATGTTTGGTTTCATTTATTTGCTCACACTGAGTTTTAACCATACTTAGATATCTATCTAAATGTTTGTGGCTTGACCCAAGTCATCAAAGACTTCTGTTAGATCTCTTATATTCTTTTCTTGTGTCATAAGACATTTATAGTTTTTCTCATGGAATTGATTCTGTTGATATTTAAACTTCTGCATTACAAGATTTATGTCATCTTCTATTACATAAGTTTGAAGAATGTCAACTTTATTATCTTTTATAAGTTCTGAAGCTATACCTTTTTCTACCATGGACTTTTTGACTTCGGGTATAAGATCTGGTGGTATGTGAATCATACCTTTTCGTGGTTCAATATACTCAACTGGATTGTATTGTTCGTCATTAAAGGATCTTATGTTGAAAATCTTTACACATTCCAGCAGTGTCAAGTTGCATATGGCTCCTCCTGCAGACAGATCAATCATCTCTTTTGTCTCGGCATTAATCCCATTATAAAAATATTGAATAACTAAGTTCTCGTGAAAACCGTGATTTGGGACTTTCATAATCATTGCATAAAATCTATTCCATGCTTGATAAAAAGTTTCTCCAATTGTTTGAAGAAAGTTTGTTATACTTCGTTTAATCTGCATGATTTTAGTAAATGAACAATATTTATGCATGAATTCTCGGATGCAATCTTCCTAGCTTTTTATAGTATGATTGGGTAATGATTGTAACCAAGCAAGAGCATTATCTTTCAAATACCAGCAAAAGAGTTTAAGAAGTACAAACTCTATTGGTAAAATTGCTGGTTTGAGAGTATCGCAAAGGTCATAGACCCTTGTCAAGTGGTCACTAGGGTCTTCCTCTTCTTTTCCCGCGAAAGCAATTTCTTTCATCATATATATTAGCTCAGGATATATTTCAAATTCCTAGCCTTCAAGTTCAAGACAAAGAATATGCATTTTCCTCAAGTGCCTAGATGGATTCCCATATTCTCCCAAAGGTAGCTCAGGTGCGGCTCCTCGGGTGATGGTCAAATCTACCATCAGTGGAATCAAGCTGTTCATGTCTACAATAAGCGAATTAGTAAATCTTTCAATAAATCCTAATCATCTCTCGATCAGAACACGATCAATATATGGAGGTAAATAAGTTTTTCCTGATCGAGTGGTACCTCTATCTTCAATGGAGATCATGAATGGTGTCAACAATTGCTATTGTCAAGAAATAACACTTAGCGCTTAGCTCCCCGGAAGCAGCGCCAGAAAATATCTTGATGACCTGCAAGTGCACAGGTTCGTCACAGAATGTTTTCGCGAAAGTATTAATTCCATTTTTTATATTGATCCCAACAAGGAGCCTAGGAAAGTGTTTTTATGCAGTGTTTCTGACGCACCCAAGGTGTCACAGGTCTTGAGTGCATTGACTGCAAAGGTTGACGGTGGAAGTGGTGAGTAAAAGATAGAGGAAACTTGCTTAGGAAATAAGTAAATTACATAAAAGTAAAGATGCAAAAGGTGTGTAAAGGTCCTGCAGATGAGAAGTTAGGCGCGGAGAGAAACAGTTCATGGTGATAGTGAAAGTGCCAAATGGAATAAGTGCAATAAGTGATAGTGATATTTCTTATTTATAAGTGAGTAGGCAAGAAACCCATATACCGACTAGGAGTCCTCATGGCCAATTCTTCCCAGTCCCAATGATCCATCTGCCTATTACCACGGCCATATATGGTCAGCGCATTAATTAAGGTATTGTGATCGGATCAAGGCTTTAATCTTGATGGTTCCTTGTTGTCCTTGAGTAGTACTAGCTCTTCATTGATATCGGCCATGTCACTCGGTGGTCACCGAATTACTAGCATACAATTTCATACCTAGGAGATCTTTGGATCATGTTACTTGGGCCCTTAAATTAGATAACAAGCATTAGGCAAACATAGATAATTATTCTCACTATTAAATAAAACACTACAACAATCACAAATGGATGGATTTAAAGGAGGCACAACACATCTCACCAATCCCCTACATCTCCCACACCTATGGGGATTTACTCAGACATGAGAGGAAGTCAAATCAAAGGCATAAGTGTATTGCAAGTAAAAAATCATCTCAAAGTTATTGTAGCAAACCACAATAGCGATTAAAGATCAAATCAAATACAAACCGAAGGTAGATCAAAGTATCAAACCCTAATATTACAAGTGCCAATCTCTCTCTCTCTCTAAGTAATGATGGGAATGATGGTGGAGTGTGTGGTTTAGAGGTTGGAAATCATCGAGGAACGAGGCGAAGTTCTTCTCCTCTTCTAGATCTGATCTCTCCCTCTAGATGGCTTAAGGTGGTCGTATCTTCTGTTATGTGGTTCTTCTCGTCTCTCCCTCTTCATGAAAGTTGCTTGTATTGATATAAGGAAGGCGTCGGCGTGTAGTACGGGTGGGTGGTACGGGCGCGCCCCGATCATACCAGTGGTCATTATGCATACAAGACGCCTCCAATGAAAGTGGCTCCAATTGGGGATTGATTTCTTTTGGTGCATTTAGCCCATAAATGCTATTAGATTTCCAATAAATGTTCATTACCTGAAAAATATCACAAGAAACCAAGGATTCTCTAATTGCAGATGTTAACATTAGTAGAAAAGGGTTATCTTGTGTGAAATTCGGCAATAAACAAGAGGGAAAACAATAGTTAAAAGTGATGAAATTTGGAGCTATCATCGGCCGCATATCATTTGCCCTCGGGACTAAAGGGAGGGAGAAATCCTTTGGACGTGTCTTGGAAGCGTACCCGGAATGGCCCCGTGATAGATTGGTGTCGGCTCATAACCTACATGGTCAAAGGAGTATTAAAGAGGGACTCCCTAAGCTAATTACGATATCCACGGGGGAACCCTTAATTAAAGTGGTTTTTATGGGTGACTGCTCTTAGACATCGTAGTGGTTATTTAGAGGTGATCTCACTCTTGGCTCGACAAACTGGCTTCCTACGAGCCTTGTAGTGAACATCTTATTATGGAGCTCTCTCCACACATATCATGACACAAGGAGTATGTTATCTTGATTACATATAACAATAATACTATGCTAGTGGTGTATCCTACATCCCCGAGAACATTTTATCCCTATTGAGTTCAACCACGCTTTCATACAAACTTGTTACTTGTTTTCTTTTACTTGTTTTAATTACTTTTCTGTAAACAACCATAAACCTTTCAAACACCCATTACTTGAGATCAAAGGCAGCTTATAAGTATCATTTGGTAGAGAGTAATCAGGGGCATAAAGACCTTTACCAATAGCTCTCTATGGGTTTGATATCTTTACTTCCAAAATAGCTTGTGCACTTGCAGTCATTAGTCATCAAGTATAGTTTGTACTTCAGAGACAAAGGAAGCCATAAGCACAACTGCTAGAACAAATCATAGAAGAAGCCTCATGAAGCGTGGTTGTTATTGTTGATTCAAGAGAATGTGACAAAAGGTCTCTCGGCTAATTGAGTCAACCATTACACCAACTATGCTGAGCTTTCAAAGAGACCTATGTCAAAACCTTGAAGAACACAAACCATCGTTGCTACTTGATATTTAGCTCTTTGTTAAGTGAGGCGATATTTTAGACTCAACATATCCGAATAGAAAGCGTACAACATTTACCGCAAGTAAAGTTACTAGATTTTCAAGACGTGGAATACAATGTCAATCTCCAAAAGACTGAGCTAGACTGCTAGAGTCATGTATTAGCAACTTGTGAAAGAACAAATGCACATACATCAAGTACTTGGAACTAAATACACATGTGTCCTTAAGGGAACAAAGGTAGACCTACTCAAATCCATGGCGACATCTTTCAACATTTGCACATGAATTAGAGAAGGTTACTTCTAACATCCAGAACACATACTTTGAGACAACTCGAAGACGGTTCTAAAAAAATTCCAGCATTAATGCCAATTGTTTCATATGAATCTAGTCTAACATGGAGAAGATAAGGATATTGTTGATGGGTTCAACAACAAACTTATCGTGACACTCTAAGAAGATGGACTCATATGTTAGGTGAACAAGGAAGAAATACTGGTCAGACCAATGAACATGAGGATGTACTCAAGTGGAACATCACGAGTAGCAACATCATCAAGATAGTCCTTGGAACTGAGTTTGATTTGACGATAACCCAAATCAAATCAAAAGTGGGGGAAGATAATATATCCACAAAGGAGATATTATCTTTCTTAAGCACGAACAAAACTAGACATCCCTCAAAGAAGGAACAAAGTCTATTAGAATTTTTGTATTACAACTCTCCAAGTTGTTGTGTAAACTCAACCAACTAGTTCAGGGTTATCCAGTACAAATCCTTGGTGAAAGGAGAAGTTCGGAGAACTGACTTACTCAAGAACTTGACAACACGGTCATGTGGCAACATGGCGATACTTCTAGAGAGACATCTGGAATATCATGAACCACCGATATGTCACTTAGTTCGAGAGGAAACTTGCTTGTAAGGCAAGCATACGTAGTCTCAGAGTTTTGGCACGAGCCTAACTCTTTGACCGAAGAGAGTGTACCAGAATAACGGACTTGGTAGCACAATCATCCTTCGCTTGGTGATAGGGTTAAGCAATCACACTAAGAATGACAAAAATGTCCTTAGAGGTTGAAGCAATAAAGATTGCTAAGAATCTCAGATGGCCACATCATTACGCACATGCAATATTTCATGAGCGCACCAGCTCAGAGGAAGGGTGGTAAAGATATGTAAGATCATCACTTTGTTAAGAGGGTCATGAGTCTAAGCATGACCTCTTAGTATAAAAGAGTGTGATACTCTAAGGTAGAACATGATAGAAGCTAAGCAACACCTCTTAATCTACATAGTACAACACTTTGACCTAGTCCTAGAAATGATGAGGTATTGGAGTATGTTTCTCCTAACATTCCAAAAATGGTTTATCTTGTCGGGCCACAAGATGTAACTACCTCGGTGAATTACGCTCCTAGTACAAGCCTGGATGATCAGAAATGGTTGAAATAGTACGGTGGGGCCCAAATGCCACTCACAGGTAGACCTTTCGGCCGTCCCAACCATTTCCAAACATCGGGACAAGAACGGCGAATCGGCGAAGGGATCAACTACATACACAAATGAGTATGTATGCAAGCCACCATACAATAGTACATCAGAGCCATTCCATCTAAAAATAAAGGAAATATAGCAACGCCATACGGCAAGATCCAAATATCCTAGATAGATATAATAGTTTAGGATATCTCCTCATACATCAATCAACAGAGTATCAAGCGGAAGCGGAAGACAAAATCCGAGTACGGA
This sequence comes from Avena insularis, assembly GCA_023614405.1. Taxonomy (NCBI): domain Eukaryota; kingdom Viridiplantae; phylum Streptophyta; class Magnoliopsida; order Poales; family Poaceae; genus Avena; species Avena insularis. The sequence continues at coordinate 162,244,455 of CM042696.1, forward strand.
TAAGAAGCAAATCGGCATAAGATGCCCCATAAATAAGCAGAACCCGCCCACAGATCTCACGGATCCCCATTCCCGGAATCTCTACACCGAATGATTGTTGCCCACATCGTCCGTCTCTTCCACCCAGTATCCATCTTGCGAGGGTACCTGTTCATCTGAACCAATAATTTATCGTGTGAGACCCTAGGTACTCAAAGAAGTCTTTATGCCTCTAAAGGGACACAACCAGGGTGACGAATTGCAGCAAAAGATAAACCCTAACAATTCTATAGATACTCGCTAACCATCCGCCTAACCAGAGATAGACGGATGTCCGTGAATTAATAACAACAGTTATAACAGTTAAAACGGTAATATCCACAGATCCATCCTCCTCCTCGCTTACCAACGAGGAAACGGACGAACAACCCCCCCCCATCCGTTGGCAGTTTTATTATCCATTCCGTGAGTGTTGCACTATTTACTAGTCAGATACCTAGTCTAGTCAAATTAAAAGCGGTACTTTAGTTATGCTTGTCTATGATCGAGAAACTGTGCTCCAAGTCGTCCATAACCGCGACACGGCTTTCGAAAGTTTTACCTGCAGGGTGCACAAATAGCAACACACACCGATATGCCTCGAAAACCAAATCAAAACCCAACGAGGCGATCCACGACAAAGCGATCACAGGATTCAGAAATATTTCAGGGGCCACCCCATTGAGCTACCATAGCGAAGTTAGCTAACTCAAAGACGGACTCAAGGTTTGCATCAATGGCTGTGAACGATCGGGAACCCGAAATGACTGGGGCTTGTCGACACAAAAACACTCCGCTTTCTAACAAGATGCGATACCTCGCACAATTTAAATAAAGCGATAAAGCATGGCATAAGTACAGGATAGTAAATAAAACCTCAAACTAGTTGTGGCCCTCAAGAAATAAGAATGAATCAAGCTCTGGCTCAGGGGGGTCCATAAGGCCTCCCGGATGTGGATAGCGCGAATAATCTTGGAACAGGAATCAAGTACTCGGGGTCTTACGGGACACAAGTGAGCCTGAAAAACCAAATAGCGAATATGGCTCACCGATGCCACTTTCATTAGTTATCCCATTACTACTCAGGTTAAGTTGTATAGGTACCTCGTTATCCATCGACACTCACATACCCTACACATGTCGTTTCTCGACTCGCATGGCTCAAACAACTCTGTAGTAAGGGATCATGGGATGGAGGAACAAGCTTCGGTGGGGTTTAAAAGTAAAGGCTATGCGATACTTGGGATTCAATTTAATGCATTCACGACTCAATGATGCAAGAATAAGATAGAGGCAATAGGTACTATATGTATGCAAGCATGTGGTAGTGCTTGCCTGGCAGCTCAGTTGAAGCAAGGGATGGATCTGGGTAGTGCTTCTGGTTGTCTTGATATATCCCCTGCTCAGCGTCTATCCGAGGAAGAACCAAACAAACAAGGGCCAACATAAATAAAGTGCACAAGCATATGAATAAATGCGACAAGCAAACAATCATGCCATGATGAATGATGCACAATTTGCATGGCAATAAAGTAGCATGGCATGGGTGAGGTGTGGAAACAATAATAAAGCATTTTTATTGAGCTTTGGCCCCATTTTATTCACAAATAAGATGCTGTATACAATATATTTATATGATTCATGCTTCAAAACCAACCAAGGAATGCATAGACAGAAAGGTCTCGTCAAGCTAATCATTTTAGACATATTATTTATTAAATTTGGAGTTATAAAACAAAAGTTATTAATTAAATAAGGTGGAAGGGCAATTTATTGTAATTTAAATCAACTTGAATTTTTAAGTGTCCAAAATATATTTTGAAGGCCAAATTTGAATTCCTCACATTTTTCTGATTTGAAAACATATATTATTTGTATTATTTGGATTAATATTTGAAAAGTTATTTAAAAACAGAATTTAATTTTGAATTTGGAATAATTTTAAAAAGATTTGAATTAAAACAGTTTTCAGAAATACTTTTTACACCCAGATAGTTCTAGCCAGAGACACAGACGGGTGGGGCCTGTCTTGGCCAGGCGACACGGAGGCTACTGGGTTTTTCTCATCACAGTAGCTAGCCCAGAGGCGCAGTGGGACCAACGGCTTCGCGGGGCCACGTGACAGCGGCGACCAAGGGGGTGCCACGCGGCGAGGATGTGGAGTGCGGGTTGAGGTTCTGGTAACCGAGGTGCTTTTCTGCAAAACCACCATGGTGGCTGACAGGTGGGGCGGAGGGGAGCGCGGGTTGATGAGATCAAAAAGGTGGGGGGGATATTCGCACGCAAAAGCGGTGCATCGTGGATCTTCTCTGCGAATCGGCCTGGCCTTGACGGTGCGCTTGACCGACGCTGGGGCGCCTCGACGTTGGACGCTGGCTTGAGGCGGAGCCATCGGTGGCTTGGGCTAGGTGACAGAGGAGTGGGCGTGGCCTAGGTAGGGTTTTACGCGGCGCGGAGCGGGCAGGCGTGCGCGCTCATCGGTGCATCGAGGGTGCACGGCGAAACGTTCGGCGGATCTAGCGCGGTACGGCGAAGGGGACCATGTCCAGGGGGTCGGGGAGCTCACCGAGGTGATGTTGGCGTGGTCGGATCGAGCAGAGGGGCGGTAGATCGTCGTCGGAGCTGGCGCACCCGGATCTAGGGTTTGGCGTCGGTGTCGGCGCAGGTGTGTTCTGGGCTCCTCTTGCTCAGCTCCGGGTACAGGTCGACGCTGGGAAGCCTCCTTTTACTCCTCGATCACCTCCACGTCGCGCAGGTCGCCTGGGATGGTGTAGCCGAGAGGAGGCCGAGGGTGCCGGCTAGAGAGGGTGGTCGGCGATGGAGAAGAAGGAAGGAGGGGAGGTAGGTTTGGGCGGATCTGGGATCGGCCAGAGGGGTCGTGTGGCGGGGTAAAGCAGAGAGGGAGAGGAGAGGAGCGTGGGCGCGGGTAGATGGAAAAAGGTGGCTCGGTGCCACCTTTCCCTCATCCTCTTTCACGTGCTAGGGCTGGGGCACCTGCAGGCGAGGCAGTCTTGTTGGCAGGTGGGGTAAGGCAGGCCAGGATAGGGTGGTTCGGGGTGGGGCTCACCAGGCAGAGAGAGAGAGAGGAAGAGAGGGAGAGGGGGTAGCCTCGGGTAGAGGTTAGGGGGAGCCTCGGCTAGGGTTGGTATTAGGGTTGGGGGTAGCTAGGTGGCATGGTGGGGCCAGCTAGGTGAGAGAGAGGGGGAGGCCGAGAGAGAGAGAGAGGAAGAGAGGGAGAGGGGGTATGGGGTGTGGTGATGATGGGGTAAGGTTTAGGGTTAGATGAGGGAGAGAGATGGTTCTCCTTTTTGGCAAGCTCAAGCACAAACAAGCAAACCAAAGCTAGACCAAAAAGAGGGAGAGGTGATGATGATGTTTGATGGAAACAAGATCAACTAGATCAAGCCCCAAAGGAATGGTAGAAAGAGAGATATAGAGATGATCCATTTTAAAATCAAATAAAATCCAAATGACAAACAAAAGGTGGTACTTGCATGGCCCATGCAAAATATTTATTGCCATGTTGATTCTTGTGGAAACAATATTATCACATGGCATTATTATTATGCATTCCCAAAATTGGGATAAAAGCCAAGCAAAAAGAATTAAAAGGAAGGTCCCAAGTGGAATAGATGGAGATGGCCATGTTTGAAATAAAATGGTACATGCTAGTGTGTATGTTCCACTAGATGATCAATAGTCCCAAAATATTCCAACATGAGCATAATTCCATGATAATCCATATGGAAGCTAGGAGAAAGGGTCCCACTCACAAGGCATGCAAAGGTGGCCAAGTGGCTCTCATATATCAATGATGTGAAAACAATATGGTACATAGATGAGAGCATGTGGGAAGTAGAATTGGATCCATCCCAACCCACATGAGCTAGAAGTAAAACCAATAAATGCCAAGCTCATATTTAGTTGGATGGTGGAATTATAAGATGGTGAAAGAAAGGTGGTGGAGTTAATAAAAGATATGCCCCCAACTCAACTTGGGCATTAAACAATATATCAATAACCAAATACATTATCAAGAGGCAAATACAATTAATAATGCATATGAGATAAGAACCAAATCAAAAAGGGTTTTATATGCTGCTCAAATGCAAGGTGGCATGATGACATGAGCATGATATAATGATGATGCAACAATTATATGTTTGAAGGTAGCATCTATATAGACTAGGCTAGTAGCATTGCAATTGTTAGACAATTGGGATGCTACAACTCTCCCACTAAACAAGAATCTGCTTGAGATTCCTAGGAAAAAGAAAAACAACACCAGGAGAGGCGGGTGTTCGGAACGAAGGTGACCCTCACGTTCCCAAGATGGTGAAGAACTGAATGGTGCGACCACTACACCTTGCAAAACTTGCTAGACTTGTTGCGAGTCTTGCGTTTTGCTTGAGAACCAACGGGTTAGAAGAGTTGAAGGATTGTCGTGAGACAAGAAGGATAGGATGGACATAGCTCCGGTTTTCTCAAGAACATGATAAAAGAATAGAACCACTTGTGAAAGAAAGGACAAGATGATGCGTCATGGATAAAGAGAGGACACACCGTTACGATTGAAGACTTACCGATACTAGAGAGGAGGAATCTTTACCTCGCCGGGAGAAAAAGAGCTAGATTGGAGAGGTTTTGAACCACTATGACAATAGCATCGTATCTCCTCTCGGATCTGAGAAATGAAGTACGGAAACAATATTGCCTTCAAACAATAGAGTTCCTTGATATCAACAGAAAGATTTAGTTCGACATCGTCGGATTAGATTCTTGTTGCGCCGGTAAGAACCAAGGATCACGCAATTGAGGTGCGCGGATATAACTTCCAGAGATGGATGTGAAGCCAGATCACGGTGGAATCCTGAGAAGCAAAGAATATGGAGGATCTGGAGTTTATTGTAGAGATACTTATTGCTTTCTTTAGCCTTGAGGCTAACGCAAAAGATTTGCGGCTGAGGGCATCAACCATAACTGGCTTTACCACAGAAAAAGAATTGATGAAACAAAGAGAGATATAGTTTCCTTTCATCTTGATTGGGGATGTAGAGCGCCGGTAGAAAGACGAGGATCAAAAGGAGTTTGCGTTTGTTCCACCAGACATCTGTAGATTTGCTCCGTGTAGAAAGGACGAGATCACCAACAAGAGATTATTGATTACTTTCTTCGAGAGAGCACTCCGAAAAAACAAGGACAGAAGCAAAAGTATCAAGGGATAAAGGCCACTTCTAACTTCCGTGGAATGAGTGAAATCACATTAGTTCACCAATTCAATGTACAAGAGCGAATGATAAGAGTAGTGGTATGGTAGCTACTCCATCCCGCACTCAAAGCATTACTCCGCACATGAATAAGAAAACCATGCAATCCAACTACCGAAACAGACTGAAGGTATTGATAAGAAGAGGTCATGGAACTCCGTAAGAAAACAAAGATTGATGCAAACGATTCCCGGATCCAAGATAGATAAGGGTGATGATGTTGTCGTCATGTCGTAAGTAACCAGCCACCGGAAAGATATGACGGAAGATTACGGAGGAGAACTGCAAGATTCAACAGCTACAGAAAAGATAGCACCAACTTGAACAGAAGGAAAACAAGATCTGGAAGGTCTTCATGGCCTCCGGTGGATTGAGCATAGACGATAGAGCGACAGGGTTTCAAGAGATTACTAAACGATATAGAGGTGAAAGAACTCCATGTTCTTCTTGAAATGATTGAGAAAGATTTAGCAGTCTTGAGGATAAGCTTTAGCGGAACGACGATGATAACTTGCCAACAAGGAACAACTCCGGATTGGTTGAAGATGGAAGATGGAATTAACAATGAACTTGCTGATTCCAGAATTGAAGCGATCTATTTAGCAGAAGGACGTGGCCGAGATAGGTGACTTCAAAAAGCCAGAATTTCCACTTTGGGAGCTTTGCACACAGGCAGTGCTCACGAAGCTTGAGAGAAAGAGACACAGATGATCTTCCATGCCCTTCCATTGATATGGAATAGGCAAGCATATTATCAACATATACCACCATGGATTAACAGGATATTCCCAGAATATCAAGTTCAAAAGGCGAGAGAAATGAACAAATGCTCGAAACACTTTCTGAGCTCAACGCTCTTAGAAAGATCAATATTAAGATCACGGGTTCGTGTTGAAAGAGATGCACTGGCAGAATAGATCATCTGGTCCTTCGGAAGAAAAAGAGATGTCACCTGGTTCACATTGTCGATTGGGTCACTGGTTACAAAGATGGAGAGATCTAGGATGAAGAAAAGATGATAGATCACCGTAGTGCTTTGAGAAACTCCGGATTTCCAAGGATGCTTGAATAAGCATAGATAGGATCACGGTGTACCCAAAATCACAGGAGTATCTTTGGAAATCCGGAGTGGTAGCATTTTCCATATTCCAATCGACACTATCATGAGTGGAATATAGCTATGCCGAGAACCAAATTACACTCACCAGCATCGGATCGACACATGTTATGTAATTAGCCCAAGAGAAAAGGAGATGAAAAGAAACTCCAAGATTAAGCGCCGGTGACAAAAGAATGAGTTAGCATGGACATGCTGATAAAAGAGGGATAGATAATGTTTCACACACGACTGAAAAGGAGTGTGGAAACATAGATGGATCAAAGAAAAATTTTCCGCAATTTTCGGCATTAAAATACCGATAGATGCTAAAATCACTTAGCGAATAGGGATTAGCATCGGATGCACCGCATGAAGAACACCCTTTAAGAAGATGGCACGGTTAACAAGGAGTCGTAGATCGCGCGGTTTTCAAAAGCACATCGGTATGGAATGTACCAACAGTTGATAACCAAAAGGCCGATAAGATAACAACTTGGTGCAACAGATAGACAAAGAATTCACACACACACGGATACACAACCTATGGTACTACGAAACCCGAACACGTGAATCCTAGTTTGAATTTTAAGAAGAGGATTGAAAGCGTTACACTTCCTTACCGTAAAAGGGTGGTGGGTGGGTAAGAAGAAAGTGGAAGCAGTCCTACTCACGTTTTGTTTTTCCCTAGTATACATAACTACCAAAATATTTGCTAGACAGACAACGACCATTTGGCTGAGACCCTGAAGGTCGGGATGGCTCTGATACCAATTGTAACTACCTCGGTGAATTACGCTCCTAGTACAAGCCTGGATGATCAGAAATGGTTGAAATAGTACGGTGGGGCCCAAATGCCACTCACAGGTAGACCTTTCGGCCGTCCCAACCATTTCCAAACATTAGGACAAGAACGAGGCGTGTCGGCCAGCGAAGGGATCAACTACATACACAAATGAGTATGTATGCAAGCCACCATACAATAGTACATCGAGCCATTCCATCTAAAAAGAAAGGGAATATAGCAACGCCATACGGCAAGATCCAAATATCCTAGATAGATATAATAGTTTAGGATATCTCCTCATACATCAAACATCAGAGTATCAGGCGGAAGCGGAAGACAAAATCCGAGTACGGATAAGAAGCAAATCGGCATAAGATGCCCCATAAATAAGCAGAACCCGCCCACAGATCTCACGGATCCCCGTTCCCGGAATCTCTACACCGAATGATCGTTGCCCACATCGTCCGTCTCTTCCACCCAGTATCCATCTTGCGAGGGTACCTGTTCATCTGAACCAATAATTTATCGTGTGAGACCCTAGGTGTACTCAGCAAGTCTTTATGCCTCTAAAGGGACACAACACAGGGTGGCGAATTGTAGCAAAAGATAAACCCTAACAATTCTATAGATACTCGCTAACCATCCGCCTAACCAGAGATAGACGGATGTCCGTGAATTAATAACAACAGTTATAACAGTTAAAACGGTAATATCCACAGATCCATCCTCCTCCTCGCTTACCGACGAGGAAGCGGACGAACAACCCCCCCCATCCGTTGGCAGTTTTATTATCCATTCCGTGAGTGTTGCACTATTTACTAGTCAGATACCTAGTCTAGTCAAATTAAAAGCGGTACTTTAGTTATGCTTGTCTATGATCGAAACTATGCTCCAAGTCGTCCATAACCATGACACGGCTTTGAGAAGTTTTACTGCGAGGGTGCACAAATAGCAACACACACTGATATGCCTCGAAAAACCAAATCAAAACACAACGAGTAAGACACGACAAAGCGATCACATCATTCATAAATATTTCAGGGGCCACCCCATTGAGCTACCCGCAAGTTAGCTAACTCGAGACGGACTCAAGGTTTGCATCAATGGCTGTGAACGATTGGGAACCCGAAAATGTGACTGGGCTTGTCGACACCGAAAACACTCCGCTTTCCTAAGCGATGCGATTAAGTTACCTCGCACAATTTAAATAAAGCAAGAAAGCATGGCATAAGTACAGGATAGTAAATAAAACCTCAAACTAGTTTGTGGCCCCAAGAAATAAGAATGAATCAAGCTCGCTCGGGGTCCATAAGGCCTCCGGATGTGGATAGCGAATAATCTTGGAACAGGAATCAAGTACTCGGGGTCTTACGGGACACAAGTGAGCCTGAAAAACCAAATAGCGAATATGGCTCACCGATGCCACTTTCATTAGTTATCCCATTACTACTCAGGTTAAGTTGTATAGGTACCTCGTTATCCATCAGACACTCACATACCCTACACATGCTGTTCTACGACTCGCATGGCTCAAACAACTCCTGTAGTAAGGGCTCATGGGATGGAGGAACAAGCTTCGGTGGGGTTTAAAAGTAAAGGCTATGCGATACTTGGGATTCAATTTAATGCATTCACGACTCAATGATGCAAGAATAAGATAGAGGCAATAGGTACTATATGTATGCAAGCATGTGGTAGTGCTTGCCTGGCAGCTCAGTTGAAGCAAGGGATGGATCTGGGTAGTGCTTCTGGTTGTCTTGATATATCCCCTTTCAGCCTATCCGAGGAAGAACCAAACAAACAAGGGCCAACATAAATAAAGTGCACAAGCATATGAATAAATGCGACAAGCAAACAATCATGCCATGATGAATGATGCACAATTTGCATGGCAATAAAGTAGCATGGCATGGGTGAGGTGTGGAAACAATAATAAAGCATTTTTATTGAGCTTTGGCCCCATTTTATTCACAAATAAGATGCTGTATACAATATATTTATATGATGCATGCTTCAAAACCAACCAAGGAATGCATAGACAGAAAGGTCTCGTCGAGCTAATCATTTTAGACATATTATTTATTAAATTTGGAGTTATAAAACAAAAGTTATTAATTAAATAAGGTGGAAGGGCAATTTATTGTAATTTAAATCAACTTGAATTTTTAAGTGTCCAAAATATATTTTGAAGGCCAAATTTGAATTCCTCACATTTTTCTGATTTGAAAACATATATTATTTGTATTATTTGGATTAATATTTGAAAAGTTATTTAAAAACAGAATTTAATTTTGAATTTGGAATAATTTTAAAAAGATTTGAATTAAAACAGTTTTAAGAAATACTTTTTACACCCAGATAGTTCTAGCCAGAGACACAGACGGGTGGGGCCTGTCTTGGTGGGCGACACGAGGCCTGGGGTTTTCTCACTTCTTGTGAGTAGCTAGCCAGAGGCGGGCAGAGTGGGACCAAGCAACCAGGGCCACGTGGTGGCGACCAAGGGGTGCCACTGCGAGGATGTGGAGTCGGTTGAGGTTCAGTAACCGAGGTGCTTTTTCGCAAAACCACCATGGTGGTGACAGGTGGGCGGAGGGGGCCGGGTTGATGAGATCAAAAAGGTGGGGGGGATAGTCGCAAAAGCGGCAGTGCTACTGTGGATCTTCTCTCTGAATCATGCATCGACCAGATCGGTGCGCTGACTTGGCCAGCCTTGTGTGAGGGCTCATTCTGGGGCGTTAACCACCGCGGTGGCAGGCTAGGTGTGAGTGGGCGTGGCCTAGGTAGGGTTTCTGTGGCGGGCGCGGCAGCGTCTTGGCTCGTCGGTGCACCGAGGGTGCACGGCAAACGTTCAGCGGATCTAAGCGGATGCGAAGGGACCATGTCCAGGGTCGGGAGCTCACCGAGGTGATGTTGGCGTGGTCGGATCGAAGCGGAGGCGGTAGATCGTCGTCAGCTGGCGCACCGGATCTAGGGTTTAGCGTCGGTGTCGGCGTGCAGTGTTCAGGGCTCCTCTTGCTCAGCTCCGGGTACAGGTCGACGCTGGGAAGCCTCCTTGTACTCCTCGATCACGTCCCACGTCGCGAGTCGCTGGGATGGTGTAGAGGAGGCCGAGGGTGCCGGCTAGAGAGGGTGGTCGGATGGAGAAGAAGGAAGGAGGGAGGTAGGTTTGGGCGGATCTGGGATCGGCCGGAGGGTCGTGGCGGGGAGTAAAGGGAGAGGGAGAGGAGAGGGCGTGGGCGGGTAGATGGAAAAAGGTGGCTCGGTGCCACCTTTCCCTCCTCCTCTTTCACGTGCTAGGGGCCTGAGAACCAGGCGGCGAGGCAGGTGGTAGGTGGGGTAAGCGAGCCAGATAGGGTGGTTCGAGGTGGGGCTCACCAGCAGAGAGAGAGAGAGGAAGAGAGGAGAGGGGTAGCCTCGGGTGAGGTTAGGGAGCCTCGGCTAGGGTTGGTATTAGGGTTGGGGGTAGCTAGGTGGCATGGTGGGGCCAGCTAGGTGAGAGAGAGGGGGAGGCCGAGAGAGAGAGAGGAAGAGAGGAGAGGGGGTATGGGGTGTGGTGATGATGGGGTAAGGTTTAGGGTTAGATGAGGGAGAGAGATGGTTCTCCTTTTTGGCAAGCTCAAGCACAAACAAGCAAACCAAAGCTAGACCAAAAAGAGGGAGAGGTGATGATGATGTTTGATGGAAACAAGATCAACTAGATCAAGCCCCAAAGGAATGGTAGAAAGAGAGATATAGAGATGATCCATTTTAAAATCAAATAAAATCCAAATGACAAACAAAAGGTGGTACTTGCATGGCCCATGCAAAATATTTATTGCCATGTTGATTCTTGTGGAAACAATATTATCACATGGCATTATTATTATGCATTCCCAAAATTGGAATAAAAGCCAAGCAAAAAGAATTAAAAGGAAGGTCCCAAGTGGAATAGATGGAGATGGCCATGTTTGAAATAAAATGGGACATGCTAGTGTGTATGTTACACTAGATGATCAATAGTCCCAAAATATTCCAACATGAGCATAATTCCATGATAATCCATATGGAAGCTAGGAGAAAGGGTCCCACTCACAAGGCATGCAAAGGTGGCCAAGTGGCTCTCATATATCAATGATGTGAAAACAATATGGTACATAGATGAGAGCATGTGGGAAGTAGAATTGGATCCATCCCAACCCACATGAGCTAGAAGTAAAACCAATAAATGCCAAGCTCATATTTAGTTGGATGGTGGAATTATAAGATGGTGAAAGAAAGGTGGTGGAGTTAATAAAAGATATGCCCCCAACTCAACTTGGGCATTAAACAATATATCAATAACCAAATACATTATCAAGAGGCAAATACAATTAATAATGCATATGATATAAGAACCAAATCAAAAAGGGTTTTATATGCTGCTCAAATGCAAGGTGGCATGATGACATGAGCATGATATAATGATGATGCAACAATTATATGTTTGAAGGTAGCATCTATATAGACTAGGCTAGTAGCATTGCAATTGTTAGACAATTGGGATGCTACACAAGAGTATCTTGCATCGGAAGACTCCAATGCGCATTACTACTTGGATACCAATTGGTAGACAAAGGTTGGAAAAGAACAAAAGATAAGGAACATGCTCAGGATACAATCCCAAGATGTGGATGCATAGGTTATCAACTTCCAAAAACCAATGCAGAAAGAGGAAGGTGTGGCAGAGTCACGAGTATAGATGCGAGACTCACGAGCAGCTCTTGTCGTGATCTATTTGGTTCCATTAAAGAACATCTGCCATAGCTAATGGTAGGGGAAGTCCTTAGTTGTCGAAACTCAATCACGACAATAACCACAAGCTTGAAGGGTAGACTTGTAGTACCATCCATCCTAAGGTAATGTATGAACATTAACAACAGGGGTAAAAGAAATGGATCTTGGGTTAAAGGTTAGCTTCATGTACAAGATTCCCAACAATAGAATCCAGCACAATCCGGGACCTTCGGTTCAAGTCCAAGGTTTAAAACCCGAGAAAGAAGTAACTACTACTTGAGTGACACAACATCCACTTCAAGATAGTAATCACAAGGTAGCTTCCAAAACAAGAAACAACTTCTGAAGTACCCCAAACAAATAAAAAGGAGGCACGTGAGGCAAGAGGATACCTCGAAGCATGGAACGAAATACTTTGGAACCTACAATATAATATTGTGGGCCCATAAGATAGATAGATCATGATGGAAATGAATCTCTCAGCTAAAGCGGAGCAAAGGGGAATAAGAAACACACAACACACACAACTATAGAGAACTCAACACTAGGTTAACTGGTTGAGAAACGACATGCCCAAAAGGCACCTAAGCTTTGAAAGACTAGAAAAGATATCAAAACTTTTCCAAATCAACACAAGATAAGATGAAGCAGAGTTAGAGCGATACTAGATAAGTAGTAAAATAAGCATACTAGAGTTTTCACAAATACTTTTCATCTTTGAAATAGTTTTCATAAGTACTAGACTCAATGTCGACCAGTAGCAAGGTTTTCCTACAGTCGGTACTGCTCTGATACCAAAACCTGTGACACCCCCGGGATCAAGGTTATATAAATCCCAGACCATAGTCTAACATAAACCTAACCTAGAGCTCGAGGATATCCAGTGAAGAATCGATAACACAATTAACCCTACGACACAAAAATTATTACAGCAAGTTCATAACTGATCAGAGAACCAAAATATTATAAGAAGAGGTCACTGACCACAAACATCAAACAATGGAAGGAAAATTATGCTATTAAGTATAGAAAACTTAACAAATGGCCTAAGAGGCCTAAAGCATAACGATGACGTCCTAGCCCATAGATTCTAGGCTGCCGGCCGGGAACCCCAAGCTACTCGTCAGTGTCAATGTCATATAGAACTCATCTTGATGGAACACTTACTCTTCTACAAAAGTATCAACAAAGTAAGGGTGGGTACATGGCGTACTCATCAAGACTTATGTCTAGTGGAGCTGTTTTGCGTAAAGCTATCTTTGTTTGTAAAACAAGAGGGAGTAGAAGCTCGTCTAATCAGAATATTTTAAAATGGGATAAGAGAGCGACATCTCTAAAGTATTGATCATCATATTTTGATATCCACCAAAATAATCCTCATCACCTATCAACAAGGATAACCCTCTCGTACCCTGAGGAAGCATCCTTAAGCACATATTAATCTGCCAAGTTTTATGATTAGTTTTATGTTCTCTATGATCTTAGAATTCGGTCACCAAGCATTGATAACTATGAACACCGCTTTTTGAAAAGATTTAACCCTATAGGGTTGTAAAACTTTACCCACACATACCAACTGACTCTTAATGCCAAATATTATTAGCCCTCTTCCTTGGAAGGCCGGCAGAGGGTGGTTGACCACAACCTTTACCTTGCTTTCGTCGAGACCATGAGTCACTACCTAAGGAGGATTCTTCCATAACGGGTCAAATACTAAAGCCGGTACCTAGAGATGTGAGGCGTGGTTGGTTCATCAGGGGCTCTTTCGACCCCAAGAAACCTTGGCACGCTTCCCTACCTGTTATGATGCACCTCCTTCTCCTCCTATTTCAAAACATTTTCAATGCGCATGCCGAATGGAAAGACCGAACTATGTTACTCATGGAATATACTAGGCAAGTTAGTTAGTCGAGGGGTTTTCCAGGCCCCGTGTGGTTGTACGCTCGTCTCGGTTCCAAAGGCAAGAACTCGGTTCTTAATGCTGGCGAGCATGGGACTATAAAAACCACATCCCTGGCCTTTCATATAAGCCTTAGCATGTTTAACCTCATCTCACATTCATACCTTGTTCTCCTATCATACTAGATTATTTGCATTTGGTACATCATCTGGATGAACCAGACTCAACAACTAAGCATGGCTAAGCAGGACAGAGATATAAGCTCTAGTATTGCACACAAGACAAACCTAGTTATGCTAGGAGCAGTGGACCAGGTAATATAAGATCAAAGGGAGTAATGCAACAAATAGGATACTCTATCTATCGATAAAAGACCACAGTAGAATCATGTGAACCATGATAAGATTTGAAATACTTTGAAATCATGGGATTATATCATGGTGGTGCTATGCTTGCCTTTGACCATTGATAACAAATAAATAGATATTCGGACACCTTGTACTTGACTTGATCATTCTTGGTCAAGTATTGATCCTCGATCTTCAATAGTGTTGATCTATGGCTTTGATCTCGATCTCGATATCGTATTCTACCGGGAAGAACGAAAACACCGAAAAGAAAGGGAAACAGTCAAAACATGACATCGATGCAATGCTCAAGCAAGAATGATGATATGACAAGTTAAATAGTATTTAAATGCAACTCTAAGGTATGCTTGACAATTTAAACGGGGTCCAAGGGATATAAACCCTAGTTCTGGAAAACCCCAAATGCATCTATGAGGGGTCATTTTGTTCCTCTAATTAAACTTGTCATGTAAGTTGCTTAAAAATGTATGATTATGATTCTAAAGGATAGATCTGATTTTTCTGAACATTTTGATATATTATATATATATTTATGATTTACTATGAATTAGTTATGAATTTTCCCAATTTAAATCCATTTTAAAATATTTTAAAACAATTAGACATTTTTGGAATATATTAAATATTTATCCACTTGGTCTCACATGTCATAGTTTTATTAATTTCAAAAAATATTAAATATCTAACAGATTAGGCCCATAGGGGTATTTTTATTTCCAGAAATGAAATACAAAACAATAAAAGAAAAGAAAAGGGATTAATGATGCCAGCATGACGCCTTGCTGACGTCATCAATGGGAAGCTATCATGCGTCGATCGATCCGTCGACTAGGAGCGCATGGGGATGCGCCGAGGGGCGCGCTAGATGCGGGCTTGCTCGGTGAGCATCTTAGTGGCGGCACCGCTCTGGGATGGTCATCGGAGCGACGACAATGATGACGAACAACGTCTGCGGCGGAAGGTGGTCGTCGGGGAGGTGAACCGGTGGGCGAGGGAGGAATCAGAGAGGGCCACGAGGACCGCTAGCTCACCACGAGCACGAAGGCAAGGTCGCTGAAGCGAGGACACGGTCGTCGGCGAGCTTTGGCAGTGGCGGGGAAGAAGTTGATGGCGACGACGATTGAGGGCGTGCGGCTTCGGTTGCTTCATGGAGGAGGACCAGCGTGACGAGGCGGTTCCAACGGTGTTCTTGGACGGGCGGGAGAAGCTCGACATCAGCGGGGCATGACGACATCTACAGGGCTAGGGTTTGTCCATGGCGGGCACCGAGGAGAGGGGGAAAACAGCGACTAGGGTTCGTCCTTGGCGGCGCTCGAGCCTATATAGACGACGGTGGGTGACTGCGCGCATCGAGACGGCTGCGTGCATCACGGTGCACGACGACGGCCTCCGTGGCGCCAGCGAGTTGCTTGCAGGTCGGGAGGAAGACGATAACAGGACGAGCGAAGGGGTATGGCTAGGTGCGCTGCAGATGGGCCGCGCGTGGGCTACGGAAACTGCTCTGGGCGGCAGAGAGAGGGAGAGAATAGATGGGACGGCATGTTTGGCTGCTGGCTCTATTTTTATTTTTGAAAATCTTTTCCTTTTCTGTTTTTCTTTTCTTCTCTTTGTATTTTTCAAATTCAAATCTGTTTTGAATATTTCCAAAATATCAGAGGGTGTTGTAAAATATGTGAAATACTGTGGGGCCCTTTTAATCAGTTTGGGCTCCTCTCCTGTTTGTATTTTTGAAAATACTTAAAATCATTTGAGAGACTTTCAAAGAGAGAGGGAAGATTAGGGTTTGCATTTTCTTTCTTGTTTTCATTCTGTCTTAGCAAAATTGATGATGCTCATGAATGTACAAACAACCCTAATTAGAGACTGGTAAAACTAGGGGTGTTACACGGCAGGACAATTTGCGTCATGCCGCTGGAGATGCCCTTATAGCATTGATCGGCTACAGAACAAGATGGTGAGTGATGCCACCGGTATCAAGATAGATCAATCAAGTTGTTGTTGTGTGTTGATTGAGTGGGCCAACCTACTGCTGCTTATTCTTCTTGTGTGATTGTGTCTATGATCAGAACAATCTTCATATTGAGGCAAACTTGTGTTTCTGAGTTGTGACCAAGGAAGCAACGAACGAAACATGACAATACCATTCATACTGATCTTAATCACACCATTGCTAGGTCCATGCCAGGTACATTCTTGCGTGACGGTCCTTGGTTCCGCATTCTTTGGGTGGCAACTCCAATTCTAGCAGTTTATCATGCAATGTCTTGATTGCCACACTAGGATCAAAACCCTTCTCACCATGTGCCCATCTCTTTTTGGATGACCATATGGACCACATAACTGTAATCACTTTAGCTAGCTCGTCTTACGACCACCATGATTCAACAAGACATCTGCAACCCAAGTATCCGGGTGCAGTTTTGGTAGTTTGATGTTCAGAACATCCCTCGCCGCTGTCCGGAACAAGCTAGGAACATCAAACTACCAAGTATCCGGTGCAGGTCCCTTTAGAAGAAAAATCCACCTATTGCATGTGGGCATTCAGCTAGAGCGTGTAGAATAGTTTCTGAAGCAGACTTCCATACCGAACAAGTGCTGTTATCTCTATATGCCTCTGGGTGATGGTTGAGTAGTCCGGCACAATGCCTCGCATAACTCTCCACCAAAACACACGCACCTTCCTTACTACCTTCAGACTCCACAATCGTTTCCACAGATCACCCTGACTGTGGGAAGAAGAGATACCCATCCTACCTTGATCCTTGTCAACATGCGAGACAAGCATACGATAGGCAGATCTAACTGTGTACAAACCGGAGCTTTCATGTGCCCAAGTTACCCAATCATCTCCAGATCTGCTACTAAGGGGAATCTGTAGTATATGGTAAATATCTAGCTTATCCAGGTGACAAAAATTGTTTGCCACAAATTTCTGGAGGTCCCATTGACTGTTAGTGATTAGTTCCCTAAACTTTTCTGAGGCCCTAGAGTATCAGCACTCAGTATTCAATTGTCATCCCAAATGGAGGAGTAAATTACATTTTAGTCCCACAATTGGAGCGAGAGTAACATCTTAGTGCCACTTTTGCAATTTCTTGCATATGCATACCACTTTTGGAGCAAGATGTTACAAGTAGGTCATTTTTTTGGCTAATCCCATTTTAACAGCAAAATTAACATAATGGGCCACAATTAAGCGATGACATGAACATAGGATCCACCTGTCATTTCTCTCATCTTCTTCCCCTCTCTTTTCTCTCGTACCCTTCTTCTTCTGGAAACTGCTCTCTCTACCCCTCCCAAACTTTTTTCTTAGCCGATGACGACGTCCGCATCGTTGCCCGCATCTCTCCTACAGATGAAATTGAAGCCAAGCTTCCCTAATTGACGCCACCGTACATGCCATGTTTGTGGCTGGTAGCCGTCGTTGATGTCGCCTCCAACCTTTCCTAAGCTCGTTGACTTTTCCCTTGCATCCCTGGTGAGATCCTACTCCTCCTTGTACTCCCCGTTTGCCCGCTCAAACACCATAGTCACTTGTCATCGATCATCATCGTTCGTCGCGTCACCGACAAGTTTCCGGCGACCTTTTACTAATGGTGTTGCGCGCTTTTGGTTCCCTTGGAACTCCGAGTCAAACTCACCCGCCAGCGTAGCCCTGCATGCTCCCTTCCATGGTATCCTTGGACGTGGTCGGGGCCTCAGAACCACGGTAATCACACAACGCTGGCGGGACATAGCAAGAGGGGGTGGCAGGAAGTAGAAAGAGGGGGTGGCAGCAGGAGGTAGGAGGAAGGGGTGCTAGTGGTGGAAGGTAGCATGAGGGATTGTGGGTGACGCTGATTGATGAGCTGGACCTGGCCCCACATGTCATCCCCTCATATCTCTTCTCCTTCTTCCTATACCTCATCTCTCTCATCAAACAATCAGCGCCGCCAACAAATTCTCCTCCTACCTTCCACCGCTAGCACCCCTCCTCCTATATCCTGTCGCCACCCCCTCTTTGTACCTCTCGCCACCGTCCTGCTATTTCCCGCCAGTTCCGAGGGCTCGACCACGTCCAAGGATGTCATGGAAGGGAGTGTCCAGGGCTATGCTGGCGGGCGTGTTTGACTCGGAGTTCAAGGGGAACCAAAAGCACAACGCCACTAGTAAAAGGTCACCGAAACCTTGCCAGCAACGCGTCCGCGCGACAAACAATGATGATCGATGACAAGTGACTATGGTGTTTGAGCGGGCAAACGGGGAGTACAAGGAGGAGTAGGATCTCAGCAGGGATGCAAGGGGAAGGTCAACGAGCTCAGGAAAGGTTGGAGGCGACATCAACGACGTCTACCACACGACGAAGATGGCATGGACGGTGGTGTCGATTAGGGAATATTGGCTTCAATTTCATCTGCATGGGAGATGCGGGTAACGAGGCGGAGGTCGTCGACTTAACGACGGAGCTTGGTAAGGTTGGGAGGGGTAGGGAGAGCGGTTGCCAGAAGAATAAGAAGAATACAATATAAGAGAGAGAGGAATGGGAAGTAGATGAGAGGGATGACAGGTGGGACCTAGGTCCATGTCATTGCTTAATTGTGGGCCCATTATGCTAGTTTTGCTGTTAAAACACACTTAACCAGAAATGTGATCTATTTGTAACAGCTCGCTCCAAAAATGGTATGTATCCGCAAAAAATTGCAAAAGTGGCACTAATTTGTTACCATAGCCCCAATTGTGGTACTAAAATGTAATTTACTTCTATTCAATTGTCATCCCATAGCCGCAAATTCTATTTGTAACAGCTCGTATTCAATTGTGTTACCATAGTCGCAAATTAGATAGTCGAAACAGAGGCCCTAGAGTACCAGCACTCGGTATTCAATTGTCATCCCAAATAGAGATACTGTCCCCCATACCTACCCTCTTGATAATCCCCCCAACGCTTCTCTGCTGGCCAGTACGGCACGCCAGGTGCGTGATGCCGTTCTTGGCGGCGTCACTTCCATGAAGTTTTTCTTGTGATAGTATCGTGCAGTTAGGACGGCGCACACAAGGAATCTGGAGATGTAATCATCCTCCAGACCTGCTTTCCAAGGAGCGCAATGTTAAACACGGACATGTCCCGAAAACCCATGTCGCCTTGGCCCTTTGGAACAATAATCTTGCCCCATGACAGCCGATGCATCGACTTCTTGTCTAGGCAACCACTCCACCAAAATTTTACCATTACAGAGGTCATTTTGGTGCATGTCCCTTTTGTTAATTGGAAGCAGTTCACGCAATAGGTGGATTTTGCTTCGAGAACAGATTTGAACTTTATTTCCTTAGCCGCAAAATACATAAGTTTGTGAGCCCACCTCTTAACACTGCCATGCATATTATCCCTGATGAACTCAAACACTTCACTCATCAAGCTGCCACCTGCAGTAGCAAGCTCGAGATATTTTTCGCTAAAAGCCTCAACATCAATGTTTAACTCCGCTTTGACTGCCAGCCGCAGCACATCCGGTGTGCACGCGGAGAAAAACGCCGAGCTTTTAGCTTGATTTACTAACTGCCCCGAAGCCTGAAGATAAATATGAAGGATTGCATTCACAAAAATTTGAAAAAAAATCCAGGTTGTAGCCAATGATGCGTATCCCACAAACGTGAAAATATCAATTCCTAGTTTGTTATTTTGTATTATGAGCTACACAAAAATGACAAAAATATGGATATGATTATGCATAGTTTTACATCTCAAATTTTATCAGATTATGTCACTTTAAGTAGCCAGATTATGTCATTTTAAGTAGCCCGTAATGTAAATAATTTCAGATTGCGATTTTGCTTGCTTATAAGATACAACATTGACTATGTTTAGAATTTATTTTCAGATTTTTTTAGAAACTTGTAAATATGATTATTATTATTTTCAGACAAACAAGAATTTATTTTCAGATTTTTTAGAAACTTGTAATTATGAATTTTTTTTCAAACAAACGGAGCACCGGAGCTCAGGAGTCAAACACACTTTCCGGCTCCATAGTGTCTAATTGGTTGTTGCCTTGTTGAGTAAAAATTCACGCAGAAACTAACTTCATTTAAATTAAGTCATTCTAGATACGGCATGTGAGAAACCGAACAGGCAAGAATAGAAATCGTATTGTGAGAATGCTCGTTCTTTGGAGCTATTTTACTCGGATCCGTAGCAATCAGTTGTGTTTCTAGAACGACCAGATTCCCAAAGCACATACTTAAGACATGACGAATAAGACGTTCCATTGACCAGAAAAGACCACTCAAGGTTCAAACAGTTTCAGCTAGCTTATCCTTTTCTTGACAGCACAATGTTGGGCAAACTACTGACCAAGATTCATGATAACGTACATATGTTTACCAAAGACTGCCTTCAGACCAAGAAGGGTATCAGTCAGCTGATGCAACAGTTTCAGCTAGCTGTGAGCTTCTCAGGCTACTTTCTTGCTTTTGTTCAGCTTCATATGATCCTTTGGCCTTTTCTCGAGCAACCATTTCAATCGTTCTTTTTCCTCAGTCTTAACTCGATGAGCATACATCAGACGACTGTATATTGCCAAGCAATGATCCTTAATCAACACACTTTCATATAATAGTTTATCAGACACTAGCTTTGATACCTCCTCTTCTGAAATTATCTAAAAGACACACAATTTGGACATCTAAATGAGTGACAAGTTTCCAAGAATTGCACAGCATGAAGCTGGGAACACACTGACTAGAACGTAGAACTTACCTCACAAGAATTGCCAGCTTCTTCAGGCCACCATATTATCTTCAGGGCCCTCGCAATTTTCAGTAAGCTCCAATGCTCACAGTTGATGCCAGAGACATCCTTGATGAGGCCACGTGCACTGAGCAGGGCCTTGGAATGTTTCTTCACAGTAGAATCACACTTAAACAAGACGCCAGCTGTCTCAATAATTTCATCGTTGACCTGGACACAAAGAGAGTTGCTTCATCACTAAAGCAAAGATGCAAAAGGTTTTTTTTTTTCTGTAGAAGCAGCATCCAAAACTTGTGTCCGTGAACTTGGAAGGATTCTAAAATGCCCAGCAAACATGGTATAATAGTGTAGCAACAAATGACAGGGAGTTATAAATAAAAGGCATTGCAACTAGTTACTCACCATCTCTGGTTTGACAATGCAGCCATAACTACCCAAGAAAGTTTCCAGTCCTTTACTAATCGGGAGAAGGCGGTCCTCTTCAGTCAGCTGTGATTTTTCTCCAGGCACCGAAATTGGCATGCATTTCCGTATGCCCCACGTCAACTCCACCACAGTTTGACCATACAAGCAGGGTATGTTCTGAAAGAAGTCACCAGACATGGAGATGAAAATTGTTTAGGGATATAGGGAAACCAAGGAGCTTATATGTACTCACCAATCTTTCTTCAAGGATTTTTTTATATTCAAGTTTTCCAACAGCAATTTTCTGACCAGGGCTGTGCCACTTCTTTATCATCTCAGCAAGACTTTCGTTAACACCAGTATCTTGATTAATGGCACTGGACTTGTCCTCAATAGTTCGAAACTCATTCAGCCAAACTACCTGATAATAAAGAAATTAACAAGGATAGGCATGTTTCAGGGGGAAAAAGAGCATGTCATGTCTCTCAATAAGGAAGGAGAGGGTGGCGATTCAGTGGGTACATCTCGTTCATAAAAAAACAAGTGTAATTCAGATTATTAAGTTTATAATTAAGGTAATGCGATACATTTTGGCAACAGACCACAGTGCCCCTCTCCAGTAGTAGCAGCACATCAAAACCTGAAACATCCTAGCTAGCTAGTGGTTAGATTCCAATTGGTGCATAGCAATACCCCTGTTATTAAGTCTCAGCCTGCGTGAACTGATCCGTCAAAAGACTTATTACAAAGCACTGATACGGCAAATTGTGTTGTTTTCCATCCTGGTTCGAGGGGACACGTCAACACGCCACGATACGCGTATCCCTACTATCTTTTTCGAAATAAAAGGGAAACAGTTAAGGATGCGGTGGGATACACGAGCCCGGCAGGCACGCAGGAACGGGAGGAGTAGCCACGCACAGAAGGGATGAGCTGCTCCACTCTAGGCTCAAAATATTGCTAGTATAAATATTGCTTGCTGATTTATTTTAGCATCTTCACATTGATAGATAAAATCGAAGGAATATATCTTTGATAAGATGAAGGAAGTGTTGCTGGTTTTTGGTACTGCCATCTTCACACAATGATAGATAAATATTGCTTGCTCAAAAACCAGCAGCAACATAATTATTCCCATGGCAAAAGTAGTTTTTGGGCGTGCATGCATTTGGGTACAAGCCTCACAAACATTATTTATGGGGGGAATTTGTGTTAGCCTCCTAGTTATTCGTACCAAACTATGTTTATATTCTTCCCTCAATGCAGAACAAAATAAAAAAATAAACATGCCATATTAAAATGGTGCAAAATATCTACTAGGGTTACTTTGGCGCCAAGCAACATAATAAGGCAGTAAAAAATCAGAAGGGAACCGAAGGAAAGAATGGGCACTAACTTGGCACGACTGCCAATTCTCAGAGAAGTAAGTCCACATAACCTAGAGGAGACAAGGATAAACAGAAAATTAGGTATACCACATAGACACCAACAGCAACAGCAAGCAAGCACAAACCAAGGAAAGAACATAGTACCTCCATGGCATTTGGATCGTGAATGAGATCCAATAAATAACTGAAAATTGCGAAGCCAGACGGCGTCTCAAACAGCAGTAAGGCCAGTTCACGATTCCCAAATTTGAAAGCTGCAAACAAGAAGTGAATGAAACTTAAGCAATCATGGTTGCCAAGAAAAAAAGTACATAATGGAGATATAATAAGGCGTGAAGCCAGCCCAAGGCCAATGGTCATTGCCATGGGGGCTGTTATACATCGCTCGGGCTACTATGAAGTACGGACGGCCCCTTCCAACATCCTCATCCGTCGTCCATCCCGTGCTTGAGGACGTCCGCTGGTTGTGCTATCCTTCACTCATCAGATGCCAACGCATCATCTGATCCTCCACAGATCTGGTCGCTCGCAGCTACTGCCGTCTGCCAGCAGACCCTCGAACACTAGCTATTGTCTAAATGTTTAGTAGCCAGTCAAATGTTCCAGCACATTCACTAGAATGATCCAGACATGGAAGGCAACCCCCAACTATACCAAGCCCTCGAAACCTACCATAACTTGACGAGGGAGAAGAAGGAGCCATAGAAACCTACACTACCTCCTCAGACGAGGGTGGGTAAGGAGCCCCAGAAACCTACTCTAACTCGAAAAGGGAGGGAGGGAAAGGAGGCTCCCAAACCTGCCCTAACTCGACGTGGGAGAAGGAGCAGAGCGGGGTATCCAGATCTGGTGGATCGGACCCAAATTGTACGGCAGCTATGTGCTGCTATATATTTAGGGTTTCATTTCTCATTAGCTACTACCCTGCCGAGGCGGTGAGATTGAGGGACAAGGATGACGTCGTCGGGCGATCGAGTGGCTCACCGTTCTTCGCCAGACAGCGTCGCCGCTTCGCCAGAGGAGTGGAGCACCGGAGACGCCGTTGCTTCATCGCGTTGCGCCAGATACGCCACCAATTCTTCATCGCCACCGGAGGAGGAGATTGAGGAGTCGAGGAAAAGGTCCTACATAACCCTGGAGGGAGAACCCCCAAACTTAAAACTGGCATACTTAACCCCCAAACCTTCTCAAAACCGGACATTTTCGTTTAACCCCTAACATGCATGGATTAGGTTGGATTGCTGTCTAATCCCATCTTTCCAGCCCAACATGGTAAATTTTCCAGCCCAACGATTCCAACGTCTTCGTTTACACCCAGATAGGATCACAACCCAACCAATCCATCTCTGATATGCAACCATGATCACCCAGATAGCACCCGTGCACCGACCAACACTGATATGCAACCATGATGCCTAAATCAGTAGCACGCTGCTGATGCACACAACAGCTCACCGCCCTTGGTGGCCGAGCTGCCCCCACCACAAACCGCATTGCTCGTGCATCGGGGCCACCATCGACGAGGTGGGCAGCGCTAAGACGACATCGCCGCTATATGCGGTGGGAAGAGGTAGGTGGGAGGAGGAGAGGGCTGCCGCCGTCATGAGTAGCGCGCTCGTCATGTGGCAAAGGGCCAGCAATGCGTTGCACCTTGCTGGCATCCTCCTCCTCCACCACCCCATAGTTCTTCGACACCGACGACGAGGATCGCGCTGACGCGCCATCAGACCCACTCGCGATGGTCCAGGGTATCTCACCTCGCGGCAGGGGAAGGAGTGCAAAGGCTGGGTTGCAATCAACATGTGGTGGCCTCCGCACGAGCAGGGGGTCCTGTGCCACCAAACCAGATCCACGGTCGTGCTCTTGCCGCGACCCATGAAGCCCAAGATCGTGCCCTGATGGGCCACTATGGCTGTCTCTAGACCCAGGACAAGGGTGGGCTCATATCGGACTCGCGTGGGCGCCGTCGTTGTCACCTCATCATCGGCCTCCACGCGCCGCCACAACCGCACAACACCGCGATCATCTCCGCCACAAGCCGCCCTGCCGCCTCACGCCGGATCTCTGCCATGACTCCCGTGACCCACATCGCCGCCTCTCCACGTGAAGAAGGGACCGCCGAGGTTCGCCACGGCTCCCTCCACCTTTGGTGACCGGGCGCTGGCACCGGCGCCAGCACCGGCGGCGACGGATAGGGGAGTTCAAATTTAGGGTTGCTTTTTCCTAGGGTTTTGACGCCTTGGAGTCACCCGCGTGAACGACTCGGGAGGTGTAAATCATGCCATGACTTTTTGAGTGATCCTTTGTTAGCATTGTGAAATGTATTCCTCTAGCATGGTCTTTTTATAAATTGACATGCCAAATTTGGATTAAATGCATCCTTATGACCTTCATCAAAAGACTAATATAAGGTCAAACATCTCAAAGAAGTCCAATGATTTCTGCCTGGCTCTTTTTAATTTGCTCTAAAAATATATGTAATATTCCCTTCACCTCGAATTAGAAGTGGGAGTTTTGTCTGGATTCGCATGTATTTAAACGCATTTTAATGTATAAATATATACAAATTTAGTAAATCTTTGACATCTAATTCGAGAGACAGATGGAGTATTATTCATTGACATCTCATCTAAACTTTTACGTAGCCAGGAAGCATTCTCTCCCATTTCCATGGTCATTCTGTTTCTTTTTGTTAATTAATTCCAGGCCCTTAGCCCCGTCGGAGGAGAACAAAACAATCGCATACGAAATCTTAGAAAAAAGTCAATAAAGCACACCCCGCCGCCCCCGACGGCGACAGACGGAGACGCATATTAAGATGTGTACTGTCAAAGAATACGGAGAAGATCTGAAGATTACGTCTCCGGCCCTGACGGCGATAGACGGGAAACACCTCCCCACATTCCGAAAAGTCCATCCGCCATCGCGAGCTAAAGCAAAAAGCCTCCTCGCCGGCCACCACAACCGCGATGTGGCGCGCGGCCGCTTCCCGCCTCCTCCGCTCGCAGTCTCCGGCCCCCTCCACGGCGGCCTGCACCATGCGGCACCTCCGCCTCTTCTCCCCGCCTCCGCCGCAGCCGCGTGCGGGCCCGGATGCGGAGGTGACGGCGGCGGAGGCGCGGCGGCTGGTGCGCCTCGTGGGCGTGGAGGCGCTCAAGCGGCGGCTGCGGGAGGACGGGCGGGGCGAGGTGGTCGGCTACGGGGAGCTCCTCGACGCCTGCGTCGAGGCCGGGGCCGCCCGCACGCGAGGCGAGGCGGAGACGCTGGCCCGGGCCATGGACGACGCCGGGGTCGTGCTGCTCTTCCGGGACAAGGCCTACCTCCACCCCGAGAAGGTGAGCATTTCGCTATCGCTGCCTAGATTCTTCTTCACGTCTCTCTCGACTAGCTAAACCTAGTTAAACGAGGTGTTCTATTTCACAGCGATCTGGACGCAAACAGATATTTATTTGTGGAGTTGCAAGTTTCTACCAGTAGAGTTGCCTTTTTCAAAACTGTTCGAGAGATTCAACTGCCTAACTGGCTGTATCCGGGAAATCGATGTTCTACACTTACTAATTGCCAGATCACTGCATTGCATACGTCGAACGGGGTAGGTGCAGCTCAAAGCTGATCGAGTTTGGTAGAAATGAATTTCAATTTCATCAATTTCAATTGTTCTTCTTTCCAGTGTATTACTATGCTGTAAGTAGGAAATGTATGTATTTGGGGTCATTGACTCCTGCTTGAACACCGTTGGGATCTGGTAGACCAATCTGTGGTTCCAAATGGATTAGATGATATATTAAATGCTGTTCAATTGCGTAGCTGTGATTAAATTGTGCGGATGAATGACAAGCAGTGTAATATTTTTTAGCTGAAGTAGAACAAAAACAAGATTGGACAATTCACATCATCTGGTTGAAACAAGGGATTCCCTTCCCTTCACCCACTGGTCAAAACAAAGACCTTAGAAAGCTGTGAGCAGAAAAATGGAATTTTATATCCCTATTTAGGTGATG
The DNA here is from genome assembly GCA_023614405.1 of Avena insularis. Classification (NCBI taxonomy): domain Eukaryota; kingdom Viridiplantae; phylum Streptophyta; class Magnoliopsida; order Poales; family Poaceae; genus Avena; species Avena insularis. The sequence goes on from CM042696.1 coordinate 162,271,167, forward strand.
ACTACACCACATAATAAGAGCAGAAAAGTATATAGGCATCCATGGACACGTCGATCAATAAGGGTGTGTTTGGACTACAACCAAAGTTAACCATACAAAATATTGACAAGCCCATGTAATTTGGTTGTTTTGATGAGCCCCAAATTTTTGGCTTGCTCAGCATGACGGGAGCATGCCCAGGTTTGCCAGCACGATGGTGAGCGGCTGGCGCGGAAAAGCTTGGCCAAAAATTGGCTACGTGCTCACCCTCTCTTTCTTGGTGGATCCCAGTGCAATTAGTCTTACTCCGTATATAGTACAGCCCAAGAGCAGCCCAAAATACCTCATAGGCTCTGACACTGAATTCCTTGTCTTTTTTTTCTTCCAGCCTGAATTCCAACTAGCAAGTGATGCGTTACATATTGTTATCTCAGGTGATACATAAATACTCCTTTATTTTGGCTCAAAACCAACAGAGGCACCTTATCTGGGTGTGAATTACTTTGCAAGTCTTTTGTGGTGATCAATTATGTATGGGTGTGAATTATTTGGTAATAGTCGAAATCTTATTTATGCTGTACTCCAAAGGTGGACATGCTATAGAATTTTCAGCTTGTATATTTATGGTCATTGACTGTTTGTAGGTTGTGGACCTGGTCAGAAGGGCTGTGCCGCTTGCGCTTGCACCAGATAGCGACACGAGACAAGAAGAGTTCAAACAGCTCCAGGAAAAGAAGGAAGAGATTGACAAGCTGGCACACAAGCAAGTCAGGCGAGTCCTGTGGACTGGCTTAGGGTTCTTCATGACCCAGGTTGGACTCTTCTTCCGCCTCACGTTCTGGGAGTTCTCATGGGACGTGATGGAGCCAATCGCCTTCTTCACGACCACCGCTGGGCTCCTCGTCGGCTACGCCTATTTTCTCATCACCTCCAGGGACCCTACGTACCAGGATTTCATGGAGCGGATGTTTGAGTCGAGGAGGAAAAAGCTCTGCGCCAAGCACGGCTTTGACATGGCAAAGTACCTGGAGCTGCAGAAACGTTGCAAGTGCCCTCTGGAAGGTCATCATGAACATGACACACAACACCTGAGCTGAAGCTTCTCAGCGTTTTCCTGATGTGACCATTTCTAGTTTCTAGAAGCTCTGCCTTTTACAGAGAGATTGGTATCCGTATCACCAAAATGATATGTTACAGAAACCGGCAATCACCCTAACATGTTAAGCTGTTTTAGCTCTGGATGCTGCTCGAGCTGTGGTTTCAACCCTAACAATGCCTGTTTTGAGATTCAACCAACAAGATTCCAGCACTGGTATGGCTGTTGCCATTGCCAGGCTAGTGTGGTGACAGCAGCCGTCGGCTGCATTTGGCAACCAGTGGCAAGTGGCCTGTCAATGCTGTAGTTAAATTAACGTCAACGCAACAGTGAGCACCAGCATATTGAGATTTTTTTTGCTGGCATAACTTAATTACTGGTTTCTCTGTTTCTGAGAGTTCTACTCTTCGCCATTGAAGATGTGATTACACCGATCATCATTCTTGAAGAGAGCACCACATAATTTCAGGATAAACACAGCAGCAAACTTCGCTATTACACAAAAGGGCGAGATATTGTGACGCGCAAGAAGTTGGCTGTCCATTAGGCAACCAGAAGTATCAGCACAATGTTAACATGCGACAAGTACTCGTATCATCATGCATAGTTCCCTCCTTGGGGCCGTCGTCTTTGAGTCTTGGTACTTCATCTGCCTGCTTATGTGTTGCCAAGCTCTTGTCTAGTTGGCGAGTGCAATAGGTGTCAAGGCATTTTGCGGGAAACAGTAGAACTTTGTGGTTTTGCCAGTTTTACGTGAACACGTATTTTCAGGACATGGATACTCTTAAACCCAACTTCATTTAGGCTTCGTTCGGTTCCCGCGGAACCATTCCCCACGTGGAACCCTCCCTCCCAGGGTTTGGGTGATCCCCTCATGTCCCCTGAATCCCCTTAATCCATTCCCCTATAATCCGTGCACGGAGTTTGGCTTGATTAGACCCCACTCCTGAGGGAGCAGCAGCTAACGCCTAGGAGCTACTTTTAGAGCAAGGACAATAGTATAGCCAAATTGCCTACATAAGCCAATCCATATCATCTATAAATTTAATTTAGTAGCATGTATAATAATAAGCTATAGAAATATACTACTTTAGCACTACATGGCCCACCTTTCACTCTCTCAAAGTGTCTAGGAGCACGTGCTAGAACTGGCTCTTGCATGAGAGCCCACTCTTCTTCTCTCTCTTCCAACTAGGCAAGAAAATAATATTTTAATCCTTATAGCCAGCTGACTAGGACTTATTGTACTTACTCTTATGCAAGATCGCCCAGCAACATATTGCTTTTTTACTGTAACATAAAAAGATATATTACTCCTCTGTCTCAAAAAAGATGTCAAAAACTTGTCTAAATTTAGATGTATCTAGACACTATTTAGTACTAAATACATCTAAATTTAGAAAAAAATGCGACATATATTTTAAGACAGAGGGAGTAGCTTTTTATGATCATAGTACATGAAAACAGAGCTCAGTAAAGAGCAAGAGCCAGCCATGCTAAGCCTCGCAGAACAGATTCTAGATGACCAAGATATGCATAGAAGCTACCGATATTGCTTCGTTGAAACATTCAGACATAACAAACGCAAAGTTCAGTTAATAACAAACTCAAGGTCAGTCGACAACAACATATTGCTTTGTAGTAACTACTGTCAGCTGCCATTCTTCATAACATGCATCGCTCCCGCCACCAACGACTGTGTATACCTTCTTGCCATCCTTGACGAATAGGAAGGTCTGGGCTTTGCCTTGATTTTGTATGTTTCAGCAACATCCTGTAAAATTTCCAATGGAAATCTAGTTATTGCAAGGTTGTACAAGCTCTAATTCAAAATGGACATTTCTTTTTAAAGATCTTTGCTCATGAGTTTTGACGACAAAAAATGACTAAGGTATATCTTCTAATTTTCTGAACAAACATTTAGTAACAAGGAGGATTAAGTAGGCAAGACATGTGTTTCATAAACCTTAACCAAAAAACTATATTATATTATTCTGCTTGAATACAAATATGCTATCAAAGATCTGTGTAGAGGAAAACTATGAATTAGAAGGCCATATATCTACTATAGGGCACATATATAAACAAAGAACATTTCTACAAAAGAGCAAGTAGGTGACGAAACACGTGACTTTCAGACAAATAAGCATTGCTCTTGCAGTATGCCGGTGGTTAAAGGCCATAATATGTAACAAAAGAAGTGCTAAATCTTTACCTCCTATATCACAGAAAATGGGAACTCTTGGAGTAGACACTAGCTTATCTCACCAACAGAACAACATGGGTGCAGGTTTTCTTGGAGCCATTGATGCTCAGTCCAAACTAATTCGAGTCATTATTTCGATGGAAATTCGACTGATTTGACCGGTACTCCGTGAGCACTTGGAATTCCTTGCTAATTTGAGTGATTTGGTTGCCTAGCTTCTTGTTTTTTTTTTTTTGAATTAGTAGCTTGTCCTAGTATCAAATCAGCAGTATTTCATTCATGCTGAATACAGGAGGCAAGGAAGACCAGAGCCTGGGAAGGCCAGGTACGGTCCGGATCATCCTGGCTTTACATGAGCTACGCTGGGTAGAAAGAATGATCTTGGAGCCTCCCTGAATGTTTTTGCGTTTTAGTGCTTATTAGGACAAGATGAACTCTGAATGTGGATAGTAAAAAATTCTCAAATGAATACGGATGACGGGAAGTAAATATCAGGAAAAGAAACACAAGTTAGGATGTGCAAGCAGCAGCATACCTGTACATGTACGCTAAAACATCAAGCGTTTACCTTTCTACTAAAAAACAATTATCTGAATTGCCTGGTTCAGTATAGCTAGATGATTACAGTAGCTAGATGAATTGTCGTTATGCATCACTCATTTTTGGTACCAAATGAATTATCTGAATCAATACATACACTTCTAAAAGATGCACTTCTAAAAGAACTTATCCGAGCCATCTGTACCAAGTTCTGTAGAAAATTGGCCACAATAGGGCAGTAGTAATTTAGCACTGAAATTCTCAAATTAATAATTAGTGGCACTTATTTTCGTCATTGTTATTCCATTTTGCCTCATCAACATTTGCTGAAATTGACCAATCAGAATGGTATTAATGAGAACACAACAAATCACCAGGGAGAAGAGAAAGCAAAAATCTTCAATCTACCCGTATAGCAAAGGACCAGACCAACCAAGAACCCTAAAAATCCATAGTATAGGGGAGAGTAGAGGGGAAGGAGGAGAAGGAGTGTTCTACCATCTAGCAGGGCGCCTTGAAGAGGAGAGGAACGCCGGTGATGGGTAGATTCAGTGGTCGCCAAGCTCGCGCCGCTGCACCTCTAGGTCGCCTTCGTGCTCGCGCCGCCGCTCCAGTTCACATGAAGACGGCTCGAACTAACGCCGACAGCCGTGGATAAAAGGAGGAGGCACGCAGCCGCCTTCATCTCCTCCGGCCATTTGTGCCGCCGTAGATCCTTCCTTCCCCGCCGCTCGCCGGCCGCTGTCACCTCCCAATCGCGAGAGGAAGGTGGGGGACGATGCGATTTGCCCTTTTCGCCGTACCGATTCGGGGTAGATTCCACGGAGAGGGAGAAGATTGTTTTTTCCTCACAGGAAAGGCTGGGTTTGGGAGGGTTTCGACGGGATACAGCCCACGTCGGGTGTAACCGAACGAGAGCGTGGGCGGGGACAAATCCCCGGACAGATCGATCCCGGGCTAATCCACGGGGTTTTGACTCAGATCCCCGCCGCGGTGGGATTAACCCTTACCGTACCATTAAGTTACATAGTTATCTGAGCCTTAAGTTATATGGAAGTCTGAAACTTAGGCGTTCAATTTTGGTACGCCAAACATCACGCATATACATATTGCGGCCTCTACATAAACATTTATTTCGATTTTTTTGACTTTATTTACTATTTTTTATGTTACTGTTCTAGGCAGGATCAGGAGTACCGCATTCCCGTCCTGTAATTTCAGTTTTACGTGATCTAAAATGGATATTTTTTCTATAAAGACTGCAAAGAAGCGGTTAAAAGTATTATTGGAGGAGACTTTAATTTGGTTAGTTTCGTGATGGTATTATTGATAGAAAATGGAGTGATAAATTCAATGCATGGGTAGAGATCTGGAGTTTACTTGAAGTTAAATTAAGTAATAGGAGGTTTACCTAGGACAATAATAGAGAAAATCTGATCATGTCAAATATTGACAGAGTTTTCTGCAATGTTAAACTTGATCAAAATCTCTCCTTGCTTATGTTAGAGCTCTCCCAAGACTTGGTATTGATCACACACCCGTTACGTGGGAATCTGGGTTCGGCCCAAGCCTCCTGGCGACGGGCCTCGCTCCGCTCCGTTAGAAATTAGCCTCCTTAATAGAATTTGGATCATACTTCAACAGTGGCAAAGTACCGTTAGCTATCATTACACTGGCTAGTATGTTGGCAGGTAAAAAAGGGCATGAAAATAGATATACGTGTTAGAGCATTAGTATATACGATTGTTATGGTAGTTTTGATAGAGTTAAGATATGTTTACATATAGTCCTAACTTGACTCGTACTCTAAGATAATCCTCTGTACGCCTATATATATACTCGTCCATGAGGCTCAATAATATATCCATCATATTTCGCCAAACTCATACTCTTTCATGGTATCAGCCTAATCGGTCCAAACCCTAGGCGCACGCTTCCGCCGCGTCGCTCCCGGGGGATCGATCTCAATGATCTTCGCCACGCGATCCGTACGCAGTGTTCGTCCGCTGATCCGTGATCGGCTGTCCTGTAAGTCTATTTTTCCGATCTCTTGATCTGTTTTCTTTTTTGGTTTACCGATCTTAGATCGGATTGAGTCGCCCACCGTCGTCATCATCGTCGCGCCTCTACTCCGACCGTCGGCATCGAGGATCTACATCGCGTCCGTGCGCCTGCCTCCTCCGCTGCTGCGTCTGCCTTGGCAGGCTGTCGCGGCCTTACGGCAGGCTGTCGCGCACCACGGACGGCTGCTACGCCTTCCTCGAAAGGCTACCGCGGCCGCCCCCTCGGATCCTTTTCGTCGTCATCGTCCGGGACTACACCGACAACGCCGCCATTGAATCCGATCTACCCGTCGTCCACGCCATGACGCATACGGTGCACCGTCGGTCTGATCAATCGATCTCGCGCCTGTCTACGCCAAGCACGTCCCCGAGCACGTGCCTACCGTCGATCGAGCTACGGACTGCCGCTGTGTCGCCCCGTCGGGTCGCAGTGTTGTCGCCTTTGGTCCACGCTACCGGCTTCCAACGCGCCTTCCTTGACGTGTACGTCGCTGGTGGTCTTCCAGCCGCTGCACCGACTTGCGCCCTGCTGATACGTCCAAAATGTATCTACTTTTCCGAACATTTTTGCTATTGTTTCTCCTCTATACTTGTGTGATTTGGATACAACTAATGCGGACTGACGCTGTTTTCAGCAGAATTGCCTTGGTGTCTATTTTTTATGTAGAAAATCAACTATCAGAAAAAATCCCGGAAAATATGCCAAAAATCCTATTTCACCCGAAGACTCCAGGAGCCAGAATACGAGACGGAGAAGAGCCAGGGGGTGGCCACACCACCTGGTGGCTGCCGTGCCAGCCACGCCAGGTGGTGTGGCCCCTGCACCCTCGATCTCTCTCTTCGCCTATAAGGAGTCTTCTGACCTAAAAACTTCGGGGGGGGTTCGACGTTTTTTCAGAAGGAGTTCCGCTTCGCCGCCACCACCAGATTCCACGAAACAGCACCAAAAACTCCGTTCTGGCACCCTGCCGGGACGAGGAATTGGAGGAGATCATCGCCATCATCATCACCATCGCTCCTCCATCGACCATCCATGTTTCCCCCATCTATGAGTGATAATCCTCCGCTGTAGGCTATGGGGATGGTAGGGATTGGATGAGATCGTTCATGTAATGGCATCAGATTGTTAGGGCATGGTGCCTAGTATCTTTTATTAGTGCTTTATAACTTTGTTGCGACTTGTTGTGCTTAATGCTTGTCACTAGGGCCCGAGTGCCATGATTTCGGATCTGAACATGTTATTGATTCATTATGATAGTATTGTTTTTGGTCTTATCAGCAAGTTGTATACATACGTTGTTGTCCGGAACCAATGGCCCCAAAGTAACAGAAATCGAGATAACCAGAGGGAATAGCTTTGATGTGAGGATCACATGTGTTCATGGAGTGTTAATGCTTTGCTCTGGTGCTCTATTAAAAGGAGCACCTTAATTGCCAGTAGTTCCCTTGAGGCCCCGCTGCAAACGGGCTGACAGGACAAAAGATGTTGTGCAAGTTCTCATTGCGAGCACGTATAACTATATATGGAACACATGCCTAGGATTATCTAGTACTTGGATGCTTTATCTTATTTATCTGCAATTGCCCTCTGTTCTGATTGCTATGTGAATTGTCTTGTCCATGCAACGCCCGTCCATCCATCCCTATGCCTACCGCACTCGAATCCTACTGTTTTCTGCTATTGTTACTGTTGTCTTTACTTTACTACTACTGCTACTTTACTATTTCTACTATAAAATTGTTGCTACTGATAAACTGCTGTGAGCAAGATTGTTTCTAGGTGCAGCTGAATTGATAACTCAGTTGTTAAGGCTTATAAATATTCTTTGGCTCCCCTTGTGTCGAATCAATAAATTGGGTTTCACTTCCCTCGAAAATACTGCGATACACCCCTATACTTGTGGGTCATCAAGACTATTTTCTGGCGCCGTTGCGGGGAAGCATAGCCTTATTTATCAAGTTCACTTGGATTCTCTATTGTTCGCTGCTATCCTTCCATCATGGGTAAGTCTCGTGATGGCAAGGTTCCTATTTTACCATCCACTACAAGAAGAGGTACGGTTCTAAACACCTCCGTTGCTCTTGATTCACCGTCTGTTATGAGTAAGTTCCTTACACCACCACATACACATGCTACACACACTGCTACTACTGCTGAATCTGAAACTTCTGATGCTTATGATGCTGCTTCTACTGTGCTTGATAAGAGTGGTTCATTAGGTCCTTTCCTAGATGCTACGATTGCTAAAACTATAGCTGGAAATACCGAAACTCCTAATGAAGACACTACCACACCTGTTAGTTCACCTGAGTCTAGCGAAAGCTATGATATTGAAGATGGTTATGTTGAGATGACCGATGAATTTATTAAAGAATGTAAGAACACCCATGATAGGACCGCTGCTAAGAGTCTCCTTGAGAGGCGTACTATTAGACCCAAATTGTCTCCTATTGCTAGTTTTGCTGCTTCTCCCATAAACATTATATATGAAGATTATGATTTCTCTCTTGATCTATCTTACATAACTATTGTCGAGAAAGAACCTTTTTGTGGGACTAAAAATGAAAGTGCGGTAGCACATATGAATGAACTTTCTACCATGAGTGGCTTGTTTTCTGATGATATTAAGATGCGAACTTACTTTGTTGCTAAGATTTTCCCCTTTTCACTAAAAGGAGAAGCTAAAACTTGGTTTAGTAATTTACCTCCTGGATCTATTGATAGCCCTGAGTGCTTGATTAGTACTTTCCTGCAGAAATATTTTCCTCCTAGTGCTAGACATGCTGTTTTGCAGGAACTTTTTGATTTTAAACAGGGAGAAAAAGAGGTATTGGCTAAATCTTGGGCAAGGTTTTGTGCTTTGATTCATGCACAGGCTGGAAGTCCATTACCTAAGAATGAGCTTCTTGATATATTTTATAATGGACTAACTGAAGAATCTAGGACATACCTAGATAGTTGTGCTGATTGTGTTTTCAGGAATAGGACTCCTAAGGAAGTTGAGGAATTAATGGCTAAAATAAGCAAGAACTATGAAAATTGGACTCCTCCTAAACAGGCTATACCTGAAGTAATTGTACCTGAACCATCTATTTCGGTGCCTATTCCAACATCAAAGAAGAGGGGAGTTATTGAATTAAACGATGAAGTGATGAAGGAAGCTAAGAAATGTCTTAAGGAGAAGGGAATTAAAGCTGCAGATGTCAAGAATTTACCTCCTATAGAAGAATTATGTAAGCCTATTCCCTACTCTTCCACTATTGAGGTACACTCTCTCCAACACTTTGATGAAGGTGATATCCCTTAATCTAAACCTCCTGATCAATGCTTAGAAGAATTTGATATCTTTATTGTTAATGAAGATAACTTTAATAAAAGGGTGCAAAATCATCTAATGGAAAACACTTGAGCTATTGTTGAGTTGAAAGATATTGTGGAAAGAACCTCTAATGATGTTAAAATGATTGTTAAACACTTTCAAATGGTTCATACTCAAATAGATCAACTCGTTAAAGTGCAAAACGACTTGCTAGTTAATGCTGCTAAAGAAAAACTGTTGGGTCCGCAGCATAGAAAACAAAAAAATTCCTATGGTGTGAACTACACGCCAAGATCTATCTACTAGGTACAAAGCAACGGGTGGACATACATCGAGAACTTACCCTCGTAGACAACGAGCTTTGTTAACGAGTAGGAACTCGTGGTTGATGTAGTCGTACACTTGCCGATCTCAAGATCGTGATGAAGTCCAGCAGTCCGCCCAAAGACGCCCATCGATCCAGCTCCAAAGACCATTAAGTCCAGCACTGCAAAGCAGCGGTGCATCCGTGATCGCACACACGTCCTGTACCCGACAACCTCCGCCCTCGCTTCCAAAGAAAGCGCGAAGCAGCAAATCCTTTCCAGATAAAGCCATCGGGAACATGTATCTCGCTAATCCGAAACCATGGGGGAATAATACTAGAGAGGGAGAGAGATCCTTCACAAGGAGGTGTGTGTGAGAAGTGAGAAGGGGTGGCCTTTTATAGGAGGACTTCACCTCCTCCATTCATGTGGTGGTAACACCCTCCACATAAATTTGCCCCTTCACATTCTCTTTTAAAGTCTCCACTTTAAATGCATTAAATTTCTCCAAATTTAATGCTCTCTCATTTAATAAAACTCTTTTATTATTTTTATTCAGAATTTTGTTAATTACTTTAATTAATAAACATTCACATAAAACTCCTTGCAACATTTCCATATTACATGCAGAACCAATTTCAGCAATTTCACCCGAAACAGTTTTGGTGTCTATTGAAATAATTTCAGCGCTTTCTTAAATCTTTATCTGAAACATATTTGCTCCAAATGGTGTCGGTATCCCTTAAGTGTGTCACCCTACGGTTCGCGAATAATGCAGACATGATCGAGACCCCTCTCCGATCAATAATCAGAGCGACTCGAGATCCATACTGACTCCTACACATTCAACGATGACTTCTGTGATCGTGAGAACCTTTAACGCTAGTAACTAAATCCCTTTGTCCCGCGATATATTACATGTCCGAGATTCGATCATCGGTATCTCCATACCTAGTTTGATCTCGTTACCGACATGCACTCTTTTCTCGTTCCCGTGATATAACATTCTAGTGATCACATCACTTGCTTGCAAGCTATTTCAATGTGATATCACCGAGAGGGCCCAGAGTATATCTATCCGTCATCGGGATTGACAAATTCCACTCTTGATCCATGAGCCTCAACATAACACCTTCGTAATCGAACCCATCTTTATAGTCACCCTGTTACGGTGTGACGTTTAATGTTATCAAGATACTCTTCCGGTGTTAGCAATTAACATGATCTCATGGTCTAAGGATAAAGATTACTTCGTATGATGTTATAGCAATATAAACATAATGACTTTGATCGTAATGCTATACTTTGGATGAATGTTCATCACATCATTCCACCAATGGTGTGACCTTGTTATTAACAATATCCAATGTCCATGATCAGGAAACCTTGATCATCTTGTTAATCAACAAGCTAGTCTATAAGAGAGGCATAACTAGGAACCCTTTTTGTTTATTAAACACACATGTATTGATGTTTCCGATCAATACAATTCTAGCATGTAAAATAAACATTTATCATAAACATGGAATAAGATAATAACCACTTTATTATTGCCTCTCGAGCATATTCCCTTCAGTCTCCCACTTGAACTAGAGTCAATAATCTAGTTTGAAAACTTTATGATTGAACACCTATGGCTTTCTGGTGTTGCATATACGCGATTGCTAGTGGTTAACATAATCTCCGGATCTGACAGTTTCAGGTCCGTGTGTATTTGCATGTCTTTGCGTCTCTACGCATCACTCATTCTCAAATGAGATGGCATTGTATAAATTTGGTCCTTTGGTGAGACCTTTAGTTCGTTCGGCTCAAAATATGTTGATATTATTGTCACACAATATATCTTCATAGTATTAGCCTACTTTGAACCACACCTAGTTTGATAACAAACTACTTAACACAAATGCCCTCCTATGCTGCTACTATAGCAGTCATATACTTAGCCTTTTGTTGTAGTATCCGTCACAATATCTCAACTTTGGAACTCATCCAAATCCATCATGGAACATCCTTTCCATTATATTGTGCCACCCATAGTCTAAATTGAGATAAGTTTAATTTGTATCTTGTGACAAAACTAGTATCAATGTAACACTTTACAATGAACTACCTTTAACTATTTGTCACTTATACATGATATATTCTTAGTTCTTCCAAGGCTCATAAGAATATCTTCACTATTGTCCAATGATCATCTTATGAATCATTCTGGTATATGCTCATAACATTTAGAGCATAGGACATTCTGGATATATACATATCATGGTATAATCGATCAAAAATTTCATGTGATTTTACTCACCAAGTGTTGAAACACTTGAATCTTGATACAATCCTTTCCATGTAGCAAGAACCTTTCTTGTTGTTTCCATATTGAACCCTTTTAATATCTTATATATGTATGTCTGGCACAACCATATTAGCGCCTTAATCTATCCATATAGATATTGATGCCTAATATTCTGGGTTTGCCCAAGTCTTTCATCGAAATCTTATTTTAATGAAATCCTTAACTTGTGTCAATTCAAGATACATCATTTCCAATCAACAATATGTCCTCTACATAATGTATTAGAAATATGTCTCAGTGCTCCCACTTAATTTCTTGCAAATGCAAGCATCTTCATCATCTCCGATGAATTTAAACTCTTTTAATAGTTTCATCATGGTGAAGATTCCAACTCCGCTATGCTTACTTCAACTATTGAAGTTTACATGCCATTTTAGCACCCTTTGAATTAAAAAAATCCTTCGGACCATGTCATGTACATGTCCTAGGTTACCGTTCTATTAGAAGAACCTTGTTTTGTTTATTCAACTACCATATACCAAATTATATGTAGTGGTTGCTACATTAATCCTTCAAGACTATATATCGCTATGAAAGATCAAATCTTGTCATAGTCAACTCCTTGAACATTGTCGTAAACTTCTTTCCGACATGTCGACTATTTCATAGATGTTAAACGTCCATGTCTTATTTCTTTATAGATCCAAACATGACCGATAGGCTTCACGCCTTTCCGGAGGGTCTTCCAAGTTCAGAAACTTGATTTCTCGTGTATGGATACTATCACGGATTCTATGACTTCTAGTCATTTTATGGAGTCAGGGACCATCATCGCTTCTTTGAATGTAGTCGGTTCATCATTATCAAAACAATAATGACTTGCTTATCAAATCTTACTATTTGATTCTTACCGACCCACACGGTCCTATAGGAACTCTAATCTCCTAGATCACACCTTTTGTAATCACGAGAGCCATGAGCATTGTGGCCGCCACCGGGACACTTTCCGGCGCTGCGCTACTTAGCACATATAGCTAAGGTTCAATAACCTTATCAAAGTTCTATTGTCCTCCCACTTAACTTTTCACGAAAAATTCCTTCTCAAGAAACTTGACGTTCCAAGTAACAAGCTCTTTTGTCCTTGGTGTTATGGAGAAATTCCCAACAAATTCTTTGGGATAACCTATAAAGACGTGCTTATCCGACTTTGGTTGTAAACATTTTACTTATGCATAGCATACCAAAATTTAAGAAAAGACAATTCGGGTTTTATCCCAAACCATAACTCATATGGTGTCATTTCAATGGATCACGATGGTGCTCTTTTCAGTGTAAAAGCGGTAGTCTCTAAAGCTTCAATCCTTAAAACATAATGACAGTTTTATAAATGACACCCTTGATCTTACCATGTCAAACATGGTTTGATTTTATCTCTCGAATATGCCATACTCCTATGGTTTATCGGGAAACACAAATCATGGAACAATTCCTCAAGTCTTAGGTGTTTTTGCTAAACATGTAACTCAAATATCTTCCTTTATGATCGAATCATAAACTCTTTATTTTCTTGTTACAATGATTTTCCACTTCATCTTGAAAGTCTTTGAACAATTTTCAAATATTTCATACTTCTTCCTTATTAAGTAAATATACAGATATATTCATGCAAATTTTCGGAGAAAGCATATGAAGCAAAAAGATCCATCGCATATGGCTACACATAATGGACTATGCACATCAGCATGCACAATTTCCAATAAGCTAGTCATCCGTTCCTCTCTGGCCTATGAACGGAGTTTCAATTATCTCGAGGAAAGTCTCACATGCGTCAATTGATCAAAATCAAAGACTCCAAAAATCTATCAACATGGAGTTTCTTCATGTTTTCTTTCAAATATAATTTAAACAGCGATGTCACTTCATAAGTGATCTTTCAATCATTTGTCTTGCGACATTTTAGCAATAGTGTTTATGGATGTGATTTCTCCAACTAGACTTGTAAAAGTTCATCCATCCTTTATGGAATACGGTAATTATTTGAACAGCCATTGTTCTCATGATACCGAAACAAAATAACAATTATTTAAACAAATCTTGAAGGCTTGGTTTGATGACAATGAAAAACACAATAACACTTTATTTGTTTTCGATGAACATCATCACTCATTCTCTTGCTGGTTACTTAGGCCATTGTAGTTCATGAATTACGTTGTCCTGTATGACACTTCATACCAACCGAATACCGGTATCCAATACCTAAGAACCGCATTGTTTAACAAGCAAGGAATATAGCCATAACATGTATATCTTCTATATACCTAAGTTGGACATCTCCAACCTTTTATTTTCTACCAAATATTTTATGGATTCTCTTTCAGCAATTCATTTCTTTTAAAAGAATCTATCAACATCAATAGTGGTGTCATCAACATGACACATGGTACAAAGCGTATATAGTCAAATACTAATACCTTTGGACTTGCACTTTGAAGTGGATCACCATCATCAAATGTTTGGTGTTCTTTCAAAAATCCATTCTTTAGTAATCTATTAGTGTAGTAAACATTTTATTTACATCTTCTATTCATCCTTATCATGACAATTTTCATGATCAAGCTACTATAGCCTATAAGGAAGAATCGCGAGTATAATATCAGTTCCCAAAACCTTTTTGGTAGACTCAGATGCCTTGCATCTCCATCCTTCACAAATTCTCATACAATATGAGAACATGTATTTTGCTAAATTATACTCTATCATAATGCAACCAAAAAACGTTGTTTCAGATATCACAATATCTTTCACACATGATGGTTTCTGAAACAATTTTCAGCTCCAATATAATCTTGATATTAAAACAACTTTTTGAATATCAATAATCATGGAGGCAAACATGATACTTTAGATACTAACATTGGAATTCTTACTCTTGATTTAATACTACTTATTAAACTTCATGGAGTAAATAGAGTTTGCTGAAAGTTTGCAATAGGACTTACAAACTTTAAATTGACATTCGAAACAATACGATATCAGTTCGTAAAGTAAATATCCAGAATTCTACAGTTCTATTATAAATAAAAACTAAGCATAAGGTAGAAAACGAATGCCAATGACTACAACAAATTATGCAAATTCACTTTGATTTAGTTTATGACAAATTGAGTTCGACTAATCCAAATTAGAAATGAACTCCCACTCAAAAACGACATCCCTCGTGCCTTTTTGGTGATTACATGAATCAAATCCACTACACCAAGTCCGATCATCACGTGAGTCGATGTAGCTTCAAAGGCAAGCATCAATATGGTCATCACATCAACTATATGACTCATGCTTAACCTTTCGGTCCGTGTTCCAAGGCCATGTCTGTACATGCTAGCTCGCCAAGTAAGAACCTTAGTATTCGCATGTGTAAAACTGTCTTACACCCGTTGCATGAAAGCGTAGAGTTGAGAACACCCGATCATCACGTGATGTCTCGAAACACGATCCATAGAACGGTGCATACTTAAGGAAGAACACATTTTATCTTGATATTTAAATGAGGGATCATCTTACAATGCTACAGAAAGCGCCAAACTAGCAGTATAAGATGCTAACATCTAATGTGTAAAGTGAGATGATATGGTCCATGCATTTGATCTCTATCATTTGCATCGTGGTATGATCTCTATCATTCCTTTGTGTGTAAGGCCATGGTCTATGGAATTTACACGTTGAATGTGTTGTAAGAGTATCTATCATACATCTACTTACAACAATACCATATCAAGACACTAGCCCAGCAACGATCTAAACTAGACGCCTCTAATTTATCAATTGCAAGTTTTAAGTGGATTAGGGCTTTCGGAGATAGAACCGTTCTTACCTACGAACATGAACCACAACGAGGATAACTAAGTTATTAGCAACTCATTGTAAATCAGATATTGACTATAGTAGGAGAGACAGACACCCGCCAGCCACTTATGCAAAACAAGTTGCATGTCAGTCGTGGAACCGGTCTCATGTACGATGACATGTAAGGTTGGTCCGAGCCGCTTCATCCAACTATGCCACCAATATCCAAAGTACATAGAAGATGCAATAACATGATCATCATCGCCCACAAATAAATATATGTGTACTACCCGTGCTAAGCACCTACGCATAGATCAGGCTCGGATACCACTATTGGGTCTGTAGCATAGAAAACAAAAAAAATTCTACGGTGTGAACTACATGCCAAGATCTATCTACTAGATACAAAGCAACGGGTGGACATACATCGAGAACTTACCCTCGTAGACAACGAGCTTTGTTAACGAGTAGGAACTCGTGGTTGATGTAGTCGTACACTTGCCGATCTCAAGATCGTGATGAAGTCCAGCAGGTCCGGCTCCAGCACGTCCATCAGATCCAGCTCCAGCACCACCAAGGCAAAGCAGCGGTGCATCCGTGATCGCACACACGTCCGATTACCCCGACAACCTCCCTCGCTCCGGTAGCGGCGGAAGCAACTCCTTTCCAGATAAAGCCACCGGGAACATGTATCTCGCTAATCCGAGACCATGGGGGAATAATACTAGAGGGGGAGAGAGATCCTTCACAAGGAGGTGTGTGTGAGAAGTGAGGAGGGGGTGGCCTTTTATAGGAGGAGGGGGTGCCCCTCCTTCATGGCCGGCGCATGGAGGAGGTGACTCTTCACCTCCTCCATTCATGTGGTGGTAACTCCCTCCACATAAATTTGCCCCTTCACATTCTCTTTTAAAGTCTCCACTTTAAATGCATTAAATTTCTCCAAATTTAATGCTCTCTCATTTAATAAAACTCTTTTATTATTTTTATTCAGAATTTTGTTAATTACTTTAATTAACAAACATTCACATAAAACCCCTGCAACATTTCAATATTACATGCAGAACCAATTTTAGCAATTTCACCCGAAACAGTTTCGGTGTCTATTGAAATAATTCCAGCGCTTTCTTAAATCTTTATCTGAAACATATTTGCTCCAAATGGTGTCGGTATCCCTTAAGTGTGTCACCCTACGGTTCGCGAATAATGCAGACATGATCGAGACCCCTCCGATCAATAATCAGCGATGGACACGGAGATCCATACTGACTCCTACACATTCAACGATGACTTCTGTGATCGTGAGAACCTTTAACGCTAGTAACTAAATCCCTTTGTCCCGCGATATATTACATGTCCGAGATTCGATCATCGGTATCTCCATACCTAGTTTGATCTCGTTACCGACATGCACTCTTTTATCATTCCCGTGATATAACATTCTAGTGATCACATCACTTGCTTGCAAGCTATTTCAATGTGATATCACCGAGAGGGCCCAGAGTATATCTATCCGTCATCGGGATTGACAAATTCCACTCTTGATCCATGAGCCTCAACATAACACCTTCATAGCACTGAACCCATCTTTATAGTCACCTTGTTACGGTGTGACGTTTGATGTTATCAAGATACTCTTCTGGTGTTAGCAATTAACATGATCTCATGGTCTAAGGATAAAGATTACTTCGTATGATGTTATAGCAATATAAACATAATGACTTTGATCGTAATGCTATACTTCGGATGAATATTCATCACATCATTCCGCCAATGGTGTGACCTTGTTATTAACAACATCCAATGTCCATGATCAGGAAACCTTGATCATCTTGTTAATCAACAAGCTAGTCTATAAGAGAGGCATAACTAGGAACCCTTTTTGTTTATTAAACACACATGTATTGATGTTTCCGATCAATACAATTCTAGCATGTAAAATAAACATTTATCATAAACATGGAATAAGATAATAACCACTTTATTATTGCCTCTCGAGCATATTCCCTTCAAAACATGCTTATGAAATTAGAACTAGAAGTGGTGCTGCTACCCAGGATCCTCTATATCCTGAGGGGCATCCCAAAAGAATTGAGTAGGATTCTCAACAAGCTGAAAATAGTGGTTCTACTCGTAAGAAAATGAAAAAGAAACATAAAACTGTTGTAGAACCCTCTGAACCTGCTATAGATCCTAATAGTATATCTATCTCTGATGCTGAAACTGAAAGTGGTAATGAAGAAAATGAAGTTCCCAATGAAGAAAAAGTTGAAGGAACCTGAAAACCACACTAAGAATACTAAATACACCAAAGAAGATTTTATTGCTAAGAAACATGGTAGTGAAAGAGAACCTTGGGTCCAAAAACCTATGCCTTTTCCTGATAATAAACACAAGTCAAAGGAAGATGAACATTATAATAAGTTTTGTGAGTGGATGAAGCCTTTATTCTTGCAAATTCCTTTGACTGATGCTATTAAATTGCCTCCTTACTCAAAGTATATGAAGGACATTGTCTCAAATAAAAGGAAGATCCCTAATAAATAAATTTCTACTTTGCTTGCTAATTATTCCTTCAATGGCAAGGTTCCTAAGAAACTTGGAGACCTAAGGATTCCAACTATCCCTTGCTCTATTAAGAATAGTTATGTTAGAACTGCTTTGTGTGATTTGGGAGCTGGAGTTAGTGTTATGCCTTTCTCTCTCTATAAGAGGCTTCATCTTGAAAATTTGATACCAACTGATATATCTTTGCAAATGGCTGATAAATCTACCACTATTCATGTGGGTATATGTGAGGATGTACCCGTTCAAGTGGCTCATAATTGCTTGATATTAACTGATTTTGTTGTGCTTGAAATGCCTGAAGATGATAATATGTCTATTATTCTTAGGAGATTTTTTCTTAATACTGCAGGAGCTGTTATTAATTGTAATCAAGGAAAGGTGACTTTCAATGTTAATGACAAGGAACATACTGTCTATTTCCCCAAGAAGATTGAAAGGAATTATGGTTTGAATTCAATTGAACATGTTGAGGGCATTCAAGTTGGAGAAATATATTGTCCCATACCAAGAGAAAAATTTGAAACTATTATGATTGGGACCATTGCTATCAAGGTTGAGGTAACATAATCATTAGTGGAATACAAAGTTTTGTCTCATATGCAATTGTTTTGGTAGTAAGACTTGATCAACCTTGTTAACAAAAGGATTCCATTGAACAAAACAATGTTTTCATTATGATTATCTCCGTTATTTCTATCCTTTGCATTTTAGTTTTTTCTTTCATTTAGTTTTCTTTTTGTTGTTAGTTGCTTGTATGTTAGAGTGTCTTAGAACTTCTGTAGTTCTAGCTTTGTTGTGTCCTTGCATCATGTTTCCAAAAAATCCGTCTGTCAGAAAAAATCATTCTTCTATGCCTGAAAATGCCCAAAAATAAAGTGTCTCGAAAAATTTCAGAAAATTCATTTTAAATTTTTACGTGAAAAAAGGGGCAGAGGAGTACCTGGGAGGTACCAGGGGGCCCACCAGGTAGGCACACCACATGGTGTGGGCCACCCCTGGCCCCCCACTAGCTCTCTCACCTGCCACTTTCTTCTCTCTCCTGAGTAAGCTGCAGTTCATTGCTCAAAATCGTGTTCTTGCTGTGCTTGCTCTCGATTTTTTCGATCTCCTTGCTCAGCCCATCTTTCTTGCTGAAATTTGGAGCATTTGTTCCCTGGTATGTGACTCCTCCCCTTGTCCAAGTAGATTTGTGTTTAGTGGATTATATCTTGAGTATTTTGCTGCTATAGGTGACTGGTTATGAGAGCTTGTAAGCTTGTTTAATGCTTAGAGATATAGTTTTGATGCATGTTTAGGCCTCTTACAAGTCCCTATGAGTAGAATCCTTTATTATATTTACTTTGCAATCACTTGTTTAATAGGTGTTTAAATTTCAGAATAGAAGATGAGTGAACACCACCTAAACCAACATGACCTTTGGGTACCTGAGGTCATGAAGGTCCACCAGGAGGAGGAAGTTTTTCCCTCCATTTACCCATGCTCTGAGTTCATGAGAGCTGCAGGAATTCTACAAGATTTCCACACTTTGGTTTCTAATGCAGGGCTAGAGCACTTTTTGGAAGATGAACCTTGTCAACTTGTGAAGCTAACCATGTCTGTGATGCAGGATTTCCAATTTAGTCACTCTTTGCCTAACCCCATGGTCCATTACAAAATTTATAATATTGCTGTCAACCTTTCTCTTGATGATTTTTGTGCAGCTATTAAGGTACCTCAATGGGGATCATGTAGGAAGATTAAGGAGAGACCTGAACCACTCATGGATTTATATGCAGAAATTTGCCAAGGGAGTAGCTTCTCGAAGGAGAGTGGAAAAATCCATAACATTCATCTTCCCTCCATTCGCTACTTTGCCTACTTTATTGCCAAGTGTGTTCTTGCTAGGAAAACTGCCAGTAAGCTATCTTCGTTTGATCTAGCATTTATCTCTGCTGCTCTTAGACGAGATAGGTCTTACAACTTGGGTGCTCTGATAGCTTTCCGTCTTGCTTCTAACCGTGAGAAAGGTGGAATTTGTGGAGGCCTCATTGCTTCTCGTTTACTAGCATTGCATGGTTTAGTGTCTCATCATCTAGACCTACAGTTTCCCATAGAAAGGCTTGATCTTAATTCCATGATACAGCATAAATTTGTTTCCTCGTGGGCTAGTATGAGTGAGTTATCTTATGAAATAACCTTTCTCAAAGCTGGTTGGAGAAAGAGCAAGTCCGAGCGTGTTGTTCTTTTGCCTGCACCTATTTATTTTAACCTTGATAACAGGGAAGGATGGTCCCTCACTGAGGAGGAGCTTGACACGTACTTGGGAGAGCTCTCCCAATAGGAGCAGGACACTAGAAGGGAGGTCACGGATGATTCGGTCCAGCCCTCGAATGAGGGAGAATCTTCATATCAGCAGCCCGCTTATGATTGGGGAGCTTCTTCTTCTTCTCATGGGCCCAGCTACGACCACTCTTACCAAGATCCGCCCGCTTGGAACCCCTATTCGTACATGGATTGATACCCACTTAGGCCAAAAGCCTAATCTTGGGGGGAGGTACGCCGACACCGCACTCATCTTCATATCATGTTGCGTCGGTACTTTGTATATTCATGTTTTCGTTCTCTTTTTAGTTTTTGTTCTTCTTTTGCTTTTGCTTTCTAAAAACACAAAAAGACCAAAAATATTTTTGTTGTTTCTCTTTGGTTTGCTTCTTCTTTTTGCCTTGGTTTGTTTTTCCCTTTTTTGCTTTGTTTGAACTATTCAAAAAACCCAAAAAGATTTTGCTTTGTTTGTTCTTCCTTTTTGGTTCTTGTTTTAAAAATCAAAAACACCAAAAATATTTATTGCTCTTCTTTGGTTTTGTGAGTTTTCTACAGGGTTCAGCAGTCCTCAGTGGAATATTAGTTTCATATTATTATTCAAGCCACACAAGTGAAGAGCAATAATGAGTATTAATGACAACTTGAGGCGTGGTAAGAGGCTGGTAACGAACTCTATTTGTTTTTCATTTTTTTCTACATATACTCATCACTGTGGGCATGCTTAGTCTGTTTATGTAGAGTGTATGTTATCTTTGGATGCTTAGTAGTTCTTGCTTTCGTATGATTAGCTCCAGCTCGCTAATAGTTTGTAGCATGTCTTATGAATGTTTGCTTGCATTGCTCTATTCATAAATTGGTATGACACCGCGGTATCCTCCTCTGAATGTTTCATTTGATTGACTTGGCACATGCTCACACATGTACATGACTGTAATAATCAGTTAAGCCTCGATGAATTATTTTGCCTTAAGGATCTTGAATCACTTTCATGCCATGATTAGTCCTGTTTTGTTGCAAGCATGATTATGACAGCTATTGCTCTCTCGCTTGTCGCTCCCTTACTATTGCTAGCCTTCACTTCCACTGAGTATCTTACTCATGTTTCCAACTCCCTTAAACCAAATATTGCAAAGTGTCCACCATACCTACCTATTAGCATCATTTGCTACTTCCGTGCATATTCAGTATGCCTTATTTTCTTCCGAATAAAATGTTTGTTTGTTATGAGAAAATTAGTTAGTAAAGCTCTCACGAACTTGATGGCACACTTTATTTCCTGCACTTAATAAACCTGAACCATTGTAAACTCTCCATGAAAGTTATATGCTTGCAAATTATAGGATGGGGATTAGCAGAACCGTGCTTGTTGTCACGGGGAACGCTTTCAACACTTGTAAATATATACCCAGTTGATACCTTGCTCTTTTGTTTGCGGATCTTGTTGGTGTAAAATAAAAGGGGAGCTTGTAAGTCCATAGAGTTATGTATGTGTGTTAGAAAGCGCTGGTATTGGTCTAATCCATGCTGACATGGTGGAAACCTGCAGCGTAACCATAATGATATCTATGAAGCATTCTTCTTATAAAAAAAGGAGAGAGAGAGCTATTGAGAAAAATAAAAAAAAGAGATTTATGAAAAGAGGAAAGAGAGAAAAAACACCATTTTCCCATGGTAAATAAGAAGATTGCTGAGATACTCATTGTCTGCTTGCCTTGTCATTTTGATATGGGGATTCTTCCGTATCATCGGGAAAGGGTACCCCGTTGGCGGTTCTCAATGCTACGCACATACTTACGATGATAAGAACTTACCAGTAACTAAAGTTGAGTATCATGAGGAGCGGCCCTCGTACGCAACAGACATGGGATTTTTAGTTTATAGTCTGTCAAGCATATAACTCAGATTGGACCTCACTTTCACCTTAACCACATTAAAGATGCTTATAACAGGGGCAATGAGAGCTCAAAGCTAATGAGTACCATACTTTCAGCATTTGGAAGACTTTCAACTTATTCAAAACCTTTCTTTTACTTGTTGAGTCTCCACATATTCTCTAAGCACCTTTTTGAGAGCATAGTTGTCATTCTTTGTGTTTGTCTCATTGCTTGATTATTTATGTTATGACTTTGATGCTTGTATCCTTGATATCTTTACTTCTAGTCATCACTTGAACTTCAGAGGTGCCTTGACATTCATAATCAAAGGCAAACGAGATACCACTTTATCATACCTTTTTATGAGCATTGTAATGTTGCTTACGTTTATACTTCATGCCACTTATTATTTTTGAGTTGGAATCTCTTCATAGCTTGCAATTACTATTAAGTAGACTCAATTGCATACTTTTTATTATGAACTGTCTAAGTAGTTGATCACATTGCTGAAAATATTTACGTCTTATGAAGCAAATGTGTTCGTGAAAGTTCTTTTATCGCACTCAGTTTTTAACTTAATTGCTTAAGGACAAGCAATAAGCTAAGCTTGGGGGAGTTGATACGTCCAAAACGTATCTACTTTTTCGAACACTTTTGCTATTATTTCTCCTCTATACTTGTGTGATTTGGATACAACTAACTTGTGACGCTGTTTTGTTTCAGAATTGCCTTAGTGTCTACTTTTGTGCGGAAAATCAACTATCGTGAAAAATCCGGAAAATATGCCAAAATCCTATTTCACCCAAGACTCAGAGCGAATCTGAGGCGGAGAAGAGCCAGGTGGCCACACCACCACAGTGGCGCAGGCCGTGGCAGGCGCGCCAAGGGTGGTGTGGGCCACTGCACCCTCGGCCTCTCTTCACCTATAAGGAGCCTTGACCTAAAAACTTGTGGCGGCGTTTTCCATAAGGAGTTCCGCTCACCACCACCCAGATTCCACAAAAGCGGCACTGAAACTCCGCTACGCAACTCGCCGAGACGGAAATTGGAGGAGATCATCGCCATCATCATCACCATCGCTCCTCCATCGACCATCCATGTTTCCCCATCTATGAGTGAGTAATCCCCAGTAGGCTATGGGGATGGTAGGGATTGGATGAGATCGTTCATGTAATGGCATCAGATTGTTAGGGCATGGTGCCTAGTATCTTTTATTAGTGCTTTATGACTGTGTTGCGACTTGTTCTGCTTAATGCTTGTCACTAGGGCCCGAGTGCCATGATTTCAGATCTGAACATGTTATTGATTCATTATGATAGTATTGTTTTTGGTCTTATCTACAAGTTGTATACACACATTGTTATCCGGAACCAATGGCCCTGAAGTGACAGAAATCGGAATAACCGGAGGGAATGGCTTTGATGTGAGGATCACATGTGTTCATGGAGTGTTAATGCTTTGCTCCGGTGCTCTATTAAAAGGAGCACCTTAATTGCTAGTAGTTCCCTTGAGGCCCAGCAAACAATTTGGCGGGACAAAGATGTTGTGCAAGTTCTCATTGCGAGCACGTATGACTATATATGGAACACATGCCTACGATTATCTAGTACTTGGATGTTTTATCTTATTTATCTGCAATTGCCCTATGTTCTGATTGCTATGTGAATTGTCTTGTCCATGCAACGCTCGTCCATCCATCCCTATGCCTACCGCACTTGAATCCTACTTTTTTTCTGCTATTGTTACTACTGTCTTTACTTTACTACTACTGCTACTTTACTATTCCTACTACAAAACTATTGCTACTGATAAACTGCTGTGAGCAAGATTGTTTCCAGGTGGAGCTGAATTGACAACTCAGTTGTTAAGGCTTATAAATATTCTTTGGCTCCCCTTGTATCGAATCAATAAATTGGGTTTCACTTCCCTCGAAAATACTGCGATACACCCCCTATACTTGTGGGTCATCACCTCTGACTATGCCGCCCTCGGGTGGCGTGGTACCATGATCTACTTCGCCATCCTCATGCATCGACGGCCTCGGCTTTCACCACGTCATCTCCTACGACGCGGATCGCTGCCGTCTACACATGGTCTTCATCATGTCGTCGGGTCTTCCTCGCCTACTTCGAGCACCACCGCCGCGCTTCACAAGGTAACCTGCAGGGCGCTCTCTCGCCGTCGCAGGTCCCGCCGACTACCCATCGCCACTCTAGGCATCCAGCATGACTAACCCAGGTCGCCGCTGGTTTCGCCGCCTTCTACGTCTTTGTCCACTACAACTTTGCCGCCAGCATCATCGCCTCGTCTCCGACTACACCACCTGCTACTCTACTCCGACAACCGCTTACAGCGTCGTCATCTCTCCCTTAGCCGCTCTGCGTGTCGCAACCGCTCTGGAGGCTTCCTCTGCTAGTCTTTCTGACATGGCGGCAAGTTCATGATGGTCCCCGCCCCCGCACACGGTACTGGCAACACCGGGAGTGCCTTCGTCCCTGACACGTTTCCGAGTCTAGCAAGTTCGGATCGGCGCCTCGTCTTCATCGGCTTCGACAACGTCTTCTTCGATCGACCCTACGCGCCTCGGCGCGTCAGCGACGAAGTTCTTCTTTGCATACTCGGTTCTGACAAAACCGGAGTGTGCGTTCGTCCCTGACGTGCACCTAGTTCTAGCAAAATTATGGCCGCACCTCGTCCTCGACGGCTCGGACTGCATCGACTTCAGTATCGACACCCTCAACGACTGCCTCGACGCGTCTCCGTCATTCTCCTCGCACGCTATGCGCATGCGGCTTCAAGTGCGGCTACCTCGACACCGGCATCCCCGACCACGACATCGACCAAAGTGACCCATCGCACGGCTACCTCGACCATGACACCGCTTCACGCTCTCGGCTCCCTCGACATCGGCACAAGGGCTATCACCTCGCCTGAGAATCTCACCAGCTTCCTCTATAGTCCAAGTTACCATGACATGACACCGTCCACGACATTCCCGCTCGGACTGCAGGGGATGTCAGCCTACTGGATGCTACTTCGGTTTATCTCCAGCCTGACCGTCCGCGACGTTCCAGTTGTTCACGACGCTACCGGGGGAGTGTTAGAGTATTAGATATATACGGTTGTTACGGTAGTTTAGATAGAGTTAGGATTTGTTTATGTAGAGTCCTAACTTGACTCGTACTCCAAGATAATCCTCTGTACGCCTATATATACTCGTCCATGAGGCTCAATAATATATCCATCATATTCCGTCAAACTCATACTCTTTCAATACGTATTGGTCCAAGGTGTACTAGTCTATGGGTTCTGGGCTAGAAAATAGTCCTGACCTGAAGGACATGAGAAGGATACTATATGTCAGTTACTACGACTTGCCTCCAAATCTTAAGGCTTGCCTACTGTACCTTAGTTTGTATCCAGAGGATTATAGTATTGAAACCAAAGAATTGATATGGAAATGGATAGGCGAAGGATTTATCCATGAAGAGCACGGAAAGAGCTTGTATGAAGTAGGAGAGGCTTACTTTGATGAGCTTATTAACAAAAGCTTGATCCAGCCCATGGATATCAATACTGCCAATAAGGCAAGCTCTTGTCGTGTGCATGATATGGTGCTTGATGGTATCGCTTCGTTGTCAAACGAGGAGAACTTTTTGACAACATTGGGTGGTCAGCAGCCCGGGTCAGTACCAAGCAAGGTTTGTCGGCTATCTCTGCAAACCAGTAAAGAAGAGGATGCCAAGCAAATGCCATCCATAAGCTTGTCCAGTGTGAGATCACTTACTGTTTTCAGTACAGCCCTGTCACACCCGCCCCTTGCCGATATGATTGTTGACATGAGGATTGATCGATTGCATGAATTCCAGAACAGGGAGAGAAGCAGAGAGAGGAGAGCGAGCAGAGTTTGGATTCTATTCCATTCTTCAGACTTGATCGATGCCTTCGCATCGCAGCCACAACTTCATATCATCACCAAGCCAAACGGCGGGCCCACTGTAGCCAGCCCACGGCCCATGTCCGTTGAGCCCAGAGTGCCATAATGCACAGGCATGACATTACTGCCCCCAAGCAATGGATCGCTCAGGTTGCAGCACTGTTGAGCTCCAACTATGAACCTGGTGGTAACCGTATAAACCCTTGACGACTTCCCAGTCTTCTTCCAGCTTTTATTAATGAATTGATTGGAGGAGTGATACGAGTACATATCTTTAAGTGTGAGTTTCCACATGTTCTTGCTTAGTACAGAATATTCATCCTATCATGGAAGAGCCTCCAAAATACATGGATTCCATTGTTTGTACTGAAGTTTGTTTGCAGAAGTGGGCACTGAACAGAAATCCTGAATTCCAGACCGAATGCCCATTTTGATGCTATATTCAGCAATGTCTAATGCAATTCCTTTGAAAGCATATCTTCTTACCACTGCCCTAGCCGTATCTCCTTGGTTCCTAGAACAAAAATCACTCCAACGACTGAGTAAGCATGTACAGCTAGTAGAAGCACGGAACTGAAATGAGTACTGAAGCAACACATAGATTGCTGGAGGAATCATCTCAGCATCATAGTAACAACTAAGGTTTTCAGAGGATTGTGCAGTACTAGCAAATAAGTAGTGCTGCCAGCTAGGGTGCCACTATTGAGTAGATGGTAGGATAATTTTCAATTCACACTCAAGGCATTGCACATTCCCATGGATGGCCTGCTTGAACTGGCTATATTTTTCATTCATTAAGACACGTATGAGATCTCTGAACAAGAACTGGATTTTCAGTATAACCATGCAACACTCTATAACGTCAAGCTTTGTCTGCCTTACTCGTGTGCTAAAAAATCCATGAATAATCTGACACGGTCGATACCAAGCCTGCTTCGCCTGAAGTATTCCACTGAAGCTCAGAATATTTGTACATTGGACAGTCCAAGCTTCTTTTCCTTCCATGGTAGATAGTAGGAAGCACATCGGAGCATCTTGCATATATTTTGTTGACAAGCAAACTAAGCTCATATGCATATTATATCATAGACTGGAAGCACTTCTATCTCATGGCAACACCCTCGTGAGCACAAGAGAATCATCTTTCACTTCAAACATTCTGGGGTAAATTAAATTTACTTGTATAGTTGATATGCCCGGATCCCACAGCCTGGCAATTCCACGAAGTTGTTGCACGATGTCTCGCTGTAAATCATATTGATGCTCACAGTTTCCTGGACTAAAGCCACTTAATCTCCACGCTAGAATTTTACCCAACACATGATCCACGCTATTGGTTGTGCTGCTACTTCCCTCAAACGCTTCAGCAACAGTATGTACGCAAAGCTCCAGAAAATATGACATGCCACCCACATGAGTGAGCACCTCGTCTGACTTCCAAACGTCTTTAAGAATTATTGCATCACACACCTTATCTGTTACATCCATAACATGTTCCAAAAATAGAGTTGAGCTTCTGATATCAGTGAAGATCTTGTGTGAGTCATCCTTGGCCAATGGTTCTGCCAGATGTTGTATGTCCCCAAACTCACATTAGACCACAAGAATTGCTGCATATATGCGCCTTCATGTTGAGCCTCATCTTGTCGCTCCTCATTGCACATTATATCCTTGACTTTTGATGCCATTAATGTTCCATCTATAGGCTCCACAGCCAGCTCCATGAATAGCGATAAGCCTCCAACAATAGTGAATACATCATCCTCGGACTCCATTCAACGCAGTTCAGAGAGCACCATCTCTGCAGGTTCTACACAAGGCTCTAGGAACAATGATACACCTCCAATATGGTTTAGAACCTCTTCATAACTAGTGGAAGTGGGCTCTGGCATCTGAGTTACAACCCCCACGCTAGCCTCACACCACCTCAGTTGTTGCTCGACTGTATTGTGTGTCTTGGAATCCCCAGCAGCAAAGTGTGCTTCCACGGAGGTCATGAACTGGGGCCAATCACCAACAGGTTGATGCAACCTGTGTGCATGATGCCAATCGGCAGCGATACCATCCATGTGCAGTGTGGTAGAAGTGACCCACATGCATTCATGTATATTGAATGTCTTGAAGAATTCAAGGCACCTATCTCGTCAAAGCCGTGGTTTTTCCCCGGTAAAATGAGGGAAGGAGATCTGCGGAAGAAGTGGACTCCGAACTGTGGGTTGCTCCTCCACTTGACAAAGAGGACCGCGAGTCGTGTTGACGTCAACGTTGCAAGCTGGTGCACCAAGAACATCTGGACGCCTTGTGCGGACATGCGTCGAATAGCCTGCGGGCATGTTCATGCCGGCCCTGCACACACCTTGCCGCGTGCAGTTCCCAACACCATATGAAGTCGTAGCAGAGAAGTGTGTGTTTTACTAACTGGGAACACGAGCTCACCATGGCCACTGTCGACGTAGTATCCAGGACCTTTTGTCAAACACCTGGTGGGCATGGCAGAGGCGATGACAGCGTCCGGGTGCGGAGCACCAGCAACCGCGACCAGGTGTGTGGAGGTGAGAGAGGGATAAGAAGACTTGGTCTCCGGCTGTTCCTGTAGTCGATCCGGCGCGAACAGCGACATGGTCGTGGTGGCAAACAGAGACGCGGCGGCCGTCTGCCATTCCTGCTCCTTGATGCCCAAACGCCATGCACAAGAAGCCAGCAACGTACGTGACTCATTGAGGCTAGCCGTGATGGATGTTAGCCTCGCCTCCATTGTTGCTTCCGCCTCACCCATCGCCTCCACAACCACAAGTGAAAACCAAATCGAATCAGCCTAAGAATTGGGGATTTTTTGGGGGGGATTTTTTGTGGACGGGAATTTGTGGAAGGAACCTTGCTCTGGATACCAAATTGTCACACCCGCCCCTTGCCGATATGATTGTCGACGTGAGAATTGATCGATTGCCTGAATTCCGGAACAGAGAGAGAAGCAGAGAGTAGGGTTTGGATTCTATTCCATTCTTCAGACTTGATCGATGCCTTCGTGTCGCAGCCACAACTTCTTATCATCACCAAGTCAAACAGCAGGCCCACTGTAGCCAGCCCACGGCCCATGTCCGCTGAGCCCAGAGTGCCATAATGCACAGGCATGAGAAGCCCTCAGTTTGTTGCCAGCACTTTCAGGTTTTCCTATCCTTCGCACATTGGATTTAAGTGGTTGTGAGGGAGTGGATAGTAATCATTTGAAGGATATTTGCAGTTTACTTCACCTGAGGTATCTGAGTCTACGAGGGACATCTATCACTGTTCACTGATATTCCGAAGGAGATCGGCAAACTACAGCTTCTACAAGTGCTAGACATAAGGTCTAGGAAAATATTGAAAACATTGCCATCAACCTTTGTTCAGCTAAGACAACTAGTGTTGGTTGACATTGGTAATAGAATGGTCTCTATGTTGCTTCTAAGATCGATGTCCTCCTTGCCCTCTCTCTTGATGGGGATATGCCAAAAGGGGTATGCTCAGCAGTAGGTTTCGAGTGGACCGGAAGGCCCACGAGTACGCCTGAAGGACAGCGACTGGACTCTGAGGAAAGAAGAGGCCCATCGACTGGCGACTGGAAGCCCAGGCGTAGCGAGCAGTCGGATTAGGTCAAAAGCTCCCAGATCCTTATCTTGTTCGGGGACAACTTGTAAACCCGGGGAGGTGCTTCATATATAAACCTCCCTAGGGTATCGTAGATATTCACGTTCCATCATACACCCCCTCAAGCGACTCGGCCTTGCCTCGCCACCCCACCTTCGCTCTCTCATAATCTAACCTAGCAGGAGTAGGTCTTTACCCTCCGGGGAGCCGAACCTAGGTAAACCCTTGTGCATCTGCCCCTATCTCGCACCGCAGATGGCCGTCAACTCTTCCTCATGAAACTCTCAATCGCTGCCTATGGCAGCGACTGCCGGCTATTTCCGACGCTGGCGCCACCGTGGGGATAGCGGACTGGCCGAGTTCTTGGCGAGACCTACTGTCGATCGAGCGGCCATTCGCCATCGGCCGCATGATCGCCTTGGCGGGATCTTGCGATCCGCCAATACCACATCCCGGCGTCGCGCCCGGTCACACACGCCGCGGTGATGCCGG
The DNA here is from genome assembly GCA_023614405.1 of Avena insularis. Taxonomy (NCBI): domain Eukaryota; kingdom Viridiplantae; phylum Streptophyta; class Magnoliopsida; order Poales; family Poaceae; genus Avena; species Avena insularis. Next base: position 162,301,605 of record CM042696.1, read on the forward strand.
TCGGCTCCATCAACCTCTTCGTCGGCTTTATCGGCGCGGTCGACCCAGCCGCGACCATGATCATCGGCGGATCGCCTCCACACCGTGATCTGCTTTCGGAGGAGCAGGTCCGCTCTATCAGGGGCCTCGTCACCGAGTATGACTCGGCCGCTAGCGACGCAGTCGAGACCAACGTCGCCACCAACGACGACGCCCTAAACGATGACGCCGACTCTGCGACCCCTGCATCGGCCAACGGATCCATCACCGCCGCGTCACGGGAGGACTCCATCACGCGAGTCTCCAACCTCAAGATTTCGAGGATCCTTCCATCGGGATCTTGAATCGACTCGCCGGAATCCCCCGAGGATCTTCGTGCCAGATCCAATCGCTTCAACGCAGTTTACATGGCGGGTAGCACGGCCGCCCCGCCAGATCCATTATCCACGTCGATTCCGCCGACCGCAATGGCCACGGAGGTGGAACAAGCCCGCCTGCGGCTCCAGGAGGCGCAGCGCAACGAACTCGCCGAGCGCGAGAAATACCGCCTCGAACGAGAGACGGCGAAGGAGCTGTCACTCTATCACCAGCGCGCGCCGGGACCCGCTGAACCCGATGTTGAGCGCGTCTGAACTTCAACGACGGCGACCCACGCGCGCCACCGAAGCGCGAACACGCAGCCGGAGGAAACCCGCAAGACCACCACCGGCGAATGGGGCCCCTCCACCACCCATGGGCCGTGCGCCCCCACCTGACCAACCACGGATCATCATCTCGCCTCAAGCTCGGGACGCCAACGGGCTACCACTGTACTCCACCCCGATGGACAACGTCGTCGCGGCCAACGCCGCGATCGCCAACCTCAATGTCCAAGGCGACGGCGCTACAGATCTAGTACGCCAAGGCCCTACTTGTCAGGGTCATCGAGCAACAAGCCGCGGGAGTCGATCCGCGTGGGCGGATGTATTCCGCTTCGCCGCCAGCGGTAATCAGCGGCAGCTAATGCGATAGGGAGGACCCCAACAACAACCAACCGCGGGACAACGGGAACGACGGCGGCTTCGGAACCGCTGTCGGGTCGCTACATACCTTCACCGGGCTCGGCACCAAGCGTGAGAAGAAGGTACTCACCCACGCGGTCGCCGTCATTGCGGTGACGCAAGTCGACATCCCCCGCTTCCTAAACTGGTCCGAACAGAGCATCACCTGGAGTCGCCAGGACCACGCGCCAAGAATCGAGTATCCAGGGCGAGTCGCCCTGGTGGTCAGGCCAAAGGTGGCCGACTACTGGCTGCCCAAGACACTGATGGACGGTGGGAGCTCCATCAACATCCTGTACCTCGACACCTTCAAAAGGCTCCAGCTACCAGAAACAGCCATCGAGCCAACACTGACGACCTTCCATGGCATCGTCCCCGGTCGGAAGGCATACCCGATCGGGAAGGTGATGCTGCCAGTCACCTTCGGCACCCCGGAAAACTACCGCACGGAGAGGATCGTCTTCGAGCTGGTAAACTTCGCGATCCCTACCATCGCGTCACAGGCCACCAGCATTCGCAAAGTTCATGGCGACCACACTACGCCTACAATATGATGAAGCTAACCGGGCCGAGCGGCATCATCACCGTCCACGGCGACCCCGATATGGCCGTGGAATGCGAGGAAAAAGGCGCCGAGCTCGCCGACGTCGTCATCACCGTGAAGACTGACCACGCGGAGGAGCTCGCGAAATACGCGGGCAACATCAACAAGGATGATCCCACCATCCTGAAGAAACCGATCGCCGCGAACTCCACGTTCGAGGCGACCACGCACACCCGCACCATCGAGCTCGTCCCAGGCGACTCCAGCCAGACGGTCACCATCGGGGCGCATATGAGCCCCGCATAGGAAAGCGCGCTCATTGGGTTCCTCCGTGAGAACCGCGACATCTTTGCATGGAAGCCATCTGACATGCCAGGTGTCCCGAGGGAACTCGCTGAGCACAAACTCAATGCCGACCCCAAAGTGCCACCAGAAAGCGATCGCCTGACCCTTCAACGAAGAGCGCCGTCGAGCAATCACCGAGGAGGTCCAGCGCCTGCTAGCTGCAGGCTTCATCCTGCCAATTAAGTACTCCAAGTGGCTGGCAAACCCAGTCCTGGTCCTCAAAAAGAATAACACCTGGAGAATGTGTATAGACTACACCAACCTCAACAGCGCCTGCCCGAAGGAGGAGTTCGTCCTACCGCGCATCGATCAGATCATCGACTCGACCGCGGGATCGGAGTCGCTGTGTTTCCTCGATGCTTACTCTGGTTACAACCAGATCAAGATGGCGGTCGAAGACGAGGAGAAGACGGCGTTCATCACGCCATTCAGCGCGTTCTGCTACACGGCCATGACATTTGGCCTCAAGAACGCAGGCGCCACATATCAGAGGTGCATACAGGAGTGTCTAGCGATCCAAATTGGCTATAACATCCACGTCTACATCGATGACATGGTCGTAAAATGCACCCGCCAGGACGATTGGCTCGCCAACCTAGCAGAAACCTTCGCAAACCTGCGGAGGTACAACATCAAGCTGAACCCCGGAAAATGCACCTTCGGCGTACCCACCGGACAAATTCTGGGGTACGTAGTCTCCAAGCGAGGCATTGAGGCCAACCCCACCAAGATCGACACCATCGCGCGACTCGGGAAACCCGAGTGCCTACGCGACGTCCAAAAGTTGGCAGGACGAGTCGCGGCTCTCAGTCGCTTCATCCCCCGACTAGGCGGGAAGGCAATGTCCCTATACCGCCTGATGCGCAAGAACCCAACGTTCCAATGGGACGCAGAGGCCGACAACGCACTGAAAGCACTCAAAGAAGTGCTACTCACGGCACCACTACTCGCCGCGCCACTCGACAGAGAGACAATGCTCGTCTACGTCGCGGCCTCCAACCGGGTCGTCGGTGCCGTGATGGTCGTAGAACGACAAGAAGAGGGCAAGGAGCACCCCATACAGCGCCCAGTATACTACATCAGCGAAGTCTTAACAGACTCACGACAGCGCTACCCACAATACCAAAAACTGGTGTACGCGGTATTCCGAGCATAGCGACGACTCCCGCACTACTTCCAGGAGCACCCAATCACGGTGGTATCCTCCGCGCCCCTGCAAGACATCATACGCAATCGCGATGCGACTGGGCGAGTCGCCAAGTGGGCCATCGAGATCGGCGTCCACAACATCAAATACGAGCCCCAAAAAGCGATCAAGTCGCAAGCCCTGGCCGATTTCCTCGCCGACTGGGAAGAGGCACAGCAGCCAGAGAAGCTCCCATACCTCCACTAATGGTCGCTCCACTTCGACGGCTCCAAGAACGCCGATGGCGCGGGGGCTGGGGTCATACTGACCTCCCCCAAAGGAGACAAGCTCCGCTACGTACTCCACCTCAACTTCAAACCCTGCACCAACAATGTGGCGGAATACGAGGCCCTCCTCCACGGCATGAGAGCCGCCAAGGAGATGAACATCAATCGCCTACGATGCTACGGCGACTCCGACCTAGTCGCCGGCCAAGTGGCCGGGACATGCGACGCTGTTTCCCCAACAATGATAGCGTACCGCCAGGCCGTCGACCAACTGGGAGGACACTTCGACGGCTACTCCGTCGAGTGGATCGACAGGCGTAAAAACAAGGAGGCGGACGCCCTTTCCCGCATCGAGTCGGCTCGACAGGCGCCACCAGTAGGCGTCTTCCTCGACATCATCCACAAGCCCTCCGTCAGCCCACCGAAGGAGATCGACGTCGGGATCCCACTACAACCAGAACCGGCCTTAGTCGCCATGGTCGTGGAACCTAGTGACTGGACAGCGCCATACGTCGCCTTCCTGGAACAAACTCCTACCAAGCAGCAAGACAGAGGCGCGAATGATCGTACGCCGCTGCAAATCCTTCGTCATCATCAACGGCGAGCTCCACAAGCGCAGCGTGACCGGCGTGTTCCAGCGTTGCGTACAGCCAGAGGAAGGTCGCAAGATCCTCCAAGACATCCACACCGGCGACTGCGGCCATCACGCCGGTGCCAAGTCGCTAGTCGCCAAGGCCATGCGGCACGGTTTCTACTAGCTCACCGCACACGCCGACGCCACCGACGTTGTCCAAAGATGCGTCGGATGCCAGAAGTACGCCAACCAGACACACCTTCCTGGTTCGGCGCTCAAGACAATCCCCATCACGTGGCCATTCGCCGTATGGGGCATGGACATGGTCGGCCCGTTCAAGAAGGCCCCATCGGGCTTCACTCACCTCCTGGTCGCAGTTGACAAGTTCACCAAATGGGTGGAGGCCAAGCCGATCAAGAAGTGCGATGGCAAGACGGCTACCAAGTTCCTCCGCGAACTCATCTACCGGTACGGCTACCCACACAGCATCATCACAGACAACAGCACCAACTTCGCCAAGGGGGCCATGGCGGAATTCTGTGAGGAGCACGACATATGACTCGACCTCGCATCGGTCGCCCACCCGGAATCAAACGGCCAAGCAGAGCGCACCAACCAGAGCGTCCTCCACGGTCTCAAGCCGCGACTACAGGTGCCCCTCGAGCGCACCCCAGGATGCTGCGTCGACGAGCTCCCCTCTGTGATATGGGGGATCCGCACCTCCGTCAACCGATCAACCGGGTTCACGCCTTTCTTCATGGTGTATGGCGCCGAGGCCGTAATGCCAACAGACCTGGAGAACGACTCCCCTCGAGTCGCCAACTACGTCGAGGCGGCCAACGAAACCGCCCGCCAGGACAGCGTCGATCAACTCGACGAAGTATGTGACCTGGCTCGCTGTCGCACCACCATATACTAGCAAGGACTTCGTCGATATCATAGCCGCCGAGTGTGAACTCACACCTTCTAGGAAGGCGACCTGGTCCTACGACTGGTCCAAGACAAGAATGGCATGCACAAGCTATCCCCCCATGGGAGGGGCCATTCGCCATAGGCCGAGTCCTTGGCAACGATGCCTACTACCTCATCGACATACGGGGTGATGGCCAATTGGAGGTCGGGAGGCCATGGAATGTAAACCTCCTCAGAAAGTTCTATACTTAGAACCTCACACTGTACTCCATCGGCATATATAATGAAATTCATTCGGATCGCACAAATTGTGTCCACTCGCCATATTCTTGTGCCACTCGCACTCGTACATGCTAGCAATACGCTACTTACGGAAGTCAACCTCTGGTCGGCGGCGGCAAGTACGCACAAGGCAAAGACGCACCGAAAAATTCGGGCCTTGGGTCATCCACGAAAAACACCAACCTGGAGCCGCCATTGGAGTCGCCTAGCCTGGCCGCCGCCGGCAAGACATCAATACGCTTCTCAGCGTCATCTCCCACCCTCGCGCAAAGCGACTCGAACGGTTAAGTACCACGCACGGGGACTCCGCAAAATGGAGACCCCACGCGTCTCGGGAACACACCTAGTAAGAGAGCTGCCTAGGGCTCGCCAAGCGACTGGCTCTTCGAGCCAGGGGAGGAGACGCGTTACAAACAACGCATTCATAACCTGTAACAGGATCACGACCAATACGGTCTAGCACAACGCTCGGGGACTCGTTCACAAACGAACCTCACTCGCACTCGGGGACTCGCCGCTCAGAAGACGCGAGGGACAAAAACAAACGCGAAAACAAAGCAAACACATAGAAATACACAGTCGAGTTATACCCCATTAAAGGGCGGACGCGCTCGGGGACTCGCTCAAATTGATGAACAAAACACTGCCTTAATAATAACACAAGTCGACCAAGTCCCTGTGACACGGATTACAAAAATCATACAAACGTTCGCCACTTGGCATCTATTACAACTTTTACATTTGCTCACTCTACAGGCCCAGACGAAGAAGAAGCGCCACCACCCTTGACGCGCACAAAGGGCTGTCACGGGTTCGTCGGGTACGTGGTCAGCGACTTCGCCAATGACGACCGGAAGGGCTGCTCCGACTTCATGTCGCGGTGCTCCGGCTCGGGGTCGCCAGGCGCCAACACCGTCTCCTGGTACGGCAGCAGATCCCCCATCGCCAAGACACGATCGGCATAAGGAGTGGCCTTCGCGGTCAGCTTCAGCACCTCCGACATCTCCACCGTGCCGGTCGCCGAGGGATAGCCACTCGTGACATCGTCAAGATCGAAGTCGTCGGGGAAATGCGCGAGACCCAAGCTCAACACCGTGGCGGCCCCGCGTCTGAACGCCGAGCGCGTCATCCACTCCACAACCGCGGGCACCTCCTCCAGATAGCGCCACACCTCCGTGAGCCCCCCAGGGATGACTTCGGTGGGAGACATGCCCTGAAAACCCGCCTGGACACACAACGTCGAGGCCGTGGCCGCATTCACCACGGCAGTTACGCACTGCAAGGCAGTATAAGTCTGCACCACCGGGTCGCTTTGGCCTACCACAGCTGCAAAGTCAGACGTCAGTGAAACAATGAAACCCCCAAAGCAGGGACCCGACAAAAGGCTAAGGCAATGACAGAAACTCACCAAGCAGCTTGCGGGAATTCTCCTTGACGTGCTTCTCCAACGCGGCCTGGTCGTTATGAAGTCCCACGATGATGGAGTCTGCGGCCTTGCGTTCCTCTTCAGCGGCAGCGACGGTAGTCTTCGCCCGCTCTTCCGAAGAAATCGAAGCCGCCTTAGCATCCTCCAACTCCTTGACCAAGGAGGCCACTCGCTCATTCGCCACGTCTAGTTCGGCGAGTGGGACATACCCCTCACGCGCTTTGGAGACCTCAGCTGGGAAACTGTCTGCAAGTGAAGATGTCAGAGTATTGCATAAAACCAGCTCACAACAAGTAAAGAAGAACAACGCCAAACACTCACAGATCCTCTCCTGAAGCCGCCGGTTCACCTCGTGCGCCTCACGCAAGTCACGCTCCAGGCGCTCTCGCGCAGCCTGCCAATCAGTCGACTCCCGCTGCAACCCCTACAAAACAACAAGACCAGCTAAGCATCGGAGAAGGAAGAAAAAACTAAAACCAGTTCCCAGCCGCTGAAACTCAGCGACTAGGAACTCGGGGACTGGAGCAAGAAGAAAAAATTAAGACCAGTTCCCAGCCGCTGAAATTCAGCGACTAGGAACTCGGGGACTGGAGAATATAGGAAGATAAAGACAATTCCCAGCCGCTGAAATTCAGCGACTAGGAATTCGGGGACTGGACATACCTGAATGGCAGCACCAAGCATCTTGTGAAGTTCAGCAGCGTCAGTCGACGGGACCGTGAAGGAGGTGCGCCCGCGGCGGGCCTCAATCTCCGCGTCCATGATTTCTGGAAACTGCGGAGATTGCGCATCCGCACCACCTGGAAACCCCCTCGCCATAAAGCGAGGGAACGTCGCCGACGCCCTGGCAGGGGCGCTGGCCATCGAGACCGGCACCTCCGGCGCGGATGCAGCTGGCGCTGGCTCTGACCGCGTCGCCGCCCCCTCTTCGACGAGCGGTGCAGCGACTGGTTCCATGGCGCTCCCCCCGGTCGCGGCGGAGTCGGTGCCGCCTCTCTGTTTCTTCACGACTTCAGCAGACGCGACATCGTCGGAGGCCTTCCTCTTCCTGGGAAGATCACCTTCTCCCGCGACAGTGGCCGGGGGAATCTTGGCCACCGAAGGGCGACCAATCTTCTTAGCCCCCGACCTGCATGAGCCTTTCTAATCAGCACAACCACGACACGAAAGGTGCAAAGCAAATTGGGACAAGGAAGTATAACTTACTTGGCGACTGGAAGAACGCGAAGACCGATACTGATATGGGCAGGCTTGACCAACTCGGGACCCAGCTTGCGACTGAGCCCCCGCTCGAATACGTCCGAAGCCCACGAAACCGAAGGCTTCCTTGATGACGAAGCCGCAGTCGCCGGGATCTCCGGCTCCGACGCCACTGCCTTTGATGACAACGGCGACTTGGGCGGCACCACGTCGGTGGCTTCTTGGCTTGGGACCCCCGAGGTCGACGGCGTGATCGAAGCCAGGGGCGCCTCTACCACCACCTCCGTGTCCTCACCCTCCAACCCTTTCGTCGGGATTGCGACCCTCGGGACCTTGTGCGAGACTTCAGGAGACCCTTCGCCGTCGGAGTCGTCGTCAATTCGAACACCAGCAGCGACTGACGGTGTGCGGCCTTTTGCCGGCGACTTGGGCCGGTGTGGGGGCTTCAAAGGCGTAGCGGTGCGCTGGGACGTCTGCTCCTGGGCAACCTCGTCGCCTTCTTCGAACTCATCCAGGCTGCGGCTCGCTTCGACCTCTCGCTGTTCCTGCATTCGGGTCTTGCGAGCCACAGGCGCTTGGGGAGCGACCTCTTCGTCTTCCCCGTCGCTATCGGAAGGATCCCCCTCGGAATCTTCCTCCAGCTCCTGGGGGACTTCTTCATCGAACGGAGGGAGCCAACCCTCCAATACCTGAAAAAGCTGAGAACCACTGCGAGTCAAAAACGTGACAAGCGAAAAGAATGAAATTGGAATACGAACGGAGCGATTGGAAAGAAGACTTACTGTAGGGGCTTTGTTCTTCACGGGAGTATACGGGGCGACTCCGACCGCCGCACCCGTGAACTCCGTGTCGGTGATCTTCTTCAGGGCGACCTTGTAATCTTCGGCCTCCCACGACTCCTTGCTGGTGCGAGATGGATCAAGCTTCCCGTTGTACTCGTACATCCAGTGTGGACGAGCCGCCAGCGGAACCAGGTGCCGCCCGAGCCAACAATTGTAGAGGTTGATCGGAATCAACCCCTGGTCCTTTAGCTTCTGGATCTGATCCATCATTTCCGCGACAGCCATCCGCTGATCTTCAGGGAGCTTCTTTGGCGCCATCGGACGGGCTTGCTCCTCCGCGAATTCAGGAAGGGAGACCTCGCCGGAGGGAGTAGCTTCCTTGACATAGAACCAGCTTTTCTTCCACTCGCTGGCGGCCTTCTTCGGCATGAGGAGCTTGACGAAGTTGGCCTTTGGCTTCAGCTGGAAGGTGTAACACCCTCGAATCGGCCCTATGCAAGTTTTAATGCTTCCCGCTAAACCCGCATAGAAACGATTCAAGGACGCCCACCAGACACTTTCGTGCGGGTGGAAAACGAAGTAATACCATTACACAATAGTCCTCGATGGGACCCACAGAACAGATATATATACAACAACGACTCCATGAGTCAAGAATACAGATATACTATACAAAGATCCAAATCACCTTCAAAACGATAGAGCGTCCGACTACGGACAAGATACAAATAGGGCTAAGAGCCCTGAAGAATAACCAATGGCGTCCATAACCCTGCCCAGGCCAAGCCGGAAGGGTAACCCTGCTAACGACGTCGATCTCAAACCTGCTAAAACAAAAGGGGTGCCGACAAAGGGGCAAAGGAAAAGGAGGAGCGTCGATCGAGGCGATACATGGCGAGGCTAGAATTGGCTCTCGCCTACATAGGTATGGTGGATGAGCGGCGCAAGGCGCTAAACAACCTATAGAGACTCGGTATCACTGGCGGCTATTAGAGAGGGGTAAGAAAGACCTATTCGGATCCAACCTGATACTAACACCAACAAGCCCATCCTGGTATTTCCCCCTCGAGACCAAACGAGGAAGTCGGACCAAGGAACTCACACAGTTGGCAATTTTACTCATTCCGTTATAGTTGCAGCAATTACTAATCAGATATAGATAGCATGAGTCATCCTGATAGCATAAGTAGTGGGCAGTTTTAGTTAACATTCCGTTGTAGTTGGAACATTTACTAGTCAGATATAATTGTCCTGAGGAATCCCTAAACCCAGCATTTGTTGGCACTTTTATCACATTCCATTGGAGTTGCAATACTTACTAGGCATATATAACAAAACAACCCAGATCCAGCAGTTGTTGGCATTTTTAATATCCATTCCGTTATAGTTGAATCTGATTACTAGTCATGTATTAAGTCAAGTTTATAGCACTACTTTAGTTATGCTTGTCTATGATTGAGATACTGTGCTCCAAGTCGTCCATAACCGCGGACACGGCTTTCAGAAAGTTTTACCCTGCAGGGGTGCACAAATAGCAACACACACTCGATTAACCTCGGAAAAACCAACTCAAAACCCAACGAGGCTTTCACGACAAAGCGATCACAGGATTCATAAAATATTTCAGGGGGCCACCCCACTAAGCTACCATAGCGAAGTTGGCGGCTCGAACGGACCAGGGGTTTCTGACGGCGGCTGTAAATGACTAGGAACCCGAAAGTGTGACTGGGCTTGTCGATACCGCGAAAACATGGCGCGATCCAAAAGCATGATGGTGCTCCACGCACAATCTTAAATAAAGCAGTAAAGCATGGCATAAGTACAGGATAGTAATAAAGCCCCAAACTACTTTGTGGCCCCAAGAAATAGAAATGAATCAAGCTCTGGCTCAGGGGGGTCCATAAGGCCTCCTGGATGTGGATAGTGCGATTAGTCAAGGAACAGGTATCAAGTACTCGGGGCCTACGGGACACAAGTGAGCACGGGAGAACCAAATAACATCTATTGCCCACCGATGCCTATACATTAGTTATATCTAGCATTTTAATAGTTGTAAATAAAGACATGATCATCTCCACCATTAAGCATCTCCACCATAAACATCTGCCAGCGTTCCAACAACTGTGGTACTCGACAACACGAGATCGCACCTGAGCAAGCAACTACGACTCGCAAGGCCAGCTATCTACCAAACAACAGGTATTAGGAGGTGTCCATGTCAATATAGAGGCTGCACGGGATATAACTGGTGCAAGTAAACTAAAGCATCGCGACACGGATATCAATAGATCAACAGGAGGAAAATAAAGACTATAAATGCAAAATAGGTAGAAGGGGGAGGGATGCTCGCCTGGGAAACACTGCCGAAGGTTCATATCCGGAGAACTTGTCGATACTCGCATCAACTCATCGGCCTAATCCGCGAAGAAGCAAACACTAGAAGAAACACCGGATGCAATATTTAATACGACGACAGAAGATCCAGCATGATTATGATATGATGCATGGCATGGCAAGATGCGATGCAATTAGACAATATTAAGCGGAACCGTGGTCCCGATAAATGATTATATGGTTCAAGTTGTTTAGAAACATAGCAAATTAAATGTTGTACTAACAGGGTGAAGCATGGCATCGGTTCGCTACACCAATTTAAATAGAGTCCGGAATAAGACAAAGATATCCCGCGGATGGACTCCATATTTAATTATGCGGTGAATCGGCATATTGCCCCCAACCCACAGACAGGTATGCATGCATGAATAATTTAATATGCGACAGTTTTATATATAGCATTTATAAAATAGGGGCTTGGGAAAAGGTTCACACATCTGGGTTTGGGAGATCTTGGGGTTCCGGGGTTCGGGGTACGGTCTAAGGGGTACAAGGTCTTCGGATCCGTGAAGGAGATCATGGCGTTCCGAGGAGAAGAAGTTGGCGTTCCGTGTGGTAGATCTTGGCGGTCATCGGGTCGGGGTGTCGGTGGAATCGGTCTTCGGTCAACGAGAAGAAGATCTTGTCGCATCCGCGGTCTTCGGGTTCAGGTAGAAGAGCTCGTCGTCCGGGGATTCTCCGGGTCCGTGGTCTTCGGGTAGCTGGTCTTGGCGTTTCGTGAAGAAGACCTTGTCGCTCCAGGGGAAGATCTTAGGGTTCCACGTCGAAGGCCTTCGGGTACGGGGGTCTCGGGTCACTCGCGTGGTACCGTAGATCTTGCCTTCTCGGAACATCTTTCTGTGTAGATCTTGGCGCTCTGATCATTCTCACCCTTTTGGCGGCCACGAAGAACTTGTCGAGAGGGACCCGTGGACCACCCGGTTTTGGCCTTGCATCACCGGAGGATATCTTACCGAAAACCTATAGGGAAGGTCGCGGCAGCGCACTGTTCAACCATTTGAAACGGGCGGCATCTGAAGACACGTAGACGTCCTCTCGTTGCTACCTGCACGCACGCGCGGAAGCAGAGCAAGGCGAGCAGGGCGATCGGTGCCACGGAGGCAGAGACGAGGTCGACCAGGCGGTTCGGTCCGGCGAGTGCGAGACCGGGCACTGGCGACGAGGATGGCGGCCGGACGGAGGGTGCCGGAGAGAGGCGGCGAGCACCGGGCTGCACGCGGAACGGCGCGAGGGAGAGGCCGGCGGGCGGAGTGGTGCCGAGGCCGATGGCGGTGCTCTGCTTGGTGGGGGAGGCTAGCGGGAGGAAGGCGACGGCGGGCGGCCGGAGGAGGCGCGGCCGGAGAGGGGTCGAGGACGGGCCGGGGTGGCGGTGGAAGGAAGGCGGTGGCGTGGAAGGAGCGAAAGCGCTCGGGCTCGGGCGCCAGGCGGAGGCCGGCGAGGTCCGAGCAGCGGCACAGCGAGAGGAAGCACTGAGCAGCGACGGTTGATGGTGGCGGGAACCGCGGGGGTCGGAGTGGTTGAGGAAGGAGGGTCGGCGAGGAGGGGTGGCTCGCCGGCCGGGAGGAGCTCGGGCCGGGGCGGCGACACAACAAGGAAGAGGGAGGGGATCGACGGGCGGAGGCGGGGTAGGTGGCGATGGGGTAGGTGAGGAGAGGAGAGAGGCGAGCGGGGACGGGACACGAGGTGGGGAGTGGGACCGGGGCGAGTGGGGTGGGTTGCGTGTCCACTGGGTGGACCGGGTGGCGTCGGGAGTAGTGCAGGCGGGCGGGAGAGGCGCGTGGGCGGGTCCCGCGAGGTGGTCGGGCGACCAGGTGGGCGGGAGGCGCAGGTGGCGGGGTGGAGCGGGCCCAGCTGACTGGGTGGCTGGTGTGGTGTGGGTGTTGTGTGTGTGGGGTGATGAGGTGGAGGGGGGTGCGGTGAGGTGGCGACCTGGAATTGGACAGGGTGAGGTGGATGGGGGCTGGGTAGGATTAGGGGTAGGGTATTTGGTAGAAAAGGGTTTGAGATTTAGCTTAGGTTTTATTTTAGGGCATGGAGGTGGCCGGCCGGGCTTTCAGGCCTGGCGGGCTGCCTCCTAAAAATATTATAAATATTTTATTTATTATAAAACAAGGCTTTTGCAACCGTATTTAGACAAAACAAAAATATTCCGGAAGCCCGGGTTTTAATTTGAATATAGACGGGAACATTTAGAAAACAAAATTAGGCATTTCGAAAATAGTTTAGACAAAAACCATACATGATGATGACGATGCTTAAATGCAATGTGGCATGATGACATGAGCATGCGGTCATGATGATCTAATGCACAAAAACACAACGATTTTCTAGTAGTGGTTTTTGCGGGGCGCCACAGAAGGTGACCCCGCCTGCGGCCAGCATCAAGCCGCTGGACGCCTCGCGCCCGATGCGCCCGTGGAAGAGCTCCAGCCACAACGGGAAGTATGGCCTGCAGCCGAGGTATCACTCGCAGAAGGCGATGAAGATCGCTAGCTGCTCGATGCTATGCGGACCAAGATCTGAGGGCTTGATCGCGTAGTACGCACAAAAGCGGCGGAAGAAGAGCGAAGTAGGGAACCCTAAACCCCTCTCGAGATGGCTGGTGAAGCAGATGAACTCGCCGGGCCGCGGTTTCGGCTCGGTCTCGGAAGAGGGGGGAACTCGCCAATTCCCCTTGCGGAGCACCCCGGCGTCCTCGAAGGATTTCAGCTGGGCTGTGGTGCACTTGGATTTTCCCCACGAGCCTTTGGGAGGCGCCATTGACTGAAAAGTGGAATCGCGCGATGTGAGGAGAATAGGTCGGGGGTGAGCAGAGAGGAAGAGCAAATGAGAAAGGACGAAGAATGCGAAGCAGGATCGCGAAGCTGATCCATCACTCCCCTTAAATGGGAAAGGTCACCTGCCAAAATCGGGATAGCCGTTACCCACGGTAATTGCGCCATAGTTACCATTGGAAATTCCAACGGATAGTTTGACTAAGGTTGACGGTCCAACTCCGGTGATCCACTCGCCACCCGCTAATCTCTCTTCTCGTCGAAATGACGACTGGGCAGCAATGATGTTCATTAAAGTGACGAGTGGAGCTGTGGAGAAATTCTCTTCGGCATTAATAGAGTCCACCGCCGATTCGACTGGGCGCCCAAATTAGACTCGCCTACTTCAAGCACCAAAGAACGCCTGCGCCTGCATCAACGATGGCCTCGAGGACTACTGATGAAGATATGCCAAAGGGGGTATGCTCAGCAGTAGGTTTCGAGTGGACCGGAAGGCCCGCGAGTACGTCTGAAGGACATCGACTGGACTCTGAGGAAAGAAGAGGCCCATCGACTGGCGACTGGAAGCCCAGGAGCGTAGCAGAAGCCCAGTCGGATTAGGTCAAAAGCTCCCAGATCCTTATCTTGTTCGGGGACAACTTGTAAACCCGGGGAGGTGCTTCATATATAAACCTCCCTAGGGTATCGTAGAGATTCACGTTCCATCATACACCCCCTCAAGCGACTCGCTGCCCAGCCGCCGAGCTCGCCACCCCTGTAACTCGCTCTCTCATAATCTAACCTAGCAGGAGTAGGTCTTTACCCTCCGGGGGGCCGAACCTAGGTAAACCCTTGTACATCTGCCCCCATCTCGCACCGCAGATGGCCGCCAACTCTTCCTCACGAAACTCTCAATCGTTCCCTATGATAGCGACTGCGGTGGCCATTTCCACGACACCTCTCTTCCCTTGCAATCAGATTAAGAAAACTGAGAAAGGAAGACCTTCAAGTCCTTGGGAACATGCCATCTCTCCGTGACCTCAGCATATATGTGATTTCAAGACAAGGCGCAGAGAAGAGGTTAGTCATTGACAATAGTTGTCCATTCCGGTGTCTGACAAGGCTCTGTATAGTGAGCAGATCCATTGATTTCGTGTTTACACAAGGAACCCTGCAAATGCTCCAAATCCTCGAGTTAGATTTTGGTGTGGAGGAAACCAAAGACCGATTTGGTGATTTTCACTTTGGGGTGGAGAACCTCCTTTCCCTTGAGCATGCCTCTGTGGAAACGGTTGGTGATGGTGCGCTAACAGAGGCCAAGAGCAATGCAATTCGGACAATGCTTGATACTAATCCCAACAAGCCCACACTGACGGTGCAGGTAACTCCGTGCTAATTCACCCTTTCAAGCAACAGTCTTTGTACAATATATTAGCAACTTAAGAGTTACTTATTTCTGCTTTTTACTGCGTTTATACTACTCCATTTGCATACTTTGGCGCTGCAAGTACTGCTTCAGTCCACACAGATTTTCATACAGGCTAGCGATTTGCTTATTCAGTTTAGTTTTACCCATTGCCTTTTTATTTGATTACAAAAACAAATTATATAGTTCATGTAAGTTTTATGTTGTAACCTTATCACTGCCGATCATTTAATATTTTTAAAATATGCATAAGTAAATCTTAAACTCAAGCGACCACACTTGCATGTAATTTTTCTTCTCACTATATTTTCCCCCTTTCACATAATGATTTTGGATCCTTTTTTGCTAAAATATTAGTCAGTGTAGAGCAAAAGGAAATGAGAAGTGTGGATAATGGAGTTGGGTAAAAACTCAAATATAGACGCTCCATGGAACATTTTAAGTGTTACCTGCTGATATTTTTGTAAAACCACTTTTAATCATAATGCAAGATTGATACAGAGGCCGGGGCCTCTCCTTTTCAGAAAAAAAACTGCTGATATTTTCCTCTTTGTTCCACAGGCAATAACCAGTATGTATGAAAAGGTGATGAGGTATAAAAAGTTGAAGGCACGCCGTATAAGCGGTACAGCACCAACTCCTATCAAGGCATTCCAGTCAGTTTAAGTGAACAGTGCTGCTATTTAGCAGCAAGGTGTAGACTATTTATTCTAGACATTGTTTTTCTACTGGAGCGAGCTATCTGATGCGTTTTCTTGGCAGATACAACGCTGAGCATAGAAGAACAAGCATCTCTGAGATGATGGTGGCTGGCATACAGGAAAGATCTTAAAGCCGAGTCCACATTGATTCCCTTTTGGCGCAAGCTGAGTCGAGATTTCTCAAGTACTCTGGTCACTGTTGAGTTGTTCCTCCGTCATATGAGAGTTCCGCCTTGCAGTAGCATCTGGAGCTGACATGTCATTTTCCCCTTAGTTTTACTTTTGTGGATCAGGGTGCAGTATTCTATAGGGTAACATCTATGGTCTTAAAATGATTCTCAACCCTTGGCAGCATGGTTTTTGAAAATAAAGAACCACCACATATCGCATATGTTCGTTGCTGATTTTGCAGAATCCCTCTATTCCGATAAATTGTTAATTAGTACTACTAATTCTCTGCAAATGGCAATGTCATGAACAGTATATACCTGCTGCTTGGGATGAAACCGCTTCCCGGCGCGTGTGATTTTTGTCTCTCGGTGGAGCTCCTCAGCCCTGCTGAATTCTCCGACAGATGCACGGGTGGGGATGGAGCCCGTGCTGCCCTCAAATTGTTGTCTAAGTGAGGGCGAGATTGGCGGGACCGGGAGGAAGGAGATGGAAGGCGACGGGAGTGGGAGGGATAAAGATAAAGATATGCCATATCTGACATAACATTTCGATCGAATCCCTACTTATGGGATCTATAATTCATACCATCAGTTACTATCTCCGTTCCAAAAAAACAAGGTCTATAAATTTGGCCGTAAGCATTGACACACAGCAACGAGCCCTGGCATCAACCGCTGCCTTTGACGACACCTGGTCATCAGAAAATGTTACTCCTCCAGGAATCGCAAATATCGCCAGATCAAACCATCGAAGGCCAGCACGATATTGAATTTTATCGATCGTCCAAGATAGCAGGTTGTTCATTTCAAGGAATAATTCAATGGATAGAAAGAAAGAAAATAAAAGGGAACCTGACTAGTCAAGGTGAGTCGTGCTCTGCTTGCTTGAGAAACTTTGGAATCTTCCATCCCATGTGCCCATGGATTTTTGAGTTGGTTGTGATCTTGGGATAACTAACTGTACCTTCCATCCCTTTGGTTTGATACTGTACTACTGAACACCCACTCGTTACAATATTCAGATACAGCATTATAATTTTCAACCAACAGTTCCTCCAGCACATGAGAAATATTTGTAAGCAACAAAAAGTAAATTAGCACCTCATATCAAAGATTTAAGAAACAAGGAGGTGTTGCAACACGTTGTTTTCCAGTCAGGAGTGGACCATCGGTTGTACAAGACAAGTGTTAGTATTAGGCAATTAGCTGCATCAGTTTTTTTTGTCTGATTCAGATAGCACCATTAGTATTGCATATGAAAGGGGAACAACCTGATAAAATATCAGAGTTGCCGCTATAAGAAGCATATCTGTATTCAAATATGCCAGCAATTGCATTCGTTTACTTTGTATCTTGACTAACTGCTGCCAGCCGGTTCCTTATCCTTATCTGAAGGGCAAGTGTTAACGGGAACACCTTCAGATGTTTCCTCCTCACATTGTTTGGTGCCCACAGCTGAAAAATAATAGTGTGAAAAGTTAGTTACAGAACCATAGCAAATGAAGTGATTTCTAGCAGCTGGCAGAATATTCTAAGAATGTTTGCCTGACAATGTCCCAATGCAAATCAGAAAATAATGGAAATTTCATGATCATGGTATAAAAAGATTGTAAAAAATGTCCTAATCTGAACAAGTAGTATATAATTAGACACAGGGAAAATCACACATCTCCAAAATGCACCAAGCATGTCTGTCCGCGTGATGAATAGTGGTCCTTTTTGGGTACCAAACTACTACATTGAAAGATGAATACCAGGTGCAGGTGTTACCGCCATTCAGAAATAGATAGTGTTTTAGAAAGAAATTCCAATCTCATACTTTTTTCAAGAATAAGTAATATATAAAAATCTATTTAGATTGGTTAGGTGAAATGGTACAACTAAAATTGTCATGAAAAACATTTTTATAATATAAGAATTCTATAATATTTGATTAACATATTCGTAAAACAGTGCCTATTTACGAAGAAAGGTGGGCCTGCCGCAGTAATAGAGAACCTCCACTTGTGTCCTGGAGGTGCTGGGTCCAATCAGCCTCTTTGCATAAAAAACAAAGGGAAATACTACCTAGAAATTCCCTTCCCCAGACCCCCACAATGTGTGGGAGCTTTCAACACTGGGTTGGCCCTTTAGCGTCTATTTACGAACATAAGGAGGAACACATATGTGTAGATACCAAACTGGTTATGGATGCACCAACATTTATAGGAACCAGTTCTGGAGAATAATCAAATCTTGCTTTTAAATCAACAAAGCCTGGACCTACCGGATTTGGAAACAATTGGAAAGAAGATGCAAGTTATCAGGTACTCCCTCCATTTCAAAATATAAGATGTTTTAGCCTTTTTCTGAAACACATGTATCTAGACGCCTTTTAGTATGTAGGTCCACTCATTTTGCTCCGAACCTACACACTAAAAGGCGTCTAGATACATGTGTTTCAAAAAAAGGCTAAAACAACTTATATTTTGGAACGGGGGAGTATTTGTCTAGAATCAGTACATTCTGAGCTTCTGATGTCTTATCTTGCTTAAATAGGGCACATAAGCCCATCGAAAAGTTACATATGTACGTAACTGGATTCAATAAAAACATGCCACTTTAACCTCTCAGAAATGATTCAGTACTATTGGATACAGAAAAAGGGCACGGGCGACAGATGACTAACCAGATTTCTTCGCAGACTTCTTGAATTGTCGACCTTTCTTCCTATCACTATCCGATGGCTTGTTGTACAAATCCTTGTACTTCTCAAGCAAACTGTTCTTCTCCTCTAATAGACCAAGCATTTCATATGCAACTTCAACTTTCCGTATATATTCTTTACTACAACATTTCCGACCACATGCTTCAAGATTGCGGAAGAGCTAAACCATCAGAAAAGACAGAAACGGTAATCCACATAAGTTGAAGTAAAATATGATATAGTATTATAAATTACAAGCTAACAAGCTTCAAGTAAAAGAACAGGGCACTACTCTGTTAAGACTTAAGAGTGGAAGATATTCAAGGTACATACCTTGATAAGCCTATCAAACATATTATTTCTGTAGTAAATAGCCAACATAAGACCGCAGAAACACCAAGGAACTGAATGCAGGTCATGGGCTATTTTCTTTTCCCAGATTTTATGTGCTTCCTCAGCTCTGTTATCCTTCTCAAGTGCACACACTAATTGCTCGTATGTTCTGATTGTATTTCCTTGCCCTTTGCTCAACATCCATTTAATTACCTAGGTGTGCATAGTTAGCCGAAATTGAATTCATACTGAAGAAATGATAAATAAAATTAAATCAAGTAAATTATAATCTGCAATTACTTGGACAATTCTATGCCATTGTTCTTCCTTTTCAAGAGCTACAATTGCTTGCTTTAGTGAGGCCAGTGGAAAGTCCTGCTCAAAGGCGATCCATGCATCAAGGGTGCTGTAAACAGCTTCCTTTGAGTCTTCAAGATCAAGGAGCTGCAATTTAGAGATTGCCGTAGTTAATTAATTTGTTCCCCTGGCAGAGTAGCTAAAAGCAGCAATAAATAAAAATCTCTAGTTGGGGAATTTCAATAAGCAAAACCAATTCATAAGCTGCTTTACATCCATTTTTATGTTGCTATTGCTGCATATTAAGCTGCATATGGTAAAGCATTCCATCCTTGAAAACAAGAGATAAGTTCAGCATATTGCAATGAATAAGCTTCTAAAAAATATCGGAGGGACAACATGCTACTACTTGATTACCTACTGCAATCTCACTACTTGCCTTGGATGCAAGAAAACCTGTTACAGTTAATATCTGATAAATAACAAATGAAATTGCACTTATGCTACAATTTTTTTGCCAAATGTGATTTCATTGTTAATATACTCCTTTAAATTATGTAAACATGCGAGCTCAAAAGAGAAAACTGACAATATCAAAACTATCTTTATGTAATTCATACAGTGTTGATAAGAAATTTCCTTTTCTCTGCTGATGAAAGGGTGTGGCCAACCGGCCCTTGTTTCAACCCCCTTGTGCTCTTTTGTATGCGATCAATGATTGCACTATTATCCTGTGAAGCAAAATAAAATTCTTCAACCCGTCGTCTATCGTAATTCTAGGGATGAACAAAATGTGACCATCAAAAGTATAAAGCTGCTCGTAAAGGTCGAAAGGTATACCTTCACGACTGTACTAGGCTTCAACTCGTTTTGCAGATACCCTCGACGGCCATTGGTAATCCTATCATCTGTGGAGAAACCTCTTGCACTATGCTTGCTGCACCAACCTGCCATTGATTAAGCAGATTTTATCAAAGGCGCCAATCATGCAGAAGTAAAATAAACTGTGACCCGATTCAGAAAAATGGAAGACATGAGGTCCTACATGAACCAAAGGAGAGTGGCTCGGCATGTGAACTCCACCCCCTGCATAATGCAGCCAACATAATTTGGAAAAATAAGCAAATATCAGAGATGGCAAAAGTTCTACTTTTATCAAAAGTAAAAAGTCATCTTGTCATCGAATGGAATTAGAAACAGTGAAGCAAGCGGAGTAATGAAGCGACGAACTATAACAGACAATGAGCAGATGATTCTCAAGGAAGGGAACGCGAAAATGGAACCGTTTGGGGAGTGGATTGGGTGAAGGGAAATGTACTCACGAGTAGACAGAGGTAAGTTCAAAGGCGGAGAAGCTGGCGATAGGTAGGCGTCGAAGAACGGCGGAGGATCGCCTGAGATGGCCGAGCATGCTGCGGCTGCGGCGGCGGCGGCGGGAGGGGAACGAGATCCTCCGATTTACTCGCTACTACTGCAGAGGGACGTCGCTCCCTGTCGTTCGCTGGATGCGCATCGGACGGGAACAGCTGGAAGTCCTGGAACGAGCGGAAAATCTACCTCGCGGGTCGGCCCAAGGCCCAGTCCAACGATCCGGAGACGGAAGCGGCGCTCCAGGTCAGAAAAAAGTTCCCCTCCCTTTTTTATTAAGACCGAAGGCTCTCGAGTTTGAATTAACAAAGCCTCAACCCGTCAGAGTGTTACAAATGACGACACCGCTTGAGTAAAAAAAAAAGACGACACCGCTGGGTTACCAGCTTACAATACAAGCACAAATAGAAAAGAACAACACCCAGAAATTATAGAAAAAGCCTACAACAAGCAAAAGATAAAGCCATTTGATCATAGCTTGAAGCCTTCCTACTCTACATTATTAGAAAGCAAAAGGGCATCGCCGAGTCCGGATCTAGCCATCTCTAAAATCGTTGCAGCAGCAACTTGAGGGGAAATCCTCAACAAGAGTGATGAACATGAGCAGAACCATATAATTGAGCACCGGCGCTAATCAAAAAGCTCAAAAGCGACGCCTCCAAGAAGGGGACAACGCGAATGCGTTTGCCATCGCCCGATCCGCAAGGATCTAGGTTTTCACCTTGAGACCAAAGACCAAGATGATGAAAAGAGAAAGCTTCACAACGACGCCTCAAAGGAGGAAAACGACATCCTCAGGTGTCATCGTCGTCGGCACCGGAAAACCGGGCATGGCTTTCACCTGTAGCTATCTTCTCACACATCGCAGCAGCCCAACAACATAGAGCAACCATTGTGCTCCTCGTCGGATCCTCCGAGTAACAGAGCAACAAAGGAGCCTAAGAGTGCGCGGAGGCTGCAACACAAACACCCGATGGCGGAACATCACCACACTATTAGAGAAATATCAATGAGAGCCCAACTGCAGCTAGGACCTTCTTCTTAGTCCAACGGTTGCCGCTTGGAGGGTAACTTGGTCGGGTTGTGTCTCTTGAAAATATGTCCTAGAGGCAAATAATAAATAGTCATTATTGCCATATTTCATTAAGTTCATAATATGTTTTATATCATGCTATAACAATGGGATCATTTCATTATGTGAATTAAAGTGATGGACATACTCAACACAGAAAGTGTAACACGATCAAGTCATGAAGTTCACCATTACAATGATTAGAAAACATAATACCCAATTCCTTAGACCATGAGATCATATCAAATCACTGTCACCTGAGGATGATTTGATTGCATCAAACGTCACTCTGTAAAAGGTGATCATAAAGGTGTACGTCAGTTATTCAGAGGGACGCGTAGAGGCGACTGGTCAAGAGCGGGATTTGTTATGATGTATGTGTATGTGTCTTTACTTAGCTTCGGCTCGAAAAACTCAAAAAAATCCCGTATTTGATATTAGAATCGTCTGGAAGGATTGTTGTATGAACTGTTTGGTTCTGCCTCTTTGTTTCTTATTTTTTACTCGTATTGTTATATTATTTCTTTCGGTGTATACATCATTTCGATGTGAGTCGTGCTCAGAACTAAATTGATAAGATGATATCTTTAACCGGATTCGTGCCTGATCTTTAATAGGATAACACGAGATATTTAAACGGAGCCGTGTTCGGTCTCGAACCCTGAATGATCTGTTCATTGTATGCGCCTCATGCTGACGTCATTGACTTCGTCCAAAATACTTTCGTAAACGCGCGTAAGACTGATCCGCGTGAGAGACGGTTATATGTGTATACGTATTCCAAAATTTGACGAACACGCATCACTTGGTGTAATCATATCCAATCCTGTATGTAACATGTGCGGAGTATAAATTTGCGGAAACGTATATCCGTGAAAGAATTGTCTATTACTGACTCCGCTATTTCGTTCGCGTATTATCAATTTACCATGCCGACTACATATTCTCATGGTCACGGGCGACACCAGGAGACGATACTCTAGCCGGTCACGTATTCTCGTGAATGTGGGGTCCATACAAAGCCGACGTGGCGACATAAACTCATACCATCTGTCAGCATAGACCGTACATGACACGGGTAATCGCGGGCAGAGAGCCGAGCTTGCAGAGTAAACCATACACGTACGCGGGTTATCACGGTGAGATATAGTGTGACCATGTCATCCAACGTTCTGCCTACCAGCCGCGTTCTGTAGACGCACAGAGAAGTCTATAATTTCTATGAGTAATAAATAATATTTAATTCCTACGTTTATATATTTTTTTTCTTTCTTCTAGCGTTTTACTTAGAGCAACTCTAATAGGTGTTGCAAAATGCAACACCAAAAAGGTGATTTGCGGCAACCGTTTGCATGATTTGCGGCACCGCAACGACGGCCGCTTTACCAGCTGTCGCAGATGCAGCGCGCGTTGCTCCAGTGGCTGACGCATTTTGCAACACCTCGGTTCCGCCACAACCTCACATTTTGCATATATTTGAATTGGTAAACACAAATATAACATCAAATCTATGTGCATAGCATAATAGTTCAATCAAACATTAAACCTAGAACAAGGTTTCATAGTTTCAAGCATAAACATAATAGATAAATGCGATGTAGAGGCAATATAGCCATGATCACTCCTTATTGCCATTGTTGGTGTTGCTTGGATCTTCTTGTTGCACATTGGCATTTGCATTGGTAGTATCAATGGCCTCCTCACCATTGCCTCCACCATGGACTCCTCCATTGCCTCCTCCCATGGTAGCTCCCATGCCTCCACCATGGCCTCCTCCATTGCCTCCTCCCATGGTATCCCCCATGCTTTGTCCCATGCCAAAACCAAATTCTTCTCCCATGCTAGCTCCCATGGCACCCATGAAGCTTTCCATGCCTCCCATGCCGATACCCATGCCACCCATGGAGCCACCCATGCCACCTGTTCCACCCATGCCACCCATGGCACCCATGAAGCTTCCCATGCCACCCATGTATCCTCCCATTTGCCCCATGGAAGCTTGAAGCATTTGTTGCTTCTTCCTCATCACATCTTGTCGGCACATCTCAATGTAGGCTCTTTGTTGTTCACTATAACTCGAAGTGTCCATGAACATAAGTTCACGCTCGGCTTGAATTGCCATTTGAGATTCCTCCATTGCCATCTTTTTACTCTCGGTTTGCGCCCTGAGCTCTTTGGCTGCCACCCTCCTCTCCTCGGCCACCGCCCTCCTCTCCTCCATTGTCTTTGTCTCTTCGATCATCTCCCTACGACTCTCCATAAGAATGTTGAAAGATTGTTGGATGCCGTCGTCTTCGGTCTTCTTTCCCTTCAACTTTTCTTTGGCGTACTTTCTTCGCATAGGTTTCTTGGACTTGGCAACGGAAGTGGCAATGCATCCTCATCCTCATCCTCATCCTCATCCTCACTTGAATCATCTTCACCAACATCAAGGTCACCGACGTTGGTATTCACATTCTTTTTTGTCGGCCCATCACGACTTCTCCACCTCTCATCATTCTCAAGCTCGGCCCAACAATGGTGCAAGGTGACTGGTTTTCCTTTCTTGTCCTTCTTTCCCTTCTTGTTCTCCCTTGTCTTGAACATACCTTGTGCCATGTTGTTCTAAAAATGGTAAAATGTTAGCCACAAGTAAAAACACACTAACTCATTCATGCTACAATGTTTGAAACACTCACCCGATCATCTTCGTTTGATGAACCACTAGGATTTATGCGCTTGACATTAGCCAAAGCAGCCGACCACTTTTGACAATCTGATTGAATAGTTCTCCATCAATGACGAATTGACTTGGAGGATCATTCATTCCCATGAGGGTTGTGGGCATCGAAGAACTCCTTCATTCTTTCCCAATATGTGTACCTCGCTTGCTCCGTGCCCACGGTAGGATCAAGACCCACTTTCTTCCATGCCAAGATGATAATAAGGTCTTCTTGATTCGCGTAGTTCACGGTACGACGAGAGACACCGGCATCCTCAACAAAACCCTCTTCATACTCATCTAGTTGAGGTTGCACAAAATCATCTGATGGAGTGTCTTGCGAGCCAACAAAATCTTGATGCGAGGTCACATTCATGCTATCCAAGAATGACTCATTATCCAAGCTAAAAGCAAAAAAATCACATATAATAACCACTATTTACATGTGCAATTCGTTGCTAAAAAAGTAAGGGCAATACCTTTGCGACATTTCGTCGAGCATGTCTTCCACGGGCACGAACGGTGGCGGCGGTGGCAGATTCTTGGCGACTGGAGGCGGTGGTGGCAGAATGAATGGAGGATGTGGCATCTCCCCATCCGCACGCGGCCTCCCACGGCTATGGATAGTCTTATGCTTCTTCAATGTGGTGGCGGTAGGGGAAGGCCGCTTCGATGCAGTGGTGGAGGTGGAGGTGGCAACTGACTTCATCCCCTTCGCTAGCGCCTTCCCGGTGATGCCCACGATCGAATTCGGTGCGGCACCGGTCGGCCTGGGCGGTGCGAAGTTCTGGCGACGGAGGGGCGTCAGAGTAGGGTTTGGCAGACCGGCGGAGGAGGCGGCCGAGGCGGCTAGAGCCGTGGAATCGACTGCAGGGGGCATGGGGGAGGACGATCGGGCTCCGGCGGGGCCGTCCATGGCGTCCCGGTCGTTGGCGACGGGCGCGGAAGATCGTAGGGCGGGGCGGCACGCGAGGGGCGGAAAAAATCCGAGAGGCAGTTGGGGAGCGCGCATGCGTGGGGGAGAAATGCGGCATCGCTCTAGGTGTGGCAAATTTGCAACGCAAGGGCAACGTGCGGCAATTTTTTTGCGGCACCAACCAGCGATGCGGCAGCTGCTGGAGCGCTTTTTTGAGCTAAAAGTGTTGTATTTGGCAGGTTATTTGGGTGGTGTTGTACTTTGCAACACCTGTTAGAGTTGCTCTTAGATTGTGTTTACACAGGAGTCGTCGCGCAATATCCTGTTAGCTATTAAACGTGTACGATCAAATCTTAGATATAATTAGTGACGCTACCCGTGATAGATCGACGGATTCGCTGAGTTGTGGACCAATTTTACCATTAGATGAATTATTTTTCCGTTGTCATGTAAGTCGTTCTGCCTGCCGGCTGCACCCCGGGGCACAGAGAGAAGTCTAGTAATTAATAAAAAAGATTGTGTGGATCTTTTTGATAAAGTGGTCGGCGCTTCGTTCTCCATTTCAAAAAAAAAACTCTTAGCTAAATCTCTTAGCTAAAGGAAAACAAGTTTTTATTTCTTCGTTCTCTTTTCTCCAACTAAAAGAAAAAAAATCAACATGTTGTAGTTGTCAATCATTTCCTTATTTATTTCTTATCACCGCCAAAGGCCAACGGAAAATGTGGATCCGGGTCAGCGATTTCAGAAAAATAGAGGGAACAACAAAATCATTCTCCTCTAAGAAAACATCAACTCGTCGTTCGTGATCTGTGATCTGTTGATGACGCGGCAACCTCGTCCAACCATCTTCTGGCATGGAGAATCACGATTAATTGGGTCATCCTAAGCTTACCTCTTCTGTCACACCTAAATCAACGCTCAAAAAATGTTTCCCGTAGCTTCCAAACCCGCGGTATTAAGAACCCGAGCGTTAGCCGTGCTCGAACTCTCTTTCCCGTCATTCTTTCCTTCTTTCACATCCCTTCTTTTTAGTCCTTCTTTTTGTTGTATAGAGAACTTTTCCTTAGGTTTTCCTTTCCGGTTCCTCCTTGCCTTGTTTGTATCGCCGTATTCTTCTTTTTCTCCGAGGAATCGATCGCCGTGCTACGTGCTGTTATCGCAAGAAGAGAGGAACAGGATTCAGTTTGGGGGAAGGATTTGCTTGGAGAGATGGCGTCGAGCGTTGATTTGGATGCGCTCCGGCCGTCGCCGGCGGACGTGTGGGTTGTCACGTCCGATGGGAATACCATCGCGGCGCACTCGTCGGTTCTTGTAAGCGATCTTTCCTTTGTTGGCTGTCATGTTTGGGTGGATGCACGATATATCTGGTGCTAATAACTTTATTTGATGGGAACTCGCCGTACGGCGCGAAGGCGTTAGCGTCGCCGGTGCTGGAGCGGATGATCCAGCGGACGCCGCACGTCCGCATCCTCGGGGCCTCACCCGACGCCGTCGCCGCCTTCCTCCGCTTCCTCTACTCCCCGAGGGAGGAGACGGCGGAGTGGGTGGAGACGGCGATGGCGGCGCACGGGGCCGCACTGCTGGCTCTGGCGCACGTGCACCGGGTGCCGTGGCTGAAGCAGCGGGCGGAGGAGGCGATGGCGGCGCGCCTCACCGCGGAACGCGCCGTGGACGCGCTGAAGCTGGCCCGGCTCTGCGACGCGCCGCGGCTCTACCTCCGGTGCGCGTGCCTCGCCAGCAAGGACCTCGTCGCTATGAAGGTTTCCGAAGGTTGGCGCTTCGCGGCCCGGCACGACGCCGAGCTCCAGCTCGACCTTCTTCAGCTCCTCCACGACGCCGACCAGGTGCGCGCGCGCGCCACCCTTCTTTGATCTACCTGCCAGCCTGTCACATCGTCTGTTTTCTCTTCAAACGAAAAGTGCAAATAAAAAGTCGCCATAGTCCACGCAGCTAGCACGTACTTACCATTCTCTTTGATGGCGTTGGCCAATTCGCACAATAGTCACAAACGATACACCACTAAAAAAAATAAAGCTCCATTGATATATGGAGAAATGGTGAGTCTCCCACACCCCAACCCTGGCCCGCGTCGCTTCGCTCGGGGGGACGCGAAGGCGCCCAAACCCTAGGGCCATCCACTTCTCCCGCATCTCTCTCCACCCTGCCACTAGGAGAGGAGGCTGTCGGATGTCATGTGGTTGTCGACGAAGGTAGCGACAAGGATCTCGTCGCGCATCTATCGCGATGGACTCTCGAAGCCGAGGCGACGACCTCATGTGGTGTGGCGGTGCTTGCTCTACAATGAGCAGCGCGCGCGGTGATGGTCCTTCTTCCTCGGTTGTGTGGACGGTGGGGAGGATACGTGTGCTGGTCGTGGTGCGGGGTAGCGGCAACAGTTCTCCGAATCAGATCTAAAGAGGTGCTTGCACTCTTCTAGTGTGACCCACCCTGCTAGAGATGATCTCTGGTGACCACTGGCCGTTGGATCTGATGCGGTGATGGGTGCGGGAGGTGGGGCTGAAACCTAGAGAAATCCCTGGCTGGTCTGCCACCACGAAGGTGGTGACGCCGAAGGGCGTCGTCTTCTTCATGGAGATGTCATCGAGATATCTTTCCCTCCATCCCTCCCCCTCCCATTACCTGGGGGAAATCCCAAATCCTTATGGATTTGCGATAGCGGTGTTCCCAGCATCGTCACCTTCCTATATGTGTCGTTTTGTGTGAGTTTTGGGTGTGGGTATGTGCTTCTTCGAGTGGTAGGCATTGGCATTCTAGTCGGGGTTGTGGGCGGTGTCGAACTCTAGGGTTCATGTCCCCTGTTCTTTTGTTGCTTTTGATCATGCGACAGCTCGCCAGAGGCTCGGTGCCCTAGTGCCTGGGCAGGGAGATGAAGGAAGGGTTCCTCTCCCCTTTTGGAGTGTGGTGGTGAGACGGTGGGAGCACGGTGCTTTCCTTGCAGGTGATGTCCCGAAGCTCAACAATTGCAGTAGTTCTTCTCCAATGAATCTCCCATTGA
Organism: Avena insularis; assembly: GCA_023614405.1. Taxonomy (NCBI): domain Eukaryota; kingdom Viridiplantae; phylum Streptophyta; class Magnoliopsida; order Poales; family Poaceae; genus Avena; species Avena insularis. The sequence goes on from CM042696.1 coordinate 162,329,935, forward strand.
CGTCCCCACCTGTCAATTTCATCCCGTCGTAGGTGGATCCGTGAATGGCAACAAGGCTTCTCAAGTGCTCAGTGCAAAAAGCGAGTGGGCTCAGCTCCCCTTCCGGCATCCTGGTTCCTGGTTCCTGGTCTCTTTTCCGCTCATGGAGCTTTTTCCATGCCGGCAGTACGGTACCCTTCGAGCCAGGGGCAGGGTCCCTCTCGGGTCATGGAGGAGAATGGTTAGGCGATGGCTAGCCTTCCTGGTACATACAGCTGACAACTTCCAACTCAAGATCTCCTTTCGTCGCTCCTTGGTGCTTCGTTTGTGTTTGAGGGCATCAACGACTTCAGCTGTTCATTCCATGTTAACTTCTTCCGTTTGTTGTTATCCTTGCTGATTGGCCGTACGAGGCTTTTGTTTGCTCGGGCATTAATATGGACCGGAGGGAGTAATATAATGTAAGCACTTGAATGTCTTCGATTTGAAATATATGGAGCCCCGTGGAGGAACGCAGTTTTTCTGCGTACGGCAACACATCAGCGCCTCTCCAACAGATGGTTACCGCCTACCTATAACATACTGAATTTGCACATGGACACCGCCTTGTCACGGTCACCATCTCACCGATGCAGACACTGATGCACACGCGATCACCAAACAGAAACTCGTTCCTTATTTTGTTTCTCTCGAGAAAAAAGATGATACGACCATTTTTATTTCAAACTTTTGCTTACATTTTTGTACGTTGACAGAGGAAGCAGCGATGGGAGCGGGAGCGGGCGTCCCAGGCCGTGTACCGGCAGCTCAGCGACGGCATGACCTCTCTGGATCGCGTCTTCACCGACGAGTCCCGGTGCGACGAGGACGACAGCGGAGACTGCACGGGGCGGCAGAGCATCCTGCAGCTGGTGAGGCACCTGGCCGGGTGCGGCAACAAGGGCGGCGGCGGCTGCCCGCACTGCAAGCGCATCTTCCAGCTTCTCCGGCTCCACTCCTCGGCCTGCGACCGCGCCGAGCCTTGCAGAGTACCCTTGTGCAGGTAACACAGCTAGATGAACTCGTCGAGAACCTAGCTTTTGATCACCTTTAATTGGCCTGACGACACCGACATGAATCTGAAGCACCACCTAGCCTAGCTATCCCTGAAAACGAAAGCTCCGGAAGATATCTGTCACGGTCTGAAGTTACTTGAGGAGAGACCTGGACTTCAGGACGGTTTCACATCGGCAGCTAAACCTTCTTTTTTGTGTGAATGTCCAGCAATCTCAAGATGAAGATGCAGTCAGAGAAAGTGGACGAGACGTGGAGGCTGCTCGTGAAGAAGGTGGCGAGGGCCGGAGTCATGGCGACCCTGGCCAACAGGGAGGTGCCGGAGATCGTGAAGAATTCGTGGGCGAAATACAAAGAGCGGCAGCAGCAGTAGGAATAGAGCAGCCATATTCAGATAGGAAAAATATACAGTCAGCGGTACCGGAGCGTATACCGTCTGCAGTTTCTTTGTGAGTAGGAATGCTGAAGTTTATTATACCGTGCGCTAAACCTGTACGCAGTCTCAGATAGTGATGCAAGTGAGTTAATGTTAGATACCTTTTACGAGGCTATTGACGATTTTTGTGGTGTTGACATGTGTCTATCTGTCGGTGATTTTTGCAATTAGAACAATTATTGTATGATTTTTCAGTACAAATGTCCGTTGTTTATCTGTCGGTGAATTCAGCAACGCTCGATTTTCGTTGAGCAACAGCAAGAATAGTACTAGAGCCGCTGGATGATATTTGTATGGTGGATATAGACTAAGTCAGGACCCTGACTTGGTAGAAGCAAAGTTAGAGAAGCCTGCTCTTGGCTATATGGGTCTTTCCTATGGGATTGAATGGTGGGTCATCCTCTCAGAAGACAGATTGGTTTGGTCATGTTGTTTTTGTTGTTTTGCCCTGCTTAGGTGGTAGGACTCCCTCGATATCTTCATTCTGGGAGGCGGCCCCCGCTCTTCAGGACGACGTTCAGTCATGCCACTCTATCCGGGATCTTTGGGAAGGCACTCAAAATTGCAAAGTCAGAACCTCTGTGCTGACCTGTGCCCTTTGGAACATTTGGAAGAGGCGCAACGCAAAAATCTTTAGAAATGAGGTCGAGCCAATGAATCTAGTTTTTCGCAGGTGTGGGGAAAGACCTGATGCTTTGGTCTCACCGGTGTAATAATCAATCTTACAAATCTCTAGCTATAGACTAGGCTGTTATGTTCTCCCACCTAGGCCATATTGAATTAGACCTTCTCTCTCCTTTCCCTCTACGTACATGGTGTTTACCTTAGATAGATAGGGTTATCCTTTCCTCAACCTAGACTATAGTTAGGTTTTTAGCTCTTTTTTTTACTTGCTTTGTAAAGCTTTCGGTTACGATCGGTTGATTAATGAAAAATGGTTCAGGGCGCAAACGCCGTAGTACCCCTCAAAAAAAAAAAGGTGGTAGGACTCCCACACATGTAGAGGTTGCACTTTGAATCAGGTCGGTTGATGACAGAAAATGAATGAAGTGATTAGAAAAAATTGAAAAGGTCTATGAATGCACAGGCTACATATGAATGACCACTTCTTTTAGCTAAAATCTAATTGAAATACTCCATAATTCGCCGACATAACAACTACATATTGGTACTCAAATGCGCAAGGTAACCTTACAACAAGTTTCCTACGATATAGAAATGATGTGTCAAGTGTAAGGATAGATGCCAAATTAACTGTACTATAACGGTTCCATGCATGATCCGTCGATGATCTTTCACTGGACCCGAAGTGGTTGAAATCTCTTATATAACGGCAAGACCAACACCTCCGTTATGTCCCTTAATGATGTGAAGGTTGCGCCTGAATATGCAATGTGTCTAATAAGTGCACTCAACATAATACGGAACCTTGTTCATGTTGTTGAAAGCAATGATAACATGACGATACGATCGAAGAACTTGTTACCGGACATATGTATTCTTACACATTAAAAAAGATTTAGGTACACTTATTTCACAAAGCTAAATCATCTTATAGTATTATGAAACGGAGGGAGTATCTGTTTGGAGTTTGCTAATATAAGTAATAAGGTCCAAGGCAACACCGGCAGGGTGGAGTACATTATTTATCTTCCCGTCGCTGAACCGGCGGAGTGAGAGATACTCTCCGACAGCGACACAGTTGGCTGGCTGGGACAAACCAATCGATTGATGGGTCGATGATACCAGTCCATATGCACCCATGACGCGCGCGGCCGGCGACCGGCCTGCGCCGGTGCCCTGTATATTACACCCACCTGGTCGACCACGGTTGACTGCAGTTGCAGGAGCAGCTAATAACCGATCTATGCAGGGTAGAAGTAGAACTAGCCAGCTAGCAATGGCGCGCTTCTCCGGTGGTACCGTTCTCCTCATCCTCGTTGCCACCGTGTCCGTCTACACCTGCGCAATCCTTGCCGGCGCCGCTCTCGGCCGGGCGCTGGACAGCCCCACGAGGACGATGACGAAGCAGCCGTGGGCGCGGGACCTCGCCCTCCGCGTCAGCATCAGCTTCAGAGGCCTCGCCGAGGGCTTCGCAAAGGTGATCACCATGCATCATGAAACTACACATCTCGATTCTCGACCGGTCCATGATTGATGGAAGAACTAATCTCGATCCATGGTTGATTTCAGGAGCTCTGGGGTGATAATCACAGGGAAGAGGGGCGATCAAGCGGCGGAGCTCGCCCCGGCCACGACTACAGAGGATTAGTAGAAGCTCCAGACGCCGCACGCGTGAGCCAAAGACACATGCAGGCCAAATTAGAACGGCAGCGCGAGTACTCGTACATGCGAGTCATACAAGCCGAACTAGAATACCACCGGTGCCATCACATGGTGGCACAGAGAGCAGCCACTCGCAGTCTCAGGGAGACCAGCAGCAGGGGAGATGGTGTCTACGGGGGAGGAGCGACAGCGATGCCGGTGTCCAGCGACAGCGATGCCGTATATTCACCATGAACCTAACATGGCGATTGAATTTGGACTTGACAGTCACACAGCATGTGCTGCATGGAAGAACTAATTGATGTCCATCCATGGTTGATTTCAGGAGCTCTGGGGTGGTGGTTATCACGGGGAAGAGGGACAATCAGGATCAGGCGGCCGAGCTCACGCCGGCGACAGAGCAGCTGCGATAGAATACCAGCGGTGCCAGCACATGCTGGCACAGAGAGCAGCCAATCGTGCTCGCAGGGAAAGCAGCAGAAGCGATGGCGTCTACGAGGCAGGAGCAGCGGCAACGACAGCGGTGCCCGTGTCCAGCGATACTGTATATATATTCACCATGAACCGAACCATGCATGTCGATCGACTTTGGACTTGACATGCAGTCACACACACAACATGTGTTGCATGGAAGAAGTAAACTAATGTTCATCCACGGTTGATTTCAGGAGCTCTGGCGTGGTTATCACAGGGAAGAGGGACGGTCAGGGGGCCGAGCTCACGCCGGCGCCGGCGACAGAGCAGCAGCAGAAGCTCTGCCGTCATCCGCCGCCCGCGCGAGCGTCCCGCTCTCACCAGCCGAATTACAAGACCGCCGGCGCCAGCACAGGGAAGAGGGACGACCAGGCGCCGGAGCAGCAGCCTCACTCTCGCCCGCCGAACGCCAGCGCGCGATGAGGCAGATAGACCGTATGCGCATTGAAATGTGGAGGCGCGGGATGCTCAGCAACTTCTCCGGCGCGATCACGGACTGGGCGCGCCCCGGAGAAGGAGGAGTGGTTAAGGTCGGTCCGTGGGGAGGATCAGGCGGGCAAGCTTTTTACATGCCCCCCGGCGAGGGCGCGCCTCGCCTCCTCAGCATCACCCTCTACCACGCCGACGCCGTGCACGCCTTGTCGTTCGAGTACCTTCTGGGCGGGGTTGGGGTGGGACGGACCATGGGGCCGTCCGGCGGTGGTGGCCGTTCAAGAGGACTTCGTGAAACGGTGAGTACATCTAGATCGTGTAAATTTTTATCAACTCGATCGATGTTGAGAAATCAAGCATTTCCACATCTCTCTTTGGCGTTCGAGCAGATCAACTTTGCACCGGACGAGCATCTCAGAGCGGTGGAGGGGACGTTCGGGAGTTGCACAAGTCTCCCAGCACAAGTCGTCGTCACCTCGCTCACGTTCCGTACAGACAAGGGAAGAACATATGGACCGTACGGCCAGGAGACCGGGACGCCCTTCTCCGTCCCGGCCGCAGATGGCTGCATCGTCGGCTTCTGGGGACGCTCTGGCTGGCTCCTCGATGCCATCGGGGTTTACATCATGCCTACGTGCCAACTTAACAAGCCAACTTCTTTCGTCAGCAATGCTTACGAGGCAACTTCACAAGCAAACCTTCCCTAAAGAAAACTTCATTAGCAAACCGGCCGATCAATGACATTTCCAAGGGTTATGAGACGAAACCAAAGAATATCCCGTTGTTTCAGAGTATACTGCTGTGTGTAGTGTAGTAGTTGTCAAAAAAAAGTATTATGTAATTCTGGAGAAAAATGTAAGACTTGTGGGCCTTGTGTGTCCATCCGGTAGAAAACATGCCTCTAGTTCCGGCTTGTAAGAGCCTTTAGATTCGGTTGCGCAACCGAAACTACTGAATCGGGACTAGAGATCCGATCTTTAGTTCCGGTTCTGTTACGAATCGGGACTAGCGGGACTCCACGTGGCCCCGCGTAGTGTGCTGGCTAGAGGACCTTTAGCCCAGGTTCGTAACATAAACCGGGACTAAAGGGTCTCTGCCGCGGCAGCGTTTTGGGACAATCGGCTGTCGCGACAGGAGATGGGGTTTTAGGGTTTAGGGTTTTGTATTTTTCTTTTGATTTTGTGTTTTGTGTTCAATTATTTTTTATTCTGTATTTTTATTTTAAAAAATCGTATACATACACGGCACTACTATATAGTGTACACTTTGATGCATATATAATATAATTTCTCTTACGAGCATACATACATATATATTCAATTTGGTATACAAGTCCCAACAGGGATTGGAGCCAGTCTATTTGATTATATGGAGATCATTACATAGATGATATAGACTCTATCTATACTTCTCCACATGGGTCTGTGACCTCGTCAACCAAAAATCCCGCCAATTTCTCTTGAATTGCTAGTAGGCAGTTCTATGGTAGGAGCTTTTCCCGCATCGCTTCCAACTATAAAGAAGGAGATCAATATGAATATATCATTCATCATAAAAAATATAAATGGAACTCAACACAAATTATGGTAATAAAAATAAATTGTAAATATATTGTTTACGTACTCGAAGAAATTCCAAATTCTACTCAATAGTCAAAATGCGAATGAACTCGCAAAAGTAGTATCCACATAAATCAGTCCTCTGTGGCTGGCTCGCGCACTTTATAATAATAGAATTCAATCAAATAATAATTAAGCATGATAATTATATTAAAACTAGAATTAAAGAGATGCGCGGACCTAACTCGTACTACTTACCAGGATCGGATTAAAACTCAGCTCCTCATGCCATTGACCTGTGACCACAGTCTTGAACCGTGTCCAAATACTGCTCGGCAAAGAAAATGAATGAATGAGTTCATAATTACTTGATATCTCAGAAAGTGAATGAAAGAGACCGATATAATGCGATAATAATTAAAATTACTTCTGCAGCATAGCAATCATGTCGCGGTACTCTTCCATGTCCTTTTGTAGTGAGTCCATGATTTGAATTCTTCTCAAGTCAATGGAAATGTTTAGCAGAATCCAGTGAAAGTTGCGCAAAGTTTATATATGTCAGTAAACATCGAGTAAGAAAAGTTAACGTGTACAAGACAGTAACACTCTCACCCGTAGTTGTAAGGAAATAGTATTTCATTACAGTAATGCTGCTTCTTGAGAAACCTTAGCAAGTTATGATTCGTGACCATGGGTTTCATCTTTAGCATAGTTTCATTAACTCGATTTGGGTCAATAAACCCAAATCGATAGATTCTCCTTTTTTATATTCGATAATTTTCATTCTGCATCATAGCGTACAAAAGAATATATAGTAAGGATAATTACCAGCAATAAATTAAACGAGTTGAGCTAGAGATTTAATTACATAAATAAATTAATCACTTATAGACAATAGCAACTGAGGAGATATTTGTCGAGTACCCTTTAATTGAATAACTGAAAGATTTCTGCAAGATCAATATGGACCTCATCTGGAAGGAAGTAATGCTCCTCTCTAACTTTCGCTATGAGCCATTCTCGCCCTTTTTTGTGACTTTCAGGTATCATTCATGCAATTGTCGTATTTTTGTTGGCAGATCCCAGAGCATCTCATAACTGACCATAGGCTGTCCAGAGACATATCGTCATGCTACATCAGCCTTGGGGAAAGCAGCGCCACCAAGAATTTCATCAACATACATATTACATTGCTCGGCAAATAGCTGAGCTCTGGGCATATCCAAAGGTTCTCCCCCATATAGTTGATGTTCAGGTAACACCTTGAGCGGGGGATCGATTGTTTTGCTTGTTCTCTGAGCCGGGGAACATGTTTTTTCATGCTTCCTCTACCACTTGATCTCTTCTCTCTCTCACTTCTTCACAAGACAACGTGTATAGTTATCTGGCGCATTTAACTTATCTTGGGATGGATGTGTCCGAAATATCCTAAAGTGTACCTGGACTTTTGGATCTATTGGGACCTTTGGCTTGGGTTGTTTCTTTTCAAAATGGGCACTCACTTCAGAATCTATGACCGACTTGGTCTCCGCATCAGTCAGGTGGTACGGTAACTTGGGAGGAGCCGGTGGTTCTTTTGGGAGGCGTGTTCGATTTCTGCGTTGGTTATCCATCATTGAAGCGGTGGTAATCTTTCGCTTTTGGCCCTTAGTGGGCGGAGGCGGCTGAGGCGTGGTAGATCGAGATGGACTCGTGCTACGGTCCTTCTTGAGGAGGGGTGGACTTGGAGGTGGTGGACTTGTACTTGGAGGAGACGGTGGACTCGGAGGAGATGGTGGCCTTGGAGGTGATGGATTGCTTCTCGATGGAGATGGTGGACTTGGCGTTGAGCCTAGAAACTTGATGTATTCCTTTTTCTAAAGAATGAAGCCACTCGTGACTTCTCCCAGTGTCGTCTCCCCTTCGCCTCTAGGGATGTCAAGCTGCAGTGATTGAAATAATGGTTGAACTTCATCCACACCGACACGAGCATAGACAGCTGGAATCGGACGGCAATGGTAGATCCCTCCAGGTGCAGAAGGTAAATCAAAGCCGACTGCCACCTTCATGGATATGTTCTTCAGTTCAACATGCAGCTCACAACTTGTATTCTCCTTGATTGCATCCACGGGGTAGCCATCCATCGTTGCTCTGGTATCATCTATCAACGGTGCATTATTCTCGATCATCAGAGCATCATTAGCATGGACCTCTGTGGAAGCCATGCTGCTTTTCCACTGAGATGGGATGACCGTATTATCGAATGCAGGAACTTACTGTCGGTCGAGTACTCTAAGTTCATTAATCTGCTCCTGCTGCCACTGCAACATGGCTTCAACCGCCACCAACCGCTCTGCCTTCTCCGCCTGTTGTCGCTTCGTTTTTCTCGATCGGCTTCTGTAAGTGTCAATGTCCTGGGGAAACCCACTAATCCATGGATAAGAAGGTACAAAGCCTCATGTTCGTCCAACCTTTACATGATTCCCGAGGTTCTTTGTTAGCTCATTGTTCTCTCTCTCGAGAATAAAATTTATTTCTCTCTTTAACCTCTTTTATCACTTTAATAAGTGCATTCTTGAATTCAGCAATTTCTTTCTTTGCAACAATGTCTCCTATTTCTGGGTCATACGATGCCCCATGCCCAAGTATCCAATTTCTTTACCTCAAGGGCCAATCACATATAGGTAGAGTGATCCCTTTAGCCGCCAGGTCGGCCTCAATTTTATCCCACTTTGGCATGGCACTTAGCCATATGTCCCTATATGATGGTGATATTTCTTTTTGGAAGCATTTAGCTTATTCTTTGCCGACCTTGCCTTAGCTTATTCTGATTCCTTGTAATCCACAAACGCGGCCCAGTTACCCCGCTGCTTCTCTAGTGCGCCAGTGAATTATGGAGTTTTTTCTCCTTGACATACTTTTGGTATAATCTTTTCTTCCAGTCCTTGAATTGTGTGTTCATCTTCTTAAGAGCCCACTCCTTGACTTTCAACCTCATTTCCTTTGTGAACTCATCAGTCGGCAAGACTGGTAGGGTGAAATGTGTCATGAACGAATTCCAAAGACAATCTTTGGCTCTATCGTCGACAAAACTAGCTCCAACTGGATCCCTTTTTTCCTAGATTATTCCAACCCCGAGTGGTGATCGAGATGGTGTCCCTAACAATCACTCCGCATTGATGTACAAATGTAGATGCGCTCTCTTTGGGCTCCAACGGTTGATCCAGCTTAGATACTAAGTCAATTGTGAAACACGCACCATCGGCCAACTTTCTGATCGGGCCTTGTTTCCTTACAGAAGATTGGCCCGATGGGGAGGTCTAAGAGAAGAAACGTTTGTTAGTATATATATATGAATCAATTAATGCATCTACTAGTGATCAGCAGAGGTTTTGTATATCTTGCCGGACTTTGTTAAGTCGTCTCCACACTCGTCTCTAGACAAGTTAAGATATTGGGAGCCATCATCTCCACATCGTAATAATAACCTCCAGTGTCCTTATCTATCATGTCGAGCACCACGTCTTCACGGTCTCTACCGTCCATAGCTTAACTAATACAGAAGACAAATAAAACAATTTTGCATTAAAATAAAAAAAAATTACAATTGTGACGACGACCCTAAAACCCTAAACCATGTTTCTATTTCTATTTCTGTTAATGCAACAATAGAAGAAAGATAAACTAATTTAGCTTAATATTACTACTATAAAATAATGTGCATATGAGTAAAATTAACAATATACCATATCACAACAGCAAAGTACTAATAAAACAATAATGCATCTTGGATAATCCAGTTAATACAACAATAAGATCAGATAATATCACTAATACATCTCGCACAATCAAAATGGACGTCGACTCCCGGATCCTGTGCCGCGGGAGGTGAACACCCAAAGAGAAGGAACCATCACAGGAGCATAGCTCGAGTGAAATCCCTGAAGAAACTGCCATGTATTGGAGAACCTGACACCCAACGCAACCATATAGCGATGGACGTGCTCGTCCTCGTCCCTAGCACGATTCTATACCACCTCCTCAGGGGGCGGCTTCATCTGCACCGATAGTGGACCACGCGACCATCACCAAAAAAGCTCTGGGTCGACGACGAGATCCGGATTCTTCACCAAGCTACGCGTTTTGGAAGATATCACCTTCCACTGCTAGCCCGGCGGAGCCTAGTCCTTTGTCATTGTCGCCGCATCGACGACGAGGATGTAGGATGGGCATAACCTAAACACTAAATTAAACCTAAACAAGCATAACCTAAACACTAAATTACACCCCTAAACTAAATCATAACCTAAGAAAATCATAACCTAAACACTAAATTAGACACTAAACCTAAATACTAAATAATCCTAAACCTAAACACTAAACACTAAACAATCCTAAATTAAACCTAAACACTAAATAATCCTCATCCTAAACCTAAACACTAATTAAATAATAATCCTAATCCTAAATAAATCCTAAACACTAAAAAATCCTAAACCTAAACACTAAATAATCCTTATCCTAAAAACCTAAACACTAATTAAATAATAACACTAATCCTAAACATAAACATTAATTAAACGGCAGCCGGGAGGTCTCACCTGTGGGTGCGGTGTGGCCGGGAGCACCGCGGGGGCGCGCAGGCGCGAGGCCAGCGCTAAGCAGTGTGGCAACATTCGCGGGGAGGCGGACGACGGCTCCTCCTCTCCATGGGTACGGGCGGCGGTGATGTTCTCATGGAAGAAGATGATGCAGTGCTCTGGTTCGTGGCTCGAACCGGGGCTAAAGGGTCTTTTTGGCGTCAAAAAGAAAATCAATACTAATAATTAAGAAAATTATCTATTATATATCAATTTTTTTAGAAAAATAAGATCTATAATTTAAATCTATTATCATACTCTGTTATATAACTTAAATGACATAATTTATTATTTAACAAATAATCTATGAAGTATAAATTTTGGAAAAACATATTTTATTATTTAAAAATCAGAATAATACATATCATATACCAAAATATTCACAAAAAATAATCTACCCATTAAAAATATAATATTTCATATACTTTTTCCTAATCTACCCATTTTCTATTTTTTAAAGTAGTTAGTCTAACTATTAAAACTAGTAACTAGTACTAAATATATTTCGGGGACCTTTAGTCCCGGTTGGAGCCACTAACCGGGACTAAAGATATTTCTCGCCATTCTCAGAGCCGTCAAGCCACATGCCATGCTTTCCTGTCATTTCCCTTCGCTTCTCGCCATATTTTCATACACTTTTCCTCTATATTTAGGCCGACCGCCATGACCATCCACACATTTACACATTTCTCTCTCACAACAATGAGCAATGCATACTAGGCCTTTCTTATCCCCGAGTAGACCGAGGTGATGTGCGCCTCTAGCTACCCATACCCACCGAGCTACCGGCTATCCGCCGATTGGATGCTGAGTGCTGCAGGGATTCCTGTCCCTCCTGTGCCTCAAGGTTTTGCCCGCTAGGCGGCCATCACGAACCACTTCTACCTCAAGCTCATGTCGGAGCAGCGGATGGATCCCCATTGGAATCCCGACAACTACGGCACCTGAAATGTCTTGTTCACTAACCGGCAAGAAAGGGAGCTCACCAGGTACGAGGGTGACGGCCCGCCCTCGGTGAACCACAACGAAGCCACCCGACGCTTGTGGTGGGCGAACCGGACTATCGCCGGCATGATGCGCTACATTGTCGAGGAAGATCATCCTCGCCTGCGGTACCTGCACTTTCACCCGCTAGAGAGCCACAAGAATGGTGGCGGTGGTGAAGGCCATAGGTGTAGCGGCGTCATCATACGGGAGCCCCCTCCCCCACGTGTCGTGAATCCGAGGATGGAGTCGCAGGTGCCCTGGAATATACCATGGTTGACGGTCCCTGGTTTCCCCGTGCACAAGCCGGGGAAGGGTCGAGGATCCAGCCGCGTGCGCCTACCGACAACGACGATGACGATGACGATGACGAAGACGACCCTGAAGCTGTGTACTATGGGCCTAGACATGATTATGCCTATTTTTACTTTTTAATATTAGTAAATGTCTTGGGTGTTCTCTACAACAAGTTACAATACTACCTATTGAGAGTCAGTTCATATCTATATAAGCAGATCACCAAAAATAAAGGTTTAATACATTATTATACATCACCAATATCCACATCTAGTGTTGGAGTTTTCTTGTAGTCCGTAACCATGGAACATCTTACTTATTTAACGGGATGCTTGGGTCAGTGTTCACCGTGAATGACGGAATTTTATGAAACTTATTATAATCTTCTGATATGTCTGTCTTGTCCTCCACTTTCACGATGTTTCTTTTCCCTGAAAGAACTATGTGGCACTTTGGCTCATCATATGCCGTATTATTTTTCTTATCTTTCCTTTTTCTTGGTTTAGTAGACATGTCCTTCGCATAGAAAACTTTAGCCACATCATTAGCTAGGACGAATGGTTTGTGTCTATACACATGATTGTTGAGATTCACTATTGTCATTTTGTACTGCTGGTCTACCTTTATCCCGCCTCTAGTCAGCTTGATCCATTTGCACCGAAACGAAGGGACCTTAAAATAAGGTCCATAGTCAAGTTCTCATATCTCCTATAGGTAACCATAGTATGTGTCCTTTTGCCCATTATCGTTTGTTGCAACAAATCATATACCACTATTTTGGTTGGTGCTCTTTTTATCTTGGGTGATCGTGTAAAATGTATTTCTATTTATCTCGGTTTGTGATATGGTTGGTACCATTTATCTCGGTTTATGGGACAGAAAGAACTATTTTGGTTGGAGCAGGTGCCTGCCGGTAAACCCTTTAGTCTCGATTTGTGACACGAACTAGGACTAAAGGTCCCGTTAGAACCGGGACTAAATGTCCCATTAGAACCGGGACTAGTGGGTGCCGTCTCCTGCGACTATTTCTAGCTGTTGGAACTGGGGCATTAGTCCAGTTTGTAGCAAAAACGGGGCCCTAAACCAAAGGCCAGTTTTCTACTAGTGATCTGATCATACTTCATATGAACAAACTGAAATATAGTGTAAGTGTTAAAGGAAAAATGTGGTGTGATAACAACTATACTAGAGTACTTAAGGGCATGTACAATGTGCACGCCAAGCCTGGGCACCAGGATCTCCTTCCCGGTAGTTAGGCACAATTCCTGGCCGAGTCCAGGAATACTTCTTGCATCGACACTCCAGGAAACATCATCCGCTTTTTTCTCCTATCGGATAGAGGATATCAAAAACCCGGTTAGCGGCATGGCAGAAATAGACCGACACGCGGAGCGAACCATTCCTGGCCCAAATTTGGGATGGAATGCGTCTAGCTAGACACCCGCGGATTGATCGGTTGTCTGCGCGAGTACGGACCGATCCCAAATTAGTAACACAAATAATAGGATGGATTTTTTCCATGCATTAAAAATATAGCCATTACATAGATCTTACAAAAACTACACTACGATGGCCATTGTTGGTCATATTGCACCCTACGATGATAACGTCTACACCTTGTCATCCTCGGTCCCGGCATGGATGGAGGGGATGGCCTTGTCGATGCGCTCCTTCCCTTTGGTCAGGCGTGTCAACGTGATTGTGGCATCCATCTCCTTCTTCAACCCGGCGTGACATTGTTGGTGCCTGACAACTGTCTTGCGGGCTCGTGATCTTCTCGCCGCCTCCCTTCGGTGCTCCAACGCCGACTGCAACTCGGCGCGTCATTGGAAGATTTCTATAAGACACATTTCCAAGAGTTTGGAGGTGGATGTTTCAAACAAGAATGAAGGAAGATGTGGAAGAAAATCGATAAATATTGATCTATCTCTTGTTCCTGCTTTCCCACTGAAAAAGAGATCGACTATCAGGTCACTAGCTTGGTATTGGGAGTCAATCCTACTACACTCTTCAGAAGATTCGACCGGAGTAAATATGGAGACACTCCAATTCCTTGAAACCATCTCTAAAACAAAAGAATATAAGAAGGACATGGTAGAATTTTGCATGTCAATGCTTGATAAAACAACAACATGAGATGTAGCCCCAAAATTAACCAGTATGCACAATATTGTGCACATTGATGAAAATAGTCCTACATGGCCAAGAAGAACATGAATTATTACCTACTACCCGAGAAAGATGATTCTATAAGAGTTGTCCAAATAAAAAATTGCATTGGAAAGTTTATGTTCCTAGTTGTTGTTGCAAGGCCAAGGTTTAACATAGTAGACAATTGGTATTTTCTGGGAAAATAGGTTTGTGGACATTGTCAAGGAAATTTGAGCTACACAAAAAGTGAAAACAGACCAAAAGGGACTTTGGAGACAAATTCTATGAAAGTCAACAAGGATGTGATGCGGGAGTTTCTAATTGATAAGGTACTGCCACCTATCGTTGTTGCTTGTCCTGCGAAGATGTTGGACGAATAATTCTCATCCAACAAGACAACATGAGACCTCACATTCTTCCTAGTGACGAAGTATTCATAGAAACTGTAGCCAATAGTGGGCTGAAAATCAAGCTGATGCAACAACCAACAAACAATCCAAATTTGTATGTGCTTGATCTTGTTTTTTTAGCTCCATCTAATCTCTAATAGATATAGGAAGTCCTAGAACTCTACAAGATTTTATTAAAGGTGTGCAAGAAGAATTTGAGGAATACAAAGTTTCGAAGCTGAATACTATTTTCCTAAGTCTACATGCTTGCATGATTGAAGTCATGAACTCTGGAGGAGGAAATGGGTACAGTCCCCCTCATGTGAACAAACAAGATTGGAAAGGCTAGGTCTGCTACCTAAAATACTTTGAATTCTAATAGAAATTTATTCAAATGCCCTTGAAATCCTAGGCCAAGATGTGCAAGAAGATGTGCACTGAAGTTTGTTGTGTGTTTGAACAAGCTATTGTATGTGTTGCTATTAATAAGAAACATTAAAACTGAACCACCTAGGGCCCTCCTCAGCGTTTTGGCTCGGTCAACCGTTGGATTCTGTGAACCAACGTACCAGATCGGCAAGGCGTCCCACCGTGTCTCCGAAGGGCTTTTCGCCCGCACGCTGCACGTCATGGCTGACACAAGTCACTAGGCTGCTACTCCAGAGACGGACCTGGAAGACCTCTCGTTAATTGGGCCGAAAAAACTCTGGCAATACCGAGGTAAATGGGCTGTTGTTTCGGCAAACGCTCTCTCTTCAATGCGAAGAAACGAAACGAGAGGCTCAGAAAAAATCTGAGACCAGTGGCGGATGGAATTATGGAGAGGAATGATGGCTCAATGCACGACGCCCAGAAAAGTGCTGGTGCGTGGTTGATGTAGAGCTCGTTGGGAACCCCAAGAGGAAGGTATGATGAGCATAGCAGCAAGTTTCCCTCAGTATGAAACCAAGGTTTAATCGAACTAGTAGGAGCAAGGAAACACCCCAAAGGTGTTACTAGCTGAGCTTTGGCAGGGCACACTACCGGTGCTAGTAGCAACATGGAGACCTGCAGAACACAACCACAGAACTTTGTTCCCAACTTGCGATTAGGTTGTTAATCTCACCGTGTTTTGCGGAAAACAAAGGATTAAACGTATCAAATGAAAAGAAGTAAAAGTTTGCAGAAAGTAAACACAAAGAAGTAAACAGTTTGTAGATTGAATGTAAAAGACAAGGACCGGGATCCATAGTTCACTAGAGTTGGATCTCCTTAGATAGATAACATGCTGGGTGAACAAATTACAGTGGGGCAATTGACAAACATCGAGAAAGCAATACATGCATATACTAATCATCTTGACTCCTTTGAGACTTGATTAGGCATTACAACACTATACATAGACCGTCATCCAACTGCATCTATGACTAATAATCCACCTTCAGGTTATCATCCGAACCCCCTCCAGTATTAAGTTGCAAGCAACAGATTATTGCTTTATGAACTACGTGTAAAGTAAACAATATGATTATTCTATGAACAAAGGATTGTTGTTTTCTCCCTAGTAGCAACAACACATCTAGTACCTTAGAGATTTCTATTACTTCCCCAGATTACCAGAGGCATGAACCCACTATCGAGCATAAATACTAACTCTTGGAGTTGCTAGCATCTAATTGGCCAATATAGCTACTAACAACGGAAAGCATGCAAGATCACAAATAACAAAGACATGATATAATCAATAATCAATCTGAAATAGCATCTCAATATCCATCGGATCCCCGCAAACACAACATGCAGAATTACAAATAGATGATCTTGATCATGAACGGAGCTCACAAGATCTAAACATGAAAGCACAAAGGAGAAGAACCAACCATCTAGCTACTACATGGATCCATAGTCCAAGGATGAACTACTCACGCATCGCACTGGAGGCTTGCATGGTGATGAAGAAGGCCTCCAGGGTGAATTCCCCTCTCCGGCAGGGTGCCGGGAAGAGCTTCAGATCCCTCCCGATTTAGGGATGGAGATGACGGCGGCTATAGACTCTATCGTGGATTTTTGATCAGGCCCTTAGGGTTTTCGTCCCGAGAGGAATATATAGGCGGAAGGAGAGGCCGAGGGGGTGCCGGGAGCCACCACACCACCCCCCGGCGCGGGCCAGGCCTGGCCGCGTGGCCAGGTGGTGTGGCCGGCCCCTGGCCCCTCTCCGTCTCGTATTCTGGCACTTGATCCCTTCCGGAAAAATAGGCACTTTGGCTTTTGTCCCGTCCAATTCTGAGAATATTCATTTTCTGACTTTCCTGGAACCAAAAACAGCAGAAAAGCAGGCAGGTAATCGTGGCTCTTGTTAATAGGTTAGTCCAAGAAATCATATGAAAAGTACTCCAAAGTTGGAACAAAACACAATAAAGTGGATAAAACCAAGCATGGAACATCAAAAATTATAGATACATTTGCAATGTATCAATATCCCCAAGCTTAACTCCTGCTCGTCCTCGAGTAGGTAAGTGATAAAAAGAAAGAATAATTTTTGAGGTGACATGCACCATCAAAGACTTGATCAAAGTATTTTTAAAACATTCAAAGCTGGGATCATAGTACTTCAATCATAACATGAAAGACAAAGTTCTAGCAATAAGCAAAGAAACTATGATGCAACATGAAAAGGCACAAACAAAAGATTCATGAATAACAATGCTTTGCAAGACGTTTGTTTGTTTCACATAAAGAAAACATAGCATAAAATTATTCAGCTTGTCCCCCAATAGAATAGCAAATATAAATGCATAGGACACCTTCAAAGTTCATAAGAGTGACTAGATACAAATAGTTTAAAACAAGCAATATCAAGTTATGCATCAATCAACTAGTCTTGGGACAATGCACATAGAACTAAGAATGTCCACTATGCTTTCAAAGTAGGTGCATAAAGATAGAAGGTGGAGACTCAATATAATGGTGGAAGAAAGGCCTTTTTATAAAAGGAAGTAGGGATTCAAGTCTCATAAGGAGCTTCCAAAAATTATGGTACCTATAGCTTTCAGCTCTCATTGCCCCTATCATAAGCATCTTGAAGTGATTAAGGTTAAAGTGAACAAACTATGGTGTACATGCTTGACGAAGTATAAGTCAGAAATCTCATTTCCCTTGTATACGAGGGCCGCTCCTCATGCTACTCAAGTTTATTCACTGGTAAGTTCTTGTCATTGTAAGTATATGTGTATCATAGAGAACCGCCAACGGGGTACCCCTTGCTCGATGATACGGAAGAATCCCCATATCAAAATGACAAGGCAAGCAGACAACGAGCATCTCAGCAATCTTCTTATTTACCATGGGAATATGGTGCTTTTTTCTCTCTTTCGTCTTTTCATAGTATCTTTTTTTTCTTTTCTCTTTTTTCTCAATATAGGACTCTTTTTTTATAAGAAGAATGCTTCATAGACAGCTCATTATGGTTACGCTGTAGGTTTCCACCATGTCAACATGGATTAGACCAGTGGCCCAGGTGTTTCTCTAACACATATACATAACTCCATGGACTTACAAGCTCCCCTTTCATTTCACACCGACGACATCCATATACAAAAGAGCATGATATCAACTAGGTACAAGTACCAAGTGCAATGTTGAAAGCGTTCCCCATGAAAGCATGGTTCTGCTAATCCCCAACAAATAAGTGCAAGCATATACAACATAGAAGACACAATGGTTCAAGTTTATTAAGGGCAAGAAAATTAAAGTGTGCCATCAAGTTCATGAGAGCTTTAATCACTAGTTTTCTCATAACAAGTTTAATTTGGAAGGTAAACAAAAGCATGAATATACTTGGAATAACATAAGCTAGTAGGTAGGTATGGTGGACTCTTTGTAATAACTTGGTTTAGGGAGTTGGATGCATGAGTGGAACTCATACTTTGTTGTGGAGGCTAGCAAAAGACTGGGAGCGATAAACTAAGAGAGCAATAATGGCCATAATCATGCAGAGCGACAAAACATCATTGATCAAAGCATAAAGTGATACTACAAGTTGAAAACTAAAGGATCATAAAGGCTATGGTGACTTGAGATAGTCATAATGTAAAATCCCAAAACTTCAATGCAAGCTTATCAAGATCAAATCAACCAAAAATAGGGTTAACAAAAACTTCTTCAAATTTAATATGAAAGCATTCATATATGTGTGCATTTAAAATAGGAGTTGTTTGAAGTGCCATGATTGAATGATCCAATGTTTGTAAAATGTTTCTTAGGTGATGTAAACATCATCTACATCATTCCCAAACTTTTCCTAAAGAAAAATCAAATAAAAAAGAATTAAAAAGGAGGAATGGTCATTTTGGAAAATTTAACTCCCATGCCTACTTTGGCTATTCCTAGTACTCAAAACTTAACAGAAACAATTCTTGATCTTTGCACCCCTTGCTAGTACACATAATGAGGTACCAAGGCCCACCTTTGGATCTGCTAAAAACATTCTGTTAACTAATTTAAATGACAGTTTAAAATTGAATTTAATGCATATGCATAGATCACCCCTATTTCAAAAC